>JAYESA010000010.1:86604535-87274535 GCA_036927795.1 Iris macrosiphon
GTGCCGCAATCCTCGTATCAGTGCGATACCATGTCAAGGCGAGGTCGAACATCTGACTGTCCGCTGCCTCTATCTGTATGCTGTCTGGAATCTGTGCCAGCCGAAAAATCCCCTCAATCTGCTCAATCCAGTCATTCGCGTACAGGATCCCTTCTGTACCCCGAAACTCCTTGGGCCTCATCCTCTGGAAGTTACTGATACTGCCTGGCCTCGGATGCTGTGCCTGATCTGTCTGTGGCTGAATCTGTGCCACTCTGTCCACTGCCGTCATGGCCACCTGGAGGGCGTTCTCAATGCCCAGCCTCATCACATCCACCAGACGGTGCTGCACGTCCATCATCTCCCTGAAGAACGCAAACAACTGTGTGGCATCTACTGGTGCAGGAAGTGGTGGAGGAACCACCGGAACAACTGGGGTAGTCCTCGGATCGACAGGTGAAGGAGGATCCCGGAGAGAAGCAGATGCTCCCTCGACCGCAGGAGTGGTGAGTGGAGCGGTAGCAACTGCCTGAATACGAGCTGGACGAGAGGTAGCAGACCTATCAGTGGAAACTACTGGAATGGTACGATGGGATCGTGTCTTCGGAGGCATCATGAACACAGATCAAAAGAAGTCAATACGATGCAAGATACGATATCATCAAAGAATGACAGTAATATTTCAAAAGAAAGCAATTTTAGAATAATTATATTAGAATTGTTCCTAGTCGTGATTGAGTACACTCTCATCCTAGATCCTATATCCTAGAGCAGGCTCGTAGCAGTACAACTAAATCGTTGTACTACCACGACATCGCACTAATTGCGAATCGAGACCTGCATGGGGCCGCCACCAAAAATGTGTCACGACCCGCATCCGAAAAATCGAGCATGAGTCGTGGATACGTCCAGCCTACGCCGCAACATCGACGGTAGAACGCTGTCTAGGTTAACTATCTTGATAACAATCTCACGCAATCAATATATAAACCTGTCAAGATCTTAACTCCAAACGGAGGAGCAATATCATAACGATAATCACAATGTACTCAATCACGAATCTAAGCACGATAAGATAACACAGAAGACTAACAACTCCAAAGTCTAAACAATTGCTACTAAAAACAACCACAATAATAATAATAATACAACAATATCCAAAATTATATACAAAACAAGGTCTCAATCCAAAATCGGAGACAAATTCGGTGCTAAAAGCTAATAAAATCAATATCTAGGTCCTAGTGATCCCGGCTACCAACCCGGAAATCACTCCTAAACTAGAGGGTCCCTATCTGCACCATCGACAGGCTCAGGTCCATAAAACGTCGGACACCAATCCTCCGGATACTCTGGAAAAAAATATGTCCAGTCAGGACTGGAGGAAGTACACCTCTAACATCAGTTCCAGTTAAATGATGAAAACTATAAAACAGTTGTAGCAAGTAGCAAGGTGAAGGAAATAAACTATGAACAAGAAAATATATATATATATATCAATGGTACACAAAGATAAAGATGCATGGATATCAGAAGCAAGATAGTAATAACTGTAAGATGCAATAAATGTAAACTAAGAGTAAGTCTGTGCACATGAACGTGTAGTGAGTCCAGCATGAAATACCTGTAATGAGTCAAGTCCAGAAACTATAAGTGAGACCAGCAAAAAATGCAAGAGAGTCCACACTATAAATAATGAACTCGGTGTCTTTGAAATACTTGTTTCGACATGTAAACGACTAGGGGTAAGTATGGCTCACCGCGCACTGGGTGCGCGGCTGCTATCATTCCAGATTAGACCAGAGGGGGTGATTCCTGATGATTCCAGATGTGAATGTTTATAAGTCTACTCGAGTATTTTCCCGCCCCGACTAGTACAATTGAATCAAAGACCCGACACGTAAATCAAGTATGAGTCCAGCCTGAAACATGAGTGATGCCTGTAGTGATGCCTGTAGGTGATGCCAGTAGTGATTCCAGAATAGAGGCCAGAAACATAAAATATACATGTCGTAAGTAAATGAATCCAGAAATACTAGTCCGTGTCCCGTGTTGTGCCAGAAAAATCAGATGATACTATACTAGAAGCTGAATCATAATAATCATCAGATAATAAAAACTATCAAAGAATGTACTCGCCTGACGTCCTGAGCAACTGACGATCCGAACTGGTGTCGCAAGGAACTATTACAAAAAGCAAGATTAAACAGGTTTCTAATGAGTTAAACAGATATAAAATAACTAAAAATAGGCTTCTAGGATCGTTCTAGGTCAAACGGGTCAAACCGGTAAAATCTGGGTCAAAAAATCAACTATGGGTCCAAAAAGTCAACTATGGGTCAAATCTAGGTCAAACATTGACTTTGGCTGTCAACCGAGTCAACTACGGTCAACTCTAGGTCAAACTAGGGTGCCCCTAAAATTTTAGGCCAAAATTAGGTCATTAAGCTAATAAACCCTCAAACTTGCCTCCTTGAGATATCGGGATACCCTCGGTATCTGATACCTCACCCTACGCTATACGCCCCGTCTATACCCTCTAAACCTATGCTAGCACGCGTAAATATATACACATATACATAAAAATCCATCTCTAAACCTATTCCTAGGCAATTGTTCAAAAACCCCTCTCGAAACTCAATACCTTGGATATCTCAAGGTATTGAGATACCTTGATATCTCAAGGTATTGAGATACCTCTCTAAAGCCTCACTAACTACCCTTCTAACTAACTAACTATGCTTATAAATATATACCTAGCTATGTATATAGGCTACTATATATATATACACACACATATGCATATATGCATATACCTAGATATCTACATATATATATATCCACAAACACAATACATATATATACCCATACACACTTATACATAGGTATTTAGATATATCTATCTATATGTATATATATATATATATAAACCTATCTATCTATCTATCTATCTATCTATCTATCTATCTATCTATCTATCTATCTATCTATATACCTATCTATCTATTTATATATCTATTTATATATCTATCTATCTATCTATCTATCTATCTATCTATCTATCTATCTATCTATCTATCTATCTATCTATATACCTATCTATATATCTATCTATCTATTTATATATCTAGATATCTATATATTTATCTAGATATCTATATATATCCATCTATCTAGATATCTATCTAACCATCTAGTATCTATCTATCTAACTATCTATCAAACTATCTAGTATCTATCTATCTAACTATCTTTCTAACTATTTATCTATGTATTTATCTATCTAGATAGCTATCTACCTAGATATCTATCTATGTATTCATATATCTATCTATCTAGTTATCTATCTATCTAGTATATCTATTAATCTATTTATCTATCTACCTATCCACCTATCAATTTCTTTATCTATCTATCTATTATTACAGATAAATATATCTATATATATCTCTCTCTCACTCGCTACTAGCCGCTGCTACCCCCGTTGCTATTGCGAATGTTGCGTACACTGCTGCTGGTGCTGCTGATATTGCTGCTGCTGCTGCTGCTGCTCTGCGTTCGAGCGAGCTGCTGCCGCGGCGCTGCCACGGCGCTGCAGCGCCTGCTGCTGTTCTGCTGCTGCTCTGCTGTGCAGTCCCCCCTGCTACACGCTGCACAGACGATCACACACACACAAGCACGCACACACAATCACACACACACCCCACCACACACATATATATATATATACACACACCAACATACCTACATATATATATATATATATAGACACAACTCTATATATATACACACACACGCACACTAATACATATAGGTACACACACATATATACACACATATATATAAATACAAACACACATATATATATACACACACGCACATGCTAATATATATATATATATATATATATATATATATATATATATATATATATATATATATATATATATATACACAAACACTCACTCACACTCACACACACACTCACACACACACTCTCACACACACAACACACACATAAACATATATATATATTTATATACACATACACATATATATATATATGGAAACACACACACATTCATATATATACATATATATACATATATATATATACCTATATAAACATAACACACAACACCCCACCAACGCACGCCCAACGACCCCTACACGCACAAAAAAAAAAAAAAAAAAAAAAATATATATATATATATATATATATATAATCCGAGAACTCTAGCACACACTCCCCGAAGCTAACCCAACGCGCGCACAAGCCCGAAACCAAGAAACCAAGTCGAAATGGCCGTTCGGTCATTTCAACGAACACGTGGTGTGCGGTTCACAAAACCTCCTGAAACGCACACCAAACCTACTCGGAATTGGCCCAAAATTTACCCACTTATTCTAAACGATGTCTAGATCCTAGAAAAAAATGCTAACTCATCAATTCTAGGTCCGTGGTAAAAATACGCACGTACATAGAATCGGCGACGACAAAAACTCCCAAAATGCCCGAAACGTCCATTTCTCCGTGACACGACTTCACGTGTACGAACGGAGACACGTACTAACCCTCAAGACACCCGTCAATGTCTACCTAGGTCCGTCTAATATAGGGCATCACCCAAAATTGGGTCAATCTCGGATTTTACCCTAAATTGACAAAAAACCTAATGTCAAAGTCTCCAAAGACAACCAAACTTGTTCCAACTTCCTCCCACGGGTAGCCCTAAGGTTTAGGAAGGTTCTAAACTACTAATTACACTATATAAGAGTAATCACAAGGAGAAAAATCAGGGTTTACCTCTTGGGAGTTGGAATTCCAAGCCAAAGTCTCTAAAAAGCTCCAAATCTACCACACCAAGCTTCCAAGCTTCCAATCCAAGCTCCAACACCAAATCTAAGCTCTATCCACCTAGGTTAGGGAAAAGTGTAGGGTTGGGGTTCACATCCATGGAGAATAGGAGAAGAAAGAGAAGAAATAATGCACTTACTTGGATGTGGGAAGAAGAAAGGAAGAAGAAAGAGTGGAGAAGAAGAAGAAGAAGAAGAAGAAGAAGAAGAAGAAATGAAGAAGTGGGGAGGAAGAAATAGGGGCTGTTGTGGTTTTGGTCGGGTATGAGAAAGAATAGGGTCGGCCATGTGTAGAAAAGGGGTTTCACAAAGTCTAAATGACCAAAATGCCCTCCACTCACTTGGGTTTGGGTTTCGGGTTCCAAAAGCACTCAAACTAACTCCCAATCTCTCCAACTAACCTACTAAAAATATAATAAATATTCTAAACCAAAAAAATAGGTCTCACAAGGGTGTTGGTTGGGTCGAATATGGGTCCACTAGGGTCTGACATGGGTCCAGGCTAGCCAAAACCCTAAAACAATCAATAGAAAAATAATACAACCATCTGTTAAATATAAATAAAATTAATTATAAATAATATAAAATTAACCAAATTAAAATATAAAAAAATATCCGGCTCTGAAAATGGGGTGGTGACAGCGAGCATGCATTAAGATAATCTTTCGATAAGGAAGCAAGTGAATTCAATTCATATCAGTTGCATGTTTTGATAGGAATGAAAATAGCATCAAATCCAACCAGTACACCGATTGCTTACTCAACCGATGCACGCCTCCCTGCAACGAAACACAAGTATACTTACCATCTACACAAGCCAATAAATTAGCATGTGTTCTATTCTATGCGGTCATTGGTGTGATCGACACCTTAGGGACTTATTCCAAGCATTTGCGGCGCGCCCTATCAGCCCGGGTAGCAAGCCCTGCTGGAGGTCCCGTAATGCATTGTGACTAGCACGAATCAAATATTTCCTTCCGGATTGATACGGTTCTAGTGCCCCGGAAAGCCGTTTTGAGAAAATGCCAATGCATAAGTTGTCCCAGACCATGCAAATGCATGAATAATTCATATATCATACAATGCATCGAAATAAACAGAAGAAGTAAATAGCAATGTATATCTTATGCAACAGTTCATATTTTCTTAAGCGGTGTTCCAATTTTGGTATCCCATAGGTCCAAACTCTATCCGAGGCACCAGGCCGCAACCAAAAACCAACATCCTTTATAAACAAGCTTAAATTTATAAGGTGTGCAAGCATATAGTAAAATTAGTCTACAATTCCTATGTTTCTTTCTTAGTGGCTGGCATGTATTGTGGCAAAGGATTTTCTAGGCGTCCAACCGGGCATCATCGAGTGAACGTTTGAAACATTAGAGATGTGGGCGTGAAGAAGTAGGAAAGAAGGGTCCAAACCACTCACTGGTTAAGGGAAAAGATACTGAAACTAGGAATCCCGCTTAGCGATGATCAAATGCCAGTTACGCGAACCTGCAATAGCACGAGCACCGAGTTAGAATTCTTGCCTATCCTTCCTTGCCGAACTCCCCAAAAATCAAAGCTCCAATCGATAAAACCAGCAGCGAAAACCAAGCAAATCGAAAGCAACACCAAATTAAAATCCCAAAGCGGCAATCAAGAAAACCAAGCAACCAAACACGAAAACTATTGGACTCGTTTCAATAGAGGCCTTTCCATGAGTTGGAAAGGATCATCGCATTTCGTCCATGGCAAGAAGATGCCGAGATCTAAGTTATGACTCAGACGGACTAGCCACAAGCCCAATTACATAGTGCTCGTCCCGGTCCGATCGGGATTTGAGGCACTACATAATATACCACTAAGAAAAAGTTTTGTCCCGAAACTTAATAACAAGGCCCTACCTCCGACTAAATGAACAATAAAGGATACTTCTCCTTTATCTCCGATTCTATCTCCAAGTTGATTCTCCAACTGTATGGTTCCGCCACAGCACGCGAACCAAGGACATCGTATGGTTGCGAAGTACTTTTTCCTTATGATCCAGAATCTGTGCCGGCTCCTCTGAGTATGACAAATCCGTGGGCAATTCCAATTGTTCGAAGCTAACTACATGACTTGGGTCATGCACATACTTCCGAAGTTGAGAAACATGGAATACGTCGTGCACTCCAGCCAAGGCGGGAGGTAGTGCAATTCGGTATGCCACAGCTGCCACTCGTTCCAGTATCTCAAAGGGGCCGACAAACCTGGGACTCAGTTTGCCCTTCACGCCAAAATGCATCACCCCATGCATCGGCGTCACTTTCAAGAAGACATGATCCCCGACCATGAACTCCAAAGGCCTACAATGAGCATCGACATAGCTTTTCTGTCGGCTCTGTGCAGTGCGGAGTCTTTCCCGAATCAAGCAAACTTTCTCAACTGCCCGCTCGACCAGCTCTGGCCCGAGTACCTGCTGCTCGTCGACTTCATCCCAACAGATTAGAGATCGACACTTGCACCCATAAAGTGCTTTGTACGGTGCCATCTGGATACTCGATTGGTAGCTGTTGTTGTACACGAACTCCACCAACGGAAGGTGCGTGGCCCAACTAGTCTTTAAATCGATTGCACATAGCCGTAACATATCTTCAAGTATCTGATTTGTCCTTTATGTCTGGCTATCAGTCTGGGGGTGGTATGCAGTACTAAACTGTAGCTTGGTTCCCAAAGTAGACTGTAGGCTAGTCCAGAAACGAGATAAGAAACGTCCGTCACGGTCAGAGACGATTGAGGCAGGTACTCCGTGTAATCGAACAATATCGTCTATGTAAATCTGTGCTAACCGATCGACGCTCCAAGTAACTTTTATAGGCAGAAAGTGGGCTGATTTGGTCAAACGATCAACTATGACCCAAATCGCATCATGCCCCCACGGCATTTTCGGAAATCCTACGATGAAATCCATAGTGATGTTGTCCTATTTCCACTCGAGAATAACGAGGTTCTGCAGCTCCCCGCCGGGCCTCTGATGTTCAGCTTTTACCTGTTGGTAGGCCATGCACTGTGACACAAAGGTTGCCACATCCCATTTCATACCTTGCCACCAGAAGGTTCTGCGTAAGTCTATGTACATCTTAGTGCTCCCCGGATGCAACGAATACTTCGCATAGTATGCTTCTGCCATAATTTCCCTTCGGAGTTCTGGGTCGCTAGGGACACATAGCCTTTCTTTCATCTGTAAGGCCCTATCTTCGCCTGCCACAAAGTCAGACGTCCTCCCCGCAGAGATCAGTCCGCGTACCTTCGCTAGGAACTGATCGCCCTCCTGAGCTGATTTGATTCTATCACGTAAACTCGGTTCAAGATGGAGTGGTGCCAGCTGCACTCCTTGATGCCAAACTCGAAACTCGATGCCCATCGCCTCTAGATCTCGAAGTAAATAGTTGTTTATGGATAACGAGCCCACGTGCTTTCGACTCAGAGCATCAGAAATAACGTTTCCATTGCCCGGTGTATATGCGATCGTTAGATCATAGTCCTTAATAAGTTCTAGCCAACGCCGCTGCCGGAGGTTCAGTTCCCGTTGGGTGAATAGATACTTGAGGCTCTTGTGATCTGTGAAGATTTTGCAAGCAACACCATAAAGATAATGCCTCCACAACTTCAGTGCAAATACAATTGCCGCCAATTCCAAGTCGTGTGTTGGATAGTTTTTCTCGTGCGGCATCAGTTGCCTTGAGGCGTACAATATTACCTTATCCCTTTGCATGAGCACACATCCCAAGCCGAGTCTTGAAGCGTCACTGTATATCTGAAACTTCTCTACCCTATCTGAAAGTGCAAGAATCGGAGCTGAAACAAGACACCGCTTAAGTTTCCGAAAGCTGGCTTCGTAGTCATCACTCCATTTGTATACAATCCCTTTCTTAGTAAGGCGAGTCAAAGGCGAGGCCAGTTTAGAGAAATCTTTCATGAACCTACGGTAGTATCCCGCTAGGCCCAGAAAGCTTCGAATTTCGCTGACTGACGTAAGTTGCTTCCAGTCCACCACCGCCTCAATCTTCTTTGGGTCTACGGTGACGCCTTCTGCCGAGACGACATGACCAAGGAATGCCACGCTGTTCAACCAGAACTCACACTTGCTGAGCTTAGCGAACAACTGATGCTCTCGTAATGTCTGTAGTACGGTCTTCAAGTGTTCCTTGTGTTCTGCCTCGTTCTTGGAATATATTAGTATGTCGTCGATGAACACGACGACAAACTTGTCTATGTACGGCCGAAACACGCGGTTCATCAGATCCATAAAAGCTGCAGGGGCGTTCGTCAAGCCGAACGACATCACAAAAAATTCATAGTGTCCGTATCGGGTGCTGAATGCAGATTTTTGAATATTATCATATTCGATTTTCAACTGGTGATACCCTGACCTGAGATCAACTTTAGAGAAAACTGTTGCACCTTGCAGCTGATCAAATAAGTCATCTATCCTTGGCAATGGGTACTGATTTCGCACGGTCGCCTTATTCAATTCTCGGTAGTCAATACTCAACCGCATGGATCCATCCTTTTTCTTTACGAACAGCACCGGAGTGCCCCACAGAGAAACGCTTGGACGAATGTATCCTCGGTCCAACATATCTTGTAACTGAACCTTAAGTTCCTTCAGCTCTGTTGGGGCCATTCGATAAGGTGCCTTCGATATCGGTCGCCAATCTGGAAAAGTGTCAATGCTGAATTCAATCTCATGATCAGGAGGCATTCCAGGCAGCTCGTCCGGGAACACGTCGAGGAAATTTGCTATGACTTCAGCCTGAGCTGCATTTGCACTTTCCTGCCGGGTGTCTCGAACAGAAGCTAAGTACCCTTCACAACCCGAATGCAACATACGCCTAGCTGAAATTGCTGATATCACCATTGTCGTCTTCGGTGCAGCGCTGCACGAATAGTAGAAGTCTGCCTCATCGGATAGACGAAATACGACTTGCTTCTCCGCGCACTCGATTGTTGCATGGCAAGCACCCAACCAGTCCATCCCGAGAATAATATCATAATCCTTAATGTCTAGTACAATGACATCTAATGAAAGCTTCCTTTCTCTGATACAAATATAACCATCCCTACAGATCGCATGGGCGGGCATGTCGACTCCCGAAGGTGTACTCACGCAAAAATACATATTTAAAGGAGTAGAAGCTAATTTATGCTCAACAGTAAAATCAGCAGATATGAAACTATGCGTAGCACCTGAATCGAATAAGACTCTAGCGGACAATTCTCTGAAAAGTAAAGTACCTGTCACGATAGTTTCAGAGACGGATGCCTCATCCCGAGTCAGTGCATAGGCTCGGCCTTGAGCACCCTGGCGTCGTGGGTTCACTGGCACAGCATTGGCATCACTTGCTGGAGGCCCCTTGTTCTGATTTCTGTTGTTCTGATTCCTGTGGTTCTGATTTGGTTTGCCCTCCCGACAGTTAAATTATTTGTGGCCCAGACGACCACATTTAAAATATCCAGTAACCCGACATTCGTCCTCTCGATGCCCTGATTTGCTGCACCTGTTGCAGTACGGTACCTGGGATGGACCCCTGTGTTCTGATGTGTGCGAACACTTTTGTGCTCCAGACCCTCCCGTTTCCTGAGGTCGCTTGTTATTGTTGGTACGGGGGGTTTGCACCTCGACCTTTGGGGGATAGCGCCCAAAGATCCCCTCGCTATTCAGGGTAGCTTCATAACATTCCCTTTAGTTTTGAAATTTCTGGTTGATGACGTCCCTACGCAATTCGTCATTCAAACCCTTCTAAAAACGATAGCACCACGCCTGCTGGTTAGGCAAGAAGTGCCCAGCAAACTTATCCAATTTAGCAAACACTGAGTCATAATCGTCAACAGACAAACTTCCTTGCATCAGATTGCTGAAGTCGTCTTCCTTCTGTTGACGCACGGCCCAGGGAATATATTGTTCAATGAAGGCAGATTTGAACATTTTCCAAGTGATTTTGCAGTTGGGATTGACATCATAAATCCCTTGCATAGTTTCCTCCCACTAATCATGCGCACGCAGTTCCAATTGAACTGATGCACAGGCCACTCGCTTGGATCCCTTAATGCCGACCAGATTGAAGAGTCCTTCCAGCTTTGCAATCCATCCCATCACCACGTCCAGTTCTGCTCATCCATTGAACGTTGGTGGATATATTTTAGTGAACTCTGCTGCACGACAGGTGTTCCTAGCTGGAGGCTGAGTTTCTTCTGACTCATCTTCTACCGCCATAGCCGGTGGCGTCACTGTAGCTCCTCCGTTGCTGGGTACCAATGATGCAATCAGTTGCATCATAGTATCCATCTACTTTTGTTGAGCAGTAAACTGCGCTTGTATATGCGTCTGTTGAGTAGCGGCTTGTTGTTGCTGCGCCTCCATGAGGTGCATAAGCCGTTCTGACATACCGTTTGAACCCGCTCCTCCGGATTCTCCAGAACTTGTCGGATCGCTCTGAATAGGCTGAGCACTGCTTGCAGCGGCAGTGTTTTTCTTAGCCATTGCTATAAAAGAGAGTAGCTTCTTAACACTCCAAAAATGATAGATTTATATCTATGGGCTCATTGTATAGGCGACTCTTCTCATGTAGCGGACGCCGAACGCAACTCAATTGAGAGGCGCATCACACTCCTTTATTTTCTTTTTGAAATCCCAAGGAAGTAAAGCTGTGCTATGATACCAATATGTCACATCCCGATCCCGAAAGGGTCAATCATCCTCGCTGGATCCCTTACGAAACCAATCATCCTCTATGGGGCGCGATGCCGTGCGAGCCTGGAGTTGCGCTCGCACAAGGCAAGGACATGCAGTGATAGGAACCCACTTTTGAAACATAATTTATAAAACACATTCACAGAGATTTAAACACAAGTGCAGGAAGAAACATGCTTTTTCATTGATAATTCAAGTAATTTACATAGAGTTTACATTGATGCGCCTTCTCCGCTATTTGAATTGCATTACAAAAGATAACTCAAAATACAGGGCACGCTCCATCAGATAGTCCACGTTATTTGTACATTATGCCCTTGTATAGATTGAAGTCCAAGCCTCCAAAATGAACTGACTCCAGCTATACTTCCAAATAGAGGTGCTCCTAACGCCTCCTCGTTATGTACTAGCGTTGCACCGTCTGAGTGCCTGAAATAGTTGCCCACAACGTGTGTCAGTACTCAACTTATACTAGTGAGCGGAATGAACCCACTCGACTAAATCGACACTAGCTTATTAGGGGCGAGCATGCATTAAGATGATCTTTCTATAAGGAAGCAAGTGAATTCAATTCATATCAGTTGCATATTTTGATAGGAATAGAAATAGTATCAAATCCAACCAGTACACCGATTGCTTACTCAACTGATGCACGCCTTCCCTACAACGAAATACAAGTATACTTACCATCTGCACAAGATAATAAATTAGCATGTGTTCTATTCTATGCGGTCATTGGTGTGATCGACACCTTAGGGACTTATTCCAAGCATTTGTTGCACGCCCTACTAGCCCGGGTAGCAAGCCCTGCTGGAGGTCCTGTAATGCATTGTGACTAGCACGAATCAAATATTTCCCTCCGGATCGATAAGGTTCCAGTGCCCCGAAAAGCCGTTTCGAGGAAATGCCAAACCTTGTGCATAAGTTGTCCCAGACCATGCAAATGCATAAATAATTCATATATCATACAATGCATCAAAATAAACAGAAGAAGTAAAGCAGCAATATATATCTTATGCAACAGTTCATATTTTCTCAGGCGGTATTCCGATTTTGGTATCCCATAGGTCCAAACTCTATCCGAGGCACCAGGCCGCAACCAACAACCAACATCCTTTATAAACAAGCTCAAATTTATAAGGTGTGCAAGCATATAGTAAAATTAGTTTATAATTCTCATGTTCCTTTCTTAGTGGCAGGCATGCATTGTGGCAAAGGATTTCCTAGGCGTCCAACCGGGCATCATCGAGTGAACGTTTGAAACATTAGAGATATGGGCGTGAAGAAGTAGGAAAGAAGGGTCCAAACCACTCACTGGTTAAGGAAAAAGATGCTGAAACTAGGAATCTCGCTTAGCGACGATCAAACGTCAGTTACGCAGATCTGCAACAGCACGAGCACCGAGTTAGAATTCTTTCCTATCCTTCCTTGCCGAACTCCCCAAATATTAAAGCTCCAATCGATAAAACCAGCAGTAAAACCAAGCAAATCGAAAGCAACACCAAATCAAAATCCCAAAGCGGCAATCAAGAAAATCAAGCAACCAAACACGAAAACTATTTGACTCATTTCAATAGAGGCCTTTCCATGAGTTGGAAAGGATCATCGCATTTCGTCCGTGGCAAGAAGATGCCGAGATCAAAGTTACGACTCAGACAGACTAGCCACAAGCCCAATTACATAGTGCTTATCCCGGTCGGATCGGGATTTGAGATACTACACTAGCTAGCAACGCAAGAATTTCAGACAACATAATTGGAGAGGTATATACCTTAGTTATGGACTCTATAGTTTATCGCAACTATGCTTACTGGCGTGACGAGGATTCTGGGTAACATGATTTCAGATAGACGTGTATGATTATCAGATTATATCTTAAATTAGTTCCTAACATATTGTCTCTATCTAGTTATCATAAAATTCTATTCCATCACCTTTGTTAGCCTAGAATAGAGATATTTTTAGTGCCTCTAGTTCAGTTCTTTATAAGGTTTTACCTTCAATAGTTCCTGAGGTTCCTTGGAGAGTGTAGTAGCTTGGTAACTTACAGACATGGTATGTTAAGTCTGAGTATCAGTAATAATTGATAGAAGTATAACCTGTGAGTTTGAGAGTGGTTCCTGGTTGGGTATGTGAGCATTAGGCATCAGTATATAAGTTTGGAGATAACTCATAGTGTAGTTCCAATTATGACAATAGTTCTATGATAAGTTTCAGAGTATAATTAGTACGTGGTACCAATGGTATCACTAGGAGGAAAGTAGCATACCAATTTATGATTCTAGGTATTGGTATCATGTCATCATGTATGTTTTAGATAGATATAGATTCATATAGTTGAGAGATCCAAGTGTCAATCGATTATCATGAATTTGTGTTTGGAATATTAATGGAGCATGATATTCTATTGGTGCTTGATATATGGTGGGGTCATGAGAAGCAAAATGTGTATCCAGGAGAGGCACTAGAGAGTATGCTATGATAGAATGGTACCTATAGGTGTATATGAGAGTGTGATAGTGATAGAATGTGTTGTGCTAGGACTTGTGCTATATGCTGAATGTTGGACATTGGTGTGGATAGATGTGTGTGCACATGGTGTATCACCTAGTACGTGAGGGTATTGATGTCGTGGAGTGATATGTGTGGAAGAAGGAAGTAAAGTGCATAGAATTGTGTGCAGGTGCATAATGAGTGATATGAGTTAGCGCATGGGTGGTGAAGTGAAATACCAGTGGTGGAGTTTCATAAGTACTAGAAAGTATGGTTTGGGTATTAGAAATACCAATGTCATGGGTTGAGTAGTGTCAAAAAAATTGGTCATGGAAGATTTGTTTCGGTGTACCACTAATTAGTGTGTCAGTTGGTAGGTTCAAGTATAGTAAGTACCATAAAATGAAGTACTAGTGGTGGATATATATATATATATATATATATATATATATATATATATATATTATATATATTTATATATAGGATATGAAATCATGTATCTGCCTGTGAGTATGCTAGTGAGACATGTGTATCATAGAAGTGAATAACTAGTGCATTAGATGCATGTGATCATGGGTGCTAGTGAGTGTAATGAGATGATCTAGTGAGTGAGCTAGTGTCAAGAGTGAAAGCAGTAGAGCATGTGTTGATGAGCAATGTTATGGGTGTTAAGCATAGTTATGAGGTTAGTGTTTGTGTACCAAGAGTGCCTAGAGAGGACAAGTATTCAAGATGTATCAAGATTAGGATGAGTAATATGTGATATGTGTAGTGTGACAGTCTAGTATCAATGAGTGTTATTGTGTGAGATAGTATTAGTTAAGGGTAACGATGTAATATGGAGTAGGGTATAAAAGGGGTATCACGGGAAGTAGAGGTGCAGATGTTGCAGATAGTGAGGGAAGAAGAGTAACCTGTGTTGGGATAAGTTTCAGTGAGTGTGGGTAAATTGCAAGTGTATTAGAGTATGTTAGTAGCTATGTATCAGTAAACATTATGATAGGTATAATGTACTAGAGTGATATCAGTGTCTAGTGTTTAGTGTCATAGTGGGTAAAAAATATGTATATATGTTATATTGATACTAAGATACATGTGAGTATCCTAGAATGATTATTGAGTGTTAGAATATGGGTATCCAGCCAGATATCAAGATAAGGAGAGTGCCTTAGTGTTAGGATCCGGGGTACGTCAAGTATTATGGAGGTTTTGGCGTACAAGTGTCCTAATAGCTAGTATATTAGATAGAGAAGAGATATATGTGTAACCTAGTGGCTAATGTATTAGGCATAAAGGAGATCCATGAGTACCTTGGTAGGAGAGTATTCCATGAGTGTCATGTATAAGAGTTAGTGTCTTGTATAGATAGTGTCAGAAATTTAGACATATATCCCATAAATAGTATCCTAGAGGTGTTAGTATAATATCCTGGGTAGTGTGTGCATGTGGGTTGAGTGTGCTCACGTCCTAGAGCCATAGTGTATCATTAGTATTATAAGTAGTAACCCATTATAATAAGTGTTATGGCTTGGTTGATGCTTAGTGAACATTTGGTGTAAGTCAGATATAAGTAAGTGTCCAATTAGGCTACCTGTGGCACTGCAAATGCCCAGTACCAGCAGAGGGAGACACCTCGGTAGGACATGACTTTTGCGATAATGGTCGAGGGGATCGATGCTACAAGTGATGGATTATCAGGTTCTGTTCTTAACATTCCTTAGCTTTTTATCTATTAATCTGCTTGATTCCCTAGTATCTTATAGTGTGCATTAGAAATTTTTGTACTATATTATAGTTAGTAGTACAACCTTGGTAGAGACTACAATATCAGGACTAATAGGATTATAACCATGTCTGTTTGATAACCCGTGAATGATTGTTTAATAGGATTGTATATTTGTATGATTTGTGGATAGGACTCCCTGATACTATGGTTAGATTGGGGTTTGGCTATAGTAGGATTTTGGTGAATATATTATGATTAGTTAGAAGAGAGGAGACACAATTATCTTTTAAACCATGAGTTAATTTTTTTAGTTCGTGCCTACTCCCATCCTTAAATTTCGAGGACAAAATTTTTCTAGGGGGGTAGGATTGTAACCACCACTTTCTACCATAGGTATTTTGGTAATTTGCATTTGGCTAATTTCTTTAATGTTAGTGGTTAATTATAATTAGTTAGTACTAATTATCATCAATAGAATATTCTATTTTTAGTTAGTGATATGCCACCCTTAATCAAATAATTTTATTCATTTAGGTTTAGAAATCAATTAGAGAAGAATAATAAACTTGTAAATAGATCAAACCCATCATGACAAACCCTTGCCCAAGCCTTCTTCATTTTATTTTCGTTCACTCTTTTTTTTTCCTACTTCATCTTCTCCAACTCCTCAAAGAGCACCAAACCCTAATTTCCTAATTCATACCAAATTCCAAAATTCCACCATTACCACACCATTCCACCTTCAAAACTTCTTCATATGAAGAGCTAGTGCTTGGAGATCAAGAAGGAAGCCAAGGAGAAGCATTAGCAAGAGGATTGGTTCTACTTCATCTTCCAATTTTCCCCAAATTTGTGGATCCACCACGGAGCTCCACTTATAATAGGTATTTGACCTATAAACTCTAGTTTCCATGGTATAAAATAGAAATTTAACCATTAGAAACCAAATCTAGCTAGTAATGACTCTCTAGGTGGTAAACTAGATTCTAGTGGACTCTAGTGTTGTAGATCTAGGTTTTCTATGGAGGTATTGTGTTTTCTATGGTCAAATTGGTGGAATTATGAATATGACCACTAAGTGTTTGATACGTGTCCCCAAAGGGATTTTCGTATCCTTTTTGAGTTGAGTTTGGGTGTGTGTGTCCACAATTGTATACATAGAGGTCATGTCATGGTACTCCCTGATACGCATAATAGAAATTGATAATTCATAGGTTTGGGGTGTCCATGAGCACCAATTAAGGATTTTCATGTGTATTTGGGTTTTCTTGTGGCGATTTAGTTATATACTCTAAATTTGAGTTGTCAATGTGCTATATGAGTAGTTTGATATATATTCTATATGAATTGTTATCAAAATTGTGTTGTATCATAGATTAGGCATGGTATAATTAGAATATGGAACCATTGGGTTTGAGTATTAATGGGTATCCTAGGTTGATAATCTAACAATGAGTAAGTGTATCACATAAGGTGTGTAACTGTACATTATATTTTTAGAGAAATATCTGCGTATACCAGTTAGAATAATATATGGGTTATACTTATGTTTAGGTATAGGGTTGAATCAAGAGTCAGTGACAGTGTGCTTATGTGAGACAGGAGGGTGTGCACAGATCTGGTGCACAGTGCAGATTTGGGAAATGTGATTTGTTCCTCAAATTACTTTGGAGGCAGGCCAGTTGGTCTCAGTTGGCAGCAACATCTGCTGACCTGGGATCAACACAGCAAGCAACAAGGGGTACACTTGTTTTGGAAGCATGGATGTAGTGCTATGGACTTGAGAAACTGCTCAGTTATTGCAGGAAGGAGGTATGCACCTTGGTGAAGATTAGAGTTAAGCTCGAGTGTTGGGTGCCTAACTGCATACGAGTTAGGAAGTTCAGCAACAGAGGTTACACTGCATCATGTACATGCAGTAAGTGGTGGCATTATTTGGTTCCAGGAAGTGTGGCAGAAGTCTGGAGTGCATTGTGCATTGTCTTGGGCTACAGCAGTATGGGGCTTAGGTCCTTCCACTGTGCACTTGCACTTGCATAGACTTTATAGTAGTCTACTGTAGTATTAGTCTCCAAGCCCTATAGGCCAGTTATAGACAGAGGATATGGCACAATGTAAGATCTGCAAAAGGGGTTCAAGCTTAAGGGGAGTACCCATTTTCTGATAGGAGTGATAGAAGTCCAGTGCTCTGCCAGGCAGTGTACTACAAGTGTTCTATTCTGACTACATCACTATAAGCAGTGTGTGGGGGCAGTGACACACACATGGGTTATTAGGTTGCACTAGTACCTGAGTATACCTAGGGCTATAGAACATTGTACAAGGTATAGAACGTATAACTTGTACGGCGGTCACGTTTCAGTACCAAAATATGGAGACGAACATGGCCAGCTCTCCCGTACAAGATATAGAACGTCGTACGACAGTCACGGTTGTAACTAGAAAAGGGAGTTTATACTACAAGGAAGTCACTTAGGGTCACAGAGCACATCTATTGTCTCAATCAGTCAATTAAGAAAAGTAAACATAGAAGATATATAACAAGGAAGTAAGGCGTTCTAAACGTCCTGCCACAATATTCTGGAAAGCAACTGTGCAAAAATAAGAAAGCTGACAGAGTTTCAAAAGTACATGACCAAGATCAGCTGCAGTCTGATTAATTACAATAATATAAGAAAACTAAATGTCCAAATTTATGACTAACAAGTGCCGGTGGATAAATGCCCAAAATGAGTAAAAGGTGCAATAACGAGCAGGGAAGAAGAAACCCACTCATTTTTCTCAGTGGCCTTCCATCTGGTGCGCGTCATTGTTCAGGGGGAAGTGCGCTAGATCCTCGAGTGCTGGCTCTAAACTTGGCCGTGCAAGACCAGTGGGGTTAGACCCCAAATAACAAGTACCACAAAGGAAGCACGAGTGGAGAAATAAAACCAGGTTATGAAATATATATATATATATATATATAGTTCTGTCTCATAGTTTTGGTTCATAGCCTACCATGATACAATAATCTAACCCCACAACCAAACAAGGACAAGTGTTACACCATCGGACCATGATATCCCACGTCCTTAAACTATTTAACAGAAGGTACAATCATAATCAAGCTCAGTTACAAAATTGGTCAATTACTTGTACGGCTTACTAGGTGGAGTCTGCGTTATCCCAGAGGTAATATGCATATAATAGGAATCCTCAGATCGAATCATGTTCTAACAGGGGCTAGCCGAGCCATTAATCGTCGAATAGCACATAGTAGTATGAACTGGTCCCTCGTTAGGCCACCGTGCTAAGATCGTATAGAAAACATAGTATAAAATAATAGTCAAATATTGCCATCCACTAATGAGGATTTAAACAATATCCATGGAGGCCAGCCTTCACTCCCCATATAATGATTGAGAGTGGCTAGTTAAGCACAATCTCAGAATTGTGTCCCTCCCAATGCTCTATATATTTTAGTTGTCTAGTTAACCCTACTGTTAGCTGGAATTACATGGCATGGTCATATGTTACTCCCCTTATACGTCGTATCATATTACGGGCATACTAGATACGAATCTATTTTGTCACTTTGTAGTTTATTTTGGATTCACCCTAGCGTGATGCAACAGTCAAACGAATCCTAGCCACGCTTGGTTATTGACTAACTATCATGTCCATGCTGGAGAAATTATTACATCATGTCGCTTAGCACGTAGGCACACCTTAGTGTAAAATATGTAACAAAATCACGTAGGAACACTTAGTACGTAGGAACACATAGCATGTAGTAAGTGTATCAGCAGGGATACCAATAGTCGAGTCAAGTTACCAATTATTGGTAAATCATATGAGTTCTTGCACATAGTCAAGTCTAGCACATGGTCACGTAGATAACATACATTAGCAATCATTAAAATCACACATGGAATCCTAAAACTCAATAAAGCATCCAAACCGAGGAAAATAGTAAAATATGCACATAGGCCTCATGAGGATCAGGACGCATAGAGTTAGCGCCGCATAAAATATCGGTCGCATAGGAATTCGGGCCGTATGGCCGCATGGGTCTCATGGGTCGGGCCTCATGGGTCGCATGGGTTAGGCCACATGAGCTCAGGCCACATGGGTCATATGAGTCGGGCCTCATGAGCTCAGGCCGCATGGAAAGTATACCTCCCCGCAACAACAGGTTCAACTATTGTAGAAAGCTCAAAAAATCAAAATAATATTTTTCTCATAAAAACTTTATTTTAACTCCAAATCAAGTAAATCAAAAGCAAAAATGTCTGAAATGGAATGTTGAATCACCCACAAATACCATGTTTTAATAGATCAAAACAAGGAAAACTTTTTGAACCCATAAAAACCTTAAACTTTAAACGTAGATCTACTCAAATCCACCCGTTAAAACCGAAAACTTCAAGTACTACAAGTGTTTAGAATTATAATGTGCACATATTAGACTAATAAAATTCAAAAAAAAAAGAATCAAAAATTAAGAGATTTCTCTAAGTAGTGCAAGGTATACTTTCCTAAATGATGGAAGGGAAAAAAATTGAGAGAATGAGGGAAGAGAGAGAAAGAAGTTAACTTATATATCTAGGGTTTGAGGTTTAGACCATGGGTTCAACTTATGACCAATCCAACTCAATAATTAAACCATGAGTCTAATTGAACCAAAGAATGGGTCTAGTCTCCATGACATGTAACCTAATTACCATGCAAGCAACAAATAATATAAGCAAAAAAACTAATATGTTCCAAATATATATATCGAAAACAGAAGTGACATCTCTACCCACCTTAAAAAAATTTCGTCCTCAAAATTCAAACCCAAGGCTAGCTAAAGAAATCAGAACAAGAACTACGCTAACTACAAGCTCATATACGCATGCAATCAAATTCAAGCATATAATAAAGAAAAATGGTGTCACATAGCATGGGTAAACGAATCATGAGATTCGAGATACGAAGGCATAAGAACGAATATACCTTTCGAGTCGAATATGTGCGGATACCAAGATCGTATATCATCCTCGCGCTCCCACGTCAACTCTCCCAAAGGGTGCTGACCCCAAGCAACTCGGACAAGATGAATAGTCTAATTCTTGAGCACATTCTCCCTTCGGTCCAAAATGAATACGGGTTGTTCCTCGTAAGACAAGTCGGTACCAACGACTAGCTCAGAATGATTGAGGATATGACTCATATCCTGGATATACCTACGCAATTGAGACATATAAAATATATCGTGCACTTCACGTAGCGAAGGTGGGAGGGAAAGACGATAAGCAACATCTCCCACCCACTCAAAAATATCGAACGGACCGACATATCGTGGACTAAGCTTCCCGCGAACTCCGAATCTAATGACTCCACGGGTTGAAGAAATTCACAAGAATACGTGGTCGCCGACATAAAACTATAAAGGCCTACGATGTTGATTTGTCCAATGCCGATGCCTATCTTTCGCAACCCGAAGTAGCTATCTGATCTGCTTGACAACTTTTACTATCTGCGTGATCATCTCTGGACCTATCTTTCGCTCACCTATATCATCCCATGCCAACAGTGATCTACACTTTATCCTATATAATGCTTTAAATGGTGCCATCTCAATACTTACTTGATAACTATTTTTATATGAGAACTCAATGAGATGAAGGTGATCTTCCCAAGACTCTCCAAAATCTAAAGTACAAGCTTACAACATATCTTCCAAGGTCTGGATAGTCCTCTCTGATTGTCCTCCTGTCTGAGGGTGGTAGGCAGTACTGAATCTAAACTTGGTACCCAAAATCTGGTGCAAGCTCTTCCAAAAATTTGGAGTGAACCGAGTATCTCGATCTGATATGATACTCACTAGGACACCGTGCTGTCTTACTATCTGTCGCATGTACATCACCGCTAACTGCTCTGTGGATTGCCCTACTCGAAAAGGAAGAAAGTGAGCTACTTTTGTGAGACGATATACTATTACCCAAACTGCATCACGATCAGTTGGATATCTAGGTAAACCGATCATAAAGTCAATCGTGATATATTTCCACTTCCACTCCGGAATAGAAAGCAGATATAATAATCATGCCGATCTATGTTATTCTGCCTTCACTTGCTGAAATATCAGACACCGAGAAACGAATCATGCTATCTCACTCTCCATCCCATTCCACCAGAAATATTGCTTGATGTCTTGATACATCTTGGTACCTCCTGGATGAATTGAATACTGGAAACTGTGCGCCTCGGTCATTACTTTTTGCCGGATATCTTTACTTGGTACACAGAGACGATTTCCAAACCTAAGAGTTCCATCTTCATAAATCATCAACTCTTTTCTGAGACCATACTCACATTCCATCCGAAGCTTCTAAACTTTCGGATACTCTTCCTGAGCTGACTTAATCTTCTCTACAATGGTAGATTGTACCTGTAAACTAGCCAATACTCCTACGTCTTATGGAAGTACTATCTCGATCTCCATTTCTCGAAGATCTTCTAAGATATGCCGCTGCGATGTCAACACAAATGTACTACCTCTCCTGCTAAGAACATCTACTACCACATTTGCCTTGCCTGGAAGGTACTAGAGTTCCATATCATAGTCCTTTATCAATTTTGGCCACCTCTTCTGCCTCATGTTCGAGTCCTTCTGAGTGAATACATACTTTAAGCTTTTATGATCCGTAAATATCTCCACCCGATCACCATACAAGTAGTGTCTCCACAGCTTAAGTGCAAATACCACCGCGCTAACTCCAAATCGTGAGTCAAATAATTCTTCTCGTGATCTCGAAGTGGTCGCGATGCATAAGCTATCACCCTTCCATGTTGCATCAATACACATGCAAGTACTTTGTTTGACGCGTCGCAATGTATTATAAACCAATAAGAACCTACTGAAAGTGTGAGAATTAGAGCTGAAATCAATCTCTTCTTTAATTCTTCAAATGATGTCTGACACTCTGCTGACCAATCAAACTTAGCCTCCTTGTGCGTTAATCAAGTCAGCGGTGCTAAAATCCTTCCAAAGTCTGCCATAAACCTTCTATAGTATCCTGCCAATCCCAGAAAACTATGAACTTTAGCTACTGTCTTAGGAACTGGCCAACTCTCTACGGTCTCAACCTTCTTCGGATCTAATGCTTCTTCTGCTCTAAAGATGATGTGACCCAAGAATGATACGTGATCCAACCAAAACTCGTACTTGCTGAGCTTTGCGTATAACTGGTATTCCCTCAAAATCTGTAAGACCTTCCGAAGATATTTTTCATGTTTCTCCTTGCTATTGGAATAAACAAGAATATTGTCTATGAAAACCACCACGAACTGATCTAGATATGACATGAAAATCTAGTTCATCAAATCCATAAATATCGCCGGAGCATTAGTCAGTCCGAATGACATAACTAAGAATTCGTAATGCCCATATCGTGACCTAAATGCTGTCTTGGGTATGTCTTTCTCCCGAACTCTTACTTGATGATACCTTGATCGAAGATCGAACTTAGAGAAAATCTTGGCCTTGCTCAATTGATCAAACAAATCATGGATTCTTGCTAATGGGTACTTGTTCTCTACTGTTACTGCATTCAATTATCTGTAATTGATACATAACCGTGATGACCCATCCTTCTTCTTCATTAGAACCACTGGCGCTCCCAAGGTGATCTACTGGTTCAGATAAACTTCTTTGCCTTCAGATCTTCTACATGTTGGTACAACTTGTCTAATTCTGATAGTGCCATTTGGTAAACCTTACAAGATATTGGCCCTGCTTCAGGGATCAACTCTATACAAAATTTAACATTTCTTACTAGGGGTAACCCTGGTTGCTCTTCTGGAAGACGTCTAAGATCTCCTTGACTATCTCGAGAAGTTGTGCTTCTGTTATCACTGTCGCTGCGATCCTCTCTTCATGCTGGTCTCCCACAGATCTGACAAAGGCAAAACCTTTCGTGCCCAGAATACTAAATAATATCCTACCCTTATGGCAATCTATCGTAGCATGACTATCTCTCAGCCAGTCCATGCCTAAGATAACGTCAAAGTTTCCCAAAGGGAACTCGATCAACCGAGCTGGTAGTGAGCGCCCGCACACTATGACTGGACACGCTATAAATACTCTATTAACTCCTACGAGCCCATTACCAGTGAGTATATTCAACCTCTCTAGCAACGCTTCAAACTCCAATCCAATGCGTGTTAGGAATCATGCATATACAAATAAATGGGATGCACCTGAATTAAACAATGCTACTATAGGATAAGATGTGATAGAGATGTTACCTGCCACCACGTTGTCAAATGCCAAACCCTCCTCCAGAGACAAAGTGAAAGCTTACCCTTGGTCCTGCTGGGATCCTCGTTGTTGCCTCCCTTGGACACGCTGTTGTGGCCTCTGCTGACCCTGTCGCTGATTCTGCAGCTGTTGGTACATCTGAGCTTGCGTCGGTAGCAAACGGTGAGCTAATGGCCTTACTACTATTGCTGGCCCTCTCTGCTGGACTTTTCTTGTGGCTGGCAGTGTTGGTAAGTGTTGACTGGCCCTCCTGGCCTTTGCATCATCGAACAATTAACCGATGATCTGGACTGCCATACCTTATACACAACCTATTGGCTGCCCTACACAGATCTCTAGTGTGGCCTCCCTGGCCACAATAAGTGCAACCCACTGGTGTTCCATGGAGCTGTTGCAGTTGTTGTTGTCTCGGCTGCTGCCGAGCCGGTATTGTCTCCGTCAAAACTGCCACCCTCCTTGGCGTTGAATCTTGGATGCGAACGCCGGGTGATGGTACTGACACCCGAGGTACTCCTCCACCTCCTCCTACGCTCTGAGCATGAGAGTAAGAACCCTAATTCTGAAAACCGTATTAATTATTTTATTAATTATTTTAAACCTATAGTTATGAGCTAAATAGAGAGAATAGATTTTTATTAGATTTTATTTTGAGGTGTTTGAGCATTTAGGAGATTTATGGAGCCATTATAAATTTTTTCTAATTTATTCCATTTAGGAGACCCTTTGGATAGTTGCTAGCTCAACCGTATGCACCAATATAATTCTTAGAATTTCTGTGAATAGATATGTGTATAAATATATATATATAATTTTTATTGGATCTTTACCCAAAACCGTTAACCCCTTAGCCTCTACCCTACCCGCTTGAACCCGGATCCGTTAGGGAAGAAATATCAACAACAGTAGTAGCAAAGGCCAACTTTGCTTCCTTCTCCGCGCGTATGAAAGGAAATATCAGCAGCAATACCACCACCTCATTCCAACCCTTCTTAACACTAGTATTACTAAAAACCCCTCAACCGAAACCAAAAAACCAAAGAAAGAAAGAAACAACAGCGGTAGTGGCTATTGAGACCACTAAATATTCCCACCGCCTCATGATCTCTATATATATTATAACTTTCCAAAACCTAACTACAATTCTCTTTTTACACCAACTTAAACACAATATTGGACGTTGCACTCTACAAAATTTTTGCTCGGCAAGTATACCTTGCCATTGTACTATTATTTTTATTCCAGCTGATGAATGCATGTTTAATTATGCTTATATAGATATTTATTTATGTAGATTTTTGGACCTACTTTATGAGACCACCCCAGTATTATGGAGCATCATTAGATTCATTGGTCTGGACATAGTTGGTACACGAGTTGTGAGTCTCATATAGATCCCGGACTACGTACTGGGTTGGCCTCCTGTACGTATGAGCCATGTGTTAGGGATGACTGCTGATAGAAACTTTGTATGTTAGTAGACCTGGCAGTTATTTAGAGGTTTTATCGTGTCATGGATGTGGCATGCTTAGAGCATTGGGCGGGAAGGACTACTAGTAGGTGTATGGGACACCCACTTCCTTTATGCAGATTCTACACTCGACGGAGTGGCATGGACGTATATACTATGCAGATTCTCCGTTCTTCGGAGCGGTAGGACGTTAGCATATACATGCGCCCCTGTATTGGGGGACATATATGGCATATACTAGCCAGTTGTCACGATTGGTGAATTACGTCAATATATGTCTAGCATACACTTCCCATACGCTCAAAGTTGTTCTCAAGTTGCATTTCACTTAGACGGTTAGGCGACCCATTGGATGTTTATATTTCAGTACTTTATTGGCATATTTATATGTATCTTGTTACGTCCCTCTGAGAACCTGGTCCCTTTTCAGATATGGACAAGCAGGAGTATCCGCAGGAGTACGGACCTGGACCTGACTCTACTTACCTGACTGAGGAGGTCTTACCCTCAGAGTAGCTGTGACTTGTTTCTACTGTTTAGAGATTTTGTTACTACTTCAGTATAGTCGTTTTGTAGTGGATTTGTTTCTACCTGACTATCAGACTTGATACTCATCTTGGATATTCAGTTATTATTCAGCTCCTTATTCCTACTTATTATTTTGCTATGGATGAGATATAGATTGTGTGTAACTTGTTGTGACAGTATATTACCACTAGTGGATTGCATATTCATATACAGCGTACGTTTGTATATGGTTTCCATATATTGGAGTTCATATACATACGGCTGGACATGTTACATATTCCTAGTCCTATGTATTTTGGGACTGGGGCATGACATGTTTTTGGTGGTGGCCCGTGCAGGTCAAGAATATGTTGTCTTGGTTACGTAACTGTACCAAACAAGCCTGCGTATAGGAATAAAGTATAAGGATCTCATCCATATTTGACTAAAACCTTATTCTTTCCTTCAACCGTCCTGTGTTTGGATAAACAGAGTTTTACGCCAAAGACCCATTACCTTTGTTGGCATAAAGGTCAAATGACTATTGTTGGCGTAAAAGCCAAATGACTGTCATGTTGGCATAAAAGCCAAATGACTGACTTGTTGGCGTAAAAGGCCAAACTATGAAGAAGATTGCCTATTTTATGCTGTAGTTATGACAACTGCCACCCACGTTCCCTTAGACTTCTAAATCTGCGTATGACACGTCATACAAGCCACGAAGGTAACTATCCCAGCGTAAAACTTGATGATTCATGAATAATAGATAACCAGCATAGAGTAGCTTGATTAGGCGTAAAATGTAAGGATGGTGATTTGAGCGTATTTGTCACAGCCTTAGCTTTCCCTGTCACTACCACATTTCCAGATAAGGACATTTGTGTAATTTCACTATTTTGATTAATTATGTGTTTAATTAATATGCTGAGTTTTTAAAATTATTTATTTATTGTAAATGATTTTGGTTTTAGGCCAAACCCTAGAACGCATTAGGGCAAACCCTAATGACTAAACCCTAAACTGGAAACCAATTCTAGAGAAGCCCTAGAATTCTAATTTTAGGATGGACCCTCAAACCCTAGACTGACTAAACCTGAGTTAATTAGGTTTTACATGACCTAACATAGGGGGTTAACCTAAAGCTATGCTTATGAAGCCCTAACCTAGTTTAATATAAAAAGGGAACCTTCTCTTCCTTCATGTAGAAAGGAGAAACCCTAGCCTCCATCAAGGAAACCATTCTCCACCTCCAGAATTCAAAATTAACCCTAGGATTCCGTTTTTCCTCCTTCAAAGCAAAGAGAAGCAAGGAGTTTGGGTCAAGAAGCATTGGAGAAGAAGAACCTCCATTGAAGAAGCCATCTCCCTAGGTAAAACCCTATTTCTATTCTTTTAATTTCTGTTTTCTGATGTTAATGCCATTAGAAAACCACCCTTGCTGTGTAGTTTCGATTTTAGGGTTCGAACTAGGGTTTAAGTGTCCCCAACATTTGTTTTCCCCAATTTTCGTGAACCCTAACCCTAGATGGTTGCTTATAGACTGATTTCACCCTCCTACGTGTAGGTTAGATATTGATTTTTGGGTTTTGTTTTGGGTTTTTAGGAGTTCTTAGTGTGGTTTTCATTTTTGCACATCATGTGTTTGGTGAAATGCTTCACAGGAGGGATTACCCATCTAATCTACTCTACATCACCCAATTCTGATGTGTGTAGTTGTGCAGATGCCTGTGTGATTGTCTGAGTGTGAGAGTGTATTAGTAGGGAGTTGGGGTAAGTGTTTCAGTGTTTAATTGTGTATGAATGTCTAGGTGAAATTTCTGTATGTGTGAGTGACTGAGTTCAGGGTAGCAGTGTCTTTGTTTCAGTGTGTGTATGTGCCTGTAAGTTTTAACTGAGTATGTAAGGGAACTTGACCATCTAGTGTATCAGCAATGTTGTGTGTGTGCAGTTTGAGAGTGTACCCAGTGTGATTAGGTACCTGCCTGAGATCAGTGAATAGCACCTGAGAGTGTAGCACTGTGTTGGCTTGTGAATACCTTGTAAATCAGTGTGTACTGTGCAGTGTGGCAGTGTGTTAATTTTAGTGTCTTAACTAGGTAAACCTATGTGTTGCTGTACAGGAGAGAATGTCAGAATGCAGTAAGGTACTAGATGTGGGAAATCCACACTTTCAGCAGCAGCACCAGCAGCACCAGGCACCAGCCCGAGGGCAGGTCCAACCGCAGCAACAGAGACAGACTCAGCCCGCCATCCAGTGTGCATACTGCGGGAAGATGGGACATACTAGAGATATCTGCAGGAAGAGATTGGGCTCATGTCTATCCTGCGGATCGACGATACACCAGCTGAAGGATTGTCCTACCTTTCGTCCAGGTCAGGGTAGAGCAGCCGTCCAGAGAGGATCAGACAGGGTACCTGCCGTACCAGGAGGCCAGCAACAGAGGGCACCACTTCCACCGCAACATCAGAGGTTTGCCCAGCATCAGCAGCAGAGAGGTGCACCCCAGGGGCGAGCGTACGCCATGGCAGTCGAGAAGATCGAGCCAGCAGGAGACTTGATCACAGGTTCGGTTCTTCTCGATTGTATTCCCGTATTTACCTTATTCGACTCTGGCGCTTTCCATAGTTTTGTGTCTGTATCTTATGCACTTCGACATTATTTAGACACAGAACCATTAGCTAGGACTTGCAAGATCATGACTGGTGGAGGTATTATCCTAGTCCGTGATCACTACAAGGACCGGAGGATGTCAGTAGGAGGCCGAGAGTTGAGCGTGAGCTTACTCGTCATGCCACTTCCGGGGTATGATATTGTACTCGGAATGGACTGGTTGAGTAGGCATCATGCTACTATAGATTGTTATAGTGGCAGAGTTTTGTTTAGACCACCAGGAGAGCCGGAGTTTGAGGTCGTCAGAGGAGCAGCGGAACAGAGCAGGGGCACATTTTGCGGAGCCAGGGCGGAAGAGGAGGAGTTGCCACATCCTCTGATAGCGAAGTTCCTGGATGTATTTCCAGAAGAGTTGCCAGGCTTGCCGCCAGACAGAGATGTTGAATTCTCCATAGACTTGGTTCCAGGAGCGGAGCCCATTTCACAACATGTCTATAGAGTCAACAACAGCGAGCTGGCAGAACTGAAGAAGCAAGTTGAGGAGCTGCAGGACAAAGGTTTCATCAAATCCAGTTCATCACCATGGGGAGCTCCAGTATTGTTCGTACCGAAGAAGGACGGCACGGTGCGCATGTGCATTGATTATAGAGCTTTGAACAATATCACTATCAAGAACAAGTACCCGCTGCCGAGGATAGATGATCTTTTCGATCAGTTGAGCGGGGCGAGGGTGTTTTCAAAGATACATTTGAGATCAGGCTATCACCAGGTGAAGGTGAAGAGGGAGGACACGCCGAAGACAGCTTTTCAGACCAGATACGGCCAGTTTGAGTTTATGGTGATGCCATTTGGTTTAACCAATGCACCGGCAGTATTCATGAACCTGATGAACAAGGTGTTCCACCAGTACCTTGACAAGTTCGTGGTGGTGTTCATCGACGATATTCTTGTGTATTCTAAGACCCCGGAGGAGCACGAAGAGCACCTGAGGTTGGTCTTAGAGACTCTCAGGAGGGAGAAGCTGTACGGGAAACTCTCTAAGTGTGAATTCTTCCTTGACAAGGTCGAATTTCTTGGGCATGTGGTATCGGGTGACGGAATCTCGGTTAACCCGCAGAAGATCGAGGTAGTGGAGTCGTGGGCTACCCCTAGTTCGGTAGCTGAGATCAGGAGTTTTCTCGGGCTAGCAGGATACTACAGGAGGTTTGTACAAGACTTCTCCAGGATTACAGCGCCAATGACCAGATTGACTAGGAAGGATGTGGATTTTGTCTGGACGGAGGAGTGCCAGGCTGCATTTGATGAGCTGAAGAAGAGGTTGACGATAGCTCCAGTTTTGACGTTGCCAGTAGGGACAGGTGGTTTCACCATCTACAGTGATGCTTCAGGGAAGGGTCTGGGATGTGTTCTTCAGCAGCACGGGAAGGTAATTGCCTATGCTTCCAGGCAGTTACGCCCTCATGAAAAGAACTATCCCACCCACGATTTAGAATTGGCAGCAGTTATCTTCGCTCTAAAGCTGTGGAAACATTACCTGTACGGAGAGCGTATAGAGATCTTTACAGACCACAAGAGCTTGAAGTACGTATTCACACAGAAGGAGCTGAACATGAGGCAGAGGAGGTGGTTAGAGTTGATGAAGGACTTTGACATCTCATTACAGTACCACCCAGGGAAAGCCAACGTAGTCGCCGATGCCTTGAGCAGGTATCCGATGGCTATGTACTTGACGACAGATAGACATTTGCTGGCAGATTTGGAGAGCTTGGAGATTGAGGTGTTAGTTCCCGGTACTGAGATTCAGATGTGGGGATTGCAGATACAGTCCGAGCTGATGGACAGGATCAGAGCTGCGCAGTACGATGATGAGGCTCTGAGGAGTATCAGAGCACAGGTTCAGACAGGATTGTCGGACGACTTTACTATCGCAGAGGATGGTTCCTTACGGCACGGCACGAGGATGTGTGTGCCAAGCGGGGAGTTGCACGAGGAGGTTTTGCAAGAGGCATACCGCTCTCAGTACTCGATGCATCCCGGTGCCAACAAGATGTATCGAGACTTGAGAGAGCACGTATGGTGGTATGGAATAAAGTGCGAGGTAGCACGCTTCGTATCTCGGTGTCTAGTGTGCCAGCAGGTAAAGGCAGACCAGCAGAGGCCAGGAGGTTTGCTTCAACCTTTATCGATTCCAGAATGGAAATGGGAGCACGTGACCATGGATTTTGTTTCAGGGCTTCCACGTTCTCCAGGAGGGAAGGACGCGATTTGGGTCATCGTGGACAGGTTGACCAAATCAGCCCATTTCTTACCTTTCAAGGTGGGCACGTTGACAGAGAGGCTAGCAGAGATATACGTGTGTCAGATCGTTAGACTTCATGGAGTTCCTGTAAGCATCGTCTCGGATCAGGATAGCCGTTTCACTTCCCACTTCTAGAGGAGTCTACAGGCTAGCTTGGGCACTCAGCTCAAGTTTAGTACCGCATATCACCCCCAGACAGACGGGCAGTCTGAACGGACTATTCAGACTCTCGAGGATATGCTACACACTTGCGTTCTAGATCTCGGAGGTTCTTGGGAGGATCATCTGCACCTAGTAGAGTTTGCTTACAACAACAGCTACCAGGCCAGCATCGAGATGTCACCATTTGAGGCTCTTTATGGACGGAGGTGTCGTACACCGTTATCTTGGGATGACGTTGGAGAGAGAGCCTTGCTAGGACCAGAAATGGTCGTGGATGCAGCAGAAAAGGTGAAACTCATCAGAGACAGACTGCGAGTGGCGCAGGACAGACAGCGGTATTGGGCCGACAGCCACCGTAGACCCCTTGAGTTCAGGTATAGATTGTTGTTTTTCTGGCTTGTGTTTGTTTGTTTAGACTGCGTGTTGAGACTGTTTTGTTTTAGGTTAGCAATCTAGTATTCCTACGGATTTCTCCGACGCGTGGAATGATTCGTTTTGGTGGAGGCGGAAAGCTTAGCCCACGCTACATCGGACCCTTCGTTATTCTTGCAAGGGTAGGTGCAGTGGCGTATAGACTAGACTTGCCGCCTGCATTAGAGGGAGTGCATGATGTGTTCCACGTGTCGCAGCTGAGACGGTACGTGGCAGACCCTAGTTACGTACTTGATCACTCGGAGATTGAGGTTGGTCCGACGCTCAGCTACCCTGAGCAGCCCGTAGAGATCTTGGACCGCAGAGAGAAGGTGTTGCGGAACCAGACTATTCCTTTGGTTCGTGTTGCATGGCGACATCACTCTCTAGGGGAGTCGACCTGGGAGAGAGAGGACGAAATGCGCGAGCAATACCCGTACCTCTTCTAGACTTGAGGTATTCCTTTTTCTGGTTTATTCTTGTTCTGTTCAGTCCAAATTTCGAGGACGAAATTTCTTTCAGGAGGGTAGACTTGTCACTACCACATTTCCAGATAAGGGCATTTGTGTAATTTCACTATTTTGATTAATTATGTGTTTAATTAATCTGCTGAGTTTTTAAAACTATTTATTTATTGTAAATGATTTTGGTTTTAGGCCAAACCCTAGAACGCATTAGGGCAAACCCTAATGACTAAACCCTAAACTAGAAACCAATTCTAGAGAAGCCCTATAATTCTAATTTTAGGATGGACCCTCAAACCCTAGACTGACTAAACCTGAGTTAATTAGGTTTTACATGACCTAACATAGGGGGTTAACCTAAAGCTATGCTTATGAAGCCCTAACCTAGTTTAATATAAAAAGGGAACCTTCTCTTCCTTCATGTAGAAAGGAGAAACCCTAGCCTCCATCAAGGAAACCATTCCCCACCTCCAGAATTCAGAATCAACCCTAGGATTCCGTTTTTCCTCCTTCAAAGCAAAGAGAAGCAAGGAGTTTGGGTCAAGAAGCATTGGAGAAGAAGAACCTCCATTGAAGAAGCCATCTCCCTAGGTAAAACTCTATTTCTATTCTTTTAATTTCTGTTTTCTGATGTTAATGCCATTAGAAAACCACCCTTGCTGTGTAGTTTCGATTTTAGGGTTCGAACTAGGGTTTAAGTGTCCCCAACATTTGTTTTCCCCAATTTTCGTGAACCCTAACCCTAGATGGTTGCTTATAGACTGATTTCACCCTCCTTCGTGTAGGTTAGATATTGATTTTTGGGTTTTGTTTTGGGTTTTCAGGAGTTCTTAGTGTGGTTTTCGTTTTTGCACATCATGTGTTTGGTGAAATGCTTCACAGGAGGGATTACCCATCTAATCTACTCTACATCACCCAATTCTGATGTGTGTAGTTGTGCAGATGCCTGTGTGATTGTCTGAGTGTGAGAGTGTATTAGTGGGGAGTTGGGGTAAGTGTTTCAGTGTTTAATTGTGTGTGAATGTCTAGGTGAAATTTTTGTATGTGTAAGTGACTGAGTTCAGGGTAGCAGTGTCTTTGTTTCAGTGTGTGTATGTGCCTGTAAGTTTTAACTGAGTATGTAAGGGAACTTGACCATCTAGTGTATCAGCAATGTTGTGTGTGTGCAGTTTGAGAGTGTACCCAGTGTGATTAGGTACCTGCCTGAGATCAGTGAGTAGCACCTGAGAGTGTAGCACTGTGTTGGCTTGTGAATACCTTGTAAATCAGTGTGTACTGTGCAGTGTGGCAGTGTGTTAATTTTAGTGTCTTAACTAGGTAAACCTATGTGTTGCTGTACAGGAGAGAATGTCAGAATGCAGTGAGGTACTAGATGTGGGAAATACACTAGTACAAGGGTATCAGTTAGCAGTTAGGAAATAATATGGGGTATTGGTGTGGGTTAATATGTAGAGTTGAGTATAGGTATTAGAGTATTAAAACTAAGATAATATTAGATGATAGATTAACTATTGTATATATATTGTATCACTTAGCATTAGCTAAGTTATACTTGTAATCCCCTAGAAACTAGATTTGAACCCAGATTGAGGTGTTATGAGTACACCCTAGTGTTTATAACTAGGGATGACACAAATAGCTAGTATGAGACCAGTATTGACCAGTAGGCTTTAGAATTGACCTAGAGGCCTCGTGTTTAATTAGTTAAATATGTTTATTCTTTTATTTCAATATTTTGACATTGATATTCCATAAATAGGTTATTTTGATCTCTCCTTGGACATTGATCCTCACACTTTGCTCAGGACCACAGGCGAGTACATTCTCTGACAGTTTTCATTGTTGATTACTTCTATAAATTATAGTGTATTACATACTTGATTCCGACACTATGGATACACGGGTTAGCACCTAGATCCCCATCATGAGGAGTCGTGATTAGAATCCATCGTGCTAGCTAGGGGATGGAGAATTATTAGTAGATTATGTGATCATATCCAAATCATTTACATGCATCATAGCTCACCCCACTTCTCACGTTGGGTGCGGCCTGACCATCTTACATTCATCATAGCTGTTATATATGATTAATCTGACCACTATATGCATCATAGCTAACCATATGGTTAGCCTGACCTACAAGAATCATAGTTAATCATATATAACCAGCCTGATCAAGTCCCAAGCCGATCACATAATAAACTGATAACTCAAAACACTTAGCTAGATGTCTATTCTTTATTCAGATTCACCTGTTCCAGCATTTCACTACTTATTGTCTAGCATTCACTATTTATTGTTCATTGCTAGATTGCTCTATTGCCTATTTCCATTTTTCTCCAGTATTTACATTTCCAGCATTTATTTCCATCTTGTATTTCTTACACTGTTTATAGATTTTGTCAATTTAATAAAACTGCTGTTAGTGCTTGTGCTTCGCTCCAATCCTGACTGGATAACATTTTTCAGAGGACCTGGAGGATCTTTGCCCCACTCATTATGGCCCAGGATTAAAGGGAGATTTTACCCCGGAAATCCCAGAGGAGTTGCCTAGCCTAGAGGAGAACGTACCTGGCTGCTCTTAGACTACTTTTTCTGCATGATTGTTTTAGACTGAGACTGAGTTGTATTTATTATTTGTGACTTTGTGAGGTCATTTAGACCCAGGATTTGAGTTGGATTTATTGTGGTTGGTTTTTAATAGAACTCTTTTCTATTCTCATCGTGCCATTATTCTTATAGCTTGTGATTGAGTATATCATAGACTATGGATTATTTATTATTGCCCTCCGTACGGAGTTGAGACTATTGACAGGATATATTATATGTTGAGACCTAGACAGCGTTCTACCGCCGATGCTGCGGCGTAGGCTGGACGTACCCACGACTCATGCCCAAATTCCGGGTGCGGGTCGTGACATTCCTCAGCCATGACCAAATCTCGTACATTAAATGCAGAGATATGCCTCGAGCCCTGTGCAAGAAACAGCTTTTGATATGGCGTCTGATTTTGTCCTGTCTTGAGCGTAAAAAGCTCATCTCTTTTGATTTTGTCTTATCTTGAGCATAAAAACTCATTTCTGTCTTGAGCGTAAAAACTCATCTCTGACTTAAGCATAAAAACTTATTTTTGTCCATGAAGAATGGGCAGCGTATTCAAAAGACTCCATTCTTTTTTCCTTTTGGATGCGTAAAAACATCTTGTATCCAATATGTCACTAAGAGACAACCTGGGTCCCTGTGCAATATCATCATCACAGCCGTCCTCTCGATTATCATGCAGTACTTTTGTCAGATGTCAGGATCACTGATTTGTTTGACAAATTCATCAAGTTCCTCGTACAACTTATATTGCAAAACATATAGCAGACCGCAGGGAGATTTTTATGCAGATTTTACGCGCAGCGACCCTCTACGCGCAGACCTTTTACGCGAGCTTTACGCAGACTTTTTACGCAGACTTGACGCAGGCAGACTTTATGCATCATATATTTTACGCACAGATCTTTTACAGACAGATTTTACGCACAGATTTTTACGCAGACTTTACACAGGAAGAATAGAAGACTTTTACGCGGTTAGCTTTGAAGCCATGTTTTAAGCCAACAATTTTGAATCCCTATTTTACGCGGATAGCTTGAATCCCTACCTTTACGCCAGATAGCTCTGAAGTCTTACTTTACGCCAAACTATCTTGAAGCTCTTCTTTACGCATGAAGCTTATCAACCTGTTTTACGCTAACTACCTAGAAGCCCTGTTTACGCAGGGAAATGACTTCATGTATGTTGGGGGGTTTTGACTGTAAAATATGCAGACCATTTCCTAGCATATTTCATGCTTCTATATTCTATGTAATGATTGCATCCTGTTTGATTCCTGTACTTCTTCTAAACGTTGTGTACATCACCTGCAGAAAGATGGATATGCAGAAGGGATGTATTATCACCAATGGTGACACAACTCCTGGAGTCAATGGTCAGACTCAAGGAGAGACCTCAACAATTCCTAGACTTTTGAAATCAGATGGACAGACTCATAATCCAGTTCCATCTGATCTTCCCGTTCTGATCTTCCCGTTCCACCTAATGGGAACCTTCCAATATCATCAACATCACAAGATGGCCAGGCATAACTGTTCCAGTTCTTCCAGATGATAATGCAGGAATAGCAACAACAGGCTGCCACCCTAGCTGCAGAGCAGAGGCAGCAAGCAGCAGAACAAAGACAAGAGTTCCTAGCAGCACTTGAAAGGATGGCTGCAAGGACTATTGTACCAGCTCAAGCACTAGCTCCAGTACCTCGAGCTAAAGTTGGTTCAGTAAAAGACTTTATACAGATGGGTTCTGTCACGCCCCGATTTTGCCTAATCGATAATCGTCCCCCGGGCGTGATGCCGTACACGCGTAGGGCGCGCGTGCACAAGGCCTTAGGCATAAGGATATTCTTTAGATCAATGCAACAGAGTAGACAAATAAGATAACACAAGGTTGAGGCATAGAAAAGTTTATCTTTTATTTATAATGAACATCCCGTTACATTGCTTGACTCAAAAGTATAAAATGCCCCACGGGCTTACAAACTCGGACGCAAAATGAGATAGCCGATCCATACATTATGTCCCTTTACATAGCTTCAAACACAAAATACCCTGGGTGCGGGTAAGCACCACCGCCTTAGCGTTATTTCCGCCACGGAGAGAGAGGGGAAGGCTCCCAGCTTGAGCCTCCAAAGTCTTGGCCCCGACCCGCCAAGAATCCCAAAAGTCCGGAGAGAGCTTCAGCTCCTCGCCGCGTTGCCTTGCGCCGGAGAACCTGCTACAATGAGGGTCAGTACTTCAAAAAGTACTGGTGAAGGCTAGCTGCTCAACTTTACCAAGCTCTTTAGACGAGTTTAAATAAACATGCAACATTTGTGTTCTTAGGTGGGTTTCTATTCTTGCCTAGATCAGATTTCATTTAGCAGGTATGCAAGAACAAAATAACATAACATCACATGCCACCGTTCGGTGACTTTACCTGTCCCGTCTGAATCACCTGTACAACTTACCATAGCCTTCCCTGTCACGAAGACATAGTTAGTCTGCACAGTTTAAATATACACAACATCTTTCTTTGTTGTTCTACCAGCCATCATGGGTTTAGTCTGGGCTGGCGGCGACGCTTGCAGCGCGGGTAGCTAGCCCCGCTACAATTCCCCGCTCCTAGGACTAAGAAAGTAGATTCCGCCCGGGTCGAAACGGCCCGGTGCCCCGGTAACCGCTCGCAGGAACCTGGATCCCTTGTGCACAAGAATTCCCATGACCATATCTATGACTCTACCTCATAGATTTACTTACTAGCCATTTAAAGAACATCATGTATTAAACTGCTTTACTGTACTATCACAACCAACCAACAGTTATATGAAATAACATGCAGCAGTTTATAGAAGAACACTTTGAACTTATTGAAAAGTACTTTGAACTATCAATAAATACCAACCCATTAAACATCCAACGACCATGCATGCATCAATGAATTTATGCAAGGTTTTATATGACAAGCAATGGGTGTTCCAAGCCTACTTCTTATCTTATCTTGTTATCCAACTTATTACTTAAGTGGTATCGTTTGATTGAATGCACCACTGAGTCAATTTTATTATGAACGGAGCCCTTGGAAAGAAGGTGCTTATCGAAATAGAGCCACTCACACGTTGGTTGTATAGGAAGAAGAAGTAGAGATCCCTAAGACTCCGCTCGCGCGTCGTCTACACGATCACCTGCACGCACCAACGGATGATCAATACCTCCTGCTTCGGTCTCCAAGGCTCGATACGAAATGCAAAATCCTAAGAACGAAAACAATGAAATCCATTGAAACCGTTCAAGAAAATGCAAGTCCTAAAACCAACAAGTACGCAACCAAGCGGCAATCGAAAACGGGCAAGGAAAACCAACCCAACGGAAAGGCCTCTCTCTACTCTGCCGCCGAGTCCCTCCTTGAGGCACGATCCATTGATTATGGGACCTGATTCCGAAGAAACCAATCCATAACGAGGAAAGGATCTTGATTCAATCTGTCCCGTTCGGACGGTCGTAAGTATTTCTTGGCCGCGCTCCCCGAGCAGGGGGAACGGGACGAACGGGGCGTTACATCATAACCATCTAATAGGAAGTTTCGTCCCGAAACTTAAGAATAGAACCTACCACTAGGGAATAATGAGAGAAATTTTCCCCTCATATCAGATTCAAGTTCCCAGGTCGACTCCTCGACCAAGTGGTTTCGCCACAGTACGCGCACTAGCGAGACATTCGGTCCCGCAACTGCTTCTTTTTACGGTTCAAAATTTAGACAGGCTTCGCCATGTACGACAAGTCCTTTTGCAGATTCAACTGACCCAAGTCGACTACGCAACTAGCGAGTAAGATTTCCATGTTCTATACGATAACAAAGCGGGGTTATCCCCTTCGCTATGTGCGTTCGTCTCTTTTTATTAGCATACAAAGGTTATCGCCTGTAAGCTAGCACGTAACATTCATTTTCTTAGTGTGCAGCTAAGTAGAGACAGGTTCACCGGGGTCACCCCCCTTTAGCGATGTATCGCATCGGTCGAGCTAGACTCCGGACGCGCTTCTGATAGCCTAAGTCTGACTCCATTGAGGATCCCAGCACGAAAGCCTTTGCATCGAACGAGCCATCTCACTGAGCAAGGCGGTTGTATAGCTACACTTGTGCCGTTTGAATCGGCCCTCCGGATTGAGCGGAGCGGGTTGTTACACCATATACTACTCAGAACAAGTTCCGTCCTCGAGACTTCCTGAGCGCATCTCGCGCTATCGCATAACTTCTAAACTTTCCTATACATCTCGTCTTATCCTTCAAGGACTGTCTCAATACTATAATCCTCTATTTTCTCACCATGCGTTACGCCAATGTTGGCCAATTCTCATCGAACGACTTTATCATTCAATGCTATCGAGTTATACTCAACTCGATCGTTGCACGTCCGTCTCAAAATCTACTGCGCCTAGCGCAGGGCTGTATTACCCAAGCACATGGTATTCTATAACTTAACGGGCACTTACAACTCATAATTGGGTGGACTTGCCCAACTTGTTATGTTATCACCATAGGAACCCAACACAATTGAGCCTATTACTTGACGTTGCCTATCGAAACCCGTCGTTACGCCTAACCCAAAAGCTCGAATCTCGACAAATTTTCCAATCTCGTTTTTGCATCAAATCTCTCTGAGTCACCGTCCAATCTCACTAAATAAATTCGCACCCAATCACCAACTTTTTCTAACTTAGTCTGTATTGCGCCTTAGCGCAGAGCTAAATTGCCTACCTGGGGTACGCTCAAGTCCTTCACACCTTTGGCTCAATCGAACTTAACTTTCTATTCGTTTTTACTCGTTCCGTTCGCCCGAGTGCTTAATCATTTTATCCGAATGATCTATTCGTTCAACTGTTGCATCCCCAAACTCAGTCTCGTACTGTGCCTTAGCACAGAACTATCCCGGTAGCACGAGGAACGATACAATCTTTCCTCTATGAAAATTTAGATTGAGGCTAAATTATTTCAGTTGCCATACTCATCCATGCGAATCCGAACATTTTCCTTTGCAGCTGCATCCGAGTTATGCATATCGCTAAGTCTGGATCGTACCCATATTCAAGGAGTCTCCCAAATATGTGTATTTCAACCAAGCTCAGTGACAGCTAAGTCTGACAAGCTACTCATAAAAATCTTTTGAAACGCGGATCGTCCTGCTATATGAATGACCGAACTCTTGTTCGATCCAGCTATCGTCTTATCCTTTACCGTCGTGTAACCTATCCAACCAAATCAATTATCACCCGAGTCCTATCTTTCATTGCGTTTGTTTCAACGCGAACGTTGCTAGTGTACATTCCCAATTCCAAATTCTAACTCTAAGTCTTGTTGCCCAGTTCTATCATTCTTCCCGAACGATAATCTGAAGTTAGCCACTCCAGTTTAACTCAAGGCATAGGGTCGTCCGCCTAGTCCCTAGGCCAGCACACACAGTCATAGGTACAACTCAAGTTTTGTGACTCATCGTGCAACCGTGTTGCACAACGCTCGCCCCAAACACCCTAAGGTCAAACCATTGTTCCTTTACACGGGTATTCTATCCAAGCTCGTTTCACTCTGATTTCTAAATATCGAGCACAGATCACCCTATCACACCAACACGCTCGTTCAACCGAACCCATGATACGCCCATGTTTCAGGGTTAACCTATCGATTCGCACATACTATCTCTTTCATCTCGTTTAATAGGATTCACCAATCCATCATTTTCTACGCTTGTATCACTAAGCCATAATTCTATTATAACCCATCGATGTATATCATGAACTCTAAGTCGTCCAGCATGATCTACGTATCCGTCCATGAAAATGTCCAACATCTCTTACTTCATGTTTCTAGACTAACTCCTCAAGAAAATCCTTAGACTTATTTTCTTAGTCTACTCTTAGCATTCCTCAAACAACTAAGATCAATTCCCAAACCCAAGTCTATCCCATTGATACGTTCCATTCATCGAGTTCGTTTTGGAATAATCACCGAACCTATTCTCTTGAGTTTGCTTATCCCTACCGTACGTGAAATCACCACGTCGACGCTCTCGCAGGATAATCGTTCTCGCTTGGGACAGATTTCGAATGTTTTCTTTCTGAACTTGATTTCAAGATCGTTCTTCCGAACTCCAAGCCAAATCTATTACCGCTTAACTCAATCCATCAAAATCATAATTTTTACTAACTTGCATCAATCCATACTATTTTTCCAACCATTGTTATGGTCTAAATCTCCCAAAATTTGAAATCATCGCATTCATACTCAAACCGAATTCTATCGAGCGATATCCTACTCAAATCCAAATTTTCCATGCACGCTATTATTCGTTCACGCCATTATTTCCAATCGCACCACTCCGATCGCATCTCAGATTATTCAATCTCGACTCAAGTTTTAAATTTGCTTGTTTCAACTCAAATCGCTCGTTCAATCCTCTATGTTTTTCCTGACCAGGCTATCGATTTCCAATTGCCCTGAATTTCTATTCGTTGTAAGCCTTATCCCTTATTCAACTTATTGTAACTCGTTCGAATCAAATATTGCACGCTTTCTCCGAGTTCGTTTACTTGCTAGGCACTGTTTATTTATACTAAGGCTTTACCCAATCTCGTTGCTTGTCGCTAGACTCGCTTAACTCTCCGAATCCACGACTTCGTTCAAGCGTTTCTAAGCCAACAAATACACCACTCAGGATTCGAGTTATATTCCTTGAATCTTTACAACTCATTATATCCACAAATTGCATAATCGAACAGGGGACTTATCGCATACACTACTCAGGAATTGAGTCATCCTAATAACTCCTGATTTCGCGTTCGCATCCTTCACTCGTATGCTCAATTCATTTCTTAGAACGGGAACCGATTCTCTGGCCCAAACCGTTGCTATGACTCCAACACAGTCCCTATTTATCGCCTTAGCGATCTTAGACTCGTACACACCTGTATTCATAGTCCTCTATACAGACTATGCTTCAAATCATAACTTATCGCTATGAATAACCGTCCGACTATTTTTGAAAATTCCCTGCACGATTTCCATTACTCGCCTTAGCGGCAATCCGATAACGTCTCTATCGTTTTCCCTCCAAGTCAACTTTATTCTCATTCCAGCAATACCCAATTCTCGCTGCAACTTACTAGCACCAAGGGTCTTGGTGCACGATGCTTAACACAATTTGGCCAAAAGGCTATGTGCATAGACCACTGTCTGAACGATATTCTTATCTCGCACTCTACTCGCTTGGTATTTTCATATCGACATATAACTTGCCGATTACAACACAAGTCTCCTCTCAGAACATCCTCTATGAGTTGGAACAAAAGCCCTCACATTACAATCCCGTCCAAGCAATCGTATAATTCCCACGCACTTTTCAAAAATATTCAGACTTATTGTATGGAACGCATCTCATTTTGGCCAAGCGAATTCAAGGGTCTACTCGGAAGGAACAAGGTCCTCTTTAGAAACTTTCTTGTGAGATCAAAGGATCGAAGCATGCTCTGATACCAATATGTCACGCCCCAATTTCGCCTAATCGATAATCGTCCCCCGGGCGTGATGCCGTACACGCGTAGGGCGCGCGTGCACAAGGCCTTAGGCATAAGGATATTCTTTAGATCAATGCAACAGAGTAGACAAATAAGATAACACAAGGTTGAGGCATAGAAAAGTTTCTCTTTTATTTATAATGAACATCCCGTTACATTGCTTGACTCAAAAGTATAAAATACCCCGCGGGCTTACAAACTCGGACGCAAAATGAGATAGCCGATCCATACATTATGTCCCTTTACATAGCTTCAAACACAAAATACCCAGGGTGCGGGTAAGCACCACCGCCTTAGCGTTATTTCCGCCACGGAGAGAGAGGGGAAGGCTCCCAGCTTGAGCCTCCAAAGTCTTGGCCCCGACCCGCCAAGAATCCTAAAAGTTCGGAGAGAGCTTCAGCTCCTCGCCGCGTTGCCTTGCGCCGGGGAACCTGCTACAACGAGGGTCAGTACTTCGAAAAGTACTGGTGAAGGCTAGCTGCTCAACTTTACCAAGCTCTTTAGACGAGTTTAAATGAACATGCAACATTTGTGTTCTTAGGTGGGTTTCTATTCTTGCCTAGATCAGATTTCATTTAGCAGGTATGCAAGAACAAAATAACATAACATCACATGCCATCGTTCGGTGACTTTACCTGTCCCGTCTGAACCACCTGTACAACTTACCATAGCCTTCCCTGTCACGAAGACATAGTTAGTCTGCACAGTTTAAATATACACAACATCTTTCTTTGTTGTTCTACCAGCCATCATGGGTTTAGTCTGGGCTGGCGGCGACGCTTGCAGCGCGGGTAGCTAGCCCCGCTACAATTCCCCGCTTCCAGGACTAAGAAAGTAGATTCCGCCCGGGTCGAAACGGCCCGGTGCCCCGGTAACCGCTCGCAGGAACCTGGATCCCTTGTGCACAAGAATTCCCATGACCATTTCTATGACTCTACCTCATAGATTTACTTACTAGCCATTTAAAGAACATCATGTATTAAACTGCTTTACTGTACTATCACAACCAACCAACAGTTATATGAAATAACATGCAGCAGTTTATAGAAGAACACTTTGAACTTATTGAAAAGTACTTTGAACTATCAATAAATACCAACCCATTAAACATCCAACGACCATGCATGCATCAATAAATTTATGCAAGGTTTTATATGACAAGCAATGGGTGTTCCAAGCCTACTTCTTATCTTATCTTGTTATCCAACTTATTACTTAAGTGGTATCGTTTGATTGAATGCACCACTGAGTCAATTTTATTATGAACGGAGCCCTTGGAAAGAAGGTGCTTATCGAAATAGAGCCACTCACACGTTGGTTGTATAGGAAGAAGAAGTAGAGATCCCTAAGACTCCGCTCGCGCGTCGTCTACACGATCACCTGCACGCACCAACGGATGATCAATACCTCCTGCTTCGGTCTCCAAGGCTCGATACGAAATGCGAAATCCTAAGAACGAAAACAATAAAATCCATTGAAACCGTTCAAGAAAACGCAAGTCCTAAAACCAACAAGTACGCAACCAAGCGACAATCGAAAACGGGCAAGGAAAACCAACCCAACGGAAAGGCCTCTCTCTACTCTGCCGCCGAGTCCCTCCTTGAGGCACGATCCATTGATTATGGGACCTGATTCCGAAGAAACCAATCCATAACGAGAAAAGGATCTTGATTCAATCTGTCCCGTTCGGACGGTCGTAAGTATTTCTTGGCCGCGCTCCCCGAGCAGGGGGAACGGGACGAACGGGGCGTTACAAGTTCAAAGCCGTACAAAGGCATTGAAAGCCCAGAGGAAACTACCAACTAGATCACTCACACTCAGAAATTATTAGAAGCATCACAGCTACCTGCAGGCCTATGGATGATAGGTGTAAGGACGCTTCTAGATAGTAATGCTCATCACTGGTGGGAATCCATGGAGCGCCAGTTAGGAACATACCAGACTTGGGAGCAGTTCTTGGAGTACTTTGAAAGGAAGTACTTCCCGGACACCGTCAAAGATGCATTGTACGATCAATTTCTCCACCTGGAGCAGGGGAACAGAACAGTGGATGAGTATGATGCTGAGCTTAGTCGCCTCAGTAAATATGGCGCTGCCTTCATACCAGATGACTTGGCTAAGGCTAAAAGGTTTCATCCTGGACTAACTCAGGAGCTACAACACTACACTAGCTCCCAGTCCCGAATCTCTTACGCCAAATTACTGACAGAAGCCAGATTACAAGAAACTATCAGCAAAGAAAAGGGAGGTCAGCTGAGGACACAAATAGGAGGAACTAACAGACATCCTTTAGCTCAACAACAGCAGTACCAGCACCGAGCAGGACCATACCAGATCCCAGAGAAGCCCCACTGCCATCATTGTGGGAAACACGAACATATTAGGAGGAACTTTCGAACTCGCTTAGGACAATGTATGAGATGTGGTTCCGGACAGCATATGATAAAAGACTATCCTATGCAACAAGCATTGACACTTCCACCGCCAGCACAGAGGCTAGCGATTCCAGCATCAAAACCAGCTCAGTAAATGTGAGTTCTTCTTGGACAGAGTTTTATTTCTTGGGCATGTCGTTACATGAGTTGGTATGACAACTGTAAAGACTGGATAAGTCTTATCTTCTTTATAAACTTGAACTATTTTATAACCGCTCTTATCATAATCTAGTGCATTCCTATTTTCTGAACTACCTAGACTTATGCTGTTGTTACAGCCTAGTTTTGCAAGCTTAATATTTTATCAAGCTTGTTCATGACATATGTATTATTGGGGCCTGATCAACCATACTAATACAAATTGTCTAATCAGAATCAGTGTATTATGGTCTAGCTAGACATAGTGCGCTTGGTTCGCCCTTCGCAATACTACTTTACGTGGATTGAGATACATAGTTGACTAGTAGACGAATATACTTGTTCTTAGATATGTCTGGCATATCGCATCAGTTACATAACTGTACTGATACGAGCATGTGAATAGGAATTACCAAAACATGATTTCAACCCACAACCGCCTTGACGATTCCCAATTGAATTCTTTAAAAACTCCTTGAACCTTATACTTGTATTCTATCACCTTCACCTGGAATTCTTTATTATTTGCTCTCCGTCTTCCTTATTTTGAAAAGACGAAACCCCGTGCTTGTTATAAGTTTGATATATAGATAGTACTAAAGATACCCAATAGGCCAATCAAATTATTTGATGATTACTTCCTGTAATTAAGGGTATATCATAGGAGATATATTTTGTGTAATCTTTGAGGATTGAATAACATGATCAAATAATTCGAGAAATAATTTTCTTGGATATATAGCCTTAAGTGACAGATGGGTAAATTCTAAGTTGGGTAGAAATTGCATTATTAAACATGAGGTGAATTCTTTTAATTGTGATCAAGGGAGATTAGATAGAGAGACCCTACCCTATTTTAATTTTGAGGACACATTTTTATAAGTTGGGTAGAATGTAAGAACCTTAATTCTGAAAACCGTATTAATTATTTTATTAATTATTTTAAACCTATAGTTATGAGCTAAATAGAGAGAATAGATTTTTATTAGAATTTATTTTGAGGTGTTTGGTCATTTAGGAGATTTATGGAGCCATTATAAATTTTTCCTAATTTATTCCATGTAGGAGACCCTTTGGACAGTTGCTAGCTCAACCGTATGCACCAATATAATTCTTAGAATTTTCTGTGAATAGATATGTGTATAAATATATATATATAATTCCTATTAGATCTCTACCCAAAACCGTTAACCCCTTAGCCACTACCCTACCCGCTTGAACCCGGATCCGTTAGGGAAGAAATATCAACAGTAGTAGCAAAGGCCAACTTTGCTTCCTTCTCCGCGCGTATGAAAGAAAATATCAGCAGCAATACCACCGCCTCATTCCAACCCTTCTTAACACTAGTATTACTAAAAACCCCTCAACCGAAACCAAAAAACCAAAGAAAGAAAGAAACAACAGCGGTAGTGGCTTTTGAGACCACTAAATATTCCCACCGCCTCATGATCTCTATATATATTACAACTTTCCAAAACCTAACTACAATTCTCTTCTTACACCAACTTAAACACAATATTGGACGATGCACTCTACATAACTTTTGCTCGGCAAGTATACCTTGCCATTGTACTATTATTTTTATTCCAGCTGATGAATGCATGTTTAATTATGCTTATATAGATGTTTATTTATGTAGATTTTTAGACCTACTTTATGAGACCACCCCAGTATTATGGAGCATCATTAGATTCATTGGTCCGGACACAGTTGGTACACGAGTTGTGAGTCTCATATAGATCCCGGACTACGTACTGGGTTGGCCTCCTGTACGTATGAGCCGTGTGTTAGGGATGACTGTTGATAGAAACTTTGTATGTTAGTAGACCTGGCAGTTATTTAGAGGTTTTATCGTGTCATGGATGTGGCATGCTTAGAGCATTGGACGGGAAGGACTACTAGTAGGCGTATGGGACACCCACTTCCTTTATGCAGATTCCACACTCGACGTAGTGGTATGGACGTATATACTATGCAGATTCCCCGTTCTTCGGAGCGGTAAGACATTATCATATACATGCGCCCCTATATTGAGGGGCATATATGACATATACTAGCCAGTTGTCACGATTGGTGAATTACGTCAGCATATGTCTAGCCTACACTTCCCATACGCTCAAAGTTGTTCTCAAGTTGCATTTCACTTAGACGGTTAGGCGACCCATTGGATGTTTATATTTCAGTACTTTATTGGCATGTTTATATGTATCTTGTTATGTCCCTCTGAGGACCTGTTCCCTTTCCAGATATGGACGAGCAGGAGTATCCGCAGGAGTATGGACCTGGACCTGACTCTACTTACCTGACTGAGGAGGTCTTACCCTCAGAGTAGCTGTGACTTGTTTCCACTGTTTAGAGATTTTGTTACTACTTCAGTATAGTCGTTTTGTTTCCACCTGACTATCAGACTTGATACTCATCTTGGATATTCAGTTATTATTCAGCTCTTTATTCCTACTTATTATTTGTGCTGTGGATGAGATATAGATTGTATGTGACTTGTTGTGATAGTATATTACCACTGGTGGATTGCATATTCATATACAACATACATGTGTATATGGTTTCCATATATTGGAGTTCATATACATACGGCTGGGCATGTTACGTATTCCTAGTCCTATGTCTTTTGGGACTGGGGCGTGACAATGAAACCTCTTATGGCCTCCAAGGTACTCCTCCACCTCCTCTTCCTCCCCTTATATGAGCTCAGGCCGCATGGGTCGCATGAGTTGGGCCGCATGAGCTCAGTCCGCATGAGAAGTTTGCCTCCCCCAACAGCAGGTTCAGCCATTGCAGAAAGCTCCAAAAACCAAAATAATATTTTCTTCATAAAAACTTTATTTTAACTCCAAATCAAGTGAACCAAAAGCCAAAACGCCTGAAATAGAATGTTCATTCACCCACAAAAATTGGATTTTCTAAAATACCATGTTTTAATAGATCAAAACTATAGAAAACTTTTGGAACCCATAAAAACTTTAAACTTCAAATGTAGATCTACTCAAATCCACCCGTTAAAATGAAAACAGAGGTTGCACTACATCATGTGCAGGCAGTAAGTGGTGGCATCGTTTGGTTGCAGGCAATGTAATAGAAGTCTGGGGTGCATTGTGAACTGTCATGGGTTACTACAGTATGGGGCTTAGGTCCTTCCACGTTACACTTGCACATAATCTATAGTAGTCCAATAAAGTGTTAGTATCCAGGCCCTGCAGGCCAGTTATAAATGGAGGATATGGTACAATGTAGGTTCTGCAAGAGGAGTTCAAGCTCAAGGGGTGTACCCGTGTTCTGATGGGAGTGAAAGCAGTCCAGTGCACTGCCAGGCAGTGTACTACAAGTTTTCTATTCTGACTACATCACTAGCAGCAGTGTATGGGGAAGTGACACACACATGAGTTATTAGGTAGTACTAGTACCTGAGTATACCTGGTACTCATTAATGGATAACCAATTTGATATTTAGTCTCAAAACAGTTCCAAACACCTAATTTGTTGAGTGTGTACCAATGCCAAGTGTTGGAGAGTTAAGGAGTATATAGGTAACCTGATGCAGGTGGGTATCAGTGTTTGTACCATATGAGTGTTCTAGTACTTTATCAAGTGTGTTAGGCATTGCAGTTGGAGTAATCTGAATGTGTATGCTCAGGTGCAAGGTTATCAAGTGTCAATGTGATATCAATGTCAGTTAGCTGGGGGTGTATGGTATAGTATAGCACTAAGGTACTGATACCAAGGTAATAATGATGAGGTTCCAGTAAGTTAGAATATTATCAGACACTAAGGTATTAGTTAGGTAATGTTTGAGTATCTAGATACTAAGGTAGATGTTATGGGTATATATGAATAAATAGAGTTATGTTGAGATATTAAGTTACGGGGTATTAGTTTTAACATGGAAGTTATTCAAGATATATGTGATTGGGTTTAATAAGATACCTTATGATAACATTATATATATGAGTATATAAATAATACTTAGTGTTAATAGCTAGTATAACTATTACGTATAATGTTATTGACCTAGATACTTAAGTATAGAGTTATATATAGTTATACTAGTGTCTATAAGCTAGAATGATCTATATGAGCTAGTATAGACCTAGTATCACTCTAAAGACCCAACCTTGTATAAATATGGACTCTAACATTAGCATTGACCTAGTTTGAATACCAAGACTAAGAATTGACCTAGAATCATCATCATAAGCTAGTTAAGCATGTTTATTGTTCCAATCACTCATTGACATAAAATTTTATATTTATGACTCTTGGACTCCTATTCTAGAACTGTTTTCTATTCCTTGCTCAGAACCTCAGGCGAGTATATTCTCTGACAGTTTTTTTTATATGGTAGATTCTATGTTACATGTATTTAGTGTTGTTATACTTAATTCATGAAACGATGGTACAAGGATTGATATATCCTTGATCCCGCCATGAGATATTGCTTTTCCTGTTAGACCCTGTACGTGTACTGTTGATCCCTGTGCATGTACATATGATTTTTGTGCAAGTCAATCATGTGCATGGTATTATTGTGCTGATATTCAGATTTGTCATGTGATTCAGGTGTCGTAACGTATCATGGTTGGATCCACTATACTAGTCGAGGGCAGAAAGTATTAGTTAGATATGTGATTATACCCTTACCATGTGCATGTCCCTGTGAGTGTTAATCATACACTTCACATATGTTTAACCAGACCAAATCCCTTAGCAAGTTCCCAAGCCGATCACATGTGGAAGCTAGTACTCACAAACTTAGTTTATTATTTCCTGATTTCTGTATATGATTCTCCTGCTTAGTTTTATTCAGCATTCCATTATCAGTTCATGTTTCTATTTCCTGCTTTTATTCCTGTATCTTGTATTCTTTACTATCTACTATTTCATAGTCTTTATCCTTTATTTTGAACTGTTGTTAGAGGTGTGTTTCGCTCCAATCTTGACTGGATAATATTTTTCAGTATTGACTTGGAGAGCTGGTGCTCGACTTATTTTGGACACCAGGAGGGAGGTTGTTGAGTATGATTAGTGTACTCAGGAGGAGTAGGTTTCCATGAGGAGACACATTTAGTAGTTATTTAGCTAACCTTTAGTATTCTTTTGTACCAAATTTTTTTTCGGCAGGTTATAATACTTTGAGATGTTATTATTTGTTTCCTAGACTTTGTATCTTTGTGGTTAGACTTATTAGACTTGTAGATGATTTGAGATGTCTATTCTAGATTTGTGTTTTGGATTCTTGCATCATATCATTTCATGCCATTTCTCTTCCTTATGTATCTCTTGTGATTGAGTATTGATATTATCATTATATTTTCATCTTGTCCTCTTTATGGAGTTGAGATATTATTGACAGGTTATGATATATTATTGTGAGATATTGTTAGTATCGTTGACCTAAACAGCGTTCTACGTCGTTATTACGGCGTAGGATGGACGTTGCCACGTAATCGTTCCCAAATATCCAGGTGTGGGTCATGACACCCGGGAGTACCAACTATCCATGGACCAAGTGATACATCATTAATCATAATGATAACAAGCAAATACAGGAACACTAAGTTACTATACATGAAAATCTTGTGTCAGCATCAGTGTCAACAGGGCAAGTAGATATACTGCTAACAATATATAAGGAATTAAAGGCAGCAAATCAAAATAATAGAATAGACATAAGAAACAAATATAAGTATGTAATACTGTAATTGATGATAAGGTATACTTGCATGCAGTTCGTCCAACATTGCTAAGTCCGTGGCCAAAGACTGATCAAACCTAACCTCACGCCATGATCCGCAAGAATCCTACCAGAGCCCAGGACAAACAACCAATAATAACCATACATTTTATAATACACATATATAGAGATTTGGTCCTTATTAGTGCTTTATTTAGAAAAATATTTTTATATCCAAGTATATTTATACATATGTGAAAGAAAGCTTTAATATAGTTTTTATCATTAATTTCATATATTTATAAATATTTATATATAGACACTTATATAACACAAAAATAAGGTATATAGATATAACAAAAAATTCATATAAGTAAAATTCCCATTTGGTTATTTATTGAAAACAAATTCTACTTTATATATGATATCATTACAAGGTTATAACTCTTGTGTAAAATTATCTTGCATATTTAACACACACACATATATTTATATTTGTACCAAAGGTATTTAAGATATATATATATATATATATGTATATATATATATATATATATATATATATATATATATATATATATATATATATATAACACTCTTTTTATACAAATATACATATATAATATTACAGAAAATGTATATCATTTGAATAACATTTATATTACTAGCCAGTTGAGGTCGGTATATATATCACTAATACATAACACATGGTTAGTGTTTCTCTCCACCTACGCACGTGGAGGGTTGGCTGCGGCGACGAGGCAAGGAGGAGATGGCACACTTTCTGCCCAGTCACTCCGGTGAGCTCTCGCAGGCGGGAGTGCTCGCTGTCCACTGTAGTGAGTCGTACGACCCAAGGGATGGTGGTGATCCCTTGGCCAAGCTGACGTCGACTGCTCATTAATGAAGGAGCCACACGGCTCCTCGTCGTCGAGTTGATGCAGAGGCGTTGGAACGTCATTCATGGCCGGGGCACGCGAGGTTTGTAGACGACCGGAGGCGCTCTGTTGTCGGATGGCACTCGAGCTCTTATGGGGTGGGGGCCAGTGCCGGTTCGGCGGAGTGGTGGCGACGTGGAGGTATGTGAATGGAATAAAAGAGGGCTGTGATGAGGCTGTGGGGAAGTGATGATGGTGGCAACGAAGTTCGCAGGGAGAGGGGATGATGGAAAGTGAATATTGTTCCATTGCTGCATCGATAAAATGAGTGAAGGAAAAGTTAGGAGTGTAAAGGAGCAGTTTTAGAAAATGAGGAGGGGCGGCTGCTTGATTACAGGTTAGGTTTCTTACTAGTGACGGCCATCCGGACAGTCATCGGGTTCCACCTTTCCTCTCTTCTCCTATGGACGCTGACCCGTGAATGTCACGTGACCGCCACATGGCGGCTTTGAGAAGGTTGTAGGCATTTGGTTGTAGTCGTAGCATAGTTCATCATATATATATAAATCCAGTTAGCGTCCTTTGAGCTCTGATTCAGACTTTTTCCAAATATTTCCAAGTCATGTTCCTATTCCGCAGGACCAAATATTCGCTGCTGGACAGTGATGACGTACAAGTCCAAGTTGTACTTGTACAAGACATGGACGTTTATAGTGAATAAACTCCTGATGCAGTAGAATTTCAAGCAGAGAAGTGAATAAAAACATATAATAAAAAATAACTTTTCTTTATTGATAACTTAAAGAGTATACAAAGACTTTTAATATTCAACCTTAAAATGTCAAACTTGACTTAAAACTTTTTGATACTGAAATAATACTTTGTTCCAAACACCATATACTTTTATTAAAAATAAAATAAGACCTTTAATTGAAATCTTCGAAATGAAAAAGAAAAGCTTCAAGCTGGCAAAAGATCTTTGATTGAATTAGATAAGATTCTAATGCCTTTGAACGTCCAATTGATTTCCATCACCTGTAAGGACGAGGGTCGAAACTTTTGGGAATGTACTAGTGAGCAGTATTAACCCAACCTACCCAAATCAATACTGCAGTTACTTTAGATTTTGAGACCTGCGACGAATTCTAAAAATGGTGTCCTCAAAACTTCATATTCATATTATTTTGTTCATGGACAATGATACAATAGTTTTTTCAACCAAAATTTAAAGAAATAAAACAATAAATAAAATTAATATCCAAAAGAATATATGTTTTAATGAAATACTAATAAAACTGAAAATGTTTCAAATAAAAAAAAATTAAACTGATATTTCAGACAAATAAAAAAAATCTAACAATGTTTGAGATAGATCATATTAGTAATAATAATAATAATAACTTAGTACATGTGTCTACGTTTTTGACAATTTCAATTTCTTGATTCCGAAAATCAAAATAATATTTTAAAAAATACATTTAGACATAATTTTTTTTATATATCATTAATACATTTATACATTAGTTTTGAAATAAAATTTTTGTTCTTATTGTTGCTATTGCGTAGGAAAAAAAAACTTGCTACAACAATATATAACATGACATTTCAAATGAATAATCAAGATACAAGCCCTATGCAATCAAATGACATTATCATAATTTTTCAACAATTAATAATAATTAATGACAAATAAACAATCAACAATAAATATAAAAATATTTTCTTTCTCAATTTTTTTATTAGTTGATTTCAATCTCAATAGGAATATTGGAATAACTATGCAATCAAATGACAAAATTTTTTTTATTAATAAATTAGTCAACCACAAATAAAGATAATAAACAATAATATAGCAAAAATATATATTAATAAATTATAAAGCTCATCTAATGGAAAGAGACTGATTTCAGTAGGTTTTTTAGGAACAAATTCTACTCGTAGGCTTCGATTCCGACCACTAGATCGATTCGGCAAAAATAACTATAGACATTAACAAGAACACATTTTTCCAATAAGTCATCCACAAAAAGGTTAATAATTAGAGCATCGAAAAAAATATAAAACGAACTAAGTTACTGAAATTGCACTTGTCATGTCTTATAAATAAAAAATTTCTATAAAAAATTCAAAATCTTTTGTAAATAAAATATAAAAATATATTCAACAATGATATATATATATATATATATATATATATATATATATATATATATATATATATCAAACACACCTGTGGAAAGGGAAGGCTGATTAGTATTCGTGCAAATAAAATGCTTCAAAACTCTTCCTCGAGATAAAGAAAAGTTTTAAAACTCTCCAACATGACCGGCCACATAAGCAAATTTTTTTTGAACTCCCTTCTGCCATCTATAAGAGACATGAGTTCCACTCTTCACATAACCTAAAAGATTTTTCTTTATTACTAAGTTTAGATGTGGGGACCAAGCTTCTAAATGAGCAAACTCTATTATTTCCTTACCACTTCAGCGGTTGGGTATTTTAGTGCTCATTTAGAAACAACTAAATGAGCTGGACCATTTGTAGTGGAGGAACCTATACATACTAAACAATTTGAGGTCTTCTAAAATTTTGGACATGAAACAACTGTCTCGTGGGCCTCATGTTAAGTCCAACACTGCAATACTGTAATCATGTTGAAGTATACAATGTTATGAAATGAATTTTGTTACTTTTGTAGCTTCTATTAATAATTTATGAAGTAGGAAACATAAAACATAAAACATAAAACATATACATATACATATCACTTTTAAATTAAATCTTACCCAAGACCAACTCTCTTTTCCTACAAAACACTGGGTTAAAATAATATTTGATTCTTATAATTTTTGTTCTCTATAAAATAATTGTTAGAGTACGTTTTTATAAGCATCACAAGTATATCTCTGGATTGAATGGTTAGGACTACAAGAAAATTGTCATTAGCACGTAACATAACTATATGATAGTTCATGGTAACTTCCTATAATCAGAAGTTTGAACATATAAGACAATCAAATATCCCATGATCGCAGGGACATACAGCCCTAGGTGTTCTATCTCTCCTAGGACAACACTATTTTGGTGCCCTGGAGATCTTTCAATAGATTAAACCTTATACACAAGTTTTTCGAAATCAATACATGATATGTAACATAATCCTAAAAAATAAATTACTACCATGCAATATATATATATATATATATATATATATATATATATATATATATATATATATATATGATTAATTATATTTTCTCTTTCTTTTATTCTGACAGCTATGTCATATTCTTTCTTCTTCTATCAGAATACTTTCTCAAAACATTCAGGCTCAGAATATAACTCTTCTGTTAAGCATTATTCTCACAGAAATAAGTATGCATAACAAAAGATGATGCCTTCTTATAAAGATAGATAGGGATACTTTCTATAGGAATGCAGAAATCAACGAAAGCAAGCAATAAAAGTCATCTAATAAAAAAGCTAACAACAAAATCCATCAATCAAAAGGCAATAATCAAAATATCCAAAAATAAAAATAAATTAAAAAGGATGGGAAAAAGACTTTTATATAGAGTTCATTTTCCAAGTACGATTTACTATTTTTGGACTCAATTCCTGTAGGAATCAATCCATAAATTGGAGAGGATCTCAAGTCATTTATGTCGATTAATCAATACCAAAAGAATTTTCCATAATGATTCAATTCCAACTGGTTATTCAAGCCAAAAGCCAACACAATGTACCTTACAAGGAGAAAGGTACTATAGCTGGCGGAAAAGGCTCTTTACGATTGATGACAATGTGTCAGGGAAGGTGTTGAGAATATGGCTCAACAAATGGTTTTGTTGCTAAAACAAAATTGCATCATGAAGTCGGGGTCGGGTTAGCCTAATAGACTGTTGCGGCTACCTGTATTTGCTTGCACGACTGACGAGGCTCGTTAGGGATGTTTTCATCGACATAAGGGGTTCATTGGAGGATCTAGCTTCTGTCGACGAGCTCGATTTTAGATCTCGTCGAGTGTATTGACTTGCATGGTCATTGCGTGCTTGGGTTGGTGCGAAAGAGGCTATTGTTCGAGTGCGTCTAAAATGATACGGTAGAAAGGTTTTGCCTTTGTAATTATGATAGGTTACTGTGATGATAGTGGTAGAAATTTGTAGTTGATGAGAGGGACTCGAGATGCAAGTATAGGCATAGTAGATAAAATTGGATTTGGAAAATTAAATTAGATATTAAGGATTTGATATAGTTGGATTCGATTATAAACAGTTAGCTATTAGGATCTGAATGGTAGTTGATAGTTTAGATTTTAGTAAATTTTGCAGAAGATTCTTATTTTAGGATTTGATCTTGATTTTGAAAGTATAAGGATTTAAAGGGATAATTTAATAGGTAAGTTCAACCAATTTATGCACTGGTCTAGGATTTGAATTCTTTTAGGATAGGTTCAGTTTTCTGGATAAATTGAATGGAATTATGTTTAAAATGAGTTGAGATTGAATTATCACAGGAGATATTTGAATGAAGTCGAAAATGATTTTTGTATAAGATTTAGGGTTGGAGGGTGGATAGTTAGATGGGTAAAACAATTAGATTTGTAGTTATTTTGATAGTTAGGTTGATAAACATTTAGAATTAAATTGGTACATAAGAATTTTTAATTAGTATGGATTTTTATTACTTGGATGAAAAGGACTAGCTTAGTTAGGGGGAAAAATATAGTTCGATAGGTGATAGAGGGATGCATTCAATCATTTAGATGATAGTATGAGTCATTAGTAGGTTTTAGAATTAGTTAGTACTTGATAAAATAGGTTTAGTTATTATAATATTTAATTTAAAATAAATAATGTAGAAAATCATATTTCTAGGATCAGGGTGTTTATACCAAGATCCTAATGTTCACATACATATGGTTGCTTGTTTGGTGCTCTGTGCTCCGACGGGGCCAAGAACAGTCGATTGATATAGGCGAGGTTTTACGAGAAAGGCCTTAGGCGGTTGTGGCCATGATGGTCAACGTCCGCAGGGGTCGCCAGTATAAGGGTGACGACCATTATGCGGCGTCGGCGTCACTCGTACATCTTCCTCTCTTTGTTCTACTATTGAATTAACGTGTACACTGTCAAGACATTATCTAAACTCTGCTCGGACACCAGGTGTAAACGATCACGACTATTTATAGAAGCATGGATTAGGACTTGCTACTCATTTATCTTTCGAGGAGGTCTTCCCTTCTAGCCTCTCTGATATATGTTTGAAATCAAAAATTGGACACAAAAACACAAAATGACCTACGTATCAAGTATGGTGTACTTGCCTCCTGGTGGACAATTCGACTGGTCGATCCTTAATGTGGTTCATGTAGCGATCCTCTTCTTAGTCGACATAATATCACATGCTTTATTCCTTCGATTCGCTCGAGCTTAAGTTGAGTAGGTGGTGTGATGTTTTGAAAGACGTAAATAATGTTTTTATGAAAAATAGAAATAAAGAGAGTACTGGATTATCTTCACTACAATGATGGTTTTATATAACACATAGTTCGATTGTGACCATTGATTGTGAATCGGACAGTCACAATCAGGTCAGACAATCTAATTTTGAGATTTACTGCCCGATAAGCAAGTCTGTGGCATACATGTGGTATGCTATCTGCTAAGGGAAACTTGTAGGTAAGACCTATTTTAGGTATCTATTATATCACATATTCCTAGGAATGTTGCATTGTAGTGTCATAGGGCTCTATGTCTAGAATAGTCTTCTAGTTAACCCAGATACTCAAAAAAAAAAAAATCTTAATTGTTTCATAAGTCATTAATTATTTTGAAATCTCATCGAATATCTAACAAGTCATGTCCGTGCGATCCTCGATGCACACAAAATGATAAATATCGAAGAAATCCATGGGGCAAGACCAAAATCCTAAAATACAAGTATGATACGATATCGATGATCATGCGCACGTGCTATAAGGATCGATATAAGATCAATATACACAAATTCACGTATTATGAAAATTTCACTCTCACGATCAAAATACCAAAAATATAAATTACGAGAAAATTATAAATATGCATCTATATTCGTATAAAATAAGAAAACGGTAAGACGAGTGTTACAACTTCGCTTGGCACAAACGGAGTTTTCATACAATAGCACAAATCATTTATTTACAGAGAAGTCCTCATTTTGGCATTGTGTATTCCATACTACCTAATCATCTTTTCGATGATTTTATACTTTGCCAAAGGGGTCGGAGAAGAGCACAATAGCCAGAAATTTGGCGAACCAAATCCAATTCATGAGAAAGTTTAGTAGCGAATATAGAAGGCTAATGAAAGGTACAAGGAAATAGAGAATAAGGAAGTAGAATCAAATTTTCAAAGTCATGGTGTTTATTCTAAAGGAGGTTACCGATTGGGCATTAACACAAGCTTCAATTGAGAAAATTTGGACCAAAGTGTTGTGAAAGATTAACGACAACACCTATGTCATAGAATTACCCGGTTCAATTGAATTTTTGAGAACATTCAATTTATCCAAATGAGAACATGGAGAAATCGAGATTGAGTTATCCACAAGTGGAGGGAATTAATGTAGGTACGAGCGTAGGTGGCCCATGTCGATTTGCTTCCTAGTTTGTTAGGATTTATTCTACATTTATCCTTCCCACTTTTGGCAATTTGTTTCCTAGATTCTTAGTGTAAAACCCCTAATTCTGAAAACCATAATTCTCTATTATTAATTATTTAATTTATTATGAGCCAAATAGAGAGAATATATTTTATTAGATTTTATTTTGAGGTATTTGAGCATTTAGAGGACTTATGGAGCCATTATAAAATTTTTCTAATTTATTCCATATAGGAGACACTTTGGGCAGTAGCTAGCTTAACCGTATGCACCAATATAATTTTCAGAATTTTTTATGTATAAATAAGAATATATATATATATATATATATATATATATATATATATATATATATATAATTAATAAGAAAAAAAAGAATAGAAAATAGAATTCCTTTTGGATCTAACCCAAAAACCCAAATCCTTAGCCTACCCTACCCGCTGGAACCCATAACTCGTTAGGAGAAGAAAATATCCGATAGCAGTAGCAAAAAACAAACTTCTCTTTCTTCCCCTCCACGCATAAAACAACCCCACCGCTTAATTCCTTTCTTCATGCGTAAAACAACCCCCGCGCGTGTGAGCCATCCTATTCCACCGCCTCTAAACCCTATTATTACTAAACTCTCCTCAACCGAAATCTAAACCAATGAAAGAAAGAAATAGCAGTAGCTGGGATTTTTAAGACCACTAATATCTCCCCACCGCCTCTTTATCACTATATATATATATTACAACTTTCCAAAACCTAACTACAATTCTCTTCTTTCACTAACTTAACACAGTATTGAACGTGCACTATACAGAACTTTTTGCTCGGCAAGTATACCTTGCCATTGTACTATTATTTACATTCCAACCAATACATGCATGTTTAATTCTGCTTATATAGATATTTATTTATGTAAATTTTGGACCTACTTTATGAGACCACCCAGTATCATGTAGCATCAGTAGGTTCATTGGCCTTGACACAATTGTTACACGAGTTGTGAGTCTCATAAAGATCCCGGACTACGTATTGGGTTGGCCTTCTGTACGTATGGCCGTGCGTTAGGGATAACTGCTGACAGAAACTTGGTATGCTAGTAGACCTGGCAGTTATTTAGAGGTTTTATCATGTCATAGATGTGGCATACTTAGAGCATGGGGTGGGAAGAACAACAAGTAAGGCGTTTGGGCTCCTTTACACTTTCCCTAGTTCGCACGAATTCTCCGCTGGAGAAACGGGTGGTTGTGACCCTATATATTGCAGGCGGCCTTTGCCGTTCAAAAGACGGTACGCTTGTAGGCCCCTGATTCTCCGAGAGAATCATGCCAATCCCATTATGGCCAGATAGCCCACGTATTGGAAAGTTGTTCTCAAATTGCATTCACTTAGACGGTTAGGCGACCCATTGGATGTTTATATTTCAGTACTTATTGGCATGTTATTATGTATCTTGTTACGTCCCTCTGAGGACCTGGTCCCTTTTCAGATATGAACGAGCAGGAGTATCCACAGGAGTACGAACCTGGACCTGACTCTATTTATCTGACTGAGGAGGTCTTACCCTCGGAGTATCTGTGATTTTATTTTCGTTATTTAGAGATTTTGTTGCTACTGCAGTATAGTCGTTTTGTAGTGGATTTGTTTCCACCTGAGTATCAGACCTGATACTCATCTTGGATATCCAGTTATTATTCAGCCTCTTTATTTCTACTTATTATTTGTGCTGTGGATGAGATATAGATTGTGTGTGACTTGTTTTGACAGTATATTACTACTGGTGGATTGGATATTCATTTACAGCGTACGTGTGTATATGGTTTCCATATATTGGAGTTCGTATACATACGGCTGGTGTGTTACGTATTTCTAGTCTTACGTATTTTAGGACTAGGGCGTGACATATTTTCGGTGGTGGCCCATGCAGGTCTAGAATATATTATCTTGGTTACGTAATTGTACCAAACAAGCCTGCGTATAAGAATAGAGTATAAGGATCTCATCCACACTTGACTAAAACCTCATTCTTTCCTTCAACCATCCTGTGTTTGGATAAACAGAGTTTTACGCCAAAGACCCTTTACCCTTGTTGGCATAAAAGCCAAATAACTGTTGTTGGTGTAAAAGCCAAATGACCATCTTGTTGGCGTAAAATTCAAACTATGTAGAAGATTGCCTACTTTACGCTGCGGCTATGACAACTGCTAACTACGTTTCCTTAGTCTTCTCAATCTATATGATACGTCATGCAAGCCATGTAGGAAACTACCCCAACATAAACTTTATAATAGATAACCAGCGTAGAGTAGCTTGATTTGGCGTAAAATGTAAGGATGGTGATATGAGCATATTTGCCATAAGTTTTAGTTTTTCCAGTCATGACCAATTGGACCAAATCTCGTACATTAAATGTAGAGATATGCCTCGAGCCCTGTGCAAGAAACAGCTTTTGACGTGACGTCTGATTTTGTCTTATCTTGAGCGTAAAAATAAAACTCATTTCTGTTTTGAGCGTAAAACCCATTTCAGACTGAAGCGTAAAAGCTCATTTTTTGTCAATACAGAATATGCAGCATATTTAGAAGACTCTATTTTCCTTTTGGATGCATAAAAATGACTTGTGTCTAATGTGTCACTAAACGACAACATGGGTCTCTATGCAAAATTATCATCACAGTCGACCTCTCGATCATCGTGCAAAACCTTTGTCAGATGTCAGGATTCACTGATTAGTCTGACAAATTCATCCGAGGAATACAAAGAGTTTCTCGTAAAACTTTACGCTGCAACGTATGTTAGATTTTACGTGGACAGACTTTACGTAGTCCTTTTACGTAGACTTTACGCAGGAAAGTATAGCCACTTTTTACGCAAACTTTTTACTCAGACTTTACTCAGGAAATCTTTTACGCGCTGAATTTTACGCGAACTTTTATGCAGACCTTTACGCCAGATAGCTCTGAAGTCTTACTTTACGCCAACCTCTTTGAATCTTTTCTTTACGCTTCTCTGCTTTACGTGGACAATTATGAATCTCTACTTTACGCCAAACTATCCTGAAGCTCTGCTTTATGCAGGAAGCTTAACAATCTGTTTTACGCCAACTACCTTGAAGCCCTATTTTACGCAGGGAGAGACTTCATGTATGATAGGGGATTTTTGACTATAAAATACGCAAAAAATTCCCAGCATATTTCATGCTTCTACATCCTATTTAATACTTGCATCCTGTTTGATTCCTGTACTTCTTCTAAATATTGTGTACATCACCTACACAGAGATGGATATGCAGAAGGGATGTACAGTCACAGCTGGTGACACAACTCCTGGAGTTAATGGTCAGACTCAAGGAGAGACCTCAACAAATCCTAGACTTCTGAAATCAGATGGACAGATTCACAGTCCAGTTCCATCTGATCTTCCCGTTCCACCTAATGGGAACCTTCTAGTATCATCAATACCACATGATGGCCAGGCACAACTGTTCCAATTCTTCCAGATGATGATACAAGAACAGAGACAACAAGCAGCAGAACAGAGACAAGAGTTTCTAGCAGCACTTGAAAGGATGGCAGCAAAGACTACTGTACCAGCTCAAGCACTAGCTCCAGTACCTCGAGCTAAAGTTGGTTCAGTAAAAGACTTTGTACAGATGGGCCCGAGGCAGTACAAAGGCATTGAGAGTCCAAAGGAGACTACCAACTGGATCACGCACACTCAGAAATTATTAGAGGCATCATAGCTACCTGCAGACCTATGGATGACGGGTGTAAGGATGCTTCTAGATGGTAATGCTTATCACTGGTAGGAATCCATGGAGCGCCAGTTGGGTACATACCAGACTTGGGAGTAGTTCCTGGAGCGCTTTGAAAGGAAGTACTTCCCGGACACCATCAGAGATGCATTGTACGATCAGTTTCTCCACCTGGAGCAGGGAAACAGAATAGTGGACGAGTATGATGCCGAGTTTAGTCGCCTCAGTAAATATGGCGCTGCCTTGATACCAGATGACTTGGCCAAGGCTAAGAGGTTCCATCGTGGATTGACTCAGGAGCTTCAACACTACACTAGCTCCTAGTCCCGAATCTCTTATGTTGAGTTACTGACAGAAGTCAGATTGCAAGAAACCATCAACAGAGGAAAGGGAGGTCAGCTGAGGATGCAGCAAGGACCAGCAAGAACACAACAAGGAGGACCTATCAGACGTCTTTTAGCTCAGCAACAACAGTATCAGCACAAAGCAGGACCGTACCAGGTTCCAGATAAAATCTAATATAATTATTGTTGGAGACGCGGGCACATCTTAAGAGACTGTCGGGCCCGTTTGGGACAGTGTATGAGATGTGGTTCTGGACAGCACAAGATAAGAAATTGTCCAAAGCAGCAGACATTTCCACCGCAAGTACAGAGACTAGTGCTTTCAGCACCAAAGCCAGCTCAACATATGACTAGACCAGAAGCACCTCGACCTCTAGCAGTAGAAGGATTTCAGCGAGGACCACCACTACCTACACAGGAGGATCAATTCGCAAGGGCCAGACAGGGACAACTCCAGAAGAATGGACAAGCTTTTGCAATGGAAGTGGATGACATGGATCAGGAGATTGATGTCATAGTAGGTATCACTCTTGCTTTTACTTTTTCTGCTATGACATTGTTTGATACGGGAGCCACCCACTCATTCATATCATCTAGTTTTATTTCCAAACACAATATTGCCACTACATCTTTACCTAATTGTATTAGAATTCTCACCGGAGGAGAAGTTGTACCTATTAGTAGAATTTGTAGATCGTGTCCTATAGTGATACGTGGCAGAGAGATGAATGCCCGACTCTTAATCCTTCCTATGCCATCTTTTGATATTATGCTTGGAATGGACTGGTTGAGCAAGTACCACGCTTTCTTCGATTGCTTTGGAGGAAGCATTCTTTTTAAGGTACCAGGCCAACCTGAACTTGAATTTGTACGAGGATCCACAGAAATCCTTGATGGTATGCAGCTCGCAATGGATGATATTGTCTATCATCCCATTATTATAGAATTCTGAGACGTCTTTCCAGAGGAATTGCCAGGACTACCCCCAGATAGAGACGTAGAGTTTTTGATTGAATTAATACCAGGAGCAGCACCCATAGCATCATATGTTTATAGACTGGCGAAGAAGGAGATGGATGAACTAAAGACACAATTGAAAAAACTAGAAGAGAAAGGTTTCATCCGACCAAGTGCATCACCCTAGGGAGCACCAGTATTGTTTGTACCAAAGAAGGATGGGTCAGTGCGTATGTGCATTGACTATAGAGCCTTGAATGCAGTAATAGTAAAGAATAAATATCCCCTGCCACGCATTATTGACCTATTTGATCAACTTAGTGGAGCCAAGGTGTTCTCCAAGATAGATTTGAGATCGGGATATCACCAGGTAAAGATACGGTAGGAGGACATCCCGAAGACCGCATTTCGGACAAGATATGGGCACTACGAGTTTTTGGTCATGCCATTTGGATTGACAAATGCACCAGCTATCTTTATGGACTTAATGCATCGAGTCTTCCACCAGTATTTGGACCAGTTCGTGGTCGTCTTCATAGATGATATACTTGTCTATTCAAAAAGCCACGAGGAACATGAGAAGCACCTGCGGATTGTTCTCGAAACCTTGAAAAAAGAGCAATTATATACAAAGCTCAGTAAATGTGAGTTCTTTATGGACAGAGTCTCATTTCTTGGACATGTTGTTACAGGAGATGGTATTTCTGTTGATCCAGAAAAGATCTCGGTAGTCGAGACATGGCCTATTCCTAAATTAGCAGCAAAGGTGAGAAGTTTCCTTGGACTTGCGGGATATTACTGACGGTTCATGGAGAACTTCTCAAGGATAGCAACACCTATGACTCGATTGACTTGCAAAGATCAAGAGTTCATATGGACCAACGAGTGTCAAGCCACTTTCGAGGAATTGAAGAAGCGACTGACTTCAGCACCAGTATTGACTATTCCATCAGGCTCAGGAGGCTATGTGATCTACAGTGATGCATCAGGGAAAGGGTTGGGATGCGTATTAATGCAGCATGGCAAGGTGATTGCATATGCATCTAAAAAATTATGAGTACATGAGAAGAATTATCCAACTCATGACTTGGAACTTGCAGCCGTTGTATTTGCTCTGAAGCTATAGAGACATTACTTATATGGGGAACGAGTGAAAATCTATACAGACCACAAAAGCCTCAAGTATGTCTTCACGCAGAAGGAGTTAAATATGTGGCAATGCCAATGGCTCGAATTGATGAAAGATTTCAAGATAGAGCTACATTATCACTCAGGCAAGGCTAACGTTGTAGCAGGCACATTAAGCCGGAAACCAGCAGCTTATTTCTTGACAGCAAAGAGAGAATTATTGAAGGACTTGCAAGAACTTGGCATCGAAGTAATATTACCTGGAGCAGATGGGACAATAGCCAACTTGTAAATATAATCATCATTAGTAGAGAGAATCAAGGCAGCATTGCCCATCGACGCCAGATTCAGGAGACTGAAGGAAAGGACGGAGGCCGGAGAGCAGACAGGACTATGCATTCATAATGACGGGACATTACGATGTGGTGATCGTCTATATGTTCCCAATATAGAGATTCGACAGGAGCTGATGACAGAAGCTCATAATTCAATATATTCTATTCATCCTGGAGGCACCAAGATGTATCGTGATTTACGACAGCACTTTTGGTGGCATGGAATAAAAAGAGAAATAGCTCACTTTGTAGCTAAATATTTGGTATGCCAGCAAGTAAAGGCAGAGCACCAGAGAACAACTGGATTATTACAACCACTTCCGATTCTAGAGTGAAAGTGGGAACACATCATTATGGACTTCGTCACGGGCTTTCCCAAGAGTCCAAGTGGAAGAGATGCAGTATGGATAATAGTTGACCGACTCACCAAGTCAGCCCATTTCTTTCCTTTTAGAGTTGGCCAATCTACAGAAGCTTTGGCTGACTTATATATGAGGCAGATCGTGAGATTGCACAGCGTACCAGTCAGTATTGTATCAGACAGGGATTCGCGCTTTACGTCGTACTTTTGGAGGAGCATGCAAGAAAGTCTTGGAACTCGTCTGAAGTTCAGTACATCTTATCACCCACGGACAGATGGGCAGTCAGAACGTACTATTCAGACATTGGAGGATATGTTGAGGGCTTGTATATTAGACTTTGGAGGATCATGGGAGGACCACCTACACCTTATGGAGTTTTATTACAACAATAGCTATCAGACAAGCATCCAGATGGCTCCGTTTAAAGAATTGTATAAAAGAAATTATAGATCTCCTGTGTGTTGGAGTGACGTGGGAGAACATCAAATTCTGGGACCAGAGTTAGTGGTCAACACCGTTGAGACAGTTAAGAAGATACAAGGACACTTGCGAGCAGTACAAGACAGGCAAAAGCAGTGGGCCGACCTTCATCGTCGCCCCTTGGAGTTTAAAGAGGGCGACCATGTCTTCTTGAGGATATCACCTACCAGAGGCACCATTCGATTCGGAGGACGCGACAAGTTGAGTCCAAGGTATATTGGACCATTTGACGTGCTAGAAAGAGTGGGAGAAGTGGTATATCGACTTGCACTACCACCTTCACTTGAGGGAGTACATGACGTATTCCATGTGTCACAGCTCAGGAGATATATGGCAGACAGCAGTCATATTCTCAACCATTCAGAGATCATCATTGGGCCGAGCTTGTCATATCAAGAGCAACCTATGGGAATCCTTGATCGTCGAGAGAAAGTATTGAGGAATTAGTCTATTTTCTTAGTCCGCGTGGCATGGAAGCATGGCGCGCCAAGATAATCTACTTGGGAGCGAGAGGACGACATGCGCCAAAGTTTTTCGAACTTATTTGCAGACCAAGGTATAAATTTACTCTGGTAATTTATATCTTCTACCATTCATGACTTTCTACCGTGGCTTAGTTTTAATTTCGAGGAATAGTTTTCTTAGATATATAACCTTAAGTGATAGATAGGTAAATTCTAAGTTGGATTGAAATTGCATGAGGTGAATTCTTTTAGATTGTGATCAAGAGAGATTAGATAGAAAGACCCTACCCTATTTTAATTTTAAGAACGAAATTTTTATAAGTTCGGTAGAATATAAAACCCCTAATTCTGAAAACCGTAATTCTCTATTATTAATTATTTAATTTATTATGAGCCAAATAGAGAGAATAGATTTTATTAGATTTTATTTTGAGGTGTTTGAGCATTTAGAGGACTTATGGAGCCATTATAATTTTTTCCTAATTTATTCCATGTAGGAGACCCTTTGGGCAGTAGCTAGCTTAACCGTACGCACCAATATAATTTTCAGAATTTTCTATGTATAAATATGAATATATATAGATATAATTAATAAGAAAAATAAATAAGAAAAAGAAAAGAATAGAAAATAGAATTCCTATTGGATCTAACCCAAAAACCCAAATCCTTAGCCAACCCTACCCGCTGGAACCCACAACCCGTTAGGAGAAGAAAATATTCGACATCAGCAGCAAAAAATAAACTTTTCTTTCTTCCCCGCCGCGCGTAAAACAACCCCACCGCTTAAATCATTTCTCCGCGCGTAAAACAACCCCCGCGCGTGTGAGCCATCCTATTCCACCCCCTCTAAACCCTATTATTACTAAACTCTCCTCAACCGAAACCTAAACCAATGAAAGAAAGAAACAGCAGCAGCAGGGATTTTTAAGACCACTAATATCTCCCTACCGCCTCTTATTACTATATATATATTACAACTTTCCAAAACCTAACTACAATTCTCTTCTTTCACTAACTTAACACAGTATTGAACATGCACTATACAGAACTTTTTGCTTGACAAGTATTCCTTGCCATTGTACTATTATTTATATTCCAGCCAATACATGCATGTTTAATTCTGCTTATATAGATGTTTATTTTTGTAGATTTTGGACATACTTTATGAGACCACCCAGTATCATGTAGCATCAGTAGGTTTATTGGCCGTGACACAATTGTTACACGAGTTGTGAGTCTCATATAGATCCCGGACTACGTATTGGGTTGGCTTCCTGTACGTATGGCCGTGCGTTAGGGATAACTGCTGATAGAAACTTGGTATGCTAGTAGACCTGGCAGTTATTTAGAGGTTTTATCATGTCATGGATGTGGCATGCTTAGAGCATGGGGTAGAAAGAATAACAAGTAAGGCGTTTGGGCTCCTTTATACTTTCCCTAGTTCGTACGGATTCTCTGCTGGAGAAATGGGTGGTTGTGACCCTATATATTGCAGGCGGCCTTTGCCGTTCAAAAGACGGTACGCTTGTAGGCTCCTGATTCTCCGAGAGAATCATGCCAATCCCATTATGGCCAGATAGCCCACGTGTTGGAAAGTTGTTCTCAAATTGCATTCACTTAGACGGTTAGGCGACCCATTGGATGTTTATATTTCAGTACTTATTGGCATGTTATTACGTATCTTGTTACGTCCCTCTGAGGACCTGGTCCCTTTCCAGATATGGACGAGCAGGAGTATCCACAGGAGTACGGACCTGGACCTGACTCTATTTAACTGACTGAGGAGTTCTTTCCCTCGGAGTATCTGTGATTTTATTTTCGTTATTTAGAGATTTTGTTCTACTGCAGTATAGTCATTTTGTCGTAGATTTGTTTCTACCTGACTATCAGACCTGATACTCATCTTGGATATCCAGTTATTATTCAGCCTCTTTATTTTTACTTATTATTTGTGCTGTGGATGAGATATAAATTGTGTATGACTTGTTGTGACAGTATATTACCACTGGTGGATCGAATATTCATGTACAGCGTACGTGTGTATATGGTTTCCATATATTGGAGTTCATATACATACGGCTGGGCGTGTTACGTATTCCTAGTCCTACGTATTTTAGGACTGGGGTGTGACATATTTTTGGTGGTGGCCCATGCAGGTCTAGAATATATTGTCTTGGTTACGTAACTGTATCAAACAAGCCTAAGTATAAGAATAGAGTATAATGATCTCATCCACACTTGACTAAAACCTTATTCTTTCCTTCAACCATCCTATGTTTAGATAAACAGAGTTTTACGCAAAGGACCCTTTACCCTTGTTGGTGTAAAGGCCAAATAACTGTTGTTAGCATAAAAGCCCAATGACCAGTTTGTTGGCGTAAAAGCCAAACTATGCAGAAGATTGCCTACTTTATGCTGCGGTTATGATAACTACTAACTACGTTTCCTTAGTCTTCTCAATCTATTTGACACATCATACAAGCCATGTAGGAAACTACCCCAACATAAACTTGATAATAGATAACCAACGTAGAGTAGCCTGATTTGGCGTAAAATGTAAGGATGGTGATGTGAGCGTATTTGCCATAAGTTTTAGTTTTCCCAGTCATGACCAATTGGACCAAATCTCGTGAATTAAATGTAGAGATATGCCTCGAGCCCTGTGCAAGAAATAGCTTTTGACGTGACGTCTAATTTTGTCTTATCTTGAGCGTAAAAAAAAAACTCATTTCTGTTTTGAGCGTAAAACCCATTTCAGACTGAAGTGTAAAAGCTCATTTTCTGTCAATACAGAACATGCAGCATATTCAGAAGACTGAAGCGTAAAAATGACTTGTATCCAATGTGTCACTAAGCGATAACCTGGGTCTCTGTGCAAAATTATCATCACAGCCGACCTCTCGATCATCGTGCAAAACCTTTGTCAGATGTCAGGATTCACTGATTAGTCTGACAAATTCATCCGAGGAATACAAAGAGTTTCTCGTACAACTTTATGCTGCAACGTTTGTTAGATTTTACGCGGGCAGACTTTACGCGCAGTCCTTTTACGTAACTTTACGCAGGAAAGTATAGCCACTTTTTACGCATACTTTTTCTCAGACTTTACTCAGGAAATCTTTTACGTGCTGAATTTTACACGAACTTTTACGCAGACCTTTACGCCAGATAGATCTGAAGTCTTACTTTACGCCAACCTCTTTGAATCTTTTCTTTACGCTTCTCTGCTTTACACGGACAGTTCTGAATCTCTACTTTACGCCAAACTATCTTGAAGCTCTGCTTTACACAGGAAGCTTAACAATCTATTTTACGCCAACAATTAGGTTCATTGGCCGTGACACAATTGTTACACGAGTTGTGAGTCTCATATAGATCCCGGACTACGTATTGGGTTGGCCTCCTGTATGTATGGCCATGCGTTAGGGATAACTGCTGATAGAAACTTAGTATTCTAGTAGACTTGGCAGTTATTTAGAGGTTTTATCATGTCATGGATGTGGCATGCTTAGAGCATGGGGTGGAGAGAAGAACAAGTAAGGCGTTTGGGCTCCTTTACACTTTTTCTAGTTCGTACGGATTCTCCGCTGGAGAAACGGGTGGTTGTGACCCTATATATTGCAGGCGGCCTTTGCCGTTCAAAAGATGGTACGCTTGTAGTCCCCTGATTCTCCGAGAGAATCATGCCAATCCCATTATGGCCAGATAGCCCACGTGTTGGAAAGTTGTTCTCAAATTGTATTCACTTAGACGGTTAGGCGGCCCATTTGATGTTTATATTTCAGTATTTATTGGCATGTTATTATGTATCTTGTTACGTCCCTCTGAGGACCTGGTCCCTTTCCAGATATGGATGAGCAGGAGTATCCACAGGAGTACGGACCTGGACCTGACTCTACTTACCTGACTGAGGAGGTCTTACCCTCTGAGTATATGTGATTTTATTTCCATTATTTAGGGATTTTGTTACTAATGCAGTATAGTCGTTTTGTAGTAAATTTGTTTTCACTTGACTATCAGACCTGATACTCATCTTGGATATCCAGTTATTATTCAGCTTCTTTATTTCTACTTATTATTTGTGCTGTGGATGAGATATTGATTGTGTGTGACTTGTTGTGACAGTAAATTACCACTGGTGGATTGGATATTCATGTACAACGTACGTGTGTATATTGTTTCCATATATTGGAGTTCATATACATACGACTGGGCGTGTTACGTATTCCTAGTCCTACGTATTTTGGGACTGGGGCGTGACACTTAGGACTTATTTTTCATTCATCCTTGTTATTTCTGTTGATTTGTTTCCTAGTTTATAAGATTTCTTTCTTGGAGCTTAGGTTAAGATTTTTTTAGTGATTATGCTCATGGCTATTGATCTGAGGTGTCAAGCCTCAATATTGGATCATTGATGTGACAGTCGACATTTTTGTGTTTGTTTGTTCCATATATGAAGGATATATACTAACATAGGATTTTAAAGTTAAATTAGTTTCGTTAAACATCCGGTGCTATGCACAAAAATGCTGGTTTGACACGCTCATGTATTCTCCACTTATCGGTTAAAATATTCACCATTAATAACTATGCGAATAATTCAAAGGGATGATTATAATTTCCTATAACTTTGTATGATTTTACCTTTTTGCCTAGACTCATTGTAGTCTAGGAGAATTTGGAGGGTATCCCTTGTACAAACTTAAACTTCATATTCAAAAGTTAGGTGTCAAATAATAATAACCAAGTATTATGACATGACCTAGCTCTCATATCATAGTAACTTGGCACACCATAGACATAAATACATAGTCTAATCCCTTATGGTGTTCAGATATACTCCACAGTCGACATCATTAATGATGGGAGATGTTTATATTATTGGATTGGGTGGGGTTCCCAACCTATGTGAAAAATACCTCGGAGTTGGATTTAGTATTCCTACATATAATAGAAATACCTGAATAGATTTGGATTGGGTATTTCTATATATAATAGTATTATATTAATAGATTTAGATTTGGATTGGGTATTCCTATATATAATAGGATTATGTCAATAGATTTGGATTTAGATTTGGATTGGGTATTCCAATATATAATAGGAATACTAGTTCTAGGTTTGAGGCTATATATATTAGGTGTCTCCGAGCACTAAAATATATCTCAAAAATATTACAAAAGGAGGCAAGAGTGCCCTTACAACATTGGAAGGTGAGAGAAAGAGATTGAAGGCTATTTCAAAGTGGAGATCGGTTTCAGGTAATTCTTTTCTCGCCATCTCGGTTCTTCGTGTGTCTGTGATCTATTTTCTGTTTCAAAGAGTTGTGGTGATTCGTTTGAATCGGTAAGAATTTTGTAAGGAGTCAGTATATTTCTTATTATATTAGTAGAGGCTTTTTCAGGGTTGGACTACGATCATCCCGTAATTTTTTTTTCGTAAGGGCTTTTTACGTCAAAAATCTCTGTGTCTGTGATTGTCACGCCCCAGTCCCAAAATATCGAGGGACTACCCACGTGGCAATGGCCAGCAGCACATACCGATGGACTAACCCAATTTAATGGATCCATCGGGGTATACTTAAGCTATATTACAATGATCAGGGTTTACTAATCTCATCCACAGAATAAACACAAAAATATCAATAGAAAGTATAAAACAACATCCAGTCAAAAGTAAATAAAATCGGGGAACAACCCGATATTAAGTCTGTTACAAATGTTCTCTAAAACAGGAAATAAAGAGTTTATTTGCCAATAAAAACTGAGCATGACGAAGCAGTTGTTCAGGAAAAGTCCTCAGCGATTACCTCATCCTCAGGTTCTGGTACTGCTCCGAGAAGTGCTCATGTTCCCTACAACTCAGGATAGATCTCGTCTGCTAATCCTGGGGACATAATCCGGATCCAGGTCCTCAGGGGACATAGCAAGGTACAGATAAAACAAGCCAAAAATAATGTAGTACAGAAATAAAGAAAATAATAGGGTAAATAAATAACCAGCTAAGTGATAATGTAAGTGAGAGTTTTAGTTATACTCAGGCTGAGACTACTACAGGATCAGTGTCGGAGTAACCCATAGCAGTATTTTCTCGAAGGGCCAGTACAGTACCAAAGCTCTGTGTCAGAGTCTAAGGCACAATCTATTAAGTATTATATATATATATTCAGCCTTTTGTATGGTAAATCTCTCCCCACCCAATGTAATCTCACGTCACAGTTTCATAATGTCTCATGTTCATGTCACGCAAGATCAACTAATGCAATAAGTCAGGATAAAATCTAAGCATGTAAAATGTATATGTCATAAACCTGTATCCTATACAGAATCACCTTGAATATTCAGGAAGATTCTGTCTCATGATTTGTGTCAGGTGTCCTGGGTATAATGTACTTGATATGGCAAGTACGAGAATGTAAATGTCACGATATCCATCTCTAGGTGACGTTACACAACCCCGCGTACGGTGTTGGCACCCGACTATTAATTGGAAGCTAAGTAAGTCACACGGCCCTAAGGCTGAGCATGTACAACAGTCACAGGAATAAACCAAGAGAACAAAATGAATCAATATACTACAATTATGGCAAGGTACACTTGCCTGGGTTTTTGGCTCCAATTGTAGCTCTGTCAGCAGCAGAATTTGCAGGCAGTACTCCGGTTGCTGAAATAGACATCACCATTAGATCCAAAAAATATTAATCAGCTAGAAACGTCTGTCCTTGAGTCCAATTTGGACACAGGGCAAAAATGATAATTTTGGGTCAAGACGGGGTCTACATGTGGGCCGTTTTGCACCGAAAAATGTGTCAGGGTCAAAGGTCTCCAAATTTTTCCAACTTAGTGTCAATAGATCAGGAACGATGTTACGAACCCAACGGAACTTTCAGAATTGGATTCCGATAAGCCGATCACAAAATCGTCCGTCAAGTGGAGCCTGTGGGGCTCACGATACGCGATTTTGTCAACGTTCTCAGAATCGAACCAAACTTGGCTCACAGGACCAGCGTATTGCTACGAGTCCGATGGCGCAAGTTTCGTCTCGATCTGACATGTGTACACTAAGTTACATCGAGATATAGAAAAGACGGATACGGGGCGTTGTCGGCGGATACGCGTTGATTTCGGTGTGCACGCACATCCGAATTAACTTCTGTGAAATCCCGTACGTCCGTATCAACGGTGCGTACGTATCGGTAAAGACCACACGCGACCAAGTTGTCCCGTTTGGTGGAGCGTACTCGGTTCAGGGGTGAAACAGGGCGTTGGTTTTCCTGTTTTTGGATCGCGGTTCGCGATCACCACAGGACGCGATGCACTGAGCGGTTTGCACGGGCATCGAGGGGGTCATGCAGGCTACGTGATACAACAAACGGAATGAGAAACAGAGCTACGAGGAGAGAGATATGGGTACCTGAACTGGGCTCTAAAAGTCCAAATTATGCGTGTCCGAGTCGAGTCTACCGTGTCCTGGACACTACGTCCAAGCCGTGTCCTGGCTAGGGCTTGAGCTCCGTGTCATGTCTGAGTTCGCCGGAGTCGGTCTGGGGTGCGGGTGGAGGCGGCGCCGGTGCTGTGTTGGAGGGCGGCGGAGGGCGCTGGAGTCGGGCTCGGCGTCAGGTCGGGGTGAACTCGATCGGAGGGAGGAGGAGAGGGAGGAGGTTCTAGAGTCGGGCGACTACGGGGCTGGGGTAGCGGCGAGGTCTGGTCGAGTGGTGAGGGAACAGGCGGCCTGGCGGCGGGTGGTCGAGGGATCAATGGGCGGCCGGAGTCGGGTGCTGGGGTTTAAATAGGGATTCGAGGAGAGGGATCGCCGGAGGTTGCCGAAAAAGGAAGGGGAAGGGCTGGGGGTTTCGCCGGAATAGGAAGGGAAGGCGTCGACAGGTGGAGGAAGGTGAAATGGGGGGGTCGCCGGCAGCCACGGCGGCGAAAACGGCCGCCGACAAGTGAAGGGTCGGGGAGGAAATTAATTTGGGGGTTTGGTTTTAGTTCGGGTCGGGTCGGGTTCTTAGCGGGTCGGGTCTGACCCGGATCCGACCCGTTAAGGGGGTTGGGCCGGTTCGGGCAAACCGGCCAGTTCGGTCTATTTTGGGTTCGGTTTAATATGGTTTAGTTGAACCGGGTTCAGATTAATTAGGTTAATTTAATCAATAGTTTTTAGGGCTTTAAAAATACTTCCGGGGTCTAATAAATTTTCAGAAAATTACCCTATGTCTAGTTTTTCATTTTACACCACAAAATATTATTTTTCATAATATTTTAATATTATTTAATAACATTTAAAAAACATTTAATAATTAAAACGCCTTTGTTTAATTAGAGAAAAAATCTCAGAAAATACAGAAAATTATGGAAAATTCCAAATAAAAAAAATTTCTTGAAAATCAGGGGGTTTACAGTAATTTATGTTTAGCATTTTTGGTTTGTGTGTTTTGCTCAGTTCTCTCGCATGTACTCTCTGGGTTGGGGAACGATTTTTGTTCCAAATATGTGGTATCGGAACTTTGGGTTCAAAGAGGTGTCAGGGTTGACAAACAAACTAGGGAAAAAAATGGATGCGAAGTCAGTGCGCATGGTAAATCTGAACGGTACCAACTTTCATTATTGGCGGTATAAGATGAAGGATTTGATATTAATCAAGAAGCTGCATCTTCTAGTATTTGCGTCCGAGAAGCCCAGTGACAAATTCGAAGATGACTAATAGTTCGAGCATATACAGGTGTGTGAATATATCAGGCAGTTTATTGACGAGAATGTGAACAATTACGTTGCCAATATTGAGCACGCGAAGATACTGTGGGATAAGATGGAATCTTTGTATGCGAAGAAGACTGAGATAAATAAATTATTCCTGAGCTGGATGATGATGGGTCTGTGATAGAAAGATGGGACAGCTATCCTCAATGAGAGTCAAGTTCGACGAGGAAGTACAGGGACTATGGCTGTTGTGTACATTGCCAGACTCGTAGAAAATTGTACGATTATTTATAATCACTTTTGCTCTAGAAGGCATGGTCAGTCTAGAGTTTGCTAAAAACAGGGTACTGAATGAATAGATGCGGAGACGTTCTTAGGAAACTTCATCCATATCCCACTTAAAGGCGCTAGTTTCAGAGAGCCGCAGAAGGAGCAAGAGCAGGGGTCCAGGTGGTGGCAAAGACGAGAGCAGGGACAAGTCCAAGGGGTCGGTACGAGGACTCGGAGTGTGACAATAGTGTCAAGAAGGGCCACATCAATCGGAATTATTTTGCTTGGAAGAGAGAGAAGAAGGGCAACAAGGGAAAGCAAAGTGAGAACACTACAACGGCGGCCTCGGCACATGGAGGCAACATGATCATTATAGGTAATGAGATAGTTATGAACCTCGCCTACTATGACAACTATTGACTGGTGGACTCAGGTGATTTAGCGCACGTATCTCACTACAGGGTACTATTTGCTACTTACACAACATGCGACTGTGGAGTATTGAAGATGGGCAACAGAGATGTGTTGAAACCTTTTGATATTTGAGATATACATTTGAGGATAAAGAAGTGCGTAGTTCTTGTTTGCAAATATGTCCGTCATGTCCCTCATATCCTTTTCAACTTTATGTCGGTTGGAAGGTTAGATAATGAAAATTTCTTTAATCTCTTCAGCAATGATCAGTAAAATCTTTTTAGAGGTTCGATGGTGATTGCTAGAGGAAGCAAGAAGTCCGGACTCTATTATATAGAAGGGAGCGCACATGGAACACATGAGGTGAACGCGGCTACTGATGTATCTACCGAGTTTTGGCATAGGCGGTTATAAAACCCCTAAAATTTTGAAAACTGTTTTATTATTTATTTCTAATAGTTATGACCTAAATAGAGAGAATAGATTTTATTAGATTTATTTTGAGAAGTTTTCAGCACTTAGAGGATTTATGGAGCCATTATAAATTTTCTAATTTATTCCATGTAGGAGATCCTTTGGACAATTGCTAGCTCAACCATATGCACCAATATAATTTTTAGAATTATCTATGTATAAGATATGTGTATATATATGTTTATCCTATTGGATCTCAACCCGAAGCCAAACCGCAACTCCTAAACCACTACCCGCTTGTCCCTTCTCCGCGCGTAAAGATGAGAAATATCAGCAGCAAGCAGTAGCAAAACCTACCTTGCTTGTCCCTTCTCCCCGCGTAAAGTTAGAAATAAACAGCAGTAGTAGCAAAATCAACTTTTCTCCCCTCCGTGCGTAAACCAATTCCACCGCTTAATTCCTTTCACCACGCATAAAATAACCCCCTCTTATGACTCATCCCCCACCGCCTCTTTACATGTTGTTACTAAAAACTACTCAACCGAAACCTAAACCAATGGAAGAACAACCGAAACTAGAGCCAATGAAAATAGCAGCGGCAGTAGTTTCTTAAACACTAAGTTTTCCCACCGCCTCTTATCTCTATATATATTATAACTCTCTCAAACTAATCACACTTCTTCTTACAACAACTTAAGCATAGTATTGGACGTGCACTATACCGAAGCCTTGCTTGGCAAGTATACCTTGCCAAATTTTTACTGTTTAATAAATTAATTGCATGTTATCCTGTTGCAATATACATATAACTCTGCACACCCGAAATTGACTCAGGTGCAGTCGACAAATACGTCGATACATAGTATAACTGACTTAGACATTAGCAGACTCACATACAGATTGCGAGGGTATTCTGATATCCTCCTAGACCCTGACACTTGTACACACATCATGATTGTAACTCATATTGGGATGCGGGTTCACGTACTCAACTAGCTACCGGTGCGTGGGACACACATCACGGTTTAGCACGTAGTCAAGATTATCTAGAAAGTTGTGACTTGGCATATAGCTACGTGGTATGCACGTTGTGTATTCGACTTGTATATCCGCATTAGGTGGGAAAGACAACTAGTAGGCGTATGGGATACACACATTGGATTTCATAGTATCCGGAGGAGCCACGGGTCCAATAACTTCCTTTATTGCAGACACCGCGCTCTTCAGAGTGATACAGACGTATATATATTGCGGATACCTCATTCTTCGGAATGATGGACGTTACAGATAGCACGCTCTTTGGAGAGTGGGCGATATGCCTACGCCTACCCATACGTACCAAGGTTGTCTTCACATTGCATTCACTTAGATGGTTAGCACACCCTTATTTACTTTATTCAGTATTATATATGGCATGCTTTTATGTATCTTGTTATGTCCCACTGAGGACCTGGTTCCCTTCCAGATTTAGATGATGCATACTATCCCACGATGTACGGACCTGGGCAGGAGACGAGGTACGCATCCGAGAAGGAGATAGAGGTGCTGCCATCCAAGTTCCTCTAATCTTGGGTAGACTTACCATCTAGAGCTGGAGCCTCTTTATCTAGATAGCCGATGCTCTTGTCATGTTATATTTAGCAATCTTATTTTAGTTTTTGTAGTAGGTTTGTTCCCACAAGACATATCGGGATTGTACTATGACATTTCAGACTTAGCATTTATATTCTAGTACTTATTTCAGTGTTCTTTGATACATTGTGGATGAAATTAGATGTTCCCTGTTATATGCTAGTACTAGACTTGTTAGTATTTTAGGACAACGTAGCACATCTCTTTGGGTCCAATAAATTGGGTTTTTCTTTGGAGACGTGTCAGCTGGCCAATGCCATGTGGCCTGGTCCCACATTATTTTGGGACTGGGGCGTGACATGGTTTTTGTGGTGGCCCATGCAGGTCTAGATTATATTGTCTTGGTTAAATAATTGTACCAAATAAGCCTGCGTATAGGAATAAGAGCATAAGGATCTCATCCACACTTGACTAAAACCTCTTTCTTCCTTTCAACTATCCTAGGTTGGATAAAACAAAGTTTTACGCCAAAAACTCTTTACCCTTGTTGGCGTAAAAGCCAAATGATTACCTTGTTGGCGTAAAAGATAATTGACTGTCTTGATTGGTGTAAAAGCCAAAACAATAAGCCATGAAGGCAACTTCCCAGCGTAAACTTGATGATTCCTGAATAATAGACAAACAGCGTAGAGTAGCCGATTAGGCGTAAACTACAAGGATGGTGATGTGAGCGTATTAGTCATAGTTTTAGCCTTCCCAGTCATGGCAAAGGATAAAATCTCATGCATTAAATGCAGAGATATACCTCGAGCCCTGTGTAAGAAACGGCTTTTAACGTGGCGGCTGAATTTTGTCTTATCTTGAGCATAAAAACTCATTTCTGTCTTGAGCATAAAAACTCATTTCGGACTTGAGCATAAAAGCTCATTTTTATCAATATAGAATAGGCAGCGTATTAAAAAAACTCAAAAGTTTCTCCCTTTGAGTGGTGGATCAAATATGTCACTAAATGACAACCTGGGTCTCTGTGCAAAAATATCATCACAGCCACCATCTCGATCATCGTGCAGTACTTTTGTCAGATGTCAGGTTCACTGATTTATCTGACAAATTCATCCGAGGAAATACAAAGAGTTCCTCGTACAACTTTACGCTGCAAACGTATACTAGACTTTTACGCGCAGATTTTTGGCAGCCCTTTTTATGCGAATTATAGGCAAACTTTACGCATGAAGTATAGCAGACTTTTAGGCAAACTTTACGCAGGAAGTATAGCAGACTTTTACGCAGATAGCTTTGAAGCCATGATTTACGCCAGATAGTGAATCTCTACTTTACGCCAAATTATTTTATCTCTGCTTTACGCAGACAGTCTCGAATCCCTACTTTATACAGACTATCTAGAATCTCTGTTTTACGCGGATGGCTTAGCAACCTATTTTACGCAAACAACCTTGAATCCCTGTGTTACGCAGGAAGGGACTTCATGTATGTTGGGGGTTTGACTATAAAATACGTGGACAATTTTCCAGCATATTTCATACTACCATATTCTATTAAATGCTTGCATCCTATTTGTTTCTTTTCCCCCAGAAATATGGACGTACCCAGTGGACACACAGATGATAGGGTTGATCAGGCAACAGACACATCGCATGATGTCAATAGGACCCCGACTACCCGAGAGACCAGTCCCCGAGATGGTCACTGGTTTATCCATCAACCCCATACCTTCACAATGGTCCTACTTAGGAAGCTGTACTAGCTCAACAAAAAGGACAGACCTCCCAGGCACCAACACAACAGGCAGATATACCTTTGCCTCCACCTCTACCTCCACCCTTTCCAGCCCTGATGCTACAACTAGAGGGACAGCCACAAATATTCCAAATCTTCTAAGCCATGATGCAGACGCAATGGCATCAGACTGAGACCTTGAGGCAGAGCTTGATGACAGCTCTGGAGAGAACATCTACCCCAGCACCCGTCCAACCAGCTGGTACTGTCCGAGGTTTTCGCCAGATGGGCCTAGGAACCTTTTCGGGCAGCGAAACTCCGAAGGAGATCTCAGATTGGGTCTCCAACACGGAGATGCTGCTAGAGGGTTCACAACTACACCCAGACCTTTGGATGACCACGGTGAGGGCCCAGTTCAAAGGAAATGCCCATCATTGGTGGGACTCTATAGAACGCGGCATCGGCAAGAACCAGACGTGGGAACAATTCTTAGTGTACTTCAATACGAAGTATTTCCTAGCTATGGTCATGAATGCTCTATACTCCCAGTTCCTACACCTGGAACAAGGAACTATGACTGTAGACGCCTACGACATAGAGTTTAGTCGACTTAGTCGATTTGGTGCCATCCTGATACCTAACGAGCTAGGAAAGGACAGACGGTTCCATTACGGCCTTACCTTCGAGCTACAAAGGTATACCACCACGCAGTCAAGGATCTCCTATGAGGAGGTTCTTTCAGAGGCAAGAACCAGGAGGTCATTGGCAGAGAAGCGAGGCGCTCTAGCACAACCATACCAGCCAAAGCCCAGCCCTGAGCAGGAGGGCCAATCCATCATCTAGGAATACAGGCACAACGGACAGTGCTATATCAGCACAAGGAGCTTTCGACTTGTCATCATTGTGGCAAGAAGGGGCATTTTGTCATAGACTGTCGAAAAAAGCTTGGACTGTGCATCATATGTGGAGCAGGTCAATACCTGGCCAGAGACTGCCCACAATGCATAGAGGCAGCACCCCAGACCGGACAAAGGCCAACAGCACCAGTCCAGAGGATACTACCCCCGACTGGAGGTCAGCGTCCACCAGCCCCCGGAGGGCAAAGGCATGGACAAGCCTTTGCCGTAGCAGCAGTTGTGGAGGAACCAGAAGGGGAAACTATCACCGGTACCGTTTTAGTTGCGTCAATACCTGCAACTGCATTATTTGATTCTGGCGCTACGCTATCTTTTATATCTAGTAGTTTCATAGTCATGCATAGAGTAGCTACTTTCCCCTTGCCTAAGAGTTGGAAGATTCTTACCGGAGGAGGCATCATACCAGTTACCAGCACTATTAGAGTGTGCTCCTTAGTCGTGTGTAGTAGGGAGATGAGAGCACGATTTTTAGTACTCCCGATGCCAAACTTTGACGTTATTTTAGGCATAGATTGGTTGAGCAGTACAATGCCATAGTAGATTATCGGAGGGGTAGCGTCACTTTTAGACCACTAGATCACCCAGAGTTCGAGTATATGTGGGGCACCATCGAGCAAGAAGTAGGCCAGACACCTGGAGCTTACATGGCTATGGAGACGGCTCCACCAACTATTATTGCAGAATTCGAGGATATATTTCCGGAGGAGTTGCCAGGCCTACCGCCTGATAGAAAGGTAGAGTTCATTATTGAGTTAGTGCCCGGAGCAGCGCTGGTATCTTCAAATGTGTACCGGTTGGCAAAGAAGGAGCTAGACGAGCTGAAGCTATAGTTGGAGGAGTTACAGATCAAGGGATTTGTTCGTCCTAGTGCATCACCCTGGGGAGCACCATTATTGTTTGTACCAAAGAAAGACAGGATATTTCGTATGTGCATTGATTACAGAGCCCTTAATGCTTTGACAATAAAAAATAAGTACCCTCTGCCGCGGATTGATGATCTGTTCGACCAACTGACAGGAGTGGTGGTGTTCTCAAAGATAGACTTGAGATCAGGTTATCATCAGGTAAAGGTGCAAAGAGAAGACATTCCAAAGATAGCATTCAGGACTCGTTATGGACACTACGAGTTCTTGATGATGCCTTTTGGACTGACAAATGCACCTACCATATTTATGAACCTGATGAATAGAGTCTTTTATCAGTATCTGGACCGGTTCGTGGTAGTCTTCATCGAAGACATCTTGGTGTATTTAAAGAACCACGAGGAGCACGGAGAGCACTTGAGGCTAGTATTAGAGACGCTAAGGCGTGAGAGGCTTTATGCAAAGCTGAGTAAATGCGAGTTTTTCCTAGATTGTGTCACTTTCCTTGGACACGTTATCTCAGGAGACGGTATTTCGGTAGATCCAGCAAAGATTTCGTCAGTAGAGACGTGGCCGACCCCTACCAACGACTCAGAGGTAAGGAGCTTCCTAGGACTTGTCGGATATTATCGGAGGTTCGTAAAGAACTTTGCAAGGATCGTGGAGCTGATGACTCGCTTGACCCGCAAGGAGCAGGAGTTCATCTGGTCAGAGGAGTGTCAGATAGCGTTCGACGAGCTGAAAAAGCGTCTTACTACGGCACCTATCTTAACCGTACCTTCAGGATCCGGAGGATTCGTAATCTACAGCGATGCCTCCGAAAAAGGTTTAGGTTGCGTCTTGATGCAACATGGGAAGGTTGTGGCCTACGCCTCAAGACAAATGAGGACCCATTAGAAGAACTACCCCACTCACGACCTGGAGCTTGCGGCAATCATCTTTGCCTTGAAGCTTTGGAGACACTATCTATACAGAGAACGAGTGGAGATATTCACTGATCACAAGAGCCTAAAGTACGTCTACACCCAGAAGGACTTGAACCTGAGACAACGACGTTGGCTCGAGGTGATGATAGACTTTGAGATTGAGCTCTAGTACCATCCAGGAAAGGCCAACGTAGTAGCCGATGCTTTAAGTAGGAGGCCCATAGCATTCTTTTTGACTACTCAGCAATATCTATTGAGAGACATAGAACAGCTGGGTATAAAGGTCATTGTGCCCGAAACTGACGACCAATTGTCAAGTTACCAGTTGCAATCAACATTGGTCGAAAGGATCAAGGCTGCCCTGCCAACAGATACTAGATTCCAAAGGCTTCGACAAAGGACAGAGGCCGAAATACAGACAGGATTGCGCATACATGAGGATGGGACTTTGAGATATGGAGATCGCCTCTATGTCCCGAATGGAGAACTTCGTCAAGAGCTGATGTCAGAAGCGCATAGCTCAACATACTCTATTCATCCAGGAGGCACGAAGATATACAGAGACCTGAGACAATACTATTGGTGGCATGGAATAAAGAGGGAGATAGCCCGCTTTGTGGCAAAATGCCTGGTGTGTCAGCAAGTCAAGGCTGAGCATCAGAGGTCCGCAGGCTTACTCCAACCACTCCTAATACCTGAGTGGAAATGAGAGCACATCACTATGGACTTCGTTACAGGCTTTCCAAGAAGTCCTAATGATCGTAATGCGGTATGGGTGATCGTAGATCGACTCACCAAGGCTGTCCACTTTTTATCCTTCAAAGTTGGGCAATCCACAGAGGACTTAGCATACAATTACATGAGAGATATTGTGCAACTGCATGGAGTGCCAGTTAGTATCGTGTTTGACAGGGATACGAGGTTCACATCTTACTTTTGGCGAAGTATGCAAGAGAGTCTTGGTACCCGCCTAAAGTTCAGCACATCGTATCATCCGCAGACAGATGGCCAGTCCGAGCGTACTATTCAAACACTGGAAGATATGTTGAGAGCATGCATGCTTGATTTCAGTGGATCATGGGAGGACCATTTATATTTGGTCGAGTTTTCCTACAACAATAGCTATCAAGCGAGCATTCAAATAGCTCCCTACGAAGCACTGTATGGGAGGAAGTGTCGTTCCCCAGTATATTGGAGCGATGTGGGCAAAAGGCAGATTCTAGGACCAAAATTGGTTGTTCGTACAGTGGAGAAGGTAAAGAAGATCCAAGGACACTTGCGAAAAGTGTAAGACAGGCAAAAATAATGGGCAGACCTTCATCGTCGTCCCTTGGAGTTTAAAGAGGGCGATCATGTCTTCTTTAGGATATCACCGTTGACTTTATATCTTATACCATACTTGACTTCCGTATGACTTTAGTTTTAATTTTGAGGATAAAATTTTTATAAGTTGGGTAGAATGTAAAACCCCTAAAATTTTGAAAACTGTTTTATTATTTATTTCTAATAATTATGAGCTAAATAGAGAGAATAGATTTTATTAGATTTATTTTGAGAAGTTTTCAGCACTTGGAGGATTTATGGAGCCATTATAAATTTTTTTCTAATTTATTCCATGTAGGAGACCCTTTGGACAATTGCTAGCTCAACCGTATGCACCAATATAATTTTTTAGAATTTTCTATGAATAAGATATGTGTATATATAAGTTTATCCTATTGGATCTCAACCCGAAGCCAAACCGCAACTCCTAAACCACTACCCGCTTGTCCCTTCTTCGCGCGTAAAGAAGAGAAATATCAGCAGCAAGTAGTAGAAAAACCTACCTTGCTTGTCCCTTCTCCCCGCGTAAAGTTAGAAATAAACAACAGCATTAGTAAAACCAACTTTTCTCCCCTCTGCTCGTAAACCAATTCCACCGCTTAATTCCTTTCACCACGCATAAAACAACCCCCTCTTATGACTCATCCCCCACCGCCTCTTTACCTGTTGTTACTAAAAACTCCTCAATCAAAACCTAAACCAATGGAAGAACAACCCAAACTAGAGCTAATAAAAATAGCTGCGGCAGTAGTTTCTTTAACACTAAGTTTTTCCACTGCCTCTTATCTCTCTATATATTACAACTCTCTCAAACTAATCCCACTTCTTCTTACAACAACTTAAGCATAGTATTGGACGTGCACTACACTGAAGCCTTGCTTGGCAAGTATACCTTACAAAATTTTACTGTTTAATAAATTGATTGCATGTTATCCTGTTACAATATACATATAACTGTGCACACCCGAGATTGACTCGGGTGCAGTCGACAAATACGTCGATACATAGTATAACTGACTTAGAAATTAGCAGACTCACCTACAGATTGTGAGGGTATTCTGATATCCTCCTAAACCCTAATACTTGTACACGCATCACGATTGCAACTCATGTTGGGATGCGAGTTCGCGTACTCGACAAGCTACCGGTGCGTAGGACATACATCACGGTTTAGCACGTAGTCAGGATTATCTAGAAAGTTGTGACTTGGCATATAGCTACGTGGTATGCACATTGTGTATTCGACTTGTATATCCGTATTGGACAGGGAAGACAACTAGTAGGCGTATGGGATATACACATTGGATTCCGTAGTATCCGGAGGAGCCACGGGTCCAATGACTTCCTTTATTGCACACACCGTGCTCTTCGGAGTGATACGGACGTATATATATTGCAGATACCTCATTCTTTGGAATGATGGACGTTACAGATACCATGTTCTTCGGAGAGTGGACGATATGCCTACGCCTACCCATACGTACCAAGGTTGTCTTCATATTGCATTCACTTAGATGGTTAGCACACCCTTATTTACTTTATTCAGTATTATATATGGCATACTTTTATGTATCTTGTTATGTCCCACTGAGGACCTGGTTTCCTTCCAGATTTAGATGAGACATACTATCCCACGGTGTACGGACCTGGGCAGGAGATGAGGTATGCATCCGAGGAGGAGCTAGAGGTGCTACCATCCAAGTTTCTCTGATCTTGGGTAGAGTTACCATCTAGAGTTGGAGCCTCTTTATCTAGATAGCCGATGCTCTAGTCATGTTATATTCAACACTCATATTTTAGTTTTTGAAGTGGGTTTGTTCCCACTTAGCACTTATATTCCAGTACTTATTTCAGTGTTCTTTGATACATTATGGATGAGATTAGAAGCTCCCTGTTATATGCTAGTACTTGACTTGTTAGTATTTTAGGACAGCGTAGCACGTCTCTTTGGGACCACTAAATTGGGTTTTTCTTCAGAGACGTGTCAGCTGGCCAATGCCACGTGGCTCGGTCCCACATTATTTTGGTACTGGGGCGTGACAGCGGTTCAGCCATATCAGCGAGAAGGGAATGAGTTACTTGGTAAACATGAAGGTGATTTTGGGACTAAAGTATAAGAATTTGGAGAGATGCACACACTGTTTGGCGAAAAAGCAAAATTGGGTATCTTTTTAAAGTCACCCAAATTCGAGGAAGCCGGCGTTGCTCGAGTTGATTCACTCGGATGTCTACGATCCTATGAAGGTAAAGTCCATTGGTGTTGGTTCTTATTTTGTGACTTTTATTGATGATTATTCTATGAAGGTTTGGGTCTATGCCTTAAAGACCAATGATCAGGTGCTGCTCACTTTCAAAGAGTTTTAGGCCTCTATTGAAAGGAAGATGGGAAAGAAGCTACTATGTGTTCGGTCCGATAACGACGACGAGTATATTAGTCCATTTGATGCTTATTGCAGAGAGCAAGGGATACGGCACCAAAAGATTCCACCAAAGACACCGCAGCTCAACTGTGTATTGGAGCGCATGAACATGATGCTGATGGAGAGGGGATGGTTTTTGTTGTCAGAAGTAAACTTGCCAGACAGTTATTGGGGTAAGGCACTTTACATTGCTGCTTATGTTATTAATTTATCTCCTAGTGCTCCTTTGTAGGGTGATGTGCTTGAAAAAGTATGGTACGACAAAGCGACGTTATACAATTACCTGCGAGTGTTTGGTTGCAATACCTTCATGCATGTATCGAAGGAGGAGAGATCCAAACTTTAGCTAAAGACGAGGATGTGTGTCTTTGTCAGCAATGGTCGAGATAAGTTTGGCTATAGAATTTACGACCCAGTGGGAAGAAATTTCTACAGAAGCATGGATGTGGTATTCGTCGAGGATCAAACCATGACCAACACTCAGGATTTTGAGATGCCTTATGAGGCTGAGGAATTGCTTGAGTTAGAGTCATTTCGTTTTGATCAGTTTCCAGAGTATATCGCAGAGGATCCAGTTATGGGGGAGCTAGTACATGGAGTTGCTCCCAACCATGATCATCACCATGTTGATGGTGGTCAGGGATAACCCTCAGGAGGATGAGCATGCCAGAAAGGTAATTTCTGAATGAGAGGATCCTGTTGATATACTACCAGCACCAGTGGTTCCGTTGAGAATTAGCGATAGAGAGCGTCGACCATCTACGAGATAATCACCGGGTGAGTATGTGCTACTGACTGAAGGAGAGAGCTCAAAATTTTTGCAGGGGCTTTGGAAGACGAACACAGACAGGAGTGGATGGAGGCTATGCAGGAGAATATAAGTTCCTTACATTATAATTTTATTTATGAGCTGGTGCGGATGCTAAATGGAAAAAAGGTTTTAAAAAATTGATGGATGTTCAGAGTGAAGCAGACAGATAATGCTACTCGCCCTCGATACAAAGCGACGCTGGTAGTAAAAGGCTACGGTCAGTATCACTACCATATTTCTATATGAGAAAATATTTATCAATTAGCATATTATTATTTAGTAATTAAATATTATATATTGTGCTACTAATTAATTATATTATGTTGTGCTATTTAATTATTGATTAGTGGGCTAGCCTATATTTATTTGGACTTTTCATTAGTAGACCCATTGGATTGTCATAACATAATTGAGTCTAACATTATACTAGGCTCATTAGACCCATTCCCTTAATTAATCAAGGAGATTAGATTAGTTCATGAAGAATTAGAAGCTTTCTAATATATTCCTTCCTAATTAAACCTCATGACTAGCTAGTAGGGCATTTTGGGCATTGTATATTGCTTGGAAAGGGGAAAAGAGGGGGTCGACTACTATAGAGAGTCTTCTCTCTCTCTCCTCTTATTAATTTATTCACTTAGATCCTCAATTATGTTCTTCCCCAATTCACTTTATTCTTTCACCAAATTTAATCTAATTTATGCTTATTCCTCTCATTTTTATCATCTAAGAACCATTAGAGCTAGGATTGCAAGGAGCACTTGAAGGATGAGGAATTGACAAGGAGATTGTGTCATAATTGTGTCATTTGAACATTTTATTGGGAATCTATCTCCCAATTGGTAAATTCCGAATCTAGCCCTTAATTTAGACTATAATTCATACATTTGACCATTAGGAACCATCCTATGGCTTAGGGCTACCCATAATAAGAAGTTCTGGGACCAATTGACCCTTATTGAGACTTCTACATAGATTTTTGGGCCCAATTTGGAAAAAAATCCAAGATTAGTGCACTAAGTATTTGTCATTAGGCTAGATTGGTCTAATTAGACTTAGATTGGTGGTATGAGACTAGATACGTGTCGAGAAATGGATACGAGTAGGCCATATCATGGTATTTTGGGATACGCTATGATACGGGATTTATTTTGGGGTAATTTGTGTTAATTTTCTTTAAATTCCTTTGTAATAAGTTGCATTAGTTATATATATGAGTATTTGATATGTGTGAATATTAATTATAGAGAACTGGAGGTTTTGATACTTTAATTGGATGAGTATCATGGGTATCCTAGTTGTGCACCCTATGTGTTTGAGGTATTGACTAATGGTGTATCATTTGTGATATATAGATAAGTATATTTATATAGTTATATTAGTTATGATACATATATGTGTGTATATAAATATACATTAGTATGTGGTAGGGACTGTAGGATCGTGTATGGCAACTCTAGAGGGGGTGAATAGAGTTTATGTATGTAGCAAAATAAAATCACCTGTTAAAATTAATTCTATGGCATGCAATAGTGATAAACTACTAGCAGTTAGAATATATCTCATGTGTAAGTTACACTACTAGTAGTATATATAAATAGAAGACAAATATATATATATATATATATATATATATATATATATATATATATATATATATATATATATATATACAGTAGAGTGAGAGAGAGCAAACACAAACACCAAGATTTATACTAGTTTCCCTCTGAGAGGACTAGTCCAGTCTCGAGAACTCAAGCTCAGAGTTTTATCCACTATAATCACCAATAGTGAATCATAAGATTTGATCCGAAGACTTGTCACTTCTTTACATTACTAGATTTGATCCAAAGTCTCGCAATTTCACAGCTAGAGAAAGAGAAAAGCTGATGGAACCAAGCTCTTTATAATTTAGTAGACTTCTAGACCGAGACCGCACATGGTACTGGAAAGGCTAGGAAGTTGCTCTTGGAGATGAGAAAGTTAAAGCTCAAGGGTGTTGCTCACTAAAGGATTTAAAGTTTGAATTCTTGGATGATCTATAGTTGTGGAAATTTTAATCCTATTTATAGGGTATTGGTGAGCAGAATTTGGCTAGAGTTTGGATGGGGTTTAATTCAAATTCTCGAACGTTTGGCCAAGAAATCAGGAGCTAATGGAACTAGGTAATTTTATACCAAAAGGGTAATCGAGTTTGGTCCGAGTTCGGCATGAATTCGTTCCGAGTTCGGTTGCTAAGTATGGTAGACTTTGTGAATGAAAGTGACAAGATTTGGTGGATAGGTTCGATGGTTTATTTGAGTGGACTGGGTATCTGGGTATAGGTACTTGATTTGCTAGTGCGACTCAGCTTTCATCGATCCTAGACTCAGTAAATAAAAGATTATATTTTAATATATGAACCAAACTAGATATAAACAAATCTTTGAGCTGGTGCAGAGTCTGACTTTAGTAGTAACGGAGCTTGATTTACTTTGCATTGAGTATCTGCTTCATTGCATTTTAGACCTGATATTTGACGATTATCAGAATCAGGTTGGCTGTGACCACTTTGTGCCAACAATCTACCCCATTGTGATAATTTACCAACTATGCCAAAATACACATAGGTGAGTCTTGATGTAGCCTTTGATGCAAATTATTTGAAACGTAGAAAAGCTCCCCAGTGAGTAGATCTTTTCGTTATACGAGCTTTTGATTTAAGAAAAGCTCTCCCGTAAGTAGATCTTTCCTTTGAACGGGTACACTTGAATGACCTGTAACTTATCATTTCTTTATCGCAAAATAGGTGCAGGTATATCAAGGATATCAAGGATACAGATATATCAAATATATCACAGTTTATTTTATCTATGTTATAATATCTATGTTATAATCCTCATAGTGTATAGTCTATAATTATATATGTCATCAACCATAATTTATATCATCAATAATTTATATATCATCAACCATAATTTATTTTTTTGTCTTTTCTTCCCCTTTGTCAATCTATCATAGGAGGAAATAAAACTTTTCCGTAATGAATGATCATGACAACTTAAGAAGAAAAAGACAGAGAAATACTAACCAGAGAAATATATCATGCATTGTTTAAGCAAAAAAATATCAAGAAGGTTTAAACACAAAGAGAAAATGTTTCTAGTTCACTGAATAAATGTTCACATATCTAAAAGAAACTATCACAAATCATCATCAGCAGCATCAGCAGGCGGGTGATCATCAAAATATGCTCTGGTAGGGTCAAAATACTGCTGAACCAATGGATCATCGATCCTGTAGTCTGAGCAGGAAGGATCATGAGCCACTGGGTGAGGTGCAGTAGGATGATGTGGAAGGTGATAATGAAGATTTGCTAGGGAGTTGGCCAATATGTGGGCCTGGATAGCTGTACAATAAGACTGGTCGCGAAGTCGAGTGATAATCCTAGTATTCTGCTCCTGGTGTTGAGCAGCTATCATCTCATTTTGCAACCTGAACTACTCGCAGAACATCTCTTGGATCGAATCCAAGGTAGCAAGCTATACAGAGGATGATGGAGTAGGAGCTGGAGCAGAAGGATCTGGAGCTGGATCAGCTGGTGCATCAAAATCAGATCTGGATGAGTCATCATCATCATGAGTGAGAGAGGTAGGCTAAGTCCTACGAGCTTTGGTGAAATAAGATGGCTCAGATAAATAAGTTGGTTCTTCCAAAGGAATATGGAAGTGCTCAAACATTAGTGGAAGATACATGGCGTAAGAAAGTTGACGTTTATGTTTACAATAGTCAATCATCTGCCTAATCATTATCTTGGGAAGACTAATGGGAGTGGATGTGTAGAAGTGATATAAAGAAAATATCTTCCTATAGGTAACTTTATCCTTAGAGGTTTGCTTGGGGATGATAACAGAGTATACAATACGATAAAGTTCATAAAAGTATTGGTTGAAATAACGAGCACGAAACTTTTCGTCGGGACAAGGATGAGGGGCGCAAAGTATGTCCCTAAAAGAATCAAGAGTGATGTCGTCTCTGAGATTGAGTTTGTCGATCTCAACTAGGGCATCTCCCTCGTTTGGAATTTCAAGGATTTCATCCAAAGTTGTATCGTCAAATTCAATGTTAATCTTGCCCACTCTTGAAGAAATAGACCATTGATCATGAGAAAGATTACAATAAAACATGCGAATGTCGTTCAAATAAATGGGTTTCCTAGTTTTGACTAGGCGATGAAGATGGAATTCTACAAGTTTAGGTTTTTGGGCATAAAAAGTAATAAAATTGATAGTATTGCCCTTGCAAATATTTTTTTGCACAAAATTATTAAACTACAAATTTGAGGCATCAAAAGAAGTAAAAATGAAGTCATCATATTCACCGGGGTTTGGAATATTGAAAGAAAATAGGGAATATTGAACATCATCACTTGTGGGTTGGGAAGAGAAATCTTTATTTGCTTTTCTGTTCTTTTTTCCAAATTTAGGAGCCATAAAATTTGAGGAATTTGTGAATGTGAAGGATGTATCTTGAAGAGATAGAAGGAGACGAAGGAGAATCACAAGAAGAGCCTTAGATCCAAAGTTTGGAGAGAAAAGAGCCTTTGTGGAAGGAGAGCACCAATCTAGGGTTTAGGAGGAAAGAGGATGTTCTCGGTTTGGAGAAGAAAGAGTTTGGGAAGAGGGAGTTATGTATATAACCAAATCCGAGAGCTGTTGCTGCTATTAAAATCTTTAGAACCGAGTTCGTATCGAACTCTGTCCGAGTTCTGTTATGCTCAGTTTTTTAAAATATTGTTTTATGGAATGCTATAATTTTTTTATGAAAACGTACTAGTGATTTCATCATAATACTAGTATAGATATTTGAGGTCTATAACTATGACATGCTATATTATCAGTAACTGTTTAGACAAGTCATTTATAAACAATAACTGTATTTTTGCAGTCAATTACTGAATGAAAGATATTTGTATATAGGAAACATTTATAAAAAGCTCTTTGTATATCATTATTCAGTGAGGTATTTTGTTATCATTAATTAGCTGTAGGGGCCGGTTCTCAGCTAGTGGTGGTCCGAAGACTCTTAAGTACTGTGTCGTTTAAGGTTGTTTACACCTTGTTGACAGAAGGACCCTTTCGGCTATTAATAATAATTTCTACACCTTTAGAGCATAATATTGAAGATTCATTTAACAAAAGTTTCTTCATACACAGTTAAGAGCAATTATACTATGGCATGATTCATTATTCAATATATTAAAAAATTGAATAAGTACAGTATACTACTATAAATATAAAAATTTTGTTTTACCAGAATGACTTAATAGTCATGTTTTGTGTTAGTACAATTGCCATGAGAATGTCCATTATAGCTTTTTGCAATCACCAACTTTCTCTTTTAATATTACGTCTTGCCGCAAATCTGCCTACCTATATGATTAAAACAAGAATTTGGTATCCAGAAATTGGATCCATAGTGATTAGTTTTTGGAACCCAAATAAATATATTCATATTCACTAATCTTCGTGCTTTGCAAAAGTGTGAGGAGTGTCCTTTCAATCCACAATAGTGACATATAATATTGTTGTTTGGGTTAAAACCGGGTGCATAAGCATGATATGTCACGTAAATATTTTTCTTTGCTCTGATGTAGATAAATGCGTAATTATGTGATTTACCAATCATCTTGTTTCTCCTTTGTGAGTGTATTGTGTCATTTTGTTTGGTCAAGTATTGTGTGTGTCTAGAGCTAGATTGGGCTATAGGTTGTATAACCTGTTTACCCAGCCTGTTCTCTAACTTTTTAGAGCTAACAAGTAATTCATCATACTTAGCAGAAAGATCATCAATCTTAAGTGAAGCATTAGAGTACTTCTCCTTCTCCTATTTTAAGTCCTCCTTAAGTTTAGCATTTTCTTGATTGCTTTTATCATAGCAATCAAGAGCTTCTTGTAAGCTAAGCTTAAGTTTGGAGATTTCAATAGAGTCATCAGAAAAGGAGTTTTCTCTAGCTTCCTTAAGTAGGCATATAAGCTTTTTATTTTCAAGCTGATAAGATTTACCATCTTTTTGAGCTTGCTTATAATTATTTCTAGGATTTTTGAAATCATCAAATAAATTATTAAAAGCATCAAACAATTCATTATACGAAATATCTTTTGCTAGTGAATCATCATTTACCTCGCTTACCATTAAGCACAAGTTTGCCGTATGTTGAAAGTTTTTGTCATTCTTGTACTAAATGCTTGCATTAGTTGCTAGAAATTCACTTGGGCATAAGCTTACAATATCTTTTTTATTTGAGTTGCTGCCATCATTGTTGCATTGAATGTCTGCATCTTCCGTTGTACTTGTAGCTCTTCATTTATATACAAGCTTGTAACATCATGAGGTTCTTCTTCATTTTCTTCGCTGTTTCCACAAGTTTCTTCCAGCATTTTTCATATCTCATGTGATGTTTTGCACTTGGAGAACAGTTTGAATTCGTCTTCTCCTAGAGTATAGTAGAGCATGTACATTGCCTTTAGATCATCACTTGCTGCTTTTTTCATCTTCAGTGTATTCATCATCTGCTTTGACAATTCTAGTGCAGTCATTAGTAACATATGTCCATATATAAAAGCCATAAGATTTTAAGAATGCGCACATGATTGTTTTCCAGAAGAGATAGTTAGTGCTATAAAATAGGGGTAGAATATCAAAGAGTTGACTTTCACCATTGATGGGAAAGAGTGATCGTGTTGTTGCCATGTGCTATACACTCAGGATATTAATCCGGTAGTCAAGAGAACTTGATCTGATACCAACTGTAGGAGAAATTGGTATGAGCAATAATTCTTATATAAAGAGCACCTACTCTGATACCAATTGTAGGAGTAATTGGTATGAGCAATAGTTCCTATATAAAGAGCACCTGCTCTGATACCAATTGTATGACCGTGTATGGCAACTCTAGAGGGGGTGAATAGATTTTATATATGCAGCGGAATAAAATCACCTGTTAAAATTAATTCTATGGCATGCAATGGTGATCAACTACTAGCAGTTAGAATATATCTCATGTGTAAGTTATACTATTAGCAGTGTGTATTAATATAAGAGAAATATATATATATATATATATATATATATATATATATATATATATGCAGTAGAATGAGAGAGAGCAAACACAAACACCAAGATGTATACTGGTTTTCCTCTGAGAGGACTAGTCCAGTCCCGAGAACTCAAGCTCAGAATTTTATCCACTATAATCACCAATAGTGAATCACAAGCTTTAATCCGAAGGCTTGCCACCTCTTTACAGCACGAGATTTAATCCGAAGTCTCACAACTTCCCAGCTAGAGAAAGAGAAAAGCTGATGGAGCCAAGCTCTTTACAACTCTGTAGACTTCTAGACTGAGATCGTACTTGGTACTGGGAAGGCTAGGGAGTTGCTCTTGGAGATGAGAATGTTAAAACCCAAGGGTGTTTCTCACTAAAGGATTGAAAGTTTGAATGCTTGGATGTTCTATAGTTGTGGGAATTTTAATCCTATTTATAGGGTATTGGAGAGCAGAATTTGGCCAGAGTTCGGATGGGGTTTAATTCAAATTCTCGAACGTTGGGCCGAGAAATTAGGAGCTAATGAAACTAGGTAATTTTATACCAAAAGGGTAACTGAGTTCGGCATGAATTCGGTCTGAGTTCGGTTGCTAAGTATGGTAGACTTTGTGAATGAAAGTGGCCTAATTTTGTGGATAGGTTCAATGGTTTATTTGAGTGGACTTGGTATCTAGTTATAGGTACTTGATTTGCCAGTACGACTCAACTTACATCGATCCTAGACTCAATAAATAAAAGATTATATTTGAATATATAAACCAAACTAGATATAAACAAATCTTTGAGCTGGTATAGAGTCTGACTTTAGTAGTGACGGAGCTTGATTTACTTTGCATCGAGTATCTGCTTCATTGCATTTTAGACGATGTTTGACGATTATCAGAATCAGGTTGACAGTGACCACTTTGTGCCAACAGGGGCTTGGTAGCTATTGACTATGTTGCAGTGGGAGTTCAACCCATAGTTCTTGTGTGTAGCTCGGGTAGAGGTACGAAGGTGCATCTGTGCACCTGTGTGCATTCACTACTAAAATACAGAGGAATAGTGACTGTAGTTTTTTGTCGCCAAAATGTCCCTATTCACTATTAGTGACTACCCGACGACGGTATTTAGACAAAAAATACCCGTCGATAAATGCCACATCGCTAAAAGATTCCGTCGCCAATCAATCAAAATTTTGAGTATGAACTGGCGTAATTGTGACTTCGATTTAGTTAGACTTCTATGCAACATTTCAGCGACGGATTCATTAAGTGGCTCTTTAGTGACGTATATACGACAGTAATTTTGTTTATAATAACGTCTAGACAGCGACAAATTTGCATAAAAAATGATATCGGTTTAGCGACGTTATAGCGACGTTATAGCAACATTATTTCTGTTTCTGATACTGAAAAAAGTTGGATACTCAATTTGGCGACGAAACAACAACATTACTTACTGTCGGGCGGAAGTCGCTTGTCTGTCGACGTATATCGATAATTAAATAAAACAACGGTAGGGTGTAACAATTAAATAAAACTATGGCAATAAATTACAACCTCAAATAATTAAATCCTAAATAACACAATAAAATTCATAACCCTATATTTTGGTCAGGGGTTCATCTAGTGGGCTTCTAGGTAAAGTCTACTAGCTCAACATTAAGAACACAGTATATAATATATTTATAAATACACATCTCATATAATTATTTATAAATTAATACACACAATATTAATAATATACAAAAAGTTAAAAATACCCCTATTTTTGGAACGTGGTAGTGACAACGACCACGATCACCCCGATGACGACTACGACCATCATCCATCTATGATCACGATTCACATATATAGACATCTAATAAATAGAACTAAGAAACATAATAGACATCTAATAAATAGAACTAACCACCAAAATAGCTATAAAAACAGGGATAGAAGTATTTTCAGAAAGAGATAGAAGTGTTTTTAGTAACAAAATTAAACTCCATCTCTAGGTACAACATGTATACAACATAGGTAATCTAATCATCGCTATCGTCGTCGTCGTCATCGCTGACATCGTTATCATCGTCATCGTCCTCATCAAGCTCTTCTTCATCTTCTTCCTCTTCTTCTTCTTCAGAGACGTCTTCCTGGTCATGGATAAAGCCAATTATCTGGTCATGAGCTAAGTCTTGTATATCAATATCTTCTTTCCCTCTATTTTTCTCGATAATAGCTTCAACATCAATATTATCTATGATATCTTCTTCCGATTGATGTCCCAAATATTGAGGCTCTTCGACCAGGTCCTCCTGGTATGCTGGGTCTCCAACATTGAAAGTATTTCTAGCTTTAGTCTTACATGCCCCCCACCAGTCAAATCGATCTCTACGATGCCTTGAGTATCTTATATAGTAGACTTGAAAAACTTGACTTGCTATCACACACTAGTAGGACCCTCTATATCTCGTGCGATGGTTTATATCGACAAATCCAAATTGTTTATTAATTTTCTATCCTTGATTTGGTGTTGTGTCGAACCAATCACATTTGAACATCACAATATTCATGTCATATAGGGCCAGATATTGTAACTCTATAATATCCTGAAGTACCCCATAATTCTCAAAGTCTGGCTCGTTATCGTAGATGGTCCCTCTTATACAAACACCAGAATCCTTTGTATCCAAGCAGTCAATAAAAAATTTAGTATTTATAGGATTTTTAGTTGCTTTAAACTTAAGGCCATTAATGACATAGCCTGGCCAAGTCCTTGCTTCCTTAATCGGTCCTATTTCGAAATAACGAAAGCTCTCATTTATGAGTATTGTTCCAGGCAAGAAAACCTATATACACACGTCGATAATAGACATGTTATTAGCGACATATATAGAAATGGTAGCGACAGTATATTTAACAAATTATCTGATTTGCTTACATATTTGCTAAATCAGGACGTAAAGTTACAATCGACCTCTCTTTGAAGTTCCTCCTCATTAATATTGGGTGTCATCATTTTAACTTCATCTCTAAATACACTGAGAGATAGAATCAAAATTAGTTAGTATATTTTATTGACAATATTAGAGATAACTTTCAAAGTCTAGTCACTTACATCTCTAAATCTCTCACTTCTTGTATGTCATAATTTAATAATACATATCGATGAGTTGCATCCAACTCATCGTCACCCAACCACCGTTTCTTACTAGCCCCAATAGGCTTGCCTATCATATTGAATATTGACAAGCCTCCATTGTAGCGTGCATCTCCTACGTCTTCATTATTCCTTGGAGCTTTATTTCGATTTGTCTCAACATAAGTATCGAAATAAATTGAGCAGAAGTTTGAGACCTCTTCAATAATATATACTTTATATATCTAAGCCTCTATATGATCCTTGTTTCCAACTTTTTTCTTAAAATGGTGTAGGTACCTAGAAAGACACATTACTTTGAATTAAGTTAGAGTAAAAAAATCTACTTAATTTGTTAATCAAAATGCATCTTATATTGATATGTTACCTTTCAAATGGATACATCAATCGATACTAAACAGGTCCATCGACACGTGCTTTGTATGGTAGATGAATCGGCAGATGCTCCATACTGTCGAAAAAGCTAGGAGAAAATACTTTCTCTAATTTGCAAATTTTCAAGAAAATTTTCTCCTCAAGTTCAACCATATGTTGTACCATCAGCTTACTTGAACAAATATCCCTGAAAAATATAGATAGCTCGGTCAACGGAATCCATATAGTAGGAGGCAACAACTCTCTAAGAGCAATAGGTAATAACCTTTCCATATACAGGAAAATCATTGATAGTCCACATAAGTGAAGCTCTCATATAGAAGTTCTATTTTCTTGAAATATCGTTAGTCTTGACGCCCAACTCCCACATCTTTTTTAGTTCATCCACCAAAGGCTGCAAATATATATCGATATTCTTCGTCAAATTTTTGGCACCGGGTATGATAACTGTCAAGAACATATAAGGAGTCTTCATACACATCCATGGTGGTAGATTGTAAGGGGTGAGAATCATTGGCCAACAGGAGTATTGAGATCTCTACTGTTCAGAAGGAGTTAAGCCATCAGAACATAGAGCAAATCGGATATTTTTTGTCTCTGCAGCAAAATCTGGATAACAACGGTCAAAATACTTACACGCCTCACCATCGGAAGGATGTGACAATTCTCCATCATTCTTTGTATGTTCCTCGTTATGCCATGTCATGTGTTCTGCTGTATTAAGGGACATATACATCCTCTATAAGTGCTTCATGATCGGCAAGTAATGCATGTACTTGTACGGGCGTTGTTTTATTCTAGTTGACTTTTTTTCCTGAACTGGCTTGTAACGATCCGCGTGGCAGAAACTGTATCTTTCTTTGTCCTCATTCTCCTTATAGTACAACATGCATCCATTGTGACAATAATCTATCTTTTTATACCATAGTCCGAGCTGTCGGACCATCATCTTTGATTTGTAAAGTTTTTTAAGAACCTCTTTCGATTCTTTCGGTAACACCTCTTTGAATAATTGTGCGATCTGATCATAGCAAGCTTGCGGTAAGTTAAAATTAGACTTTATGTTCAGCAAGTGCATCACTACCGACAATTCTGAATATGTCTCACAACCAGGATATATAGGAGTATCTACATCCTTAAATATATCATAGAACTCTTTTGCATCAAAATTCAGATCATTCGGATTAAAATTATGCCATGCCGCATCATATACCATATCTCGTGCCAAGTTATAGTCTCCATATTCAACATAGTCTACATTATCTTCGATGGCAACATCCGTAGCAACATTCACAACAAAAGCAGACTGACTTTTTGCATAAAGTTTACCTTGTGATGCCTATAGGTCGTAATCATGTACAAAACCCTTAAGGGTCAGATGCTTCCTCACAATCACCACTTCTTTGTAATGTCTATACTCTCGACAATGAGCATATGGACACTTGATTTTTGGACCATCCATGTAATTAGGTTTGCTCATGGCATACTTAAGAAATACTTCAATGCCTGCCCTAAAATTGTCACTCAGACCAATCATACTCTCGTGTTGTCGCCTGTATATCCACGTACGATCAACCAAGTGACGATCATTGCTTGGTGGGTGTGGAAAATTCTGTATCGTAAGATAAAATATACAAAAGCAATTAGATGTACATACGACATTAGATATAATTCTAAAAGCATTGTAATTCATACTTTACGATTCTACCATGACAAAAAGTAGAGAAACAGGTGAAACAGAGCTTCACATCAAATAGATTAGAGAAAAAAAAATTCCATAGCCGGTAGGTCATGTCGGAATCCAGTCGATAGGAAACGTATTGACATAAATCTGATTTGACCCATTACCTATGAAAAACTTTTTTTGCTGTTCAATATGAAGATCTGTGTCACTTGTTGAGGAGTTTTTGCATTCTCTACCACCTCCATGAAAGTTACAACATCGACATTTGTTCAATATGATGCTTTTTCGCATATTATCGACATGAATTCAGATATCAATAGCTTAGAACACTACTTAAAATATATTCTAGCATACATTAGTGTGAATCATCTAAGTTTTGTGCATCAGTGTAATATATGTTCTTATCAAATTTATTATCTGAAGGATATAACAGAATTAAGATGAACCCACATAATATAATGCTAAGACATTAGCTCATAATATAAAATATAATGATGGGTTGTGGTATCATCATTGCCGAGGGATTGGGACCGAAGGACAGTCAATGTTATCTACGGCGTTATGGGCTCTACCTCGCCAGTCAAATAGCTGGATGGACTATGCCTCGCCATTTTTAGGCCAAGTCCTTGCCTCCTAGAGAAGTAATCTAATTCTCCATATCACTTTGTTGGAGCTATTAATTATGTTATCTAGACTCTAGTGTATATATTAGATGTGTTCTTATAGTTTTAGTTATGTTTGGGGATGAAGAGAATGTGTATCATGGGAGTATCCTATAGTTAGAGGGTATCATAGATCTTTCCCTCTCCCCTTACATCAGTGTATTTGTACTTAATTGGAACTCGTGTTCCAAGCCAGTACACACAACCTAAGTACTATCCTCCCTATCCTTCTCGTTCACATGTATCACACTACTGATACACTCATAAAGTACCTGCTCAACCTCACAATCCAAGCCCCACATCTAACTGCCTATGCACCCCCTTCTACCAGTAATACATCACAATAATCTTTCATTAAGATCTGATACACTATGATCTAATACACCACTGTAATCAACAAGCCACTGTCCCCAACTAGTACCTAACCAACTGTCTGACTAAGTATTGTTCCCCTCTTCACATATGCACACATGTGCATAGATATGTACTTCTAGTGCCCAAGTGCATTACACCCCTTGTCTGAACCTGATTCCCCCCAAATACTCATTGCACAAGGCCTAAGCCGAGCCTCCAATAGCCAGCCCCCAAATATACCTAAGTCATAACACAAACACCTAGAGTGGTAATAAGAAATCATCACCTAAATTATTCCCAAATGGTACACCATAGAGTGTGGACAGTAACAGTGCAAACCGAAGAGGGAAACGGAAGGAGGAGAGGATAGGAAGACTTATGGTGGTGCAGAGGAGAGGGAAGCACGACAATAGGGGAGAGAAGGAGAGTGAAGCATGGGCCGGAGGAAAGAGAAGGGAACACCGACGAGAGGGAGTAGAGGAGAGGGAAGCACGGGCCGGAGGGGAGCACTGGGCTAGAGGAGAGGAGAGAGAGGCACGGTCGATCGAAATAAAAATTTTGATCGACCGCCTAACTAATATAACCTAGGGCACAATACTTGGCGATGGATATGTGACATCCAAATCTGTTGCCATAACTAAACTATCTAGGCGACGTATTCGTGACCCAATATCCATTCTCAGGCCGTTGCCATGTTTACCCACATTGTTCCCGCGGTTGATCGCACAAGTTAGTGACGATCTAGTGACTAATTGGTGATGACTTAGCGATGAATAGTTGTTTAATTTACAAATTGTGGTTATTGGTCATCTAACTGACGGTGAACCGTCACTACTTGGCGACGGATATTAACTGTTGCCAATATTCTGTCGCTAAATTACTGTATTTTAGTAGTGATTGGGATATATCAACAATAATGTGGGGAGATATGTGTGTGTGTGTGTGTGTGTGTGTGTGTTGAGGAGAGCGGAGGGAGACTGTTATAGTGACAATATATATTAGATGGGAGCTTGGTTTCATGTTCATTAGTTCACTGCATTTAGCAATGAATTGAGCAGGTATATAGCATCAATATTGGTAAAGGGAAGTGATTGAATTAGATGTGTGTGAGAGTGTATATCAGGGGTGTGTGTGTGTATGTGCTGTGGTGAGTGGTTGTACTAAGGTAAAGGGGTGTTTGAGGGTTGTAGCAATAGTAGGAAATAGATAATAAAGAGAGAGCACTCTGTGCACTCCAGGTGCAATACAGTGGTATTTGGAGCTTGAGCAGTAAGAACCAAATATAACAACAACATAAGGGTCCAGCAGAAGTCGTAGGACATATGGGTTAGTTTGAGCTCGAGTTGAGTATGTTGCAGACTGTATGAGAAGGGGGGGTTCCTGTGGACAGTTAGGATGGTATAAATTTTGTGTATTTGTTTATAGGGGATCTCGAGATGCAGGAGGTCCTGTACTTACCAATAGCTGTGTTGATGCACTGCTAAGAGAGTAACAGAGACCATGGGTGTATACCTGGTTAGCTTGATGGGAGAAGAATATACATGCAGTATCAACAAGTATAATACCCTATTTTGCGTTACATTTGATAAGGGGGAGCTTAGCCTATGTCTACAACATTTATTAAGCATTTATCAGTAGCAGTAATAGGTAGGTATATCAGTTACTTGTTTGCAGCTGGGAAGTCTAAAATCAGACTTGGTGATAAGGACCTAAGTGTGTGTGTGTGTGTATATATATATATATATATATATATATATATATATATATATATATATATATATATATATATATATATATATATATATATATATATATATATATATATATACATTACCTAGATATAAGTATATATGAATACATATGTTAGGTGGGGTAGCTATTGAAGATACAAATAAAGTATTGAACTATATGATAAGATATCATTATATTGTACCTTTATATATATATATATATATATATATATATATATATATATATATATATATATATATATATATATAGGTAATGTAATTATGATTAAGGTAAATATTCTAGGATAAGATAATAAGTATAGATACTAAGTTATTACTAAGATAGATATACCTCATAGTTAATAACTAGAATAGCCTTGTATTGAACCTAGAAAACTAGATATGATACAGTATCACCTAGTATCTACTAGTATGGACTAATAATCACCCTAGAAGCTTGTGTGACCTAGTATTGGCCAAGAAAAACATATTTATTGCATTTTAGCTCATTTATCACTTCTTTACACCCATTGACATGATATTCATAAGTATGTGTGACACCAGCTCGGATACCGAGTCATACTTGTTGTTCATGACCACAGGCTAGTATATTCTCTGATAGTTTTCTTATTTGATAGTCTATATATTTCATGTATTTAGTATTGAGATATTTGATTTCTGACATGATGGTTACGCGAATTGGTATACGTGGATCTTGGTCATGAGATATTATTGTCGTGATTACTCAGTGATCGATGTATCGTACTTCATAATTACTCAGTGATTACCGTGCTATCTTAGTGATTATATAGACCGTATCTTAGTGATTATATAGACCGTGATCATAGTGTATGATATTTTAGACCATGCAGTATGATATACATGTTATAATATGTCATGATTTGGCTCCGTATACTAGTCGGGGGTTGGGGAAGTATTAGTGGATATGTGATGATACTATATAGCCCGTGATAGTTAGCAGATCATGCAACCCACGTATGATCACGCTAACTCACCTTTTATTGATAGCTCGTGTTAGGCCACTACCAGAATAACACATATTAGTGAAGCCTAAAAATGCCGCTAATTGGTAAACTAACATCGCTAAAGTAATTTCGCGACATAATTAGCGATGTTTTTACGGTGTCACATATTTCATGGTCTCTGACAAAAAAATTGTCGCTAGTAATCGCTATAGCGACGTATATTTGTGAAGACACATCATCGCAGAATATACGACGATTAACGATGTATCATCGTTAAATGGCGACTTAATATTTGGTCATAAAATGTCGCTATATTAGCGACATTATGAGCGACATTTTGCTACAACAATGCTGACATGGCAACTTTTGCCATGTCAGCATGTTAGCGATGTTTAGCGACATACTAGCGACGTCTTTGGTATCAGGTAGTGATATTATACTTTAGCAACGTAAATGTATGTCGCAGAACGTCGTAATACATAGCAACATGTCGCTAAATTAAAAAATAAAAATAGAATACAGTTTATAAAATATTTCCCAACAAAACTCAACCTGCAGTTATAAAATCACAGTTTATGTAAATAGACCCGGAGCAACCCTCCGTTGAATTTCCTGGGTTTGTCGACCCCTTCAGTGGAACACTCAACACCGATAAATTTTGGTGTACAGTTAATATGAATAATAAACTAAACTCACATAGAAAGAAATCTACAAAGTTATATTACACTAAATATGTCCCAAGAAGTAGATAAATAGATTTAAAATAAGTGTCACATGTGTCTCATAATGTAATAAAAAATATGAAATAAATACATCAAAGACCCAAGAATGGGCTAATACAAACAAAAACACAAAAATATGTCCAAACGAGGACTACTACTGATCAAGAGGAGCACCGTCGCGCATCTGGGATAGAAGGAACTCATACTACTCCTGTGAAAGCATCACCGATGCCGATGGAGGAGGCAGTGATGGAGGCAATGTAGATGCCGGCAGACCCGGAGGACGTATATGCTCCAATGCTTGCAGTCGAGCATTGTATGAATCCATGGAAGATACCACCCTCGAAGTATTCTCTGCCACCAACCAGCTCAAAAAATCCTGCGCCCGTATGGATCCTTGTAAGTGAGTCGCTCATGGCCGTATGCGACCCCTCCATCTCCGTCTGTCTACGCTCCGTAGACGTGGCCAGAGTTGCCAAGCTGCGCTCTATCATCTGGCCCAAAGTCCTGACCTCCATTAGGCTGTGCTCTGTCGTATGGCTCAGAGTCCTGAGCTCCATAATGTTATGCTCAAGCGAATCAAAATATGTGGTGATCGTCGCATCGTCCATATGCCTGTGGCCGCTCCATAATCCTTCATAGCAACTCGTCATGCATGTTAGAAATCTGACGGCCAACGCTCTCTGGGGCTCGTGCCGACGCCTGCGAAGGCTGTGAGGAATACACTCTGATAGAGGGGGCCCTGGATGACTGTGTCGCAACAAAGGCATCGTAGGATCCTGTACCATAGTACTTACCCCTCTGAAGACCACCAACAACGGTCATCCAGAGCTCATCTGCCGACGGAGCTGTAGAGGGATTTGAGGAAGTACCAGTCCCTCCCTTTGCAGGTGCATTAACAGTCGTCCGCTCACGTAGTTTAAGATACTCGTCCTAGAAAATTGGTTGCTAATATCTAAGTTACTTATTACTAACTATATAGATATCTATTTGCATATCTTCTATGTTATATTAAAACTAACACAGGGTAGTAAAAGGTACATAGGTCTGCGTGGCCTTCTCATCAATGAGCTTTCTGCCCTTCCGATGGGTGGCCAAGAAGACTATCACCATGTTGGCATCTTCACCCCTCTGTACTTGTTAAAAATTATATTATTTGTTATTAAAATTTAACATCTTATCCTACTTGTATTAAAATAATATATATTCAATAGAATACATACCAAACGACAAAAATATTTCGTCATGGGAATCGAGCCACCACACCACTTTTTTGTCTTTGACCTAGCCGTATTTGCCTTCTCCGATCGTTCCTTGTACTTGGGTTCGTCGAATCTCGCCTTCATCGCAGTCCACTGTTTAGGCGTGATCCAAACGTGGATCGGTTCTCCATCGCGATCACGGACCTTTTGGTCGTTGATCGCGTCACGAATCAGCTTGGCGACGACGGTAGAAAACTGCTCCTCGATCTTCTCACCCCTGTGTGGTGGATAGAAATAGATTTTCTATAAGAAGTAAAATAAAGAGTTATATAATATGCATAAATAATTATTGATATTAAAATTAAATATATTTTTACCTTTAAGTGGGCAAACCAAAATATCTTTCTATCTTCAGGAGCATCTGAGTAGTTGATCCAAGTCCCACCATAGTTCTGCCTCAGAAAATGGCCAGTGCTCTCTATACCACCGAGGGACGATATCTATACAACAATAATTAAATTCATGAATATATAGATATAATCATTTGAAAAATGTTAACTATTTAACTTACTTGCTAGGCCCGTCTAATCAAATCTCCATTCCCGTCTTGTTCAGAGGCGCACATGGAGGATCACTCTAATCATGCGCAGACATAGTCGGCTTGACCTTCTCCATCTGTTCCTCTGTCTCCATGGTGCGGTCAACATGAGAAATGTTGGATGGTGGAGTAGTCTCAAGCATAGAACTGCTGGTCCCAGGAGTACTGCCACGTACAGTCGATGGAGTCGGAGATATGACTGGTTAGTGCACTAGAGTACTCTGCGACGAGGATCCGAAACCAGTAGTCGGTACCGGAGGAGCACTCCATCTAGAGGATCTACCTCTGTATAATCCTCATCGTCCTGTCATACCTAATAATAACATATGATGATAAAATAAATACACAGACTTATAATAGTTTATCATAATATACAGACCCGGAGCAACCCTCCGTTGAATTTCCTGGGTACGAAATATCACAATAAAAAGTATCACAATTATATAATAAAACACAATATAAAAGTATAACAGTCACACAATAAGCACAATATAAAAGTATTACAGTCACACAATAAGCGCAATATAAAAGTATCAAAGTCACACAATAAGCACATTCCATATTAAAAATAGATGTTATATTTCACATTAAAAAATAGTACATGGCTAGAGTTCTTAATATATTTTATTTTACTTTCAATCCACTTCTGAAAATTTATCTTCTTCATTTTTCTCGTCCTCCTCTTCCTCTTACTCCACATCTTCACTTTTATCTACTTCGTCTTCCTCTCCGGATAATTCTACCTCTTTCACGATTAGACGTATAATAAGGAACTTTCGTTAAGTCCACATCTACAATATTTGTTACAATTGGTAGCTCATCCTCCTGATAAGCTATTTCGTTAACGTCAAAGATATTTATACCTTTTGTCTTGCATACTGTCCACTAGTTCGACCTCGTTGTTCCCCATTTAGAATAAGTTGTGAAGTACACAAGCTGAGCCTGACTTGATAGGACAAATGGTTCATAGCCTTGATATCGACGCCGATAGTTTATATCTACAAGACCATGCTTGTCTATTTTTTAACCATAATCTTGGATCGAATTGAACCAATCATACCTAAATAATACGATCTTAGCAAGCTCTGTTCCATAATTATATGTCAACTCCATAATCTCCCGTAAGATGCCATAGAAATTATTGTCTGGATCAACATCTTTGTAGCTCGAAGATCAGATACAAAAATAATTATTTTTTGTAGAATCGAGATCCAAGAAGCTGTCTCTTATCAAGAATTTTGTTGACTTAAACCTAAACCCTTTCACACAGTAACTTGGCCAGATTTTGACGGCATAAATTGTTCCCTTGGTTAGAGTTCTAATAGACTCATTTGCGAGTGTTGTGTGGGGACGATCGACCTAAATACCAAAGAAAAAATATTAAGTTTAACGTTATGTTAATAATTGTGCATAGTGCATACACAAAAAGATCCTTACATATACACTCAACCAAGAAGGGAAATAGAGTCTCATTTTCTGCTTGACTTCTTTATCTGTTATGTATGGTCTCATCAACCTCACATCATCATTAAATATGCTAAAAAAACAAAACATCGTCCGATTGGTATAACAATATTACCGTATACAATTACAATAAGACGACTTAAACGTTGACATATTAATTACTTACTCCTCTAGCTTCTCCACTTCATCCTCGTCGCGTTTGAGTAATATATAAAATTGAGCAGTCCTTAGCTTGTCATTATTCAGATATCTCTTATTCATTTTTCTGAAGGCTTACCGAAAGTATTGAATACTTTCGTCATTGTATCATTAGATTCCTGATATCCGTCGTCATTTCTGAGAACTCTTGTTCTATTAGTAGCAACACGCGTCTTGAAATACATCGAGCAAAAGTTTATAATCTCCTCAAGAAATAGGTTTCACAAATAGAACCCTCGATCCGTGCCTTATTTTTTTACCTTTCACTTTAGGTGGTTCAGTTGACGCTCAAACGGGTACATCCACCGATAACCTACAAGCCCACCAACACGTGCTTCATAAGAAAGATGAATTGGCAAATGCTCCATGGAGTCAAAGAATCCAGGAGGGAACACTCTTTCAAGCTTGCACATTGTTATCATAATGTGCTTATCTTGCTTTTCTAGATGATCCATGATCAACTTTGTAAAACAAAGATCCCTGAATAATATGCTAAGCTCAGTCAATGGATCCCAAATTACCTGCGGTAAGAATTTTTGAAATACAATTGGAATTAACCTCTCCATGAATACGTGACAATCGTGGCTCTTCATATCCATCAGTTTATTCTTCATCGGGTCAACGCATTTTTTTATATTCGATACATACCCGTCTGGAAATTTTAGCCCATGAATCCACCTACAAAGTCTTCCTTTATCTTCCTTGTCTAGTGAGAAAATTGCCTTAGGCTTCTTATACTTCCCATTCCCTTCCTCTATCAAATACAACGTAGGATGTCTGCATATTTCTTCCAAGTCCAACCTGGCCTTGGGATTGTCTTTCGTCTTCCCCTTTACGTCCATCACAGTATAAATTATATTGTCAAATACATTCTTCTCGATATGCATGACATCAAGGATATGTCTGATAAGATTGGTGCTCTAATATGGCAGATCCTAGAATATGCTCCTCTTTGTCCAGTTATGAGTGTGACCAAATCCATCGCACTTGTACACCCTAGTAGGATCTTTGATTTCACTTGGTAAATCATTAACCTCTTCCCATATCTTATCTCCGGGACACCTTGGAGGTAGATTTGACTTCTTCATAATGCCGGCACAAAATACATTCTTGTTCCTCTGAAATAGATGATCCGACGGCAGAAATTATCGATGACAATCGAAGAAGCATGATTTTTCTTCGTATTTAAAACAAAAAACCTTAGTACGGTCCATACAATACGGACATGAGAGACGACCATGAGTGCTCCATCCTGGTAACATGCCATAAGCTGAAAAGTCATTGATGATCTACATAAGTGTTACCCTCATCTGAAAATTTTTCTTTTTTGAAACATCATACGTGTTGGCGCCTACTTTCCACAGCTGATTCAACTCATCTATCAACGGTTGCAAGTAAAAATTGATGTTCCTCTTCGGATTGTTCGGACCCAAAATAATGACGGTTAAGAACATAATCAGAGTCGTCATGCACATCCAAGGCGGTAGGTTGTACGGGGTGACGATCATAGGCCAATACGAATACTGAGTTCCCAAAAGTTCGAATGGCATAAAATTGTCGGAGGAGAGCCCCAATCTTACATTACGCGGATCCAAAACAAAATCAAAATACTCTCGATTGAAGTGCTTCCATTCTTCTCCATCGGATGGGTAATCGAACACTACAATTTATTCTCGTCTATGCCAACTCATGTTTTCGGCAGTCTCCTTTACCATAAACAACATCTACAACCGCGTCATTAAGGGTAAGAAGTACATCGAATCGGTCGGCTTCCTTGCACCGACAGACCATACTGTACCAGTTGTCTTGTAGCGATCAGCACCATAAAAGCTGCACATATCTTCATTCTTGTCGTCTTTGTAGTACAACATGCTCCCATTGCAAGATGCATTGATTTTATCGTATCCCATCCACCACGATCTCACCATCCTCTCAGACCGGTAAAAGTCGTTAGGTAACTTAGAGCCCGCCGATAATATCTCTATAATCAACTCCATCTGGCGGTTGTAGCATTCTTGCGATATGTTAAAATTGGACTTGATGCTCAACAGTCTTGTAACCACCTCCAATGGTGAATGATCCTCATAACTAGGATATAATGAAGTTCTTACATTCTCCAGCAACTCCATAAACTTTACAGCATCAGTATTTTGTGCCTCCTCAGCTGCATTATTATTGTCCGGATTGAAACAAGGCTCGGTAGCATCGAAAACCATATTTACGCACCCGTCTTCGTAATCAACGTGGTCGTGGACACCCTTATATAGCTCCACATAAGGCTCCGACTACGATGCTAAAGACACAAGTTCTTCATGTGAGGTTCACTAATAGTAATTTGGCATGAAACCCCTCGAGTATAAATGATATATCATATCCACTTCTGAGTGATATTTCAAGTTACGAAATCTCATAAACGTACACTTAATTTTGGTGTCATCTATGTATTGAGGGAACGCCTTGGCGAACTGCAGGAACTGTTCCACCACATGTATGAATTTATCACGTACATCGTACATGTCATTAGGATGATGGTTGTACATCCATGAACGATGACGTAGTAATTTAGATCCATTTCTAGATACTTCTGAAAATATGAATAGATATCGTTCAAGTATATTATCCAAATGGATGCAAAGATGGATACACATATGAACAGTAATAAAGGATATGTGTGACATCACGTATTCAATGTGAGCCATTCTTTGAAAAGAAAATTTGCTTCGGAGCATATAGATTAGAGTTTAGGTGTGGGAGTGTGGGTCCTTAACAAAAGAGCAGGTTATGCAAAAACAAAGCCATATTTTATATTTTATATTTTATCTGTTTTATTTGTCTATTTTCTGATTCATTCTCTGCAAATATTATTTTTAACTATTATTGAGTTGGATAGTCTACTGTGATATTATATGTTTTAATTTTATATTTGGTGGATAGATACATACATATTGAGATATAGATAATTGTCACATCCGATTCCAGATTTGTTATTTTTTGCATTTTTAGAATTTAATTTTTTCTGATAATATATTTTTGTTGTATTTCTTATGTTGGTTTTCGTTATTTTATTTATTGCTTTATTTTTTATGTTGTTGAGAGAGACTACCCGAGACTAGTAGTGGACCCATTGTCAATGGCCAAGGACCCGTGCTAGGATCCGTATGTAAAATGGATACCTAATTTGGTTCCCTCTTGGACCATTAAGCTTAGTTTGGATTTCCAATATTGCATGAGGATTAGTTATGACTAGAATGCCCTTTTCTCCCACTTGGTATATATATGAGTATTTTCTCTTTCCTCACTCATTCTTCTTATTTCACTCCTTCTTTATTTTTCCTCCTCTTTCCTTTGCCCTAGGCTGAACCCTATCCCTGGAGGACTTGGGAGAAGTTAAGGCGATCACTTGGACCGTGAGAGGAGAGGCTAGGAGCCACTCGAGGAAAGTACATATTGCTCAATGGTGAAGCTTTAATTTTTAGATTTTTTTATGTTTGTATTGTTTTAAAAATGTGTTTGATGGAGAATGTTCTCCCTATGCCCCTCATCATTTTTAGTTCTTGGAGTTTTTGGTTTTAGTAGATATATTTGAGTATATCTATATTTTAAAGTTTAGGATTTTTATGGATTTAATATATTTTTCATGGTTTTGATCTATTAAAACATGGTGTTTTAGAAAAAAAATAATTTTCTTGGGTGATAGAGCATTCCATTTCGAGCATTTTGGCTTTTGGTTTATTTGATTTGGAGTTAAAATAAAATTTTATGGAGAAAACAAGTTTTTTTTTATGGTTTTGAAGCTTTTTCTCTGGAGTTAGTGGTGTTTTGGGACGATGGAGTTTTATGCGTTCATGTTTTCCCTGCTCCTCATGCGTACCAGTTTTCTCTGGTGCTCATGCTTACCAGTTTTTCCTACTACTCATGCGTCCCAGTTTTTTCTGCTGCTCATGCGTACCAGTTTTTCTTGTTACTCATGCGTACCAGTTTTCTCTGCAACTCATGCTTCCCATTTTTCCTTGCTCTGGGATTTATTATGTGCACTTTTTATTCTATTATGTTAGAATATAGTGATGTTGTGCTCGCACATGTTAACACATGATTTTGATCCCCACGATAGCGTGGAATTGTTTGTATATGATAACCTATTGCATTTGGCATCATGCAATCGAGTGTGAGTATTGCCCAATGTATTGTATATCGTAAATACGATAAGTTTGCCAGTGATAACTCGTGAAAAGCTCGTACTCATGACTCATCATTCTAGGTAGTTCTCAAGTGTCCACGACTCGAGAACTCAAAATAATTTAGTAATGATTAAACAAGATAAGATTTACCTAGATCATTGGAAAGAGAAAATATTGCACTACCGGCTACCCCAATCTCTAAGGGCCCCATGCAGCATAGAAGAACCCTGCTAGGCAAGGGCTCCATGACTGACCAAGTTTATGTGTGCTGCAGCACTTATAAGACAAGTTTATATACAAGTTTATGTTTATAAAGCAAGTTTATGATCACAAGTTTAAGTCATGCTTACAAGTTTAATATCTTTTTATGATAAAGTAACAACTTATGTTGTATTGATGTTGAATGTGCATTTAAGTTTACTCCACAAGCATACCTTGGCCATCCAGGTTGACTGTAGTGTCGGTGGTTGCAATATTCTTAAATATGTATTTAGTAATTAAGGCCTGTGACAACCCTAACTAGTTAATTGTAGCAAGTCGTAGAGCTGTTTGTCCGTACAATGAATGTTGTTACTTTTATTATAGCTCGCTCTTCTCGTTTTATTTCTTTGACACTTAGTTATGGTGCAAAATTCTGCTCGGGAGAATGTCTGCACCCGGTCCTTGTTTGGTTTAAGGGTTGTGGTCCCGATCTCGAGTAGTTCCTATGCCCTCTTGTTACTCGTCGCCTTACTTTTATTTATAGCACTTGTTATCAGTTCTTCCAGTTATATTTTAAGAAAAGTATATTAGTACCGTATAAGTCCCAATCTGTATTTATTTTAATATATCTTGTGTTATGATGTATGATTGTGGTAGTATTGGTCTATCACCTTGAGCTCCTTTGTGGTACTTGTTGCTTAAGATTCTGACCCTACTGGTTTTGTATGTCCAAATTATCCCGAGGAGAACCAAGTTCCACCGCACTTTCAGCAAGATGGCTCACACTCGTGGGACTATGGCCGAAGCTCACGAGTAGGTTTCCTTCCTCCTCTCCTCGTAGTGTTATTTTATTTTATGGTATTTTAACAAGAGGCAATTTTAGCCCCTTATTTTGAATTTACTTCTCTTACTACGGTCAACATGATGTATATATTAGACCATGACTGATATATTTGATCATGTATAATTATACTCTGCTAGTGAAGCATTTTGTATACACTAGCTTCATGATCATATATAGTATATAATTTGGGATACCTTTTTACTTTTATATATGATATACTCTTGTACTTGTGTTGATGGATTGAGATATTAGGATTTATCGGCCTTAGGAATGACGTCATAGTATGCTAGAGTCCACCCTTTGTCTTCTAGACAACCTTAGCACATTGCAGCTTAGTTTGGTATTCTGCAAGGTGTGGTTGGCCATATTAGTCCTCTTTTTTATCTTATATCCTAGGAGCGGGGCGTGACAACAATATTCTATTATCAATACCATGATGCACACTGGGTGAATACTAACATATTCGTATCAGATTATTCGAAAATATGTCATATTTCTTGTGGATAGTAGGAAGAAATCTTAGAAATAGATATTTCTTGTGCATTAGCATCCTCGGCTGCTAAAATATTTTCTAAGTCTAGGTGGATTTTTTGTAAAACTTTTAGTACTTCCTTCTATGTTTTGATAGGGGATATTATATATTTTATTAGTTATTTATAAAAGCATAATTGTTAGGAAACGTCATAATTTTTTTAAAATTACTCTCCAAAATATTTTTTTAATTGTTAGGGGACATTATATACTTATATAAGTATAAAATCTGATTTATTCTCTATTAGATTTTAGTTTATATGTGTCTGGGTCCATGTGTCAGGGTTAGGGTTGTGTCATGTGTGTGTGTTCATGTGTCCTGGTTGTGACCTGTGTGTGTGTCCTGGTTGTGTATGTGACAGTATGTGTGTTATGTCATGTTTGTGACAGTGTGTATGTCGAATCGTGTCATTTCTGTGTGTTTGTCGTATCATTTCGTGTTTGTGATTGGAGTCCTTGAAAACCCTAGAGAGAGAGAGAGAGAGAGAGAGAGAGAGAGACAGAGACAGATAGACAGAGCTCACTTAGGGATGAGGAGGGGAGCCGGAGGGAGGAGGGACGCCGACAGAGGGAGGTTACTTTGCCAGAGGGAGGAGGAGCACGCTGAAGAAGGAGGACGCGGGGAGGCAACAGGAGAGGGGGCTCGGGGAGGCGCCGGGAGGGGGGGGGCTCGGGGAGGCGTTGGAAGGGGGGCTCGATCGGGTAGACGCCTGGAGGGGGGATCGGGAAGGCGCCTGGGGAGCAGACGGAGGGGGGAGACGCAGGGAGTGAAGGGGTCAAAACTAGATAGGGGGAAATTTGTATAGGAGCTTGAAGGAAATGGGAAAAAGTGAATTCCAAACCCTATATAAAATAAATTAGCGACGTATGAAAACGACATCGCTAAACGTCGCGGATATAAGCAAATACTGCGACTTAAATTTCCATCGTCGCTAAACGTAGTTAATATTCAAAATTTAGCGACGTTTACCAACTCCTAGCGACATTTATTTTTATTATATTAATTATAGTTGCGGAACGTCGCTCCACATCGCTACAAGCGATGTGTTGCGATATTTAATTTTGACGTCGCTACATATTTATGATTCAGCGACGTTAAGATTTGATGTCGCTAAAATCGTGGCTAATACAGCATATTTTTGTAGTGGGCCCAAGACGATCACATTATCTTACTAATATTTTAAGGCACATTTTATATATTGTTTTCATTATTCCAATTTATTACATTATTGTTCATCACCATATTGTTCTCAATTTTTGCCATTATTTACCATGATGCTCTTTCTCGTGATATATGCTAGTTCAGTTAGTTCCATCTTTTATTTTTATTGCTATTATTGTTTTATTATTTCTGTCAATTATTGGAACTGCCCTTTCTCGTACCTACATACTCGTGTCCTTACACCAGGTGCGGGTCGTGAAATATTTTTATGGTGGCCTATGAAGGTCTGTATAGTTGTACTCAGACTTGGAGTATTACTACAAGCATGCTATAGGATATAGGACTAGGGATATAGGATGAGAGGATAATCAATCACAACTAGAAATATTTCCAATCTATTGAGTTTATTACCTTTATCATTAAGAATAATTTCTTTCTTTAAAATATTACTGTCCTTCCTTGATGATATCGTATCTTGCACAATATTAATTTTTTTGTTTTGAATCTATCTTCAGGATGCCTCCGAAGACCCGATCGCAGCTCTCTGGAGCAGTTTCGATGAGGTCAGCTACTTCGTCATCTCAGAGAGAGATAGCCGCTCCTGTTCCACCTTTTTTCTCTTAGAGGATTGCTTCACCAATACAAGTGGGGATTCCTGCAACAGCTTTTGGGGGTGCTCTACCACTAGTTTCGAGGATTGTTCCATCAATTACGGAGGATCTTCCACCCCCACCACCCATGCCAGCGTACGGGACACAGATATTTGCCATGTTTTGGGAGATGATGGCAGCGCAGTAGGGAAATAATGATGTTCTACATCAGGGTATTGAGAGTGCTTACTAGTTAGCACTAGCAGTTGTAGAGAAGGTGGCACTTGTTCAGCCACAGATTATGCCTCTTTATCCCGTCCTGTACTAGCCGAGGCCGGGTACCATCATTGACTTCAAGAGGATGGGGCCCACAGACTTCAGGGGCATCAAAGGGATTTTGTATGCCGATGATTGGATCGAGAACGTAGAGAGGGCCCTACGGCTAGCATATATTCCAGAGAGCCTAAGGTGGAGGAAGCGGGCAGCCAGATGTTCGATATTGCTCTGACTTGGTTTCACACAGACTTGAGGATCGCGGTGTCAGGTCTGACTTGGGAAGCTTTTAAATAGCTTTTCAAGAAGAAATTTTTCTCGGATGTGGCTCTGAGTGCTCTAGAGAGCCATTTTCTAGACCTCGTCTAGGGGAGCATAACGGTGGACGAGTATGCCGTGGAGTGCTCCAGATTGGAAAGATTTGTGGAGGGTCAGAATCCTCTAGGGAAGGCCAAGAAGTTCTGGAAGGGTTTGATCAAGGAGATCAAATCTCTCACTAGAGGATACCGTACCGCGATATTCGAGGATATCCTGATGGATGCACAGAGGAAAGAAGATGACTTGGAGATCAAATCCAAGAGAATGAGAGACACATCAGGTGGATCTAATAGTAGTGCAGGTCCAGCAAAACAACCACACTTCCAGTACATAGGACCTTTCAGCCGCAGAGATAACAGTTGCATGCACCATTCTGAGCACCAGCGCAGCAGGCATACCAGGCCCCGAGATTGACATAGAATGCCCCACAATATACTCATTGTGGAAAGATTGGACATACACAAAAGTTTTGTAAGAAGAGGCTTGGAGTATGCCTCGACTATGGAGAGCTAGGTCACCAGTTGAGGGAGTGTTTAGTGGCTCCAGTTCGAGTAGGCCAGGGAGCAGCACCGGCACAGAGAGCACCAGCGAGGCCACCCGCGGGACAACAATGTGACCTCATTTACAGACTCAACATTAATATTTTGTCCAACACCAGCAGCAGCAGAAAGGTGCACCGTGAGGGCAAGATTTTTTTATGACTGTTGAGGAGGAGGAGCCAGTCGGAGATGTGATATCAGTTTCGGTTCTTCTTGATTCTATTCCATCTTATGCTTTATTTGATCCCAATGCTTTCTATACTATTGTATCTGTATCTTTTGCTCTTAAGCATCATTTAGAGTCTGAACCTTTAGCTAGGACTTATAAGATCATGACTGGGGGTAGCATTATCCTGGTCATTGATGTTTGCAAGGATCGGAGAGTTGTAATGGGTGTCACGCCCCAGTCCCAAAATACCGAAGGACCAGACGCGTGATAATGGCCAGCAGCACACACCGATAGACAACCCCAATTTAATGGATCCATCGGGACATGCTTAAGCTGTAATATAACAATAAGTAGGTCCAATGATACAAACCACAGTCTATACTAATCTCATCCAAAACAGATAATCATAGATCAAATGCCAGAATAAATATAAAGGAAATAACTAACAATCTCAATAACAGTGTCTCGGAGAACAATCCGAGAACAAGACTGATACAACAATGCAATAGACTAAAAATAAAGGAACTGGAAATAGAAATAAATGAGTATCACCAGACAATACTCAGGAGAAGTCCTCTGGTGTGATCTCGTCCTCGAAGGTCGGTACAGCTCCTGTATCTGCTCCTGCTGCAGTCCCGTATACCTCGGGATAGATCTCGTCTGTAAATCCTGGGGACATAATCCGAATCCAGGTCCTCAGGGGACATAGCAAGGTACAAGAAAGCTCATGCTAAAATAAATACAGTACAGCAGATAATGAGATAAATAAGGTAAGTATGTAATCATCTGTGTGAAATGCAAGAGAGAGCATCAATAGTACTCAGGCTGAAATAACTACAAGCTCTGTGTAGGGGAGCCGGGTAGCAGTGGTATCATGAGATGGTCTAGCTCAGCGGGAGACTGAGTAGCCGGCATAATATAGTCAACCTGTAGCCTGTGGGTCTATCCGGCAATAGATGGAACAATAAGGGAATACTAAATAACCAGCTAAGTGATATGCAAGCTGAGAGCAGCACTAGAACTCAGGCTGACGCCGCTACAAGCTCTGTGTCGGGGAGCCGGGTAGCAGCAGTAATAATGAGTAATGGGCCAAGCTCGGGCTTCAGAGTCTTGTGCCTCATAATAATAGGGGTGTATATATATGGTCAGCCTGTACCCTGTGTGTCTCTCCCCACCCAATGTAACCATACGTCTCATGTCCATGATGCCTCATGTCCATGTCACGCACAATCATATCTAATACAGAAGCCATAGTAGTATCTAGGAATATTATGACAATGTCATAAAGTCTGTATCCTATACAGAATCACCATGAATATCTCAAAAAGATCCTGTCCATAAATAGTGTCAAGTGTCCTGGGTTATAGTGTACTTGATAAGACAAGTACGAGAATATAAGGGGGTCACGAATGTCCATCTCTAGATGACAATACACAACACCGCGTACGGTGTTGGCACCCGACTATAATCGGACGCTAAGTACGTCACACGGTCCTAGGTCAAGCATGCACAGCAATATAAAGGTATACTTGCCCACTGATATATAAACAAGTCATGGGAATAAGTAGCAAAGCTGCAGGGTTTGGCAAGGTACACTTGCCTGGGGTCCTGGCTCCAACTGTAGCTCTGATCTCAGTGTGATCTGCAGGTACTTCTCCGGTTGCTGAAATAAATATCACCATAAGATTCAGAAAATATCAAATAGCTAGAAACGCCTGTCCTTGAGTCCAATTTGGACACAAGGGCAAAAATGACATTTCCGGGCCAAAGCGGGGTCCACATGTGGGCCGCTTTGCACCAAAAATCGTGTCAGGGTCAAAGGTCTCCAAATTCTTCTAACTTAGTGTCAACAAGTCAGGAACGATGATACGAACCCAACGGAACTTTCAGAATTGGATTCCGATGAGCCGATCACAAAATCGTCCGTCAAGTGGAGCCGATGGGGCCCACGAAACACGATTTTGTCAACGTTCTCAGAATCGAACCAAACTTGGGTCACAGGACCAGCGTATTCCTACGAGTCCGATGGCACAAGTTTCATTTTGATCCGACGTGTGTACATAAAGTTACAGCGTGTTCCAGAACTGACGGATACGGGACGGTGTCCGTGGATACGCGTTGATTTCGGTGTGCACGCACATCCAAATCAACTTCTGCGAAATCCTGCACGTCCGTATCGACATTGCGCACATTTCGGTGAAGACCGTACATGACCAAGTCGTCCCATTTGGCGGGGCGTACTCGATTCCGGGGTGAAATAGGGCATTATTTTTCCTGTTTTTGGATTGCGGTTCGCAATCACCACAGGACACGATGCACCGAGCGGGTTGCACGGGCACCGAGAGGGTCATACAGTCTACACGACGCAACTGACGGAATCAAAAACAGAATTACGGGGAAGGAGAAACGGTACCTGAACAGGGCTCGAGAAATTGCGTGTTCTCGCGTCCGACACGACACGAAGTGTCTGTGTCCTGACCGTGTCTGCCCTAGGGTTAGGGTTTACGCTTGTTGGAGAGTTGCTGCTGGCCGGGGCGGCGCGACGAGGCTGTGCGGCTCGCTGGAAGAGGGCGGCGCTGCCGGCGGCTCTCGGACGGCCGGAGGCGGAGATGGCTTGGGTCGACCGGAGTTCGAGCGGGCGGGGTCGGAGCTGCGGGAGGAAGGCGACAGCGGGTCTGGGCTGGGGGGAGGAAGGAGGAGGAGAGGGCTGGGCACGGCGGTGAGGTCCGGGCACGGTGAGGCAACGACATGGCGCGGCGGGGGTCTCTGTGGGGGTGACTAGGCGTGTCAGTGGGCGGAGCGGTGCGGGGAAGAAGGAGGAGGAGGTCGTCAGGCGGAGATGGGGCTGACCGGAGAGGAGGATGATGGATGGTGGAGCAGCCGGCGGGGTCGAGGGCGCTGGAGAAGAAAGGGGAGGTTTAGGGTTCAGGCGGCGGAGAGATGAGAGGGAGAGGGTGGTTGAGGCGGAGGAGGGGATCCTGGAAGAGGTGTGGTCGAGGCGGCGCCGGTACTGGACGGCTGAGCGGAGGGGAGGTCCGGCGGAGAGTCGGCTATGGCGGCGGAGCACGGAAGCCGAGGCGGCTTTTATAGCCGGTGAACAGTAGAATCCGATTAGGGTTCGGTTTTCTTGGGTTATTGGGTTTGGGTCGGGTCGGGTTCGATTCAGATCCGACCCGATCCGCTAACGTTTAAGAATGGGTTCGGGTCTGCGGGTTTCGGGTCGGGTTTAGATCCGACCCGCTAAGGCTGGGTTCGGTTTAGTGAACCGGGTCTGGGTTGGTTTGAGTTGGTTTGGTTCAGTTGAACCGGATTTATTTAGGGGTTTAATTCGGTTTAATTATTTAATAGTTTTTAGGGCTTTATAAATATTTTCGGAGTCCAATAAATTCCCGAAAAATTGTCCTATGTCCGGTTTTCCATTTTGCACCATGAAATATTATTTCCATAATATTTTAATGTTAATTAACAGCAACTAAAAATCATTTAATTTCCAAAAGCCTAGGTTTTAATCCCAGAAAAATCCCAGAAAATTATGGAAAATCCAAATTAATAATTGCTAAAAATCAGGGGGCTTACAATCTACCCAACTTACAAAAATTTCATCCTCGAAATTAAAATATGGTAGGGTTCTCTCTATCCAATCTCACTTGATTACAGTCTGAAGGATTCCTCTCAAGTGAACATTGCGGTCTCTACCCAACTTAGAATTTACCCATCTATCATCTAAGGCTGTACATCTAATAAAGCTATGCCCCAACTTATTTAATCATGTTATTGAATCCTCAAGTCTTTAACACCAAACAGATCACCTAGGACATTCCCTTAATCATATATAAAGGGTCATCAACAATGCGACCGGCCTGTGGGGTATATCTAGTACTGTCTATATATCAAACTTATACCAAGCACGAGGTTTTGTGTCACGATCCGTACCCGATGTAAGGATACTAGTCGGAAACAACGCCCAGCCTACGCCGCAGAATCGGCGGTAGAACGCTGTCTAGATAGTCTATCTAAAGTAATGAACCACCAATAATGATAGAATACTCAATCACAGAACTAAGATAGAATGAGCACGAAATCAGATAAGAATAGAATAGTCATCATACAACTCATGAGTTTAAAATAATACATCAATGAGTCTGAAGAGTAACAAAAATAAGCTGGAGATAAATCCAGTACAAAAGAATACTATCATACTACAAAGCTACACTCCAGGGTCAACTGTCTCAGTTGGGATAAGTCCCTCTTGAGCCAAGGTCTCCGAATCTAAATCCACAACATCCTGGGGTCCATAATAGGTAGGGTACTCCTCAGTGTCATCTGGAAAATTATATCTAGTCAGGAAAGGAGCAGAGTACATCTCTAACAGCAGTTCTAATCCATGATAAAAACTATGTAACAGTAAATAGCTATGGATAAACAAGATGCACAAAATAGATACAAGAGATATATAGACAATAAGTAAATACTGGAAAGAAATATAATAATGAACAATATGCCAATGAAACAATAATACTAATGACTAAGTGTGTGAGTACTAGCTTAACATGTGATCGGCTTGGGCAAGATACAATGCGGCCTGGCTAATCATACGTGCGGTGCATGATCAACACTATTCGCTTACCAATACTTTATTTAATAGGGATCTGATCACATATCTATACTAATACTCCCCACCCCCAACTGGTATAATAGATCCAACCACGGTATGCTATGGCACTAGATTCCCCAAGAAGAGAGCGACTCCTCCCGAAAATCGGTGTCTGTACATGTACAAGATAACCAATGAAATAATACTTGCACCATATACACCATATACCAAGGAATAACATCTCATGACGAGATCCGAATATACCAATCCGTGTAACCATAGTGTCAAGAGAAACATGTATATCTACACTAGATACAACGAACATAGAGGATATCATAAATGAGAAACTATCAGAGAATGTACTCGCCTGAAGTCCAATAAAAAGTCTCACAGATATCTGACTCGGTGCCTCGAAGACCTAGATATGGAATACCATATTAAAACAAGGTCCCGGAAAGAGAACAAGTCAAACTAGTCAACTTCTAGGTCAATAAATCAATTCTAAGTTAAAAGTCAACTATGGTCAACTCTAAAGTCAACTAAAGTCAAACATGGTCAAACTAAGGTCAACCTCACAAGACATCTATATAAATAATATAGAAATAAAAATACAACAATTAGGAATCAAGGTTTGATCCCCATTGGTACCCACACAAAGTATAAATAATATACACTCTAATATAAAGTATATACAAACCAATACTTATACAAATAATATAATATATTACTACTAGTATTATACCTCACAAAAGCACATATATATATACATATATATATATACAATAATAATATATAATATATAAATTAATCTGCCCAATCGTCACTGAAAACAGTGAGCTAAAATCAAAGATTAAATAAAACAGGCTTATTGGGATAGTTTGACTGTCATAGAAGAACTGTCACAGAAAAGCCGAATAATAAACCACTGCTGCCTCGAATTTGCTGACAGTTAAACTGTCGCAGAAAACTGTCACGAAAAATCGCTGCATTTTTTCGCCGCTGCATTTAATGACAGAACTGTCAATAAATGCCCAAAAGCTACAGCGACTGCTGTATCCGACCGAATAATGACAGTTTTCAACTGTCATTAAACCCACTGTTACCAAAAGCAAACTATATATATATATATAAATATATATATATAAAAACATAAATATATAAAACAATATCTATATATATAGAAAACAATTAATATACATATATACACTTATATTTATATACACATAAACTTACACAATTAAATATCAATAGTTACATAACACATGCACATATTAATGTACGTATTTTACATGGCTAGAAGCACACATAAAAATACATTCATTAATATACAAATAATTATTTAATAATTATAAATAATATAATTACACATTTAAACACATAAATATATTTTATAAAACATTTATGTATAAATTATTTTATTAACATAAGTACATATATAATTGCATGCAAGAAAGCTACATATATATATATATTTATACATCATATTAGAACACATAGAAATATATAGATCTATGCTACAATAAATACCATAATAAATACACTAAAATAATATATAATATCTATATATATTTACTAATTATAAATAAAGAATTTAAAGCATAAATAATTAGATCTACACATAAACACACCAAATTGGAAAGTTTCACACCGTATCCCACTAGATCTAGGATACGCATGTGACACGAGTCCAACACACAACCAAATGTACCCCGAAGGACACAAATAAGTCACAAATAATATTTATGAATAAATCAAAGTGTCAAAAGTAGATCTATGTGTCCGTGTCAAAATACGACATGTACAAAGTCCCGTGTCGGAGAGAAACCCCCAAAATGACACGTATCACCAAATAGTTGGGATACGAACCACAAGTACCCAAATATGGACACGACACAAGCCCCAAACACATAAGCACATGCCCAATTGATCTATAGGATCAATTGACACACACAACAAAATATAAATTCGGAATTCCAACAAAATTGACACAAAAAGTACCATAACTTTCTCCATGGGTCTCCTATGAACATAAAACAAAGTCCTATGGGTAGTACATACATATGGGTTAATTTTACATGATTAAATCTCAGATTTAGAAGCTATTTTAATGGGAAAAACTGAATTATACCTATTGGGAGATGGATTCCCAATGAAACCACCAATTGAGATGAACTTGCTTCCAAATTGTAGATCCTTGCTCCTCTTTGTAGATCCTTGCTTCCTCCTTCTAGATCCTTGCTTCTCAAATTTCTAATGGTGAATTGGGAAGAATTTAAAATGAATTTAGTGGGGAATTGGAATGGAAATGGAGGGAATTTGGGAGTAGAAAATTCTAGATCTAGATTTGGAATGAGAATGAGAGGAGAGAGAAATTTCCCCCCCTCTAATATAGGCCGGCCATGCCCCCTTCCCCAAGCAATTGTAAAATGTCCAATGTACCCCTTGGGGCCTCTCATGAAGAAATAATTAAGGAAGGAAGCTTCTAGTCTAATCATTGAATTAATTTAATCCATCTCCTTAACCATGGGCTTTCTAAATGGGCCAAGTCTAACTATTTAATTCATGTTGGTCTATGGGACCAAACTACACTAGTTGGGTCCACTAAAATAAGTCCAAAATAATTAAATAACATCCAACAACAATTAAATAATACAACAAAAATTATTTACCATGCACAATATTTATTTAAATAGGAAATTACTAAAATACCCTTTTTCCTAAAATGTGGTAGTGACAAGTCTACCCTCCTTAAAATAATTTTGTCCTCGAAATTCAAAGATGAAAACTACCCCCAGAAAATCATAGAACAGAAATAAAGAATCACAATTAACTAATGAACAGAACATAACTAGAAAATAACATACCTCAAGGTACAAACAAATATGGATAACGCTCTCGCATGTCATCCTCTCTCTCCCAGGTAGACTCCCCCGGAGAGTGATGCCTCCATGCGACGCGTACCAAAGGAATAGTCTGGTTCCTCAGCACCTTCTCTCTTCGATCCAGAATCTCAACGGGCTGCTCTGGATAGCTAAGAGTAGGACCCACCTCTATTTCTGAGTGATCCAATACATGACTAGGATCTACCACGTATCATCTCAACTGTGACACATGAAACACGTTGTGCACTCCCTCCAATGCAGGTGGCAAGTCTAGTCTATAAGCAACTGTACCGACCCTCTCTAGAATAGTGAAAGGTCCGATGAATCGCGGACTAAGCTTTCCGCCTCCACCGAAGCGAATCGTGCCTCGTGTCAAAAAAATCCTCAGAAACACCAAACCACCCACCTAGAACAAAACACCATCTTAAGAACTTAATCTATAACAAACAAGAACAAGCACAAACAAAATCTAAACTATACCTCAAACTCCAAAGGTCTTCGATGGCTATCGGCCCAATGCCGCTGTCTATCATGCGCCACTCGAAGTCTGTCTCTGATCAACTGAACCTTCTCTGCTACATCCACAACCATCTCTGGCCCAAGCAAAACTCTCTCTCCAACATCGTCCCAAGACAAAGGAGTACGACACCTCTGACCATATAGAGCTTCAAAAGGTGACATCTCTATACTGGCCTGGTAACTATTGTTGTAAGCAAACTCTACCAAATGGAGATGGTCCTTCCAAGAACCCCCGAAATCTAGTACACAAGTGCGCAATATATCCTCGAGAGTCTGGATAGTCCTCTCTGACTGCCCATCTGTCTGGGGATGATATGCAGTACTGAACTTGAGCTGAGTGCCCAAACTCTCCTACAAACTCCTCCAGAAATGAGAAGTGAAACGACTATCCCGATCTGAGACTATGCTGACGGGAACTCCATGTATCCTAATGATCTGCCTCACATACATCTCTGCCAGCTTCTCTGTAGACAAACCACCTTGAAAGGCAAAAAGTGGGCCGACTTGGTCAACCTATCAACAATGACCCAAATCGCGTCTTTCCCTCCTGGAGATCGTGGAAGTCCGGACACAAAATCCATAGTAATGTGTTCCCACTTCCACTCTGGAATGGGTAATGGCTGAAGTAACCCTCCTGGCCTCTGCCTCTCGGCTTTCACCTGCTGGCACACTAAGCATCTGGATACAAACTGTGCCACTTCCCTCTTCATGCCATACCACCACACACTCTCTCGTATATCCCAATACATCTTGTTAGCACCTGGATGTAGGGAATACTGAGAGCGATGCGCTTCCTGTAACACCTCCTCACGCAACTCCTCACTAGGCACACACAATCTAACTCCTTGCCTCAAAGATCCATCCTCTAAAATAGTGAAATCATCATCCAATCCTGCTCTCACCTGAGCTCTGATACTCCTCAAAGATACATCATCATACTGTGCTGCATTGATCCTGTCCATCAAATCTGAGTGTATCTGCAATCCCCACATCTGCATAGCACCACCAGGAACAATCACCTCAATGCTCAAGCTCTCCAAGTCCTCCAACAAATATCGATCCTACGTTAAGAACATAGCTACCGGATACCTGCTCAAAGCATCGGCAACTACATTAGCTTTCCCAGGATAATATTGCAAAGAGATATCAAAATCCTTCATCAGTTCCAACCACCGACGCTGCCTCATGTTCAACTCCTTCTGCGTGAAAACGTACTTCAAGCTTTTGTGGTCTGTGAAGATCTCCACACGCTCTCCGTACAAATAATATTTTCATAACTTCAGAGCGAAGATGACGGCTGCCAACTCCAAATCATGGGTAGGATAGTTCTTTTCATGAGGACGCAATTGCCTGGATGCATAGGCAATCACTTTCTCATGCTGCTGAAGAACACAACCTAAACTCTTTCCTGATGCATCATTATAAATAGTGAAACCTCCGGACCCTGATGGCAATGTCAAAATAGGAGCAGACATCAACCTCTTCTTCAATTCTTCAAAAGCAACCTAGCAATCCTCCGTCCAAACAAACTCTACATCCTTCCTTGTGAGTCTGGTCATCGGCTCGGCAATCCTCGAAAAATCTTGCACAAACTTCCTCTAGTAGCCTGCCAATCCCAAGAAACTCCTGATCTCTGCTACCGAACTCGGAGTCTTCCAAGATTCTACTGCTGAAATCTTCTTCAGATCCACTGAAATACCATCACCAGTCACAACATGCCCCAAGAATTCTACCTTGTCCAAGAAAAACTCACATTTGGACAACTTTCCATACAACTTCTCCTTCCTCAGCACACCCAACACAATCCTCAAATGCTCCTCATGCTCCTCCGGTGTCCTCGAGTATATGAGTATGTCGTCGATGAACACCACCATGAACTTGTCAAGGTACTGGTGGAACACCTTGTTCATCAAGTTCATAAATACCGCCGGTGCATTAGTCAAACCAAACGACATCACCATAAACTCGAACTGACCATACCGAGTTTTAAAAGCAGTCTTCGGTATGTCCTCCGGCTTCACCTTCACCTGATGGTAGCCTGATCTCCAATCTATCTTAGAAAATACCTTCGCACCACTCAACTGATCAAACAGATCATCAATCCGTGGCAAAGGATACTTATTCTTGATAGTGAGATTATTCAAAGCCCTGTAATTAATGCACATACGCACCGATCCATCCTTCTTCGGTACAAACAATACCGAGACTCCCCATGGTGAAGAACTCGATCTGATAAACCCCTTATCCTGCAATTCGTCCACCTACTTCTTCAACTCGACCCGCTCGCTGTTGTTTACTCTATAGACATGCTGTGAAATTGGTTCTGCACCTGGCACAAAGTCTATAAAAAATTCAACATCTCGATCTGGTGGCAATCCTGGCAATTCCTCAGAAAACACATCCAAGAATTCTGCTATCAACGGATGCGGCAACTCCTTGTCTTCCACCATAGCTCCACAAATAATGCCTTCCCCCTGCTTCGCAGCTCCTCTAGCAAACTCAAACTCTGGCTCTCCTGGCGGACCAAATAAAACTCTACCTCCTCTACAGTCTATGCTAGCACGGTGCCTACTCAACCAATCCATCCCAAGTACAATATCGTAGCTCGGAAGTGGCATTACAAGTAGACACGCACTCAACTCCTGGTCTCCCAGAGTAACTTTCCGATCCTTGCAAATATTATTAACCAGGATAATGCCTCCCCCGGTCATGATCTTGCAAGTCCTAAGCAAAGACTCAGCTACCAAACCATGCTTCAGAGCAAAAGAAACAGATACAAAACTATGGGAAGCACCACTATCAAACAAAGCTAAAGCTGGAATGGAATCAAGAAGAATAAAACCTGCGATAACATCTCAGGTGGGTTCCTCCTCTTTGACGGTCATAGCAAACGCTCGTCCCTGTCGAGCACCTTCCTGCTGTTGATGCTTGACAAAATGCTGCTGCTGTGTCGGAAGCGGTCCCCTCGGCTGTGCTGCAGGTGGTCTCGTCTGTGTCCTCGGAGCTGGAGCTGCTTCCTAAACTGCGCGACGAGGACACTCCCTTATTGATGCCCTTCAGTACCACAATACAAACAAACTCCTAGCCTCCTCCTGCAAACTTCCCAGATGTGGCCAGGCTTCTTACAGAAGTTGCATGGAGCTTGCTGTAACTGTCTCTACTGCTGAGGTGCCTGGTAAAAAGGCGCTCTAGCTGGAGTCTGGTTCTGCTGTGGCTGCTGGAAAGGTCTGGACTGGAAATGAGGACGTTTGGCAGATACTGCACTGCCGTTGGCCCCCAGAAAAGAATCACGGTCTCTCTTGGTCTTCAAACCCAGATCCCGCTCAACCTTGTGTGCCTCCGCAAGTATCTCCGAGTATGTCTCATAAAAAGACGGAATGAGAATCTTCACTTCCCAGTTTAGACCCTCTTGGAAACGAATAGCTCAAACCTCCGACTCCCTCACCAAATACTCTGTAAATTGGCTCAACCTACCGAACTCTGCAGCGTATTCCTCCACAAACATGCTCCCCTGAATGAGACTCTCAAATTGTCTCCCCAAGTCAAGCCTGTCTATCCGAGCGAAAAACTTCTTCTTGAAAAGTTCCTTGAATACCTCCCAAGATTGTCATGCGTTAACTAGAACCGGCTCATTCCTGAACCAAGTATGAGCGACGTCGAACAGTTGAAGTCCTACCGCCTCAACCTTCATATCTTCAGAAAGACGGGACACCCTCATAAGATGCTCAATGTCCTCGAGCCAATCATCAGCATAGACGATGCCCTCCGTCCCTTTGAAAACCCTAGGCTCCAGTTTCTTGAAGTCCTGAATGTTGCCTGGCCAAAGCTGAGCAACTTGAGGAACAACCTGCTGCTGGATCGGAACTCCTCTCTCAACTACAGTACGAGCAAGCTTATGAGCACTCTCGATGCCCTGCCGTAGAATGTCGGTCTGCCTCTGATGTGCCTCTGACTGAGCCCTCTGTGCCTCGAGCATCACACGAAATAGTGTAAACATCTGTGACACCTCTGCTGGCACAGGAGGTGGAGGTGGAAGCCCCTCAGATACAGCTGGCATAGTCCTCTGAGTAGGTGGTGGACCTCCGAAAGCAGCTGACATTCCAATCACCGGAGAAGTGACTGGTGCAGGCCCTCGGGATGTCGCAGACCTCTCAGAAGCTGCTCTCCCCTGCTGTGATCTAGTCTTAGGCGGCATCTTGAGACAAAGCGAAAGAAAGAATCAATATGGCACAAGATGTAAGACATCAAGGAAAGGATAGTTTAAGGGATCAAATATCAATGTCAAAGGATAATAGTTGAATCAAAAGAATTTTCCTATATGTGATTGAGTATCTCAGCCTATATCCTATATCCTATCGTAGGCTCGCAGCAGTACAACTAAGTTGTCGCACTACCACGATATCACATACTTGTGAAGCTAGACCTGCATAGGCCACCACCAAAAACGTGTCACGACCCGTACCCGATGTAAGGATACTAGTCGGAAACAACGCCCAGCTTACGTCGCAGAATCGGCGGGAGAACGCTGTCTAGATAGTCTATCTAAAGTAATGAACCACCAATAATGATAGAATACTCAATCACAGAACTAAGATAGAATGAGCACGAAATCAGATAAGAATAGAATAGTCATCATACAACTCATGAGTTTAAAATAATACATCAATGAGTCTGAAGAGTAACAAAAATAAGCTGGAGATAAATCCAGTACAAAAGAATACTATCATACTACGAAGCTACACTCCAGGGTCAACTGTCTCAGTTGGGATAAGTCCCTCTTGAGCCAGGGTCTCCGAATCTAAACCCACAACATCCTGGGGTCCATAATAGGTAGGGTACTCCTCAGTGTCATCTGGAAAAATATATCCAGTCAGGAAAGGAGCAGAGTATATCTCTAACAGCAGTTCTAATCCATGATAAAAACTATGTAACAGTAAATAGCTGTGGATAAACAAGATGCACAAAATAGATACAAGAGATATATAGACAATAAGTAAATACTGGAAAGAAATACAATAATGAACAATATGCCAATGAAACAATAATACTAATGACTAAGTGTGTGAGTACTAGCTTAACATGTGATCGGCTTGGGCAAGATACAATACGTCCTGGCTAATCATACGTGCGGTGCATGATCAACACTATTCGCTTACCAATACTTTATTCAATAGGGATTTGATCACATATCTATACTAATACTCCCCACCCCCAACTGGTATAATAGATCCAACCACGGTATGCTATGACACTAGATTCCCCAAGAAGAGAGCGACTCCTCCCGAAAATCGGTGTCTGTACATGTACAAGATAACCAATGAAACAATACTTGCACCATATACACCATATACCAAGGAATAACATCTCATGACGAGATCCGGATATACCAATCCGTGTAACCATAGTGTCAAGAGAAACATGTATATCTACACTAGATACAACGAACATAGAGGATATCATAAATGAGAAACTATCAGAGAATGTACTCGCCTGAAGTCCAATAAAAAGTCTCACAGATGTCTGACTCGGTGCCTCGAAGACCTAGATATGGAATACCACATTAAAACAAGGTCCCGGAAAGGGAACAAGTCAAACTAGTCAACTTCTAGGTCAATAAATCAATTCTAAGTTAAAAGTCAACTATGGTCAACTCTAAAGTCAACTAAAGTTAAACATGGTCAAACCAAGGTCAACCTCACAAGACATCTATATAAATAATACAGAAATAAAAATACAACAATTAGGAATCAAGGTTTGATCCCCATTGGTACCTACACAAAGTATAAATAATATACACTCTAATATAAAGTATATACAAACCAATACTTATACAAATAATATAATATATTACTACTAGTATTATACCTCACAAAAGCACATATATATATACATATATATATATATACAATAATAATATATAATATATAAATTAATCTGCCCAATCGTCACTGAAAACAGTGAGCTAAAAACAAAGATTAAATAAAACAGGCTTATAGTGACAGTCTGACTGTCACAGAAGAACTGTCACAGAAAAGCCGAATAATAAACCACTGCTGCCTCGAATTTGCTGACAGTTAAACTGTCGCATAAAACTGTCACGAAAAATTGTTGCGTTTTCCCGCCGCTGCATTTAATGACAGAACTGTCATTAAATGCCCAAAAGCTACAGCGGCTGCTGTATCCGACCGAATAATGACAGTTTTCAACTGTCATTAAACCCACTGTTACCAAAAGTAAACTATATATAAATATATAAATATATATATATATATATATATAAAAACATAAATATATAAAACAATATCTATATATATAGAAAACAATTAATATACATATATACACTTATATTTATATACACATAAACTTACACAATTAAATATCAATAGTTACATAACACATGCACATACTAATGTACGTATTTTACATGGCTAGAAGCACACATAAAAATACATTCATTAATATACAAATAATTATATAATAATTATAAATAATATAATTACACATTTAAACACATAAATATATTTTATAAAACATTTATGTATAAATTATTTTATTAACATAAGTACATATATAATTGCATGCAAGAAAGCTACATATATATATATATATATACATCACATTAGAACACATAAAAATATATAGATCTATGCTACAATAAATACCATAATAAATACACTAAAATAATATATAATATCTATATATATTTACTAATTATAAATGAAGAATTTAAAGCATAAATAATTAGATCTACACATAAACACACCAAATTGGAAAGTTTCACACCGTATCCCACTAGATCAAGGATACGCATGTGACACGAGTCCAACACACAACCAAATATACCCCGAAGGACACAAACAAGTCACAAATAATATTTATGAATAAATTAAAGTGTCAAAAGTAGATCTATGTGTCCGTGTCAAAATACGACATGTACAAAGTCCCGTGTCGGAGGGAAACCCCCAAAATGACACGTATCACCAAATAGTTGGGATACGAACCACAAGTACCCAAATATGGACACGACACAAGCCCCAAACACATAAGCACATGCCCAATTGATCTATAGGATTAATTGACACACACAACAAAATATAAATTCGAAATTCCAACAAAATTGACACAAAAAGCACCATAACTTTCTCTATGGGTCTCCTATGAACATAAAACAAAGTCCTATGGGTAGTACATACATATGGGTTGATTTTACATGATTAAATCTTAGATTTAGAAGCTATTTTAATGGGAAAAACTGAATTATAGCTATTGGGAGATGGATTCCCAATGAAACCTCCAATTGAGATGAACTTGCTTCCAAATTGTAGATCCTTGCTCCTCTTTGTAGATCCTTGCTTCCTTCTTCTAGATCCTTACTTCTCAACTTTCTAATGGTGAATTGGGAAGAATTTGGAATGAATTTGGTGGAGAATTGGAATGGAAATGGAGGGAATTTGGGAGTGGGAAATTCTAGATCTAGATTTGGAATGAGAATGAGAGGAGAGAGAAATTTCTCCCCTCTAATATAGGCCGGCCATGCCCCCTTCCCCAAGCAATTGTAAAATATCCAATATATCCCTTGGGGCCTCTCATGAAGAAATAATTAAGGAAGGAAGCTTCTAGTCTAATCATTGAATTAATTTAATCCATCTCCTTAACCATGGGCTTTCTAAATGGGCCAAGTCTAACTATTTAATTCATGTTGGTCCATGGGTCCAAACTACACTAGTTGGGTCCACTAAAATAAGTCCAAAATAATTAAATAACATCCAACAATAATTAAATAATACAACAAAAATTATTTACCATGCACAATATTTATTTAAATAGGAAATTCCTAAAATATCCTTTTTCCTAAAATATGGTAGTGACATTTTGTCTTTCCGAAATAAGGGAAGACGAAGATCAATAATAAAGAGTTCAAGGGTAAGGTAATAGAATATAAGTATCTGGATCAAGGTGTTTAAAGAATTCAAATGGAAATCGTTAAGCAGTTGTGGATTGAAATCCTATTCTGGTAATTCTTCGTTCGCATGCTCGTATTAGTACAGTTATGTAACTGATACGATATGCTCAGTCATATCTAGAGGGCAAGTATACTAGTCAACTATATATCTCAATCCACGTGAAGTAGTACGTAGAGCGAACCAAAATGCACTAAGGTTGATCAGACCGTAATACACTGATTCTGAATAGACAATTGTATTAGTGTCGACCCAATAATACAGATGTCATGAACAAGCTCGATAAAAGGATAAGCTTGCAAAACTAGGCTATATTAGCAGCATAAGTCAAGGTGTTACAACAAATATAAGTACGCTAGATGATGATGAAAGGGGGTACACTTAATTCAAGTTCACAAAGACAAAACATAATGAGCAATTAACAAAAGACTCTACAATCTCTACGGTTATCAGTTATAAGCAAGTTTAAAATTATATAGGTTAAGGCTGAGGTCACGAACCAATAGGCACGAGATAAAACAAATCGATAAACAGATAACTACGATAAATTACGTGCCTTAGCTACTCCATGGGTCTGCGCGTCTTCCAAAGTCATCGCTGGAGCTTGTTCACATTCTTGCAGTTGATTCCTCTGCTGTTGTTGAGCCTGCTGGAAGAGTGTTGTTTGTGGTGCCAAGGGTGGCCTCGGCTAATTCCCTCCTGGGGCTGATGGTCTGACTCCTCCAATTCTCGTTTACGGTGCTTCCAATGCTGGAGAGGCTGGCGTTGGTGCTGGTGATATTAGCGCTCTTTCTCGACGCTCAGGGCATTCCTTTAATAAATGCTGACTGGATCCGCAAGCTAAACATAATTTACTTTTGCGCCTGCACTCGTTCTCAACATGGCCTCGCCTGCGATAATATGGACAGACAGGTAGTACTTGCGGAAATGCTTCCGGTGGCTGGTGCATGTGAGACTTCTTTGTAACTTCTTCCTATGGTGCTCCGGCTGATGCTGATGTGACTGGTTGACGAATTATCACCGCTTTCTCTCGATGCTGAGAACAGTCCCTAGCGAAGTGTTGACTGGTTTCGCAAATCAAGCATAATCCTAACTTGCGTCTGCATTCTTTTTCAATATGGCCTATCTTGCCACAATAGTAACAAGTAGGAAGGAATGAGGCTCTGGGTGCTGCTCTTGGTGGTCGATTAATCTGTGGTCACTTTGTAACTCTTTCTTGTTGTGCTTGGTCTGGTGCTGATGCATACGGCCGCTTCTGGCTGGACCCTATCCTTGTGTAGCACTCCATGGGTCTTGCTGTAGTAAGAACATCCTCGTCTAAGATAGTTGCAGCGGGGCTGATTAACTTCCGTAACTCTGAGCTGAATCTATCGATGAACTTCTCCGCTTGGATCTGCTGAGCTTCTTCCTGAACCTTCTGATGGGCTTGCATCATCGCGTAGAACATTCAAAACATTTGTTGTTCATCCATGGCCTGCCCTTGTGGAACGGTAGGCGTCGGTGGAGCCAACTGCGTCAATGGTGGAACGTCATCTTCCTAGATTCTCGAGGCATGCTGACTTGCTTGCTGTGATGATGGACCTTCACTAACTGGTGTCACTTCATCTCCGTTAGTTATCACGGCACCTTGTGGTGTTTCTGGATGAGTCTCGTCGCGTGCTTGTGAATCCATTGCTCTGCATCAAAATAAACTATAAGAGACGCTCAGGAACCAAGGCAGGATGCAAGTCAAGAATTTAATTCAAATTCGATATAGATATCAAGAACGTTTTAAGCAAGTGGATGAGATCCTAGAAACTTATCATATTCTTATTGCAGGCTTGCTCGGTCCCTAAGTTGAAATCGAACAATTTAGTCGTTGACCTGCATGGGCCACCACAAAAACTATGTCATGCCCCAGTCCCAAAATACCGAGGGACCGGACGTGTGTTAATGGCCAGCAGCACACACCGATGGACAACCCCAATTTAATGGATCCATCGGGGCATGCTTAAGCTGTAATGTAACAATAAGTAGGTCCAATGATACAAACCACAGTCTATACTAATCTCATCCAAAATAGATAATCATAGATCAAATGCCAGAATAAATACAAAGGAAATAACTAACAATCTCAATAACAGTGTCTCGGAGAACAATCCGAGAACAAGTCTGATACAGCAATGCAATAGACTGAAAATAAAAGAACTGGAAATAGAAATAAATGAGTATCACCAGACAATACTCAGGAGAAGTCCTCTAGTGTGATCTCGTCCTCGAAGGTCGGTACAGCTCCTGTATCAGCTCTTGTATCTGCTCCTGCTGCGGTCCCGTATACCTCGGGATAGATCTCGTCTGTAAATCCTGGGGACATAATCCGGATCCAGGTCCTTAGGGGACATAGCAAGGTACAAGAAAGCTCATGCTAAAATAAATACAGTGCAGCAGATAATGAGATAAATAAGGTAAGCATGTAATCATCTGTGTGAAATACAAGAGAGAGCATCAATAGTACTCAGGCTGAAACAACTACAAGCTCTGTGTAGGGGAGCTGGTAGCAGTGGTATCATGAGATGGTCTTGCTCAGCGGGAGACTGAGTAGCCGGCATAATATAGTCAACCTGTAGCCTGTGGGTCTCTCCGACAATAGATGGAACAATAATGGAATACTAAATAACCAGCTAAGTGATATGCAAGCTGAGAGCAGCACTAGAACTCAGGCTGACGCTGCTACAAGCTCTGTATCGGGGAGCCGGTAGCAGTAGTAATAATAAGTAATGGGCCAAGCTCGGGCTTCAGAGTCTTGTGCCTCAAAATAATAGGGATGTATATATATGGTCAGCCTGTAGCCTGTGTGTCTCTCCCCACCCAATGTAACCATACGTCTCATGTCCATGATGCCTCATCTCCATGTCACGCATAATCATATCTAATGCAGAAGCCATAGTAGTATCTAGGAATATTATGACAATGTCATAAAGTCTGTATCCTATACAGAATCACCATGAATATCTCAGAAAAATCCTGTCCATGAATAGTGTCAAGTATCCTGGGTTATAGTGTACTTGATAAGACAAGTACGAGAATGTAAGGGGGTCACGAATGTCCATCTCTAGATGATAATACACAACACCGCGTTCGGTGTTGGCACCCGACTAATAATCGGACGCTAAGTACGTCACACGGTCCTAGGTCAAGCATGCACAGCAATATAAATGAATCAAGGAAATTGCAACAAGAAATGTAAAGTTGGCAAGGTATACTTGCCCACTGATATATAAACAAGTGAAGGGAATAAGGAGCAAAGCTGCAAGGTTTGGCAAGGTACACTTGCCTGGGGTCCTGGCTCCAACTGTAGCTCTGATCTCAGTGTGATCTGCAGGTACTTCTCCGGTTGCTGAAATAAATATCACCATTAGATTCAGAAAATATCAAATAGCTAGAAACGCCTGTCCTTGAGTCCAATTTGGACACAAGGGCAAAAATAAAATTTCCGGGCCAAAACGGGGTCCACATGTGGGCCGCTTTGCACCGAAAACCGTGTCAGGGTCAAAGGTCTCCAAATTTGTCCAACTTAGTGTCAACAAGTCAGGAACGATGATACGAACCCAACGGAACTTCCAGAATTGGATTCCGATGAGCCGATCACAAAATCGCCCATCAAGTGGAGCCGGTGGGGCCCACGAAACACGATTTTGTCAACGTTCTCATAATCGAACCAAACTTGGGTCACAGGACCAGCGTATTGCTACGAGTCCGATGGCGTAAGTTTCGTTTTGATCCGACATGTGTACACAAAGTTACAGTGTGTTCAAAACTGACGGATACGGGACGGTGTCCGCGGATACGCGTTGATTTCGGTGTGCACGCACATCCAAATCACTTATGCAAAATCTCGCACGTCCGTATCGACATCGCGCACATTTTGGTGAAGACCGTACGTGACCAAGTCGTCCCGTTTGGCGGGGCGTACTCGGTTCTGGGGTGAGATAGGGCGTTGTTTTTCCTGTTTTTGGATTGCGGTTCGCGATCACCATAGGACGCGATGCACCGAGCGGATTATACGGGCACCAAGAGGGTCATACAGTCTACGCGACGCAACTGACGGAATCAAAAACAGAATTATGAGGAGGAAGAAACGGTACCTGAACAGGGCTCGAGAAATTGCATGTTCTCGCATCCGACACGACACAAAGTGTCTGTGTCCTGACCGTGTCTGCCGTAGGGTTAGGGTTTACTCTTGCTGGAGAGTTACTGCTGGCCGGGACGGCGCGACTAGGCTGGGCGGCTCGCTGGAAGAGGGCGGCGCTGCCGGCGGCTCTCGGACGGCCGGAGGCAGAGATGGCTCGGGTCGATCGGAGTTCGAGCGGGCGGGGTCGGAGCTGCGGGAGGAAGGCGACAGCAGGTCTGGGCTGGGGGGAGGAAGGAGGAGGAGAGGGCTGGGCACGGTGGCGAGGTCCGGGCATGGTGAGGCGACGACGTGGCGCGGCGGGGGTCTCTGCGGGGGTGACTAGGCGTGTCGGTGGGCGGAGCGGTCGAGGCGGAGATGGGGCTGACCGGAGAGGAGGATGATGGAGGGTGGAACAGCCGGCGGGGTCGAGGGCGCTGGAGAAGAAAGGGGAGGTTTAGGGTTCAGGCGGCGGAGAGATGAGAGGGAGAGGGTGGTTGAGGCGGAGGAGGGGATCCTGGAAGAGGTGCGGTCGAGGCGGCACCGGTACTGGACGGCTGAGCGGAGGGGAGGTCCGCAGGAGGTGGATCGCGGCGGAGAGTCGGCTATGGCAGCGGGGCACGGAACCCGAGGCAGCTTTTATAGCCGGTGAACAGTAGAATCCGATAAGGGTTCGGTTTTCTTGGGTTAATGGGTTTGGGTCGGGTCGGGTTCGATTCAGATCCGACCCGATCCGCTAACGTTTAAGAATGGGTTCTGGTCTGCGGGTTTCGGGTCGGGTTTAGATCCGACCCGCTAAGGCTGGGTTCGGTTTAGTGAACCGGGTCTGGGTTGGTTTGAGTTGGTTTGGTTCAGTTGAACCGGGTTTATTTAGGGGTTTAATTCGGTTTAATTATTTAATGGTTTTTAGGGCTTTATAAATGTTTTCGGAGTCCAATAAATTCCCAAAAAATTGTCCTATGTTCGGTTTTCTATTTTACACCATAAAATATTATTTCTATAATATTTTAATATTAATTAACAGTAATTAAAAATTATTTAATTACCAAAAGCCTAGGTTTTAATCCCAGAAAAATCCCAGAAAATTTACGGAAAATCAAAATTAATAATTACTAAAAATCAGGGGGCTTACAATGGGAGGCCGAGAGTTGAGCGCATGCTTACTCGTTGTGCCATTTTTGACCTATGATATTATACTCGGGATGGATTGGTTGAGTAGGCACTATGCTAGTATAGATTATCGTGGAGGCAAAGTTTTGTTTCGACCACCAGGAGAGCTAGAGTTTGAGACTGCCAGAGGAGAAGCGGAGGAGAGCGAGGATGTCATCTATGGTGCAGTGGTGGAAGAGAAGGAGTTGTCACATCCGTTGATAGTAGAGTTCATGGATATTTTTTTGGGGGAGTTGTCGGGCTTGCCGCCAGACCGAGATATTAAATTCTCTATAGATTTAGTGCCAGGTGCAGCGAGTTAACAACCGCGAATTGGTAGAATTGAAGAAGCAGATGGATGGGTTACAGGAAAAGGCTTCATTCGATCTAGTTCATCACCATGGGGTACTTTGGTATTATTTGTACCCAAGAAGGATGGGTCGATACGCATGTGTATCAACTACAGGGCTCTAAACAACCTCACTATCAAGAAAAAATATCCACTACAAACCAATTGATGATCTCTTCGATCAGTTGAACAGAGCGAAGGTATTTTCGAAGATAAACTTGAGGTCAGGTTACCACCAAGTAAAAGTGAAGAAGGGAGATAATCTAAAGACAGCTTTCAGACTCGGTATGGCCAGTTTGAGTTCATGGTGATGCCATTTGGGTTGACCAATGCCCCGACGATATTCAGGAATCTGATAAACAAGTTATTCTACCAGTATCTTGATAAGTTCGTGGTGGTATTTATTGATGACAATCTGGTATATTCAAAGACCCCAGAGGATCATGAGGAGCACTTAAGGATAGTTCTGGAGACTCTCAGGAAGGAGAAGCTTTATGGCAAGCTTTGGAAGTGTCACTACCACATTCTAAAAATAGGGGAATTTTTGAATTTTTACAGTATTTAATATTATGTTATTTTAATTAATTAATTGCATAATAGTATATTAATTTAAATAATTATTTGTGCGATGTGTGATTAAATATATAATTAAATGCAGTGTTAAATTATTTTATTTTAGCTAGCAGACTAGACCTAGAAGCCCAGTAGACGAACCCTTGTCCGAATTATAGAATTCTGGATTTTATTATTTTATTTAGAATTTAATTCTTGGTGTTTATAATTAATTACTGTATTTTTATTTAATATTTTGCGCATTGCCTTTGCTTCGATATTTGGAGCACTATCCAGACTTTTGTCTTCCAACAAATTTCACAATCTTGCTCTAGACATGCCCGCCTTCCATTCTGCTATTTTTGCAACTCATAATTTTGCTCCCTGTACATTGTTTCTGGCCGCACAAAAATCGTCGCGGACGTTTATTTTTAATTTCCTATTTTTTATCGTTGTGCGTTCCAATCGAAAATTGGAAGCCATCTTGACCTATTTTTCGTGCGACCCAAATTAGGGTAATATTCTGTTCTGAGTCTTCTTCAATATTGGTATTGATGACTTGACCTGATTTTGGCCCCAGGTACTCCTAATTAATTGTTGAACACAACTTGCATTTATTTCTATTTAAATTGAGGATACCATTTTATCTGATTTTTAAATCCCAATTTAATTCCAGTGCCCTACAAATTCAGTCCATACCCATCTTACAGCGCCCCCTGACCCTACAAAATATCGGACCCCGAATCGCCTGCCCAATTTTCGTCATTTCATGTGTTTGTGCAATTTCCCGAATTTAAGGGGCTAAGTTGCAATTATTCAATTGTAAGGTGCCAACACCTAATTATTTTAAATCAATGAGGGAGCCTATTAATTTTAATTAAGAACCCTCATCCCCCATGAATAAATTTCTCATGTTCAATCCTAGCCATTCATTAGAAATTGGCCCATCACAACCCTCCACCACACCCTCTCTCTCCCTATTTAATGACTTGTACTCTCAAACCCTAATCCCTATGCAACCTAGAAAACACCACCTCACAAGCCTCCAAAATTCCCCAAGCCCCCACATCCTCTCTCCTACGTAGGATTCCTCTCCCTCTTCCTTTCTTCTTCTATTTTTCTTCTCCTTCTTTTCTTCTTCTCTTTCCCTTCCTTCTTCTTCCTTATTAAATTCTTTTTCACTTAAATTTAATATTTGAACATTGGGGGGAACACTGTTCCCTGTGCTTTTTCCCCCAGACCCTGTGCTCCGCCGGCCAAGTCGATCCCCGGCGGCCTCTTCAACGCCGGCGGTCCAGCCGACGGCTCCCCGCGGCGACAGCCAGGCGACTGCACCTCTGCCGACTCAACCCGGCCGTGCTCCGGCGCCGAGTCCCCCCACGGCGGCGCTGTCCTTCCACCCGGCGGCCAGCCCCGAGACCGGCCGGCCTAGCCCAAGCCCGTGGCTGATCCTCCTCCCCTCGAGCTTCTGTCCGGCGGCTACCCCCTGCCCTGTCCGGCGCCAGCGACCTTCCCCATCAGCCGCTGCACCTCTCCCATCTCCTCCTTCCTCTCGCTGCACCCTGGCAACAACTCCGGCGGCCGGCCAGCAACTCCGGCAAGCCCACAGTAAGCCTCTCCCTCTTCCCTGTTTATATATATATATGTATATATATATATATATATATATATATGTATGTATATATTTATATACGTACGTATATACGTATATATAAATGGTATTATCTAATTAATGTTTTAAATACGTAAATAAGTATAGCAATTATTAATTAATATTTAAACACCTTATGTGTAGTATTTATTTTTATTAAAAATTAAGTGTATGTAATTAATTTAATTGTATATATATTTTGTATAAGTATATATTTAAATTGTGTATATTTAAATTAGTGTAATTAATTTGTAAATATAATAAATGTAAGGTATTGTATGTATTTAAATAAATGGTATAAATATGTATTTAATTTAATAGTATATATAATATTGGTATATATATAATTTGTATAAGCTAGTATATGTATTTATATGTAATTAATATATGTAAATAAATTAATTTGTATATATATATATAATGTAAAGTAATTGTGTATTTAATTAAGGCAAATGTATATATAACGTATTTGGTATATGTATTATTTTTTTGGTAAAAATGTATAAATATGTAAATTGTATATTATTTAATTATTAGAAATCAATTGTATAAGTATAGTATATATTTAAATAAATTCTATAATTAAGTTTGGCATATATATATATATATATATTTTGTATATATATATATATACTTGATATAATTTTAAATATATATTTTGTGCATGTATATTATTCATAAATAAAATGTTTAAATACATGTATTAGCATAGTATATATATTTCAGTATATGTTGGTAATTGTAATTTAGTATCTATATAAATTAGTATACATATATATATATTCTTTGTGTATTATATATATATGTACATGTATATTTTATTTTTTTCATTAAAAGTTAAACATGTATAAAAAAAATGTGTTTTAGTAATTAATAATATATCTATAATGTATTTTTGGCATATATGTGAGTATACACTAGTATAAATCAAATATGTAATTTTTAAAAGGAATATATATGTATATATATTGTAAATACATTTAAATAGGTGCATGTATAAAATATTGTAAGTATAAATTATTATGTTTATATATACATACAAGAATCATTTATTTTAAAGTATATATATATTTATACATATATCTATAATTGTAATGGATGGAAATTATATATACTAGTTAATGAGATGTTTATATTTATATATCCCTACTAGATGACCCTAGTTGACTAGTGCCCTGCCTGGCATAGCCCTAAGGCCAGTGTATTTCTATTGTGTGCTAGTATAGCCCCTGATACAAATGTTATATTGTAATGTGTCTTTAGGACTGTTGGTTCACCCAGGGGATACTCTGGAACAGGACACCATAAATACCAGCTAAGGACCGAGGCAAGTACATTCTCTGATAATTTCCAATTCTTGATAATAGCTATAAGTTCAATGATCTTGAAATGTTACAACTGAATCTTTGACACTGTGCTACACGGACTAGTATAGCTTGGATCTGCAGTCATGAGATGTTACCTTGATTATCGTATTGACATTATACACGACATTTACATTGACATTTATATTGACATTTACATTGACATTTACATTAGACATTGTACATAATATATTAGACAATATTGTGTATTCGTGACGTGTCATGATTGGATCCACAGTACTAGTTGGGGGCGGGGAAGTAGTTAGTAAGAAATGTGATCATAACCTCTTATTGTAAATTGTAAGTGTTAATCATGCTCTTCACCATGATTAGCCAGGCCCTGTAGCTACTGTACATGTCCCAAGCCGATCACATTTCGAAACTACTATTTCAAACACCTAGAATAGATTACAGTTCTCTATTTTTAATCATATACTACATCACCCGTATATGATACTGTTCCTTTCATTTTTATACATGCACTGACTGTGTTTCATTGCCTATTGCCTGTCTCTCTTAAACTGTCATTACATTATTCCACTGTCTTCTCAGTAGCTAGCATGACATATTTTATTGTATTATAGACATTATCAATTAATGGAACTGTTATTTGAGATTGTGCTTTGCTCCTTCCTGATTGGAAATATTTTTCCAGACTATGCCTTAGATGACCGCTGTCCGACACTTATGGTGAGTAGCTACAGACTTGGTAGTAGTTGATTCTGGAAGTCTAGTCGGAATTATTATTCATAGTTAGTTCTTTTAACAGTCTATTTGGTACCGAATTTGTCTCCGGCATTTTGATGATTCTTGGATATTGTTAAGTTAAGTTATTTCTTGTGGACTTGTATTGTGTTTAATTTTAATTTCTGTTTTAAAATCTTATCGTGCTGTGATTCTGTGGTTGAGTATGTGTTCATCTTATTTGTGTCATCCGTGCCTCCTAATGGAGATTGGATGCCTGCGTGACATTAGTTAGATAGTATCAATACCTAGACAGCATTCTACCGCCGATGCTGCGGCGTAGGCTGGACGTGCCCACGCACTCGTGCCCCTAAACCGGGTGTGGGTCGTAACACGTTTTTAGTGGTGGCCCATGCAGGTCAGACTTCGCGAGTTATGCGATGTCGTAGTAGTGTGACATCCTTGTTATACTACTGCGTGCCTGCTATAGAATTTAGGACATAGGATACTAGGACGAGAGCAAATACTCAATCACAATTTCTTGAGAGATTCCTGGGATGACCCCTGAGAATCTTGTTGAAACTTCCAATTTAAATTCATTCCCTTGTTCTGTCCATTCTCACTTATTGATATTGAATTTGATTGTTGTTGATTTGTTATTAAATTAGGATTTTGGTTTCACTTGATTTGATTGTTGTTAATTAGGTATTTAAGTTAGGATTTTGGGTTTCATTGTAGGGTTGATTTCATATTAAGAGGAATTTATAGACTGATTTATGATATTATTTGATGATGCCGTCAATGAGGACAGTGAAAAGGATTAACATTAGGGCTATTGGACTACGAAAGGTGGATTTTAATTTTAATTTTGAGGATTGAAAATGAGTTTCAAATTTTAAGAATTTTGAGAGGTTGAGATATTATGTTAATAAAATCTTATTTTGAAGATTTCAATGAATTGCAAAATTTTGAAATTGAAGAGTTGAAATATGGTTATTAAAATTTTATTTTCGAGGAATTCAGATTCAATTTGATGAACCTAGACAAGTCTGTAAGGATCTTTAAGGTGATTAAGTTTTCATTTCAGTATTTAAGTAATTAACCTTGAGGAAAGTGTATGCATTTCTACTTTAAAGTTTATTCGAAGAGTTATTTTCAGGAATTTTATTTGAGGATAAAAATCTTATAGTGGGAGATATATTATAATATAAGTAGATAAGATGCATGTGTAAGGATCGGTTGGCTTGAGTATGATTGAGAATTCACTGCAAACTGACTTGGGTGATCATCAAGGGTTGTATTAGAAAGTGCAGTACTTAGTGTAGTGTGTTGCATTTGATATGCACTTGGGTGATAAGAATAGCTAGTATCAGCGATTGTAGTACGTAAGGAAGCTAGCAGTGAGTGTGTTTTGTGATAGAACTGTGGTACCTAGGGGATAAAGGTATCAAACCATGGATGTATCTTTGACCTGTGCAAATCACAACTAAGGTTTATTTCCAATCTATTTATCTTGAATGTTGCTTCTTTAGAACTGTACTGTCCTCCCTTGATGATATCGCATTTTGCCTAAATTGATTCTTTGGGATCTGTCTTCAGGATGTTGCCGAAGACACTATCTACGAGAGCGGGAACACCAGCTTTAGAAGGGTCTGCCACCTCTCCACCTGAGGGACAGACAGCAGTAATTCCTCCTACATCTCCGATGCACGTAGGTGATCTTCCTTCTCCACCTGTTCAGAAGATAGTCGCAGCTGTGACGGACGACCTTCCTCCTCCACCGACTCTGATTCCCGAAGGTTTGCCCATTGACGGGGCACAGATGTTCACCTTGATCCAAGGCATGGTAGAGGCCCAGAGAATGGCGGCAGACGCTCAGCGAGTTCAAGCTGAGGCTCAGAGGGTGCAAGCAGAAGCGCACCAGGCACAAACCGAGCTGATGAGAGAGAGCATGGAGAACGCTCACCAGATGGCACTACAGACAGTTGAGAGAGTTGCCCAGCAGTATCCTGGCCAGTGGCAGCCGAGGGCATTTCAGTATCAACAGCAGTACCCGGCACCAGTTCTTGTACAGCAGGATCAACGAACTTGTTACTTCTGTAAGAAGCCAGGTCACCTTCGGAAGAGCTGTAGAACGAGGCTGGGACTTTGTTTGCACTGTGGCGCTGCGGGACATCGAATAAGGGATTGTCTTCGAGTTCCTTATTCTTCCAAACAGCGCGCGACTCCAAATTATAGAGATCCAGTTAGGCTACCTGTAGAACCGCATGTTGCTTAGCACCCGCAAAGGGAACCACCCCAGCAGGGCGAGCATTTGCGATGACGGTCGAGGAGACCGATACTGCAGGTAATGTGTTAACAAGTTCTGTTCTTTCCTTCATTCTGTTCCTATCTACTTGATTGATTGGTTGATTCCTTAGTACCATAGTTGCATGCATGATTTCTTGTTATAATGTAGTTAGTAGTACCCCTGTTACAGAGACTGTAATACCCTGGCAAAAGACACCATGATCATACATAATTCCTTTAGGTTGCATGTTGTATGGGTGTAGGTAGAATTCTCTTAGACTTTGATTGTTGAGGATTTAACTGTAGTAAAAGATTAACGAAGAGGTTATGACTTGACAAAGAGAGACAAGGTGCCTAAAATTTTAAGGGAAAATATTAAATTAAATAAAGAGTTGGGAATTTAATATGGCGTAATTGAAGTTTTTGTTAAATCATTGATTTTTAGAAAATTATGAAATGATTGAATTTATCAGTGAATTTGAGAAATTTAAGAAGGCCATCGATATAATTGTTGGACTACAAGTTGCGAACTTATATTTTTGAATATTGTATTGGAGGTTCCATAAGTATTACATCGTTGCAAAAAAAAAAAAAAAAAAAAAAAAATCGAGGGATAAAGAACACAAATGGATTAGTGTTAAATTCAAATTTGGGACGAGATTCAATTTTTGAAATATGAATTGATTAGAGTTCAATTAGAGGATTGAATATTAAATTCTTGTATTTCGTTATAAACTTAAAATTTTGGAGAATATTGTGATAAGAATGTGATTTGATTTATTTTTGAAGATTTTTAGGGATATGCTATTTATAGAATCTTTGAAAGAATTTATTGTGAAATAACAATATGGAGTAGTTCATGATTATATGATTTGAGGAATTTAATTTTGATGGTAGTAAATACATAAATAAAACAATCGAGGATTTAAAAATTTGAGGATAATTATTGATTTAAATAAAGGGTCAAGAATTTAACACGACGGAAATTATGATGTATTAATTCCAGGAAAGATTATGACATGTTTAAGTTGGTTATTAATTTGGAAATTTTGGGAGATTTATCAATGTATTTATTTAATTGCAAGTTATGAATTTTAGAACTTTATATTTGAATGTGACAATTGGGAGAATCCTTAAATATCATATTGTTGAGTATTTTGAGGAGTGGATATTAAAATTCCGGGTATTGAATTATAACTCAAAACTTTCAAGAAATTTTTGATGGACTTTGATTTACTTTGAGGATTTTCAGGTTATACAATAATTTCAGATTTTTGAAATTATGAAAAGACCTTGGGGATTATTCGTGGTTGATGAATTTAATTGAGGGAATGATAAGTGTGTATGATTTAAACACTAGTAAGAGGATTTTAAATTTCGAGAACGAAATTCTTTTAAGGTGGGTAGACTTGTCACTACCATATTCTGAAAACAGGGGAATTTTCAAATTTTTACAGTATTTAATATTATGTTATTTTAATTAATTAATTGCATAATAGTATATTGATTTAAATAATTATTTGTGCGATGTGTGATTAAATATATAATTAAATGCAGTGTTAAATTATTTTATTTTAGCTAGCAGACTAGACCTAGAAGCCCAGTAGACGAACCCTTGTCCGAATTATAGAATTCTGGATTTTATTATTTTATTTAGAATTTAATTCTTGGTGTTTATAATTAATTACTGTATTTTTATTTAATATTTTGCGCATTGCCTTTGCTTCGATATTTGGAGCACTATCCAGACTTTTGTCTTCCAACAAATTTCACAATCTTGCTTTAGACATGCCCGCCTTCCATTCTGCTATTTTTGCAACTCATAATTTTGCTCCCTGTACATTGTTTCTGGCCGCACAAAAATCGTCGCGGACGTTTATTTTTAATTTCCTATTTTTTATCGTTGTGCGTTCCAATCGAAAATTGGAAGCCATCTTGACCTATTTTTCGTGCGACCCAAATTAGGGTAATATTCTGTTCTGAGTCTTCTTCAATATTGGTATTGATGACTTGACCTGATTTTGGCCCCAGGTACTCCTAATTAATTGTTGAACACAACTTGTATTTATTTCTATTTAAATTAAGGATACCATTTTATCTGATTTTTAAATCCCAATTTAATTCCAGTGCCCTACAAATTCAGTCCATACCCATCTTACAGCGCCCCCTGACCCTACAAAATATCGGACCCCGAATTGCCTGCCCAATTTTCGTCATTTCATGTGTTTGTACAATTTCCCGAATTTAAGGGGCTAAGTTGCAATTATTCAATTGTAAGGTGCCAACACCTAATTATTTTAAATCAATGAGGGAGCCTATTAATTTTAATTAAGAACCCTCATCCCCCATGAATAAATTTCTCATGTTCAATCCTAGCCATTCATTAGAAATTGGCCCATCACAACCCTCCACCACACCCTCTCTCTCCCTATTTAATGACTTGTACTCTCAAACCCTAATCCCTATGCAACCTAGAAAACACCACCTCACAAGCCTCCAAAATTCTTCAAGCCCCCACATCCTCTCTCCTACGTAGGATTCCTCTCCCTCTTCCTTTCTTCTTCTATTTTTCTTCTCCTTCTTTTCTTCTTCTCTTTCCCTTCCTTCTTCTTCCTTATTAAATTCTTTTTCACTTAAATTTAATATTTGAACATTGGGGGGAACATTGTTCCCTGTGCTTTTTCCCCCAGACCCTGTGCTCCGCCGGCCAAGTCGATCCCCGGCGGCCTCTTCAACGCCGGCGGTCCAGCCGACGGCTCCCCGCGGCGACTGCACCTCTGCCGACTCAACCTGGCCGTGCTCCGGCGCCGAGTCCCCCCACGGCGGTTCTGTCCTTCCACCCGGCGGCCAGCCCCGAGACCGGCCGGCCTAGCCCGAGCCCGTGGCTGATCCTCCTCCCCTCGAGCTTCTGTCCGGCGGCTACCCCCTGCCCTGTCCGGCGCCAGCGATCTTCCCCATCAGCCGCTGCACCTCTCCCATCTCCTCCTTCCTCTCGCTGCACCCTGGCAACAACTCCGGCGGCCGGCCAGCAACTCCGGCAAGCCCACAGTAAGCCTCTCCCTCTTCCCTGTTTATATATATATATGTATATATATATATATATATATGTATGTATATATTTATATACGTACGTATATACGTATATATAAATGGTATTATCTAATTAATGTTTTAAATACGTAAATAAGTATAGCAATTATTAATTAATATTTAAACACCTTATGTGTAGTATTTATTTTTATTAAAAATTAAGTGTATGTAATTAATTTAATTGTATATATATTTTGTATAAGTATATATTTAAATTAGTGTAATTAATTTGTAAATATAATAAATGTAAGGTATTGTATGTATTTAAATAAATGGTATAAATATGTATTTAATTTAATAGTATATATAATATTGGTATATATATAATTTGTATAAGCTAGTATATGTATTTATATGTAATTAATATATGTAAATAAATTAATTTGTATATATATATAATGTAAAGTAATTGTGTATTTAATTAAGGCAAATGTATATATAACGTATTTGGTATATGTATTATTTTTTTGGTAAAAATGTATAAATATGTAAATTGTATATTATTTAATTATTAGAAATCAATTGTATAAGTATAGTATATATTTAAATAAATTCTATAATTAAGTTTGGCATATATATATATATATATATATTTTGTATATATATATATACTTGATATAATTTTAAATATATATTTTGTGCATGTATATTATTCATAAATAAAATGTTTAAATACATGTATTAGCATAGTATATATATTTCAGTATATGTTGGTAATTGTAATTTAGTATCTATATAAATTAGTATACATATATATATATTCTTTGTGTATTATATATATATGTACATGTATATTTTATTTTTTTCATTAAAAGTTAAACATGTATAAAAAAATGTGTTTTAGTAATTAATAATATATCTATAATGTATTTTTGGCATATATGTGAGTATACACTAGTATAAATCAAATATGTAATTTTTAAAAGGAATATATATGTATATATATTGTAAATACATTTAAATAGGTGCATGTATAAAATATTGTAAGTATAAATTATTATGTTTATATATACATACAAGAATCATTTATTTTAAAGTATATATATATTTATACATATATCTATAATTGTAATGGATGGAAATTATATATACTAGTTAATGAGATGTTTATATTTATATATCCCTACTAGATGACCCTAGTTGACTAGTGCCCTGCCTGGCATAGCCCTAAGGCCAGTGTATTTCTATTGTGTGCTAGTATAGCCCCTGATACAAATGTTATATTGTAATGTGTCTTTAGGACTGTTGGTTCACCCAGGGGATACTCTGGAACAGGACACCATAAATACCAGCTAAGGACCGAGGCAAGTACATTCTCTGATAATTTCCAATTCTTGATAATAGCTATAAGTTCAATGATCTTGAAATGTTACAACTGAATCTTTGACACTGTGCTATACGGACTAGTATAGCTTGGATCTGCAGTCATGAGATGTTACCTTGATTATCGTATTGACATTATACACGACATTTACATTGACATTTACATTGACATTTATATTGACATTTACATTAGACATTGTACATAATATATTAGACAATGTTGTGTATTCGTGACGTGTCATGATTGGATCCACAGTACTAGTTGGGGGCGGGGAAGTAGTTAGTAAGAAATGTGATCATAACCTCTTATTGTAAATTGTAAGTGTTAATCATGCTCTTCACCATGATTAGCCAGGCCCTGTAGCTACTGTACATGTCCCAAGCCGATCACATTTCGAAACTACTATTTCAAACACCTAGAATAGATTACAGTTCTCTATTTTTAATCATATACTACATCACCCGTATATGATACTGTTCCTTTCATTTTTATACATGCACTGACTGTGTTTCATTGCCTATTGCCTGTCTCTCTTAAACTGTCATTACATTATTCCACTGTCTTCTCAGTAGCTAGCATGACATGTTTTATTGTATTATAGACATTATCAATTAATGGAACTGTTATTTGAGATTGTGCTTTGCTCCTTCCTGACTGGAAATATTTTTCCAGACTATGCCTTAGATGACCGCTGTCCGACACTTATGGTGAGTAGCTACAGACTTGGTAGTAGTTGATTCTGGAAGTCTAGTCGGAATTATTATTCATAGTTAGTTCTTTTAACAGTCTATTTGGTACCGGATTTGTCTCCGGCATTTTGATGATTCTTGGATATTGTTAAGTTAAGTTATTTCTTGTGGACTTGTATTGTGTTTAATTTTAATTTCTGTTTTGAAATCTTATCGTGCTGTGATTCTGTGGTTGAGTATGTGTTCATCTTATTTGTGTCATCCGTGCCTCCTAATGGAGATTGGATGCCTGCGTGACATTAGTTAGATAGTATCAATACCTAGACAGCGTTCTACCGCCGATGCTGCGGCGTAGGCTGGACGTACCCACGCACTCGTGCCCCTAAACCGGGTGCGGGTCGTGACAGGAAGTGTGAGTTCTTCCTTGACAAGGTTGAATTCCTTGGTCATATGATTACAGGTGACAGAATCTCATTTGACCCAAAAAATATTTTAGCAGTAGACTCAGGGACTACTCCGAGTTCAGTGGCAGAGATCAAGAGTTTTCTGGGGATAGTAGGTTTTTACTGGAGGTTTGTACAAGACCTCTCCAGGTTTGCAGACTGTGGCTAGGCTGACCAAGAAGGACGTAGAGTTTTTCTGGACAGAGGAAAGTCATGTGGAGCTGAAGAAGAGTTTGATGACAGCTCCAGTATTGACGCTACAATCAGGATTGGGTGGATTCACTATTTATAGTGATGCTTCAAGGAAGGGTTTGGGTTGTGTCTTACAACAGAATGGGAAGATGGTTGCCTATGCTTCCAGGCAATTACGTCCTCATGAAAAAAATTACCCTACCCACGATTTGGAGTTGGTAGTGGTCATTTTTGCTCTAATGTTATGGAAATACTATTTGTATAGAGAATGTGTAGAGATCTTCACAGACCACAAGAGCTTGAAGTACGTATTTGCCCAAAAAGAGCTAAATATGAGACATCGGCGGTGGTTGGAGTTGATGAAGGACTTCTACATATCATTACAGTACCATCTAGGCAAGGCCAATGTAGTCGCTAATGCCTTGAGCAGGTATCCAGTGGCTATGTACTTGACTACGGACATACATTTATTGGCCAATCTTGAGAGTTTGAGTGTTAAGGTGGTGATACCAGGTGTCGAGATACAGATGTGTTGATTACAGATACAGTCGGAGCTTATGTACAGGATTCGAGCTACGCAGTATGACGATGAGTCTCTGAGGAGCATCAAATCACAGGTTCAGATGGAATTATCCGAGGACTTCACTATTGCTGAGGATAGATCACTACGGCCCGGTACCAGGTTGTATGTGCCAAGTAGGATGTTGTGCGAGAAAGTTCTTCAGGAGGCACATCGATCGCAGTACTCTATACATCTCAGTGCTAAAAAGATGTATAGGGATCTGAGGGAGCATATATGGTGGTATGGTATGAAGTGGGAGATAGCGCACTTCGTACCTAGATATTTAGTGTGCCAGCAGGTAACGGCAGAGAGACAGAGGCCAAGTGATTTATTTTAGTCTTTATCCATTCTAGAGTGAAAATGAGAGCATGTTACTATAGATTTTATTTTGGGGCTTCCGTGTTCTTCAGGAGAAAAAGACACGATTTGGGTCATCGTAGACAGGTTGACCAAATTGGCCCACTTCTTGCCATTTAAAGTGGATACGTCTACGGAGAAGCCAGGAAGATGTATGTGTGACAGATTGTCAAATTTACATGGAGTTCCTATGATTATCATCTCGGATCGGGATAGTCGCTTCACATCCCACTTCTGGAGGAGTTTGTAGGATAGCTTGGGAACCCAACTCAAGTTTAGTACCGTGTATCAACCCCAGACAAACGGCCAATCGAAGAGGACTATTCAGACTCTCGAGGATATGGATCGCACTTTTGTTTTTGATTTCAGATTTTCATGGGAGGATCATTTTTACCTGGTAGAGTTTGCTTACAATAACAGCTACCAGGCTAATATCAAGATGTCACCATTCGAGGCTTTATATGGACGGAGATGTGGCACTCCTCTATCTTGGGATGATGTTGGTGAAAGAGTCTTGTTGGGACCGTAGATGATTGTGGATTCATCTGAGAAGGTAAATCTCATCAGGGATAGACTTCGGGTGGTGTAGGACAAACAGCGACATTGAGCCGATAGCCACCGGAGACCTTTAGAGTTTAAGGTATAGATTTTGTTTGTATTATTTATGATTGCTTTATTTTAGATTGAGTGTTAAGGCTGTATTTTGTTCAAGGTTGGCGAACTGGTGTTCATGCTAATTTTTCTGAAATGGGGCACTATTCGCTTTGGTGGAGGCAGAAAACTTAGTCCACGGTACATCGGACCCTTCGGTGTTCTTGTGAGGGTCGGTGCAGTGGCCTACAGACTATACTTACCATCAGTACTAGAGGGAGTAAATGATTTGTTCCATGTGTCGCAGCTGATACGATACGTGGTAGATCCTAGTGATGTATTGGATCACTCGGAGATCGAAGTGGATCCGACTCTCAGCTACCCAGAGCATCCAGTGGAGATTCTGTAGCAGCCAGTGGAGATTCTAGATCACATAAAGAATGTATTACGGAACTAGATGATTCCCTAGGTACGCGTCGTATGGAGGCATCACTCACCGGAAGAGTCTACCTGGGAGAGGGAAACCGAGATTCGCGGGCGATACTCTTATCTCTTTGAGCCGTGAGGTATCGTTCTTTCTTGCTTACTGTGATTGCTTGTTGTAGTGTTAGTTCCTCCTTAAATTTTGAGGACAAAATTTTTCTCAGGAGGGTAGACTTGTCACTACCACATTTCTTGATGAGGGTATGTTTGTCATTTAGCATATTATTATTTAGTAATTAAATATTATATATTGTGCTACTAATTAGTTATATTATATTATACTATTTAATTATTGATTAGTGGGCTAGCCTATGTTTATTTGGACTTGTTATTAGTGGACCTATTAGATTGTCATGATACAATCAAGCCCAACATTAGACTAGGCCCATTAGACCCATTACCTTAATTAATTAAGGAGATTAGATTAGTTCATGAATAATTAGAAGCTTCATAATATAGCCCTTCCTATTTAAACCTAATGAATAACTAGTAGGTGCATCTTATGCATTGTACATTTCTTAGGAAGGAGGAAAGCAGGGGCTGGCCACTATAGAGGGTATTCTCTCTCTCTCTCTCTCTCTCTCTCTCTCTCTCTCTCTCTCCTCTCATTAATTTATTTACTTAGATACCTAATTATGTTCTTCCCCAATCCACTTCATTCCTCCATCAAATTTAACCCAATTCACTCTCATTTTCCCTCAATTTTATCTTCTAAGAAGCATTGGAGCTTGGATTGCAAGGATCACTTGAAGGAGGAGGAATTGACAAGGAGATTGTGTCCTAATTGTGTCCTTTGAGCATTTCATTGGAAATCCATCTTCCAATAGGTAAATTCTGAATCAACCCCTTAATTTAGATTCTAATTCATGCATTTGACTATTAGGAACCATCATATGGCTTAGGGCTACTCATAGGAAGAAGTTCTAGGCCCAATTGACCGTTATTGTGACTTCTACATAGGCTTTTATGCCCAATTTGAGAGAAATCAGAGATTGGTACACTAAGTGTTTGTCATTAGAACAAATTAGTCTAATTAGACTTATATTGATGGTGTGAGACTAGATACGTGTCCACAAATAAAAACGAGTAGTCCGTATCATGTTATTTTAGAATACGCTATGATATATGGTTTATTTTGGGGTGATTTGTGTTAATTTTCTTCAAATCCCTTTGCAACAAGTTGCATTAGTTATATATATTAGTATTTGATATGTGTGAATATTAATTATGGAGAATAGGGGCCTTTGATACTTTAATTGGATGAGTATCATGGGTATCCTAGTTGTGCACCCTAAATGTTTGAGGTATTGACTAAGTATATTTATATAGTTGTATTAGTTATGATACTTATATGTGTGTATATAAATATACATTAGTATGTGGTAGGGACTTAGTAGCTATTGACTATGTTATAGTGGGAGTTCAACACATGGTTCTTGTGTGTGGCTCGGGTAGAGGTATGAATGTGCCTCTGTGCACATGTGTGCATTGGGATATATCAACAGCAGTGTCGGGAGATGTCTGTGTGTGTACATTGAGGAGAGGGGTATTGTGGTTTCAGATTAGTAGAGGGGAGGGGGACTATCATCGTAATAATAGATATTATATGTGAGCTTGGTTTCAGTGTTCATTAGTTTACTGCATTTAGCAGTGAACTCGAGAAGGTATGTAGCAGCAACATTGGTAAAGGAAAGTGATAGCATCAGATGCGTGTGTGAGTGTATATCAGGTGTGTGTGTGTATGTGTATGTGTGTGTGTGTGTGTGTGTGTGTGTGTGTGCTGTGGAGAGTGGGTGCAGTGAGGTAAAGGGGTATTTTAGGGTTGTAGAATTAGCAGGTAGTAGGTAATGAAGGGAGAGCACTGTGTGCACTCCAGGTGCAACATAGTGGCATTTGGAGCTTGAGCAGTAGGAACCAAATACAACAGCAACATAAGAGTCCAGCAACAGTAGTAGAACATATGGGGAAGTTTGAGCTCGAGTTAAGGTATGTTGTAGACTGTATGAGAATTGGGGTTCCTGTGGACAGTTAGGATAGGATAAATTTTGTGTATCAGTTCATAAGGGAGATCGTGATGCACGAGGTATTGTACTTGTTAATAGATGTGTTGATGCACTTCTAAGAGAGTATCAGAGACCATGGGTGCAGACCAGGTTAGCTCGAGGGGAAAAGGATATACAGGCAGTATCAACAAGTGTGATACCCTCTTTTGCGTCATATTTGAGAAGAGGGGAGCTTAGCCTTTGTGTACAATAGTTATTAAGCATGTATCAGTAGCAGCAATAGGTAGGTATATCAGTTACTTGTCTACAGTTGGGAAGTCTAAAATCAGACTTGGTGATGAGGACCTAAGTGTGTATCCACGTATATATATATATATATATATATATATATATATATATATATATATATATATATATATATATATATATATATACTTCTTAAGAAAGAGGGTACATGAATTAAACTACCCATACATAAGAGGGATGAGACCCTATTTAAAATACAATATCGACATCTTGACTCAACTGGATGACCGCAATCTGTAAGTAATGATCCAGCTGTAGGTAAAGTGCTTCATAGTGGTTGTGACTGTAAATAATGGTAGAGCATCGTCATTATTCACCTTTAGGTAGTGGAGGAAGGATTTACCTTTTCAAAAAGTAAAAGTAATTCACCTTTAAAAGTTTTTAATTTTTCCTCGTCCACATAGTGGACAGTACTTTATCGGAGGTCTTCATCAATCATGTCTTTGTCTCCATTGTCTTCAGTATCTTTCTGAAGGTTCCTATAGAAGTCCGTCAGATCAAGGTTATCATCATCCAGAGTGGATTCAATAATTTTGTTGTCCAATATTTTCGAAACACCAGAAGTCATTGAACAATCATCAAGATCAAATATGGACTCGAATTGAGTAAGCATATATTGAATATATTGAAGACATCTTCTTAAGGTTGTCCTCAGTCATTTGAGGATTTCTTCTTATTAAGGAGTCCTTTAGTTTCTTAAGTGGTCTCTCTTCAATAATTTCTCTCTTAATCTGAGAGTCAAGAAGGATCTCATTATCCTTAACAGATTTCTTGATTGATGTTAATTTGTCATTCTCATCAATCTTATTCTACCACTTAATTAGAAATTTTCTAACCAAGACTGGAAAATTATTTGAATCATATTCACCTTTAATTATCCATTTAAAAATGTATAAAATCTTATACTGGATAAAAAAAGTACATGGTACTTTTACCTTCAAAAAGAGTGTCAACTTATGACAGTAAGGGGAAGATTGAATCCAATCTGAGAAAACCTTCTGAATAGATGAGTGAAGGATTTCAAGTGTGGCACCCATTTGAATCCACCAGTTATTGAACCAAGCAGGAATCTCCTGTCTCAAGATATCAGGACATATTCGGATGAACCAGGAATGTTTCTGCCTAATATTATTGAAATAGAAAACCTTATAGAAGGCATCAATATAATCCTAATAATTATATGATATGGACAAATTTTTGTCTTTGTTCACCAGAACTTTAGGTCGGTTTGGATGTAATTCCCCCCCCCAGATTGGTGAGTCCTAATTTTGCTGATGATCAATTTGCGGTATGATACTTAACTCTTGAGATCATTGGCTCTCTAGTAGAAGTGCTTAATTTCTACAGATTTAGTGGATATGAGGATGGCCTCAAAAATAGTTTGATGTTTGTCTTTGGTAGGAAACATAGAAGTTTTCAAATATTTATCCTTAAGTTTCCATGGATCATTCATCAACGGAACATCATATTTTTCCAATTGGGGAATAACTTCAGAATAATTTTTTCGAGTAAAGATTTCTTCAGTCTCAATCGCCTATTTGTATGAAAATGTTGAAACTGTATCATCGAGATATTATCATGTTTTCCTCCCTTATTAGAGGAATTTGATATGCTACCAAGAATAATATTCTTCTTGGGATGGGGAGTATTTTTGCGAAGATTGACGGCTGCTGGAACCCATGGTTGTTTTCCTTTACCTCTAATAAATTCTATATCAAAATCAAATATAGCAAACTTTATTTGCCATCGAGCAAATATTTGTTTAGATGCAAAATTTTTAACATCCTTTTCTAAAACTGTTTTAGCAGAGCTACAGTCTATTCATAGCAAGAACTTTTGATTCAAAAGATCATCTTAAAATTTATGGACACATTGAATAATAGAAAGAATTTCTTTTTTAATTGTTGAATAGTTAAGCTAAGCACTATTCTATTTTCCATAATAAAATCTGACAAGAGCTTTATTTTTATTGTCAGGATTTCTTTGCTTCAATATGGCACCAAAGCCGATATTACTGACATATGTTTCTACTATTTTAAACTACTCAACATTGGCTAAGTGTAAGCAAGATAGTTTTCTAACTCTTTGCTTAATAATTTGAACTGCTTTGGTGTGAGGATCACTCCAAGGAGTAGGATCCTTTCTCAATCTTTGATACAAGAATTTTGTGTCCTTAGATATATTTTGTTAAAAATCGGATACATAATTTAATGCACCTAAGAATCTTTATAACTGTTTATTATTATTTCTCATATATGGGAATTTAGAAGCAAATTCTATACTTCTATCAATTGGATAATTGTTTTATTCACAATTTTGTGTCCTATAAATTTTATTTTTTGTTGAAATAGTTTCATTTTAGGAGCAAAAATAACAAAACTATTTTTTATTACCAAATGTTTGAATATATTCAAATGCTTGAAGTGCTCTTCAATTGTATTAGAGAAGATTAATATATGATCAATATATGATAATATAAAATTAGAATATTGAATGAATATTTTATTCATGATGTTCTGAAATTTAGAAGGAGCATTCTTTAAACCAAATGGTAGGATATATATTCCATTTATAATGTCCAAAAGGAACGGTAAAAGTAGTCTTATACCTATCATTCTCGTCAATATGTATCTGTCAATAACCCGATTTGAGGTCAAATTTAGAGTAAATTTTGGCTTTCACAATTCTATTGAGAAGATCCCTTTTATTAGGGATTGGATATCTAATCCATCTAAGTACCTTATTCAAAGGTTTATAATTAATGATTAATCTAGGAACACCTCGTTCCTTTTCAGCATTATTATTAACATAAAATGTTGTCCAACTCCATGGGGAGTATGATCTTCTGATCTACTGTTTATCCAAAAGATCTTGGATTTTTTTTACATAATTTAAGATATTCTTGATTCATCTAACAAGGTCTATCCTTAGTCAGGATATCTTTCTTATTAAAGATATCTTCATAAGGAAGTGCAATAATATGTTATTTCCTATACCAAAAGGTATTAGAAATATTACTAGATTTGATCTTATTATCAATTCTATTAGTAATCAGAGATTCTATTATCTCATATTTATCTTTTAGAGTTAACACATTTAAAATAAACCATTCATTTCTACTATAGACTTGTAGTAATTAATATCATTATTTGTAACACATTCATTACATTGACAATCTATGCCACAAAATTTCAGAGGAACTAAATACATCATCATATAAGCTTTCCTCATAATCAAAATTGATTATTAATTTATTAAGAGTCTTTCTTAACCCTTCATCTTCGATCTCGTTTAGCTGTTGTTTTGTGTGAAATTTGCTAGCATAGTAGCCTAATTTGCCATATTTGTAACTTTTAACAAATTTATTCTTTGAGGACGATACCTTCCTAGAATAATTTTTGTTTCGGGAGACGGTTGATTCCTGTCTCTTATCATATTTTCTGGAAGAATAATTCTTGCGCTTATAAGGTTTCTTATTATCTTTGAAATCCTTATAATCTTTTTCTTTACCCTTCGAATTAGAAGGCTGCTTAGAAGATCAATTGTGAATTGTTCGTAGAAATCCCCTAATTGCTTTTTCTCAGTTAATTTCTGAGATTTTATTTGATTTTATAGCTTTAGGTTATTACATAAAGCTAAACCTTCTTCAATGCACTTATTGATTATATTTCCATAAGTGTATTGAGCATAAGGAATTATTCTATTATTTTGGTTCCTTAATCCTTGTCTAATTTTCTCTACAAAGAGATCGGGAAGGCCATTGATAAATTTTGATTTTCAATGAGCATCATTTGCATCTCCTAATAGTATTACTCTACTTAGATAAGTATCTTTATACCATCTAAAGTGAGTTAATGTTGGACATCTCAAGTTCTGAAGAAGAGTTTTAACTCTCTCCCCATGGTCGATTATTCCGCCTATAAAATATTCTAATATTGTAACAATGAGAGTATAAATAGCATCTTCTTTTTGTTTATTATTTTTATTTTTAACGGAATTCAATATTTTTGTTCTTTGTGTTACTGTTAAACAGTTATTACATCAGCCTCTAATAGTGTCGGAGAAACCATAAGCGATAAAGCTTGCAATATCTTTATCAGAATTGCCATTAACTTTAGCTATATTAGAATACATCATTATACGATGTAATTGGTCATGAATTTGCTTATCAGAAGCACCATCTATGTTCCATTCATAGATATACCCACCACTATAATGATTCTGAATTATTGAATCATTTTTGTCAAATAAGACATCGACAGGAGTCGGTCTTTTATAGTAGTATTTTGTCAAGTTTGGTTTATTATACTTGACGGGCTGTGTCATACTCTGGTTATTACCATAATTGGTACCCTTGATCTTTTCATGACCATCATCATGATTCCTAAAAGATATATTTTTTTAATTGATATTGGATTGTTATCTTCCTCCCCATATTCAATATGATGATATGAATATTCTGACGGAATATCTTCTTCTGGTATTTCATAAGTAGTGTGAAAGTTATAGATTTGCTTTCCAAGAACCTGTATTTTAGGTTCTTCACTAAATATCTTTCTAGCATGAGCTATAAGCTCTTTAAGTTGTTGGTCTTCAACATTAATAGTACGTAAATTTGTCTTCCTAACTGAGCAATCATCTCAGTAATATCTTCCTTAGTGACTTCAGGAGCTCTAATTTTGTATCCTTCAATATTAGAAGAATATTTTAAGGATATATTTGTCGTTTCTTTTAACGATGGCCTATCATAAAGATCTAGATTCTTCATTACACTAATCTTATATAATAAAGTTTCCAAAACTGATTCAATTTGAGTTAGTTGTTTAGCCATGATTTGGATAAATATATTAGTAAAGTTATTTTGCTTTACTAACTTTTGGAATTCTAGTATTATTTCTTCTTTACTCTCAACTACTTTGAGAAAAGATGTGGCTTAAATTTGTTAAGCCATATTTTTGACTGCGAATCTTATTGATTCATTCAGAGGATACGTAGATTTAATCTTAGTACCAATAGATCCAGTATTAAGGATCCAAACTTTCTCTTCTAACACATTGATTTGTGTTAGTTCAAAAGAAACAAAAAACTCTATAAACTAATTTCTAAATGGTTCAATCGTACCAGTGGTACTAAGATGATTATAGTAATCATCCTTGTGTTTCTTTATTTCATATTTAGAATAGGTATTCGCATACCATTTTCTAAATTTACTATGATCATAATATATCTGATCAAGTATGTTTCTGATATCTGGATTTTTAGATAAATCATCGAAAATGACAAGAACAAAGTCACCCTTAAAATCCAACTCAGAAAGATTGGAATCATCTGTATAATATTTCGGATGTGCAATTGCATCTTTGTTGAAAGTTATTTTTTCAACCTCATTTTTTTCTTTGCCTTTGGTAGAATAAGAAGCAATAGAAGAGGATGGTATAGAAGATGTTCCTATTGAGAAAGATGATCTTCTAGAACTAGATATCAAAAGTCTAGTTTTGTCTTGATGAGTAAATCTTACTTCCACCTAACCATCGTGAGTCTGAATAATCTAATCTGTTTCTGTATCCATGATTGCTCTTGGAGGTACAGTTAAATTCAAGATCCATTTATTAGGAAAGTTTATTTTATCCAACTTAATTATCCTATTATTATCTATCTTTGATGTCAACAAATTAGTTTCAATCAAAGTACTTTTCCCGGGCTTAGTGGTATGCTTTGCCTTAGGAGCACAAGAGGTCATTACCTTGTAATAAATTCTATTAATTATTGCTATAGTCTCAGATCCTGGTAAGAAATTATACCCATTGGTTTTGAGATATAAATTAACTGATTCGACAAGATTTCTATCAGTTAAAGATAAAGTAAAATTAGGATATACATTGAAATAGACTGGTCCATGGCAAATGCTAGTTTGCATAAATCCTATAAGGGATTGACTCCAGTCTAGACATCTTCCACCTCTGAGAGATGTAATAATAGATGCATTTAAACCTTATAAAATAAGAGGTTTAAAAGCAACCTATATTAGTCTAATATGAACATAATTATATTTTTCACGATAGTGACCTATGTCATCTTCACTAAGTAATTTTAGCGACTGTTCAATATCACGGATTTTAACAGTTATTTTTATTATTTTAATCTCAATGGAAGATCTACAATCAAAGGTACCAATCTGGTATATCTATTTTGGTTGAACTTTAGGTATATTCTATTTGGTCAACGCCTTTAATTCAGAGGAAAACTCAATATTTTGAGAATTCTTAATAGCCTTGCTCTTATTAACAACTTTCTTATTGGAACCAATTAATGAATTCATTAGAAATTTGAGTGTTCTACTTGACTCAAAAACTATGACCATAGTACATCAGTAACTTAATATTATCAAGATATCAAAGATACTAAACGTAATTAACATTAAAACCATTGTCTAAACTAACTGACCAAATAAGTAGGAGCAAAAAGTTTTTCTCTGGTTGATAGTAAAATTCTAGCACATGGCTGTCACATCCCGACACAACATGCCTACGCGACTTGAGTACTAAGACCTAGGCCAATACAACTAGACATAGACACATCTCCCAGAGAGAAAATAAAAGACTACCCCAAGTCCATTGAGACAACAATTTTGCCATTATAATTACCACTAGTATAAAAGAACCATGAAATAACAAAAAGTTACATGGTAATTACTATATCATAATCTTGAGGAAGTAGAATTACCTTAGCCGTGTAACAAATGGACTATTCCTAAAGTTTCTCCACCACTACGATGTAATTGTATTATAAAAGTCTGACTCCTATCGATGTCTTATTTGAGAAAAATGATTCAATAATTCAGAATCATTATAGTGGTGGAGATATCTATGAATAAAATGTCGCTGAATTATAGGTATTTAGCGATGTCCATATAAAACGTTGCAATACGTCGGTGATAGCGACGTGGAGCGACGTGGAGCGACGTTTAGCGACTATAATTTTTATAAATATATAATATGTCACTAGGTAGTCGTTAAACGTCGCTAACTTTTTAATTTTAGTGACATTTAGCGACGTTTATGTATTTAAGATGTAGTATATTATTATATCCGTGATGTTTAGTGACGAATAGACCGACGTCGCTAATTTATTTCATATAGGGTTTGACGAGTTTCTCTTCCCCCCATTTCCTTCGAAATCTCAAAAAATTTAAACCACCCCCCCCCAATACCGGTGCCCCACCTCGGCGACCCCCCTCCGGCCGCAGCCTCCCCCCTCCAGGGTGCTCCTCCCTCCGTCAGCTCCTCCTTCCTCCGGCTCCCCTCCTCCCTCCGGCGGCTCCTCCTTCCTCCGGCATTCTACTCTCTCCAACTCCCCTTCTCCTCACTTGGTGAGATCCTCTCTCTGTCTCCCTTCTCTGTCTCTCTCTCTCTCTCTATCACGACACAACACAACACGATACGACATAACATGACATGACATGACACACACTAACCCTAACCCTAACTCGGATACACACACGCACGTGGACACATTAACACATGCTAACACTAACCCTAATACTAACATGGACACACGGACACACACAAACATAGACAAGACATGACATGCCATGGACACACGGACACAAACAAGACACAGACAAAGATATGACATGGGCTAATGAAGGTCAGCAACAACCAAATAAGTATTTATTTCAATTTTTCTCTATTTATTTTTCGTGTACTAGAATTATGCCATCGTCAAACTTAACATAATTAAAATTTTAACCAACTCAAAGAGATAAAATTCTCCTTATTTAGTTTAACCCTAACAAATAAAAATATAAACTAAAAAATCGAAGAAAATAATATAAAACCGATCTACGAATTGGACCCGAGTTTGGATCCATGAATGGTCTCATATCACTAATCAAGCAAGAAATCACTCCCGTTGCTTCATAGTTAATACTAGTTGTGAGAGTGTGGATAGTTTAGTTAAAGTATAATCTGAAGTTGAAATAGACAACACTAGTAATGTGATACCAAGAAGCAATTTTGTGCTCAGAACAAGGTTCACAGTTTCGGTTTTGGAATCGATATCAGACTATTCCTATGAGTATCAGGATCGGCAGTATCGACAGTTTTGGATCGGAGTATCAAATTTTTTGATATCAAAATAAAATAACTATCACCCTTGTCGATTGGTTTACATGTGATAGACAAGGTTTCTTCTTTTACATGCTTTTACAACCTTACAATTCTTTTACATCCTTGCTGATTGGTCTTTTTTGTTATTTTGAATTGAACAGAAAAGAGACCTACATTGTCGGTATCGGTAAGTATGGGTCAGTATCGGGTATCGGTCAGCATTGGATCGGAAAATGCCAAACCGTATCGGTATCGACCGTATCAAATTGGTATCGGCTGATAGTACTGTAAACTATGGTTCAAAATTAGAATCTTAACCCATTTTACTGGAGCTCCTCTTTTGATATATTGTAGTATTGTGGTAGTACATTATTAGCTCATTTTTTCTTCCATTTAAGTCCCTTAATTCTATCATATTTTAAATAAGTCCACTAGATCTTATTAATTGCTTAACCTCCCCTCCCAAATTACTAGAAAATGTAGTTATGAGTCCCCTTCAGTCTACATCAGTCAAAAGGTTATGTTGAGGGCTCATAATGGCATAATGGCGTGATTTATATTAGTTTTCTTGAATAACTCATAATGGCATAATGGCGTGATTTCTTTGACATCATAACATGGTGCTTACATAATTTTATAAGCAACTTACTATATATAACTTGAGATAATATTTTGACTGTAGAATATACTATACATTTAGACTTGTGACACCACTAGTTATTTACTGTACAATTCTATGAATGCTGTGAGATATGCATAACATTTTCACTGTAGAATGTACTATATATTTGTGTATTTTATTATTCATCATATGTTGTTATTAGGTATGACAAGATGACGCAGAGGGTTCGGCAGGTCCCGAGGTAGACGGAGTGCTCCTCCGGAACTGCCTATTGTTGGTTCTGGATCCTCCAGTATATCGATCAGTCACATATCTGACTGTGACGACATTACATGGCATCACTCCTGGGACGAGTAGTTCCAGGCCTGATAGTACTCCCTCGTCCAACGTTTTTCCTGCAGACGGAACCATGGAGACAAATAAGCATATGGAGGAGGTCAAGCCGACGTTGTCCCAATATCAGCTAGATCCTCCATGCGCACCTCCGGAGGAGACGAGGACAGAGATTTGGGCCGACGGTACAAAGTAAGTCAATTAGATGGTTTAGCATCATATATATCGTATATTTCTTTATTCATCATATATTGACTTTTTTGATCAAAATAATTATCTCTGTATAGATATCGTCCCTCGTTGATACAGAGATGCTTGGGCCTCTTTCTAAGGAACAACTATGGTGGCCCTTGGATCAACTACTCTAAAGCTTCGGAGGAGAGGAAGGCGTTCTGGTTTGCGCACTTTAAGGTAAAAGTATATTATATAAATTCCCTAATTTATGCATATTATATAACTTACTAAATTATTTATTGTAGCAAATGTATTTCTATCCTCTGCACCGAGGCGAGTTGATCAAGCAGATATTTCCTGCCGTTGTCGCCAATCTTATTTGTGATGCTCTGGATGACCAGAAGGCTCGTGATAGCATTGGAAAACCGATCCAAGGTTGGATCACGCCTGAGAAGTGGACAGCGATGAGGGCTAGATTCGACGATCCGAGGTAGAAGGAAAGGTCTGAGAAGACCAAGGCAGCTAGGCGGAAGGCAGCAAAGTGGTGTGGTGGCTCAATTTCGATGACGAAATATTTTTGCTGTTCGGTATATTTTTTTATTTCAGATATATTATTTTAATGCAAGTACGATAAAATGGTAGTAGAAAAAAAAATGTTTAATTTTAGTACTAAATAATATATTTTTAACAGGTACAGAGGGGTGAGGATGCAAACATGGTGACCGTCTTCCTGGCCACCCATCGAAAGGACGAAAATTTCATTGGCGTAAGGGCCTCATAGACCTATGTAAGTATTACTTTACTTTGTGTTAATTTTAATATAACTTAGGAAATTATCGAGTATCCAAACTTTTCTAGGCCGAGTATCTTAGGCTGCATGAGCGGGCGACTGCTAATGCACCTACAGTGGGAGAGGCTGGTACTTTCTCGCAGCCCTCTCCAGCTCTGTCGACAGACGAGCTGTGGGTGACCGCCACTGGTGGTCTCCAGTGGGGTACGTACTACGGTACGTACCTATGGCGCCTTTATTGCGATGCAGTCATCTAGGGCCTCCCCGACAAGTGCACATTTCCCACAGCCCTCGCAGTCGTCGGCCCGAGTCCAGGAGGCCATTGACCGTCAGATTGCGTCTCTCCGTGACAAGTTGCTACAAAGGATGGAGGAGCAGCCCTTGTCCCAACCGCAGGCGGACGATGCGACGCTCATCGCATGATTTGATATGCTCGAGCACAGCATCATGGAGCTATGAGATTTGATAGCTGATCTTAGAGCGTCGACAGAGCGAAGCGTGATGGAGCTGCATGCATCACAGCTGTCCATGGGCGAAAGGCTGACGATGATGCATGATTCAATGGTTCATAGCCGTACGAGGCTGTTATCTACCATGGATTCATACAACCAGCGACTAGCAAAGTTTGAGCGGTTACGTCCTCCTGGTGCGCCTACATTGACACAGACTCCACCGATGTTACTGCCTTCTCCATCGACATCGGTGTCGATTTTACGGGAGCAGAATGATCTGTTCTTATCCTTCATGCGCGTCGGTGGTCATCCTCCTGCAGATCCGCAGTAGTCCTAGTTATGACCGTTTATTGATTGTTTGTGTTTCAAACCTATGATATTTGGTCATTTATGAATATTTTTTATTTTTGAGGCATTCAGACATTATTTCTTGTATTATTTAGGACGAGGCTTTCAGACTCAGTTGTGTGGATATTTGTTGTATACTTTACGACGATATTTTCTCCTGATTCGGTTTATAATCTCAATATTTTGTGTTCTTCAAATTTTATTATATTATTCATATTAAATATATGACAATTTATTGGTGTTGAGTATTCAACCGTAGGGGGTCGGCGAACCCAGCAAATTCAATGGAGGGTTGCTCCGGGTCTATTTGTACAAATTATGAATTCATAAACTACAGGAAGAATAGTTTAGAAACAATTCAGTATCCATTTTTTTATTTTTTTACTGTATCTTTAGCGATATTTTTAGCGACATTTTGCGATGTCTACTCATGTCGCTAATTATGTCGCTATATACGTCGCTATATACGTCGCTAAATCCGTAGCTACACATGTCGCTAAATAAGTCGTTGTCCGTCGCAAATTACTGTCATGGTAATATTGCCAGGTCATAATAACGTCGCTAAATTAGTCGCATAACGTCGCTAAATGAGTCACACATACATCGCTATAAAAGTCGCTATTTACGTCGCTATAAACGTCGCTATCTATGTCGCTAATTTAGCGACATATAGCGACAAAAATATACGTCGCTAATTTAGCAACGTTGCGTTGCTAAACGTCGCTAATATAGCGATGCATATACGTTGCTAGAAAATGTTAGAATAGCGATGTTTGGCGACATTTTTTCTGTCAGCGACTAGTTTAAAGGCGACTTCAATAAAACGTCGCTAAAATTATTTAAATAGCGACATTTTTTGGCCATTTAGCGACGTTTCTTTACGTCGCTAATTTGACTTATTCTGGTAGTGAAACAAAAGCTAAATGAGATCCAAGATGAAGGGTTAAGAAAGAATCTTTATAAATTAGTGATCAATTTCGATTATGAGGAAAGCTCATCTGATGATGAATATAGTTTCTCTGAAATTTGTGGCACAGATTGTCAATGCAACGAATGTGTTACAAACAATGATATTAATTACTACAAGTCTAAAGTAGAAATGAATGGTTTATCTTTAAATGTGTTAACTCTAAAAGATAAACATGAGATAATAGAATCTCTGTTTACTGATAGCATTGATAATAATATCAAAGCTAAAATTATAGATCTTCTTGAAAAAGATGAATCTAATAATATCCAGAAGCATAATAAAGTTTCTTATAATATATTCGAAGTAATATCTAGATATCAAAATAGATAGACAAGACCTACAACTATACAGGATCTTCAGTCTGAGGTTAAAAATCTAAAAGTAGAAGTTAAACTCCTACATTCTCAGGATGTATTGATCCAAAGACGTCTAAAGCTTCTCGAAAATGCTAATAAAGCAAGAAATAAAGAAATTATATTTGAATAAGGAGAATCTTCTAATAAAGAAGAAAATGAGGGTGATAAACTCTCAACGGTTCAAATGGAACAAAAGGCAAGAAGAGATAATCTCTTGCAAAAAATAGATTTATTTATTACCCATAAATGGTATATCAAAATATATCTACTCATTAATAATGAGTACAATATTACCAATTTGATTCACTAGTTGATAGTGGTGTAGATCTAAATTGTGTTAAAGAAGGCATTGTTCCTATAAAGTATTGTGAACGAACTTCTCAGACACTTAGTGCTGCTAATAATAAAGCACAAACCACTCCTTACAAAATTATCGATATAAACATTTGTAAAAGCAATATTTGCATTCCTTTATATTTAATTATGGTAAAAAAAATATTTTAACATGTTATCCTCCATTTCTTGAAAGACTCATGCCTATTCAGGAGATAAGTAGGGAAGGAATTAGAACCAACTATAAGGAAAAAGAATAACTTTTGAGTTTATAGCTAACCCTAGTGTGAAAATATTAAATGAAGTTACTCTGAAAGAAAATCAGACTAATTTCTTGAAAGAGAAAATTGCTCAGGTAAATATATCTCAGCAGTTAAAGAAATCAAAAATCCAGCATAAGATTAGATTGATTGAAGAGGATTTTGAACTACAAAGTTTTAGTAATATTCCTAATGCCTTTTGAATTATGAATGTAATGTCCTACTATTTGGTTTGAAGAATGCTCCTTCTGAATTTTAGAACATCATGAATAAAATATTTATTCAGCATTCTAGTTTCATATTATCATATTTTGATGATATAATAATCTTCTCTAATACAATTGAAGAGCAATTCAAGTATTTTAATATATTCAAACACTTGGTAATCAAAAATTGTTTAGTTATTTCTGCTCCTAAAATGAAACTATTTTAACATGAAATAAGATTTTTAGGACATGAAATTATGAATAACACAATTATCCCAATTGATAGAAGTATAAAATTTGCTTCTAAATTCCCAGATATAATAACAGATAAAAAACAGTTACAAAGATTCTTAGTTGCATTAAATTATGTATCCAATTTTTATCAAAATATATCTAAGGACACAAAAATCTTGTATCAAAGATTGAAAAAGGATTCTGTTCTTTGGAGTGATGCTCACACCAAAGCAGTTCAAATTATTAAGCAAAGAGTTAAAAAACTACCTTGCTTACACTTAGCCAATGCTGAGTGGTTTAAAATAATAGAAACAGATACCAGTAATATCGGTTATGGTAGCATATTACAGCAGAGAAATCCTGATAATAACAATAAAGCTCTTGTTAGATTTTATTCTGGAAAATTGAATAGTGCTCAGCTTAACTATTCAATAATTAAAAAAGAATTTCTTTTTATTATTCAATGTGTCCATAAATATCAAGATGATCTTTTGAACCAAAAGTTCTTGTTACAAATAGACTGTAGCTCTGTTAAAATAGTTTTAGAAAATGATGTTAAAAATTTAGCATCTAAACAAATATTTGCTCAATGGCAAACAGAGTTAGCTATATTTGATTTTGATATAGAATTTATTAAAGGTAAAGATAATTCTCTTCCTGAATTTCTTACTCGTGATTTTTTGCAAAATAATGAATAAAAAAAAAACAGCCAAGGGTTCTGGCACCCGTCAATCTTCGCAAAAATACTCTCCATCCCAAGAAAAATATTGTTCTTGGTAGCATATCAGATTCCTCTAATAAGGGAGGAAAACAGGATAATACCCTCGATGATATAGTTTCAACAGTTTCATACAAACAGGCGATTCAGACTACAGAAATCTTTACTCAAAAAATTGGTCTGAAGTTATTCTTAATTGGAAAAATATGATGTTCCGTTGATGAATGATCCATGGAAACTTCAGGATAAATATTTGGAAACTTTTATGTTTCCTACCAAAGATAAACATCGAACTATTTTTGAGGCCATCCTCATATACACTGAATCTCTAGAAATTTAGCACTTCTATTAGAGAGCTAATGATCTAAAGAGTGAAGTATCATACAAAAAATTGATCATCCGCAAAATTATGACTCACCAATCTTGGGGGGAATTACATCATAACCGACCTAAAGTTCTGGTGAACAAAGACAAAAATTTGTCCATATCATATATTTATTGAGACTATATCGATGTCTTCTATAAGGTTTTCTATTTCAATAATATTAGGCAGAAACATTCTTGGTTCATCCGAATATGCCCTGATATCTTGAGACAAGATATTCCTGCTTGGTTCAATAACTGGTGGATACAAATGGGTGCCACACTTGAAATCCTTTCCTCATCTATACAGAAGGTTTTCTTAGATTAGATTCAATCTTTCCTTACTGTCAAAAGCCTGACACTCTTTTTGAAGGTAAAAGTACCATGTACTTCTTTATCCAGTATGAGATTCCATACATTTTCAAATGGATAATAAAGGTGAATATGATTCAAATAATTTTTCAGTCTTGGTTAGAAAATTCATAATTAAGTGGTGGAATAAGATTGATGAGAACGACAAACTAACATCAATCAAGAAATCTATTAAGGATAATGAGATCCTTCTCGACTCTCAGATTAAGAGAGAAATTTTTAAGAGAGTCCACTTAAGAAACTAAAGGACTCCTTAAAAAGAAAAAATCCTCAAATGACTGAGGACAACCTTAAGAAGAAATGTCTTCAATATATGCATACTCAATTCGAGTCCATATTTGATCTTGATGATTGTTCTATGACTTCTGGTGGTTCAAAAATGTCGGACAACAGAATTAATGAATCCACTTTGAATGATGATGACCTTGATCTGGCGGACTTCTACAGGAACCTTCAGAAAGATGGTGAAGACAATAAAGACAAAGACATGATTGATGAAGACCTCCGATAAAGTTCTGTCTACTACATGGACGGTGGAAAATTTAAAACTTTTAAAAGTGAATTACATTTACTTTTCGAAAAGGTAAAGCCTTCCTCCACTACTAAAAGGAGAATAATGACGATGATCTGCCCTTATTGACAGTGACAACCACTATAAAGTACTTTACCTGCAGCTCGATCATTACTTGCAAATAGCGGTCATCCAGTTGAGTCGAGATGTCGACATTGTATTATAAATAGGGTCTCATCCCTCTTATGTATGGGTGCTTGATTAATGATCCAGTGGAAAGGTAAGTATTATATATATATATATATATATATATATATATATATATATATATATATATATATATATATATATATATATATATATTACCTAGCTATAAGTATATATTAATACATATGTTAGGTGGGGTAGTGAAGATACATATAAAGTATTGAACTATATGATAAGATATCATTATATATATATGTAATATAATTAAAAAAATATATATATGTAATGTAATTATGATTATGGTAAATATTATTGGATAAAAAAATATGATTAAGGTAAATATTATAGGATAAGGAAATAAGTATATATACTAAGTTATTACTAAGATAGATATACCTTATAGTTAATAACTATAATAGCCATGTATTGAAACTAGAAAACTAGATATGATACAGTATCACGTAGTATCTACTAGTATGGACTAATAATCACCCTAGAAGCTAGTGTAATCTAATATTGGCTTAGAAAAGCATATTTATTGTATTTTAGCATGATATTCATATATAGGTGTGTATGACACCAGCTCGGACACCGAGTCATACTTGTTGTTTAGAACCACATGCGAGTACATTCCTTGATAGTTTTCTTATTTGATAGTCTCTATGTTCCATGTATTTAGTTTTGAGATATTTTATTCCTGACACGATGGTTACACGGATTGGTATACATGGATCTTGGTCTTGAGATGTTATTGTCATAATTACTCAGTGATCTCCGTATCGTGCTTCGTGATTACTTAGTGATTACCATGATATCTTAGTGATTATATAGACCGTGATCATAGTGCATGATATTATAGACCGTGTAGTATGGTATACGTGTTATAACGTGTCATGATTTGGATTCGTGTACTAGTCGGGGGTTGAAAAAGTATTAGTGGATATGTAATCATACCTTATAGTCTGTTATTTAGTCTCGCCCATGATAGTTAGCATATCATGCAACCCACGCATGATCACGCTAGCTTACATTTTATTGATAGCCCGTGTTAGTTCCAAGACGATCACATTAGCTTACTAATATTTCAAGGCACATTATATATATTTTTTCTTTATACCAGTTTATTACATTATTGTTTCTCACCATATTGTTCTTAGTTCTTGCCATTATTTACCGTGATGCTCTTTCTTGTGATATATGCTAGTTCAGTTACTTCCATCATTTATTTTTATTGCTATTGATATTTTATAGTTTCTGTCAATTATTGGAACTGCTATTGTGTTGTACTTTGCTCCAATCCTGACTGTATATATTTTTTATATGATTCATTAGAGAACTGGTATCATATGCACTGCGAGCCACAGGATGGCGAGCCTATTGGGATAGCACCCGTAGAGCCTGTTGAGATAGTACCAACAGTCGATGAGACTTAGCTAGTTCATTTATGATATTGTACATGTTAGTTAGACTTTTGGCATTATATTATTTGAGATCTTGTGTTGAGATTAGACTTGGACTTGTGATGTATTGTGACTTTATATTTCTTTCTATTCCATATTATTTTATATCATCCTATAATTTATTATTGTGATTGGGTATTGTTTACCATTAACATATTATCATATTGTCCCCATTAACATATTATCATATTGTCCTCCATTTGGGAGTTGAGATATCTTGAAAGGTAAATTATATATAATTATGGTATGTTTAGATAGTATTATTGACCTAGACAGCGTTCTACCGTCGATGTTGTGGCGTAGGCTGGACGTACCTACGTACTCGTACCCTTACACAGTGTACGGGTCATGACAGTCAGTAGAAGGACGTAGATTACGATGAGAACTTTTTGCCAGTCGTCAAGCAGTCGTCTATTCGGGTGGTGCTAGCATTGGCAACCAGTTTTGACTTAGAGGTCGACTAGATGGATGTGAAGACGATATTCCTCCATGGTTATCTTGAGAAAGAGTTATACATGGAGAAGCTAGAGGAATTCTGTGAGAAAGGAAAGTCACACTCGGTCTGCTAGTTGAGGAAGAGCTTTTATGGTCTGAAGCAGGCTCTGAGGCAGTAGTACAGGAAGTTTGAGTCATTTATGGGAGAGCATGGCGATACACGGACGACGTTGGATCACTATGTATTTGTGAGATACTTTGACAAGGATGATTTTATTATTTTACGGTTTTATGTTGATGATATACTACGGGTGGGTCAGAATACCACTAGGATGGCGGAGTTAAAGCACCAACTGGATGCGACCTTCTCTATGAAGGATTTGGACGCTGTAGAAGTATGAAACACGCTGGGGAATTATACGCGCATTATTCAGTCAAAACCCCCAATATACATGAAGTCCACGTAAAATAGAGCTTCAAAACTGTACGTATAAAATAGAGCTTCAGAGCTGTTTGGCGTAAAGTAGAGCTTCAGAGCTGTCCAGGTAAAATAAAGCTTCAGAACTGTTTGGCATAAAGTAGAGCTTCAGAGTTGTCCGCGTAAAACAGAGCTTCAGAGCTGTTTGGCGTAAAGTAGAGCTTCAGAGCTGTCCGCGTAAAGCAGTGCTTCAAGATTGTTCTGCGTAAAAGGTTGCTTTATCCTCCTAGGTAAAGTTTAAGATACATTTATTTTTAATTCAGCGTAAAGTTGTACGAGGAACTCTTCGTATTCTTCGGATGAATTTGTCAGACAAATCAACGAACCTGGCACGTGACAAAAGTACTGCACGATGATCGAGAGGACGCTTGTAATGATAATTTTGCACAGAGACCCAGGTTGTCGTTTAGTGACATATTCTTGATACAAGTCATTTTTACGCATTCAAAGAATACGCTGCCTATTCTACATGGGCAGAAATAAGTTTTTACGCGTAAGATAAGATGAAATCAGACGCCACGTCAAAAGCTGCTTCTCGTACAGAGCTCGAGGCATATCTCTGCATTTAATGCACGATATGGAGGCATATCTCTGCATTTAATGCACGAGATTTTGTTCTATTTTTAAAAAATTTTGTTATGTCTGGGAAAGCTAAAACTGTGGCTAATACGCTCACATCACCATCCTTGCATTTTACGCCAACCTGACTATTTTCAACTATAGGAGTACGCCGTATGCTATCTTCTCGAAATACACCAACTCGGCTATATTTACAATGGTACGTGATAAGGCTATTTAGCCTAGAATACGCTCAAGACCTCAGTCATGATGGATAATTAGCTATTTTACGCTCACATCACCATCCTTCCATTTTACGCCAACCAGGCTATTTTCAACTATAGGAGTACGCCGTATGTTATCTCCTCAAAATATGCCAACTCGGCTATATTTGCAAAGGGACGTGATAAGGCTATTTAGCCCAGAATACGCTCAAGACCTCAGTCGTAATGGATAATTGGCTATTTTATACTGGTTATCTATTATTTATGAATCATCAAGTTTTACGCAGAGTTTGGCCTTTTACGCCAACAAGACAGTCACTTGGCTTTTACGCCAACCATCTTTACGCAGGGGCAGTTACCTACGTAGCTTGCATGCCATGATCTTCGAGGAGCGGTTATACGCATTACATTATAAAGGGACACGTGTCATATGCAGATTTATAAGATTATTGGAACGTGGGTAGAAGTTATCATAATCGCAACATAAAGGAAGCATTCTTCTTCACAATTTGGTCTTTTACGCCAACAAGACAGTTATTTGGCTTTTACGCCAACCATCTTTACGCAGGGGCAGTTACCTACGTGGCTTGCATGACATGATCTTCGAGAAGCAGTTATACGCGTTACCTTATAAAGGGACACGTGTCATACGCATATTCAGAAGACAATTGGAACATGGGTAGCAGTTGCAATAACTGTAACCTCCTATTTCCAAATTTCCGAAATAATTAGATTTTTAATTTATTTTAAAATATCAAGTTTATAAAATATTTTCTCCTTGAAATTTTTTATTTTGATTTTGAACAATGTTTGATTGTAGAAGGTGATTAAAATCTTTTATAAAAATCATTTTTCCTAAATGTCGATTTCTTATAAATAAATAAATAAATAAGAATGTATATATATTTCTCTAGTTTCAAATGTTTATTGGCTTGAAATCATAAAATCAGTTATTTGATAAAATTAATTAAAAGACTAGTTGTTTCTTCATAATAAATTTTATATTTATGGGATAGTAAATAAATGAATTACATACTTTCTAATATTTTGAAAAATGAGTTTAATTAGTAGCTAATCGGAAGCCTCTTAAAAACATTTTTCTTAAATTTCTTTTCTATTTAATTTACCCGTTTTCCGTCTCCCATTCACACCCTTATTTTTCCCACATGAAAAACCCGTTTAATTATGATCTGGGCCATTCATTATTGGGCCAACCCTCACCCTTTATCCCACACCTTCTCTCCCTATTTAAGTCCCTCATCACAACTCCCTAGAAACCCTAGCTAGCCCTCACAATTCCCAAAGCCAACAAACCACCACCATTTTTGTGTGCTTGTGTCCGTGTGTCCAGCATTACCGTGTCAGCCGTGTTGGCCTCGGGTCCGACCCCGGGTGTCCCACCGTATCCATTCATTTTTCTATGTCCAGTTATTACAATATTACATTTTTGTGTCCGACACACCCGGACACATCCACATCCACCACTGTACAACATCATCCCCGTGTCCGGCAGACTCGGACACATCCCCCCACAGCCATCAACCGCCGTGTCCAGCCCCGGACACGCCCACAGTACAACGAACCCATCGTGTCCAGCCGACACGATGCATCCGACACCGAAATCTAACCCTAACCTAACTCCGACGAGCACCGGTGGCCGCCCAGATCTCGATCGCCGCCCGGAGCCGTCGTCGACCGCCGCTGAGTCGAGCTTCCGCCGCCAAGTCAAATTTCCACCGCCGCTGAGTCGAAGATCCGCCGTCGCCTCAAGACGAACGCTCGATCGACCGACCGCCGCAGCCAGATCCGCCGACCGCCTCCTCGAACCGAGCGCCGCCTCCTCGAACCGAGCGTCGCCTCGAGCCGAGCGACGCCGCCGCCTCAGATCTGGAGCCGCTGCCGCCGCCGAGTTCGACCGCCCTGCTCCGGCGAGACTCCTCCGCCGACGCCGGAAACGAAACCCACCGTGAGCCCTTCTCTCTTTCCCTCTTCCCCTGTTCTTCTGTTGTAAAGTCACGGTTAGGGAAATGTAATAGTTTGATTAAAATGTAATAGTTTAATTAATATGTAATTGTTTAATTAATTTGTAATAGTTTAATTAATTTATAATTTGTTTAATTAATTTATAATTAGTTGAATTAATTTATAAAATTAGTTTAGTTAATTTTAGTAATCATTAATTAGTTATTAATCAGTTAATTAGTATTTAATTAGTTAATTATATAATGAGATTAGTTAATTAATTACTAATTAGTAAATTATTTATTAATCAGTGAATTAATTAATCAATTAGTTAAATTATATTGGTTTAGTTTAGTTAATTATTTATTAAGCAGTAAATAAATTCTTAATCAGTTAATTAATTTATTAAATATATTAGTTTAGTAATTTCATGTAATTAGTTAGTAATTAAAATATAATTAGCTTTATTATCTTAATGTATAAATCTAGTTATTTATTATGTGTAAAATTTAGTTATGTAATAATTAAAAAAAAAAGTTTTGATTATGCAAACATATAATAATTTTGAGGTTTATATTGTTAATTAAAAATATAGTTTCAATAATCTAAATTAGTTCGAAATTGGTTATTTTGGACTGCTCCGGACCCATTGGAACTAACTGCTATTCATTTGGGATCACCTTGAGAAGTGTGGCATTATGTACATTCTCTGATTAGTTAAATATGTATAAAATATATTTGACTGATATATATATACAAATATGTATTTTGGTATAAAAATATATATATTTATATACATCTATTAGTGTATATACACACATACGTATTTTGTACAATTACTAAGAGACACTTATATATATATATATTATATACGTTTTGATTAGTATAGTATAATATGTATATGTGTATTCCTTTAATATATATATGTAGGTATTTTGGTATAAAATATATAATGTTTAGTATATGTATATATTTTGTATATATATATGTACTTAATATATTTTCAAATATGTATAATTAGTATAAGTGTGTGTATATATATATCTTGTACGTACGATTAATGTATTGTATTTGTATTTAATGTGATGTACTAGTATTAGTATATATTTTAATAATAACATTGACAATATACATATATATATTTTAAAATGTATTTTAGTATATGTATAAGTATACATATATAATGTTCAACTGGTATAAATCAAATATGTATTTAAAAGATATATATATTGTAAATACATTTAAATTGGTGCATGTATATATATTGTAAGTATTAATGATAATTAATAATATGTGTATTTATATACGTATCCCTACTAGATGACCCTAGTTGACTAGTGCCATACCTGGCAGAGCCCTGAGTTCATGTATTTGTGATGTGTTAGTGTAGCACCTGATGCAAATATTGTATTGATATATTTTAGGACTGTTGCATCCTCCAGACGATACTCTGGGACAGGACATTGGTTTTACCAGCTAAGGACCCAAGGCGAGTACATTCTCTGATTAGTTTCTAATTTATGATATCTCCTATGTTCACTTTATCTAGTGTAAATATCCATGTTCTTGACACATCGGTTACACGGATTGGTATACACGGATCTCGTCATGAGATGTTATTCCTTATTCATGGTGTAACTTGTACAAGACTTGTTTTTCTTGTTATCTTGTGCATGTACAGACACTGATTCTCGGGGAGATTTGCTACCTTCCTAGGGAATCCCGTGCCATAGCGTACCATGATTGGATCTACTATACCAGTCAGGGTTGGGGAGTATTTTAGTGTAGATATGTGATCATACCCAACCTTACATGCATCATAGCTCACCCCACATCTCACGTCGGGTGCGGCCTGACCAACTCCGTGCCTCATAGCTGTTACGTGTGATTAGCCTGACCTCTACATGCATCATAGCTAACCAACGGTTAGCCTGACCTTCGTGAATCATAGCTAATCACATGTAACCAGCCTGATCAAGTTCCCAAGCCGATCACATGTTAAAGCTAGTACTCACATACTTAGTCATAGGTTTCTTGCTCTTGGACATATTATTTTCTTTTCCTGTAGTTACTTACAGTATTTCCAGTATTCCTTTCATTGTACATTTCTCGTACCTATACATGCATCTGGTATATTTCCATCTAGAACTGCTACATAGTTTATGTCATTTATATAGAACTGCTATTTAGAGATGTACTTTGCTCCTTCCTGACTGGAAAATATTTTTCCAGACTGTGACCTTAGTAGACTGGTTTCCGACACACTTGGGGAATTGAAAGTTAAGGATTGCAGGTATGATTATGTTGTCATTAGACTTGTGTTGTACTCTTTTATTTCTTCAAATTCCTATCGTACTGTAGTTGTGATTGAGTATTTCTAGATTTATTTTATGATATCCACGTCTCCTTATGGAGTTGGATACTAGCGTGAGATTGTTTAGATAGTACTTGACCCAGACAGCGTTCTACCGCCGATGCTGCGGCGTAGGCTGGACGTACCCACGCTCTCGTGCCCCTAAACCGGGTGCGGGTCGTGACAATAACCGCAGCGTAAAAGATGCAACTTTCTTCACAGTTTGGCCTTTTATGCCAACAAGACAGTTACTTTGATTTTATGCCAACCAGGCAGTTATTTGATTGATCTCTATAAATAGAGACCCCTGGTCACAAGGTGGAGGATCAGACGGAGACAATCAGGGCACAATCAGGGCATAAGCACAATCACAATCAGATATCAGAGAGAAAAGAGAGCACAGACAGAGAGTTTTGGTTGACAACTTTGGCAACAGGAATTCGATCCTACTTTCAACTCTTGAAGCTTCTTCTATAGCATTTCTTCAGCATCGTGTGGTCCAAGGAACAAAGGGATCGATCGCAGATCAGACTTCTATAGCAATACTTTCCCAAAATCATTTTATTATACTTAACATCCTCGTATAGGATTAATTGTACTCTTTTCTCGTTTATAAGCAAAAGGTTTCGTATAAACCCTCTTCTTTGTTTATCATCAAACAAAAATGGTGACTCTACTGGGGACGACTTTCTTCTCTGATGAGAAAGCAATTGCTCAACACGATGCTGTATCCATCGGATCGACGAAGAAGACTTTGGTCTTCTAGTTCGACCAATCTGCTTATGAAGACAAACTTCATGCAGGGGGTAGCTCTCATCCCTCCTCTATCCAGAACAACAGGAAGCTACGTAAAGTATGGACGCCTAAAACATCATCTACCCTTCCTGCAAGCTCTCACTCTCTGATCAACAAGGTTGTGTCAACACAGCCAACACGCCCTGTGCGTAAAAATTTGTCTTTCGTTGGTAACGTGGTAGACAAGACTTCTGGAAATGCCTCAGTGCCAATCCAGAAGTCTTAAACACGCCTTGTGCGTAAAACTTTGTCTCCCGTTTATAACGTGGTAGACAAGATTTCTGGCAATGCCTCAGTGCCAATCCAGAAGTCTCAAACATGCCTTGTGCGTAAAACTTTGTCTCCCATCTGTGATGTGGTAGACAAGACTTCTGGCAATGCCTCAGTGCCAATCCAGAAGTCTCAAACACGCCCTATGCGTAAAACTTTGTCTCCCGTCTGTGACGTGGTAGACAAAATTTTTGGCAAGGCCTCAGTGCTAATTCAAAATTTTCAAACGCGCCCTGCGCGTAAGATTACATCTCCCGTCTATGATGAGACAGATGTACCCTTTGATCACATCAAAGGAAAACAAGCGGCGAATCTTTCAACCTCTAAGCTTTTACGCCTACAAGAGAAGAAAGTTTTCACTTTACAGATTACGCAAACTTTCCCTATTTTAGGTGAACCTATGCAAAAATCTAAATTATGCCAGGATAGGTCTGTCCGCGTAATGAAGACTCGTTTCACGGGAAGATACGCTCCTCAGACAGATGATGGATCATATGCTACTCATATGGGTGAACTGTTGTATTCCTATGGCAGAGAAAGGGTTATGATTCCTAATCTACACCTTCCTACTGATGTAAAAAGGCAGAATAAGCCTTCTTCTTCTTCTTCTAGTAATCTTCCTGACTTGCATGATTTCTTGATTCAGAAACGCAAAGATAGGGGATCTCCTAATATGTCTATTACACCCCCTAGAGAATATTGTTGTAATAGTCATAAGGTTGTAATTAACTGTTGTTGTTCTAAAGCAAAACGGTCAGTTTTCGACCGATTGAACTATTCTTTGCTATTACAGGAAGAATAACCAGACAATGACATGTCTAGGGGTAGTCTCCCTCGACAAAACAGAGTAGCATCCAAAGCTAGGGATAGAATTTCCTCTGAGTCCGAAGATGATGTAACTATGACCATCTTCCCTGAGGATCGAACGACTCAGGGATCGGAAGCCCGAAATCCAAATGGGACTTTCTCCTTCAATGATGATGACATCATTGAAATCTTCAATATATTGATGAAGGAAAATAAACTTTGGTTACCCAACATCAGATACCCTGAAAAGGCTAGCAAGGTCGATGACCCAGAATATTGTCTCTTTCATCGGTACATTCATCACCCCCACAAAGGCATGCTATATACTGAAAAGGAAAATCCAGGATTTGATCGACGCCAAGTCATCACTTTGCATTTATAAATGAGAAGACGGTCACTGCAAATCGATCTCACTCTAACTTGGCAATTTTCCCCCTCAAGAAGTACCGTATGATGAGTCCCTAAAATCTCCCCAATGGAGTAACCTTCAGGTCTATCCCCACTCAGCAAATCACTCCCCAGTAAATTTTTCGGACATGGGTTCACGTCAATATTACCTCTGAACTGTTGTCCAAATATTTTTTTTCCTTAGCTGAGTTTGTCATGTCCAAGTGACCTCTGAGCAAACCTCCCAGGTTGTTGCTATCGATCAATTCACGTCCATATTACCTCTGAACTACGTCTCTCCACTTTCTCCAGCAGAGTAAATCTATCACCACAAAAATGGTCACTCACATATTACCTCTGTCCTATTTTTCTTTATCCCCACAGAGCCATATCTTACCACGTCCATATTACCTCTGAGTAAGATATTTTCAGAACTTTTTCATATCCATATCACCTATGAGTAAAGTTCTGCTCTTGGACTTTCTACTATCACGTTCACAGAACCCCTAGTAGTGCTAGTCATTTTAGCTTATTATCTGTACTTAAGGTACGCCATGGGTAATAAGTCCACAACCCAGAGGTACAAATCAACTCTTGGTTCTTCATCCCCAGCAAGTGCCTATGTGCAACATTTTCTCTTTCATTACAAATTCTTTTGAAAAAGAAACCATCATCTGTATCCAAGAGTCCCGGATACGCAATGGATGATGGATCCTCAAAATCTCCCCAGCGGAGCAATCCTTAGGTCTACTCACACACTCCCTCATTGACTATTCAAACCAATCTCGTTAGATGCTAGCCATGCTCATATTGCCTCTGAGCTATCGCCCCATCAATCTCCCCAGCGGAGCGATCCTTTGCTCTATCTTCATGTTCGGATAGAACACACTCAACAAAACACTCCTCAATGAATTTTTCGGACATTAGTTTACGTCCATATTACCTCTGAACTGTTATCTCGCAGGCTGAGTTTGTCATGTCCATATTACCTCTGAGCAAACCTTTCGAGTTTGGCTATCGATTATCATGTCCATATTACCTCTGATATCGGTTGTCATCTCAAATTAGTACCCGTACTTAACTCTAAGTACGCCAGTGGTGTTAGTTCCACAAAAACTGCCACTTCCATATTACCTCTGGCAGAGCTTGTCTTAAACTTATTACTTGCACTCTCGTGCACAAGAAGTAATAGGTCCACCAAAAACCCCCCGGGGGGGTGCCCGCAATGGAAACGAATAATTCAAGTCCATATTACCTCTCAACAGAGAAAAAGTCAGTTCATATTCATATTACCTCTGGAATTTGTCTCTCCACTATCCCCACAGTGTCATATCTTATTGCGTCTATTAGGGCTTGTTTCGAACTTATTATTTGCACTCAACATGCACAACGAATAATAGGTCCACCAAGGATCCCCCAGTGGGATGTCCTCAACAAACATGGTATTGTACTACGTCCATGGCTGCTATCAACGGCAAATTCCTGAAGAAGTATTATGCTTGATCTCCTTTACTTAATGGAGTATGATGAAGATTTTATTCTGATGATACTACGTACAAAGGTTAGCTGAATCATATTCTATCAGGTTCATATGACCTCTGAATAGATATATTTAACTAATTTGAAACTTCAAAACCTATCATGTTCATATTACCTCTGATAGTGTTTTGTATACAAATTTAGTTGGATCATATTCTATCGTGTTCATATTTACCTCTGAATAGATATTTTCAGCTAAACCAGTTACCAAAAGTATATCATGTCCATATTACCTCTGATATCACTTTCATCTTAGCCTATCTTTATATTATAATAATAAGTTATGGGTCCACAAAATCAGAAAATGTGTCTTTATTTATTTTTGAGAATAAAGGAGCAAAAAAGTACATCATTGGGGAGGAGCAGTTAAATTGCGGATCTGTTGCGCCAAAGCAGCCATCCTTTCATTCCTGGAGTTTCAAATGTTGGTGCTAGCCAGTTCCAGCTCTGCTTCGTCATTGCTCAAGAGAGATAGTTTGGACAGAGAATCAACAAAACTTGAATGGATGACACCCACATGTGTCAAGTTCTGTTGAGCTGTATTCACTTGGCCTTCCAATACATCATGAACTAGCGATGCTTTGAGAAGCATCTCCCTTGTTTGAGCAAGTTCAGCTTCCAGTTCTTGAACCCTCACTTCATATCCCTCACATTCGGTACGGCACTGAGCTAGCTGAGGAATACTCTCCACCAATATTGCTTGCTCTTTCTCCATCTCTTGTTGCTGTTCCTGGATGGATTTGTTTAAAGTTTTAGCCCTCTGAGCAAATTTCGAAGTTAGGGAGTCATACTCAGCCTGAACCAAGTCATTGATGCTGCCTTGGGATAGTTGCAAATATTCGTTAATGGGTTGTTCTAAACCATTAACCATTTGCTCTAACGCATTAGCTCTTTTAGCGTCATTAAAATTTTTAATCTGCGCTATAGTGAGTTTGGAGGACATCTTCACAGCATCAAAGCCTAGATTCTTCTCCAGCACCATGGATATTAATTCTTTCAAAGTGAGCTAGAATATGCTAGTGTATTATTCAACTAGCATAGCAAAGCTCGAATGGACACTGGGAGTGGCCGCAATATCAGGGAATCTCCTTTCTGGAATGACTGCAGAGGATGTTGCCACAGTCGTTGCTTCAACAGATGGTGCAACAAAAGAAGAGACACCAACAACAGTTGAAGTTGTTGGCATGCTCAACGAAGTAGGCACAGTCGAGATGGTGGGTTCATCCACCTCTGATTCTAATTGAACCACTACTGGCGGGATCATATCTGAGAATGTTGTGGTTTCAAGGAACACTTCTTCGACAGTTGTCACCACCATTTCATTAGCTAGATCCGCAACAAAATTAGAGGTTGTTTCAGCTCCGCCCTCCCCAGAAATGTCTGTGCCTGAAAATAAGATAAGAGAAAGTTAATATCAATTTGATGTTAAATTTCCTGAAAAAAGCATAAAGACAATATTTACCCATGGCCGATGGTATGTATATTTCGTTTGCAGCCTGTATAGCTAAATCATTTCTTAATGATGCTAAACAAGCTGTCATACCTGGAGAGGAGGGTACACCAACTGACGCTTGAGGATCGTCATCCCAGTCATCACCCAAATCTATTCGAGGTTCATCGGGTGGAATCAGCTTGAAATACTTACAGATGAAGGAGGGGCTAGTCCCATTATTTGTCTTATAAATGGTATAGTGATTATTAGTGAGCTCGGCCTAGAAGGCGATATAGAAGCATCACCAGTAACGATGGTAGATATAATCGTGGCAGCAGTCGCGGGCAAAGAATCTCCAGCATTTTTAGCTGGGACTGTGAAGGCTCCTTCTTTAAAAGGCGAAGGATCCCTAATCAAAGCATCATCCTTAACAGGGGAAACAATAGGTTCACTCTTGGAAGAGGCCCCCTTGGTGGAAGTCCTTTTAGGACTTTTGTAGTCTGCTTCTTCTTACGAGGGGAAGCCTCTTTCTAAGTAGAAGCCTTTCGTTTATTGGAAATTAAGAGAGGCTCTGCTGGTGGAGCTATTACGCCTCTCGGTAAAATCAATAAATAATCATCTGCACCAGTAGTTTCATCACCTTTATCAGAGGAGACAGATGGTATCTCCTCTCTTCCAGTCGACTTATGGGAGGGCATTATGAAACTTCCATATACATCAAAATCACGATAGAAGGTATTGATGGACACATAAAATTGTGCGTATGAGTGAAGAATGCGCAATTCCATGGAGAGAGAAGTCGCGGGAACAGCAAAGGTTACTCCAGTACAACCTATGATGAAATAACGCCATCCTCTAGCTCCATCAATAAGCCCACCTTTGAATTTAAAGCTGGTGATGGGATTTCCCACGTACAAGTAATCATACCCAAATTGCCTGGCGAAACGGATAGGCAGATAAGGTTCCAAGTAGCAGTGGTCCTCACTTCTATACAGCAGGTGTGAAGGTCTAATACAGACCAACCCGTAAAAGGCTTCAGGAGAAAGAATAGACTTCCCCTGACCTACATCATGAAGTTTAGTCCCCTACTGATTGATATGTACGGGGAGAACGGTGCAGAAGAATTTTCAACTATGGGCAAAATTCAGTGCTAGTCGACAATCTATGACGCTAGTCATATTCCAAGAAGAATTCTTATAATTCAACAAGAAGTTATTGCCCGTACCACTAGCAGATCCGGGAGACATCACTCTGGTGTTGTGAAGGATTAACCATCCCATCAGATATAAGAATGGTAATTCCACTCTGGGATATCCTTCGCGCTAAGTGGTATCGGCCAGCAGTCTATCAGTAATAGCCCTCAGGCCAGCTTGTATCCTGCATACCATGGCAGGGAGTAGGCCCAATCTTTCTCCAAATACCAAACGCACTGCAGGCCATAGGGTATTGCGATAAATACGATCCGCAGACGCAATGCCAGGCACCACCCATCGCCGTAGCAAGATAGAAAGGAAGCCAGCTGAGCTACTTTTGACAGAGGCTTTAGGCAATGCCTCATATAACTGTAGGCTTTGGTCCCTGCAGGATAACTATCTATATCTTCATTAAGAACACAATCTGGAGCCCCTGCATCTTCAATAAGGTCATCGATTGTGTTGGCATTAAGAATGCTCGGAGGGTTCAAAGGTTTGTCTTTGCTATCTACAACCTTATCTTGCATGACATTTCTAGCCTGATAAAAAAAAAGGTAAGATAGCCATTTGTTAATATGGGCTAAATCAGAAGGCTCTCTATAAAAAGTGGTGCATGCAAGATAGTGGCTCATCAGTTCTTGGTATACAGCCACTACCCGAGGGTTGGTATCCTTCAACTCTCTGTTGGTAGGGACGTATCCTTCATAGGGAATGTCTCCCATTAGTAGCTTTGAGATGTCTGTTATCTCATGAAGTGCCAGGCCCAACTCACCTATTGGAGTGGTGAAAGTCCCAGTGAATGAGTTATATCGCTCCATCAAAGCTAAAAAAAGATTTGTGTTGATAGACAGTCCAACACTAGTAACACTGACAGCCTCAAATAAGTTAATACTTTCTATCTCCATTTTGAAGTGCTTGAGGGCCCATGCAGTTAATCTGACCCATCGAAGATTGTGGGGGTTAAGCCATTCACTGGTGCGAGGGTTAACCCTGGGATATACTCCTCCCTGCACCATGAATTCATTGCAGAAAGTTGCCATTTGAAATGGTTGGATCAAAGAAGAGTCTTCACCAGGGACGCTGCCTGGTAGTAAACCTCTGAAGGGCATAATAGGGCCTGAGGGACTACTTACAAAGGATCCTCGGTTTAATCCCTTCTTATAGAAGATCTTCCCTGGCTAGCTATGAAGATCTGGAGTCAGAGTCCATGCCTTCCTTCTGGGATATGTGGCATAAAAGAATGCAGAAATGGGGTAGTCCCTGAACATCTTTGGCAGGTACATAACAGTGCCCTCAACAAAAAATATCCAGTCTTTCTTCTTGGGCTTCGTTTGGGATTGCTTATCAATAACATCCCCAAATAAGAAAGCTGGTTTCTTATACTCAGTTCCATCTATGTATGTCAAAGGTTCCCCGCTGATCATACTTAGCAACATTCTTTCTCCTTGGGCCGAGACCAGAATTCTCCTTTCTTGAGGATACTCATTTCCAGAGATGGAAAAAGTTACATGGGACAAGTCCCCCAAGTAGTTGGAATTTAACATTCCAGCAGCAGTACCAATTACTTCAGTCAGAGGAGGGATCTGTAGGTCCACTGCAAAAAAGCAAGAGAATAAGTTAGTTTTATGCTGGAATTTACTTTCAGTGCATAAAACGTAAGGTGCTACATTCTTGCAGTATACGCCAAATTTAACAGTCTGAGTTTTACGCCAGATTGCAAAATATGGAGTTTTACGCTGGAATTTACTTTCAGTGCGTAAAACGTAAGGTGCTACATTCTTACAGTATACGCCAAATTTAACAGTCTGAGTTTTACGCCAGATTGTAAAATATGGAGTTTTATGCTGGAATTTATTTTTAGTGCATAAAATACAAGGTTTGCGGTATACGCTAAAATTTAACAGTCTGAGTTTTTATGCCATATTGCAAAATATGGAGTTTTACGCTGATACATTAAAATGTGGGCGTATTTGCGCATACACGTATAACATGTGCGAAGGGATTTTATTTCTCTAGAAGTTTCACCTATGATGCCCGGTGCACAGCTAGACGGTGGAGCACTTCGTTCAGAACGAGGCTCGCTTGGCCTAGTAGGAGTCACTCGTGCTTGAGCAGAGGAGCGAGATGATGAAGCGGCTTTCTTTCCTTTAGCGGCGGAGGTCTGTTTTGGTGCCATGGCAAATCTGAGGTTTTTTCAGAAAGAGACGAAGAGTTTGTTTTTTCTTTTCAGAAAGAGATGAAGGGTTTTTCTCTCTCATGACCTAGGCCTATTTATAGAAGTAGGCCTATTTATAGAAGTTTAAATGACTCTCCGAATTCTTAACCAAATCCAATTTTATCATAGTCGTTTAGGATTTGGGACCACGTCAGCAGATCATTTGAAAAGGAAGACAGATAGTCATGTTGCGTAAAGGATCCATCAGAAGCTACGGATCTACGATTTTACGCCCAGAAGCTACGGATCTACGATTTTACGCTCAGAAGCTACGGATCTACGATTTTACGCTCAGAAGCTACGGATCTACGATTTTACGCTAAGAAGCTACGGATATATGATTTTATGCTCAAAAGCTACGGATCTATGATTTTTATGCTCAGAAGCTACAGATCTATTATTTTATGCTCAGAAGCTACGGATCTATGATTTTACGCTTAGAAGCTAAAGATCTATGATTTTACGCTCAGAAGTTACGAATCTATGATTTTTTTTGCAGAGCAAGGATCTATAATTCTACGCTCAGATGCTACGGATCTATGATTTTATGCGCATCTTAAATTATGCGGGACATATCAGTTAGCAGAATACGCGTATGTCTTGATAATTTGGGTTTTACGCTTGAAAAAGCTAGTTACAAGAGTTTACGCAGGAAATGCTCTTCTTATCAGCGTTTTCTCTTCTTTTTCTTTCGAGAGGACTTCATCAGACGAAGGGCCAAGGAGGTCTCTGAAAATGTCTGTCTTCATTAGAGATGACTTTTTGGCCATTGAAAGTTCATTTCAAGTTTAGCCAGAATCTTTTATATCTAGTTCAGGGATGGCCTATTCGGCGGACATTTCTTGCCCTGTCTCAAGAATCTTTCGAGAAGCTATTTTTGAAGATGATGTTCTGAACAGATGTTCTTCGTATTTATAAAGGAGAAATGATGGTTCAGAATTCTATGTGACTCATCGTCAAAAATAGCATGACAATTGGATTTTCAAGACAATTTAAGGCTAAAGAGTTTTTACGCATCTTCCTTTATGTGTAAAAGATGGAACATGACTGGATGCGTATTTATCAGAGTCTGCGTAAAAATTACTCAAGTGTCTTGAACCTGCGTATTACCAGACTTTCTCACAGCGACATGGCAAATCAATTACGCATGAAAGAAGACAAGTTTATTAATCATGATTACATATGATGGAAATCCATTTTTTCAAAGGATTTTTTATTAATATTCAAGATCACGATTACATATGAGGGGACTCTATTACGCTAGGTTCTCATTTCTTCTTCTACAGCACTTCTTCAGCTCCTATATGCCGGGTGCCAAGAAAATAATTAATGACGGAAGGATACAGAACTGGGCCTATTTTATTCAAGCCCACCCCCCATACGTCATCGGCAGCCATGCTTAGAATTGTGATTGGGATTCAGACCCAACACAATACTGGAAGACACGGCCAAGCTGCACCCCAGGATCCAGCTTCATAATAGGAGAAAATACAGCTAGCAAGCTGTGTGGTCTAATGCGACCCTTTCTCTCTCTTTGAAGGATTGTAATATAAAATTGCTGATTGCCTCAAGCAAAGAAAGCTATGATATCCTTCCATGGTCCATCATTGCAGAAAATATTTGCTCGAAGACGTCTCTTTTTATGGCTCCTTCCATGCTAGAAGAGCATAATCTTCTTCTTTCTCAGTTCAGCCCAATGAATCTCAACAACCATCTTTGTGGTGAAGGAAATATGGAAAAACAAGTTCATTTGCTTGCCCTTATATAGGCAGAAGAGAACGTACAAATCCCAACATATTTCTTAAATATCGCCAAAAAATTAGCCTCGAAGAATGAGTCAAATTTGACCATTTCATGCTTCATTCAAAGTATTTCAAATTACGAGGAATTTGAAAACTTTGAAGGGGGTCTTGTAGAAGCATGAAATACGCTGGAGAATTATACGCGCATTATACAGTCAAAATCCCCAATATACATGAAGTCCGCGTAAAACAGAGTTTCAGAGATGTATGCGTAAAACAGAGCTTCAGAGCTGTTTGGCGTAAAGTAGAGCTTCAGAGCTATCCGCGTAAAACAGAGCTTCAGAGCTGTTTGGCAGAAAGTAGAGCTTCAGAGCTGTCCGCGTAAAACAGAGCTTCAGAGCTGTTTGGCGTAAAGTAGAGCTTCAGAGCTGTCCGCGTAAAGCAGTGCGTCAAGATTGTTCTGCGTAAAAGGTTGCTTTACCCTCTGCGTAAAGTTTAAAATACGTTTGTTTTTAATTCAGCGTAAAGTTGTACGAGGAACTCTTCGTATTTTTCGGATGAATTTGTTAGACAAATCAGTGAACCTGGCACCTGACAAAAGTACTACACGATGATCGAGAGGACGGCTGTGATAATAATTTTGCACAGAGACCTAGGTTGTCGTTTAGAGACATATTCTTAATATAAGTCATTTTTACGCATTCAAAAAATACGCTGCCTATTCTACATGAAAAGAAATGAGTTTTTACGCTCAAGATAAGACGAAATCAGATGCCACGTCTGTAGAAGCATAAAAAATATGCTCGAAATTATACGCGTAAAACCCCCAACATACATGAAGCACGCGTAAAATAGAGCTTCAACGTTGGGTGGCACAAAATATGACTTCAGAGCTGCCCGCGTAAAGCAGCGCTTCAAGCCTGTTTTGGCGCAAAAGGTTGCTATGCCTCCCTACAGCGTAAAATATGTTTGTCTTTAATGTAACATAAAGTCATACGAGGAACTCTTCGTATTCCTCGAATGAATCTGTCAAACAGAACAGTGAACCTGACTCCTGACAAAAGTACTGCACCACGATCGAGAGGACGGCTGTAATGATGATTCTGCACAGAGGCCCAGACTGTCGTTTAGTGGCATATCCCTGATACAAGTCATTTTTACGCATTCAAAGAATATGCTGCCTATTCTACACAGGCAGAGATGAGTTTTTACGCTCAAAATGAGAATAAATCAGACGTCACGTCTAAAGCTATTTTTTGTACAGAACTCGAGGCATATCTTTGTAGTTAATGCGCGAGATGGGGGCAGATCTCTACATTTAATGCATGAGATTTTGTTCTATTTGTAATGACTGGGAGAGCTATAACTAGGGTTAATACACTGACATCACTATCCGTGCATGTTATGCCAACCCAGCTATTTTCAACTATAGGAGTACGCCGTATGTTATCTCCTCGAAATACTCCAACTCAGGCTATATTTGCAAAGGTACGTGATAAGGCTATTTGGCCCAGAATATGCTCAAGACCTCAGTCAAGAAGGATAATTGGCTAGTTTATGCTGGTTACCTATTATTTATGCAGCATCAAGCTTTACACAGCTATTTGGCTTTTACGCCAACAAAACAACTACTTGGCTTTTATGCCAATAAGATAGCTACTTGGCTTTTACGCCAACAAGACAGTTATTTAGCTTTTATGCCAACCATCTTTACGCGAGGGACAGTTACCTACATGGCTTTCATGCCGTGATCTTCGATTAGCGATTATACACATTACCTCATAATGGGACACGCGTCACACGCAGATTCAGAAGATCATTTAGACGTAGGTAGCAGTTATTGTAACCGTCACGTAAAGAGTGCCACTCTCTTCACAGTTTGGCTTCTATATCGACTGGACAGTTACTATGACTGAGCTCTATAAATAGATACTTCCAGTCACAGAAGAGGAGGAGGGCGGAATCAAGGGAGACCAAGATCAGAGATCAAATCAAAAGAGAGAGAGAGCATAAAACAGAGAGTGTTGGTTGACAGTTTAATCCCACTTACAATCTTTGAAGCTTCTTCTTCTTCTACAGCACTTCTTCATTATCGTGTGGTCCAAGGGACAAAGTGATCGACCGCAGATCAGACTCCTATAGCAATATTTCCCCAGAATCATTTTTTTATTGTACTTAACATCCTCGTATAGGATTAATTGTACTATTTTTCTTGTTTGTAAACAAAGAAATGGTTTCATATAAACCTAGTTTCATTCTTTTATTTATCATCAAATACAAGATGGTGACTCTACTGGGGAAAACTTTCTCATCTGATGATAAAGCCATTGCTCAACACGATGTTTTATCCGTCGGATCGACGAAGAAGACTTTGGTCGTCCAATTCGACCAATCTTCTTATGAAGACATGCTTTGCGTAGGGGGAAGCTCTCATCCCCTCTCTGTCCAGGACAACAGGAAGCTGTATAAAGTATGGATGCCCCGGACATCCTCTACCCTTTCTGTAGGCTCTCTCTCTCCGATCAACAAGGTTGTGACATCACAACCTATACGCCTCATGCTTAAAAATGTATCTCTCGTCTGTGACGTGGCAGACAAAGCTTCTGGCAATGCCTCAGTGCCAATCCAGAAGTCTAGAACGTGCCTTGCGCGTAAAACTATGTCTCCCATCTGTGACGTGGCAGACAAAGCTTCTGACAATGCCCCAGTGCCAATCCAGAAGTCTAGAACACGCCCTGCGCGTAAAAATTTGTCTCCCGTCTGTGACATGGCAGACAGAATTCCTAGCAAAGCCTCAGAGCCCGTGCAAAAATTTTAAATGCGCCATGTGCGTAAAAATACATCTCCCGTCTATTAGGAGGCAGATGGACCCTTGGATCATATCAAGGGAAAACGAGTGGCGAATCTTCCAACGTCTAGAGTTGTACGCCACCAAGAGAAGTAGATTATGAGTGACGCTGGAGGCCACTTGAGGACTATCCCTGTTTTAGGTGAGCCTGTACAAAACTCTAAATTACGCCAGGATAAACCTGTCCGCATAAAGAAGACTCGTTTTACGGGAAAATACGCTCCTCAAAAGGATGATGGATCATATGTCGCTCACATGGGTGGACTACTGTATTCCTATAACCGAGAAAGGGTTATGGTTTCTAATCTCCACAGGCCCACTGATGTAAAAAGGCAGAATAAGCCTTCTTCTTCTACTGCTAATTTCCCTGATTTACGTGATTTCTTGATCCAAAAATGCAAAGACAGGGGTCAAAACTAGGATTCAGTTCCCCTAACTACCAAGCGTGGGGAGATCATGTGGGAAGTAGCGTCAACACATAACGTCATTATGACATATGTGCCATATGAAGAATCTGTCTTTATTGTTCCACCGAATCGCAACGATCAGCATTAAATAATCTTTGGTTGAATGCGGAATAGACCGATTGTACAAGAAGAATCTCACGAGTCTGATATTGGGAGAATGCAAATCCACAGATATAGCCCACAAGCTTTAAAGATTATGCAGAACATGGGTTAGGATTTAAAGTTGAAGCAAGGCCTCAATTATGGAAAAGGCAGATGAATACCATTGCATGGTGTTCCTTACTGTCAACGAACTCATTTTGGGTTAGGGTTTACTGCATCTCTTGCAAACTCCAAACCTCTAGAGTCTGATCTTGTAATACCAGAGGCAGGTCCTTCTAAATCAACTTCTGTGGACGAAGGCAAACAAAAGAAGAAGAAGAAGAAGAACCAGACAACGACATGGCTGGGGGTGGTCTCCCTCGACAAAACAGAGCAGCATCCAAAGATGGGGGTAGAATTCCTTCTGAGTCCGAAGATGATGCAACTATGACCATCTTTCCTGAGGACCGTACGACCCAGGTATCGAGAGCCTGAAAGTTAAAGAGGACTTTCTCCTTCAATGAGGATGACATCATTAAAATCTTCAATATATTGGTGAAGGAAAACAAACTTTGGCTACCCAATATCAGATACCCTGAAAAGGTTGGCAAGGTCGATGACCCAGAATATTGTCTCTTTCATCGGTACATTTATCATCCCACGAAGGCATGCTATGTGCTGAAAAGGAAAATCCAGAAGTTGATTGACGCCAAAGTCATCACTTTGCATTTATAACGAGAAGATGGTGTCTCCCCAGATGAGCAACCTTCAGGACTATCCCCATTCAGCAAATAAATCCCCGGTAAATTTTTCAAACATAGGTTCACGTCCAAACTGTTTTTCCTCCAGCTGAGTTTGCCATGTCCAAGTGACCCCTGAGCAAACCTCCCAAGTTGTTGCTATCGATCAGTTCACGTCCATAACACCTCTGAACTACGTTTCTCCACTTTCTCCAGCAGAGTAAATCTATCACCACAAGAATGGTCATTCCCATATTACCTATGCCCTATTTTTTTATCCCCACTATATCTTACCACGTCCACCATACCTCTGAGTAAGATATTTTTAGAACTTTTCCATGTCCACATTACCTCTGAGTGAAGTTCTTCTCTTCGACTTCCTACTATCACGTTCGCATAACCCCTAATAGTGCTAGTCGTTTCAACTTATTATCTGTACTTAAGGGACGCCATGGATAATAAGTCCACAATCCAGATGTACAAATTAACTCATTGTTCTTCATCTCCAGCGAGTGCCTATGTGCAATATTTTCTCATTCGTTACAAATTCTTGTAAAGAACCATCATCCGTATCCAAAAATCTTGGGTAGGCAATGGATGATGGATCCTCAAAATTCCCCCAACGGAGCAATCATTAGGTCTACTTGCACACTCCCATAATGACTATTCAAACCAGTCTCATTAGACGCTAGCCATGTTCATATTACCTCTGAGCTATCGTCCCATCAATTTCCCCAGCGAAATAATCTTTTGGTCTATCTTCATGTTTGGATAGACCACACTCAATGAATCACTCGTTAAAGAATTTTTTAGACACTAGTTCATGTTCATATTACCTCTGAACTGCTATCATAATATTTCTCTCAGGCTGAGTTTGTCATGTTCATATTACCTCTGAACAAACCTTCTGGGTTTGGCTATCGATTATCATGTCCATATTACCTCTGATATCGGTTGTCATCTTAACTTAGCACCCGTACTTAACTCTAAGTACGCCAGTGGTCTTAGGTCCACGAAAACTGCAACATCCATATTACCTCTGGCAGGGCTTGTCTAAAACTTATTACTAGCACTCACGTGCACAAGAAGTAATAGGTCCACCAAAAATCCCCCAGTGGGATGCCAGCAATGGAAATGAATAGTTCATGTCCATATTACCTCTGAACTATCCTTAGTTTCCCCAGCAAAGAGAAAGTCGGTTCATGTTCATATTACCTCTGGACTACGTCCCTCCATTACTCCCACAGAGTCATATTTTACCGCGGCTATATTACCTCTGGCAGGACTTGTCTCAAACCTATTACTTGCACTCTCGTGCACAAGAAGTAATGGGTCCACAAAAAATCCCCCAGCAGGATGTCTTTACTAGCCCCAAAACCCGTCACATCCATATTTCCTCTGATTGGGCTTGTTTCGAACTTATTATTTGCACTCAACGTGCGCAATAAATAATAGATCCACCAAAGATCCCCCAGTGGGATATCCTTAACAAACACGATATTGTACTACATATATATTACCTCTGGTACGATATCCAAAGCTCGCACAAACAATCATAAAGAAATGGAGGGCCCTTATGCGATTGCAAATGGCGCTTACAGATTAGCCAAGCCTAATGAAAATTTGGCAATGGCTCCTATCAACGGCAAATTTCTGAAGAAGTACTATACTTGATCTCCTTTGCTTAACGGAGTATGATGAAGATCTTATTCTGACGATACTACGCACAAAGGTTAGCTGGATCATATTCTATCATATTCATATGGCCTCTTAATGGATATGCTTAACTAATTTATAAACGTATCATGTTCATATTACCTCTAATAGTATTTGGTATACAAATTTAGTTGGATTATATTCTATCAGGTTCATATTACCTCTGAATAGATTTACATTCAGCAAAACCTTAACGAAAGTATGTCATGTTCATGATACCTCTGATATCACTTTCATCTTAGTCTATCATTTATATTCTAAAGTGATGGGTCCACAAAGTCAGAAAATATATCTTTATTATCTCTAAAAAATTATAGAAGAAGCAAAAAAGGTACATCATTGGGGAGGAGCCGTTAAATCGCGAATCTGTTATGCCAAAGCCGCCATCCTTTCATTCCTGGAATTCAAAATATTGTTGCAAGCCTGTTCCAGCCTTGCTTCGTCATTGCTCAAGAGAGATAGTTCGGACAGAGAATTAACAAAACTTGCATGGATGACACCCGCATGTGTCAAGTTATGCTGAGCTGTCTTCACTTGGCCCTCAAATATATCATAAACTATCGATGTCTTGAGAAGCCGCCCCCTTGCCTGAGCGAGTTCAGCTTCCAATTCTCGGACCCTCGCTTCATTTCCCTCAAATTCGGCCTGGCACTCAACTAGTTAAGGAATAACCTCCACCAAGACAGCCTACTCTTTATCCATCTCTTGCTGCTGTTCCTGGATAGATTTGTTTAGAGATTCTATTTGCTCAACAAGTTCTGCAGTTAAGGAGTCATACTCAGCTTGAACCAGATCGTCGATGCTGCCTCGGGATAGGTGCAAATACTTGTTAATGGGTTATTCTAAACCATTAACTATTTGCTCTAGCGCATCAGCTCTTTCAGTGTCACTAAAATTTCTAATCTGCGTTATAGGGAGATTGGAGGACATCTTCAGAGCATCAAAACCTAGGTTCTTCTCCAGCACCATCGATATCAATTCTTTCAAAGTGAGGTAGAATATGCTAGTGTATTAATCCACTAGCATAGCAAAGCTCGAATGGACGCTGGGAGTGGCCGCAATATCGGTAAGTCTCCTTTCTGGAATGACTGTAGAAGAGGTTGCCACAGTCGTTGCTTCAACAGATGGCGCAACAAAAGAAGAGACACCAACACCAGTTGAAGTTGCTGGTATACTCGACGAAGGAGGCACGGACGAGATGGTGGGTTCATCCTCCTCTGATGTTATTTGAACTGCCACTGGCGGGATGACACCCGAGAATGTTGCGGATGAAAGTTTGGCAGCTTCAAAGCATGCTTCTTCGACGGCGAGCACCGCTGTTTCATTAGATGGATCTGCAACAAAGTCAGAAGTTGTGTCAACTCCGCCCTCCCCAAAGATGTCTTCGCCCGAAAAGAAGACAATAGAAAGTTAATATCAATTTGATGTTAATTTTCCTGAAGAAAATGTGAAGACAATATTTACCCATGGCCGATGGTATGTATGTTGTGTCTGCAGCCTGTATAGCTAAATAATTTCTTAATGATGCTAAACAAGCTGTCATACCTGGAGAAGAGGGTGCACCGACTGACGCTTGAGGGAAGTCATCCCAGTCATCACCCAGATCCACTCGAGGTTCATCGGGTGGAATTTTGCTAGAAATATGTACAGACGAAGGAGGGATTATTCCCATTATTTGTCTGGATAAAGGCATATTGATTCTTAATATGCTCGGTCTCGAAGGCGATCTCAAAACACTACCAATAGCGGTAGTAGCGGCAGCGATCGCGAGCAAAGAATCTCCAGCACTCTTAGCCGGAACTGTAGAGGTTCCCTCTCTAAAAGACGAAGGACCTCTGATCAAAGAATCATCCCCAACAGGGGAAACAACAGGCTCGCTCCTAGAGGCCCCCTGAGTGGAAGTCCTTTTAGGACCTCTGACCGTCTTCTTCTTGCGGGGTGAAGGCTCTTTCAGAGTGGAAGCCTTTCGCTTATTGGAGATAATGAGAGGCTCTGCTGGTGGAGCTATTACGTCTCTCGGTATTATCAACAAGAAATTATCTGCACAAGTAGTGTCTTCCCCTTCATCAGAGGAGACGGATGGGATCTCCTCTCTTCCAGTGGACTTATGGGTGGGCATCCTGAAACTTTCATACATATCAAAATCATGATGGAAGGTATTGATGGACGCATAAAACTGCACGTACGAGTGAAGAATGCGCAACTCCGTGGAGATAGAAGTCGCGGGCACAACGAAGATTGTACCAGTACAACCCATGATAAAGTACCGCCATCCTCTAGCTCCATCAATAAGTCCACCTTTGGACTTGAAACTGGTGATAGGATTCCCCACGTGCAACTGGTCGTACCCAAATTGTTTGGCTAATCGGCTGGGCAAATAAGGCTCCAAATAGCAGTGGTCCTCACTTATGTACAGCAGATGGGAAGGTCTAATGCAGACCAACCGGCAAAAGGCTTCAGGAGAAAGAATAGTCTTCCCCTGACCTGCATCCTGAAGTTTCGTCCCCTGTTGATTGATATGTACGGGGGGAATGGTACAGAAGAGCTTCCAAGCATGGGCAAAATTTAATGCTCGCCGACAATCTATGACGCTAGTCACATTCCAAAGAAAATTTTTGTAATTCAACAAGAAGTTATTTCTCGAACCGCTGGCAGAGCCGGGAGACATCACTCTGGTATTGTGAAGGATTAACCATCCCATCAGATATAAGAATGGCAATTATACTCTGGGAAATCCTTCATGCTGTGTATCATCAGCCAGCAGTCCCTTAGTAATGGCCCTCAGGCCAGCTTGAATTCTGCACACCATGGCAGGGAGCAGGCCCAACCTCGCTCCGAATACCAAATGCACTGTGGGCCATAAGGTGTTGCGATGAATGTGATCCGCAGACGCGATGCCAGGCACTACCCACCGGCGTAGCTAGACAGAGAGGAAGCCAGCCAGTTGAGCTTCCCTTGATAAAGGCTTACGACAATGCCTCATATAACTGAAGGCTTTAGTGCCTGCTGGATAATCCCCTATCTCATCATCGAGAATAATCTGAAGCCCCTGCGTCTTCACTGAGATCATCGATCGTATTGGCACTAAGCATGCTCAGGAGGTTCAAAGGCTTAGCTCTGCTATCTACAACCTTGTCCGGCTTAGCATTTCTGGCCTGATAAAAGAAGAGGTAGGATACCCATTTGTTGATATGAGCCAAATCAGAAGGCTCTTTATAGAAGGTGGTGCAGACAAGATAGTGGCTCATCAGCTCCTGGAATACTGCCACTGCCTGAGGGTTTGTATCCCTCAGCTCCCTGTTTGTGGGAACGTACTCTTCATAAGGAGTATCTCCCATTAGCAGCTTTAAAATTTCTGCCATCTCATGAAGGGCTAAGCTCAACTCACCTAGTAGAGTGGCAAAAGTTCCAGTGAGCGAATTATATTGCTCCAGCAAAGCTAAGAACAAGTTGGGGTTGAGAAGCAGCCCAACATTAGTGGAACTTATAGCCGCAAACAAGCCAATACTCTCCAGCTCCATCTGGAAGTGCTTCAGGGCCCAGGCAGCTAAACTGGCCCATCGAAGATTCTCGGGGCTAAGCCATCCACTGGTGCGAGGGTTAACCTTGGGGTATACTCCTCCCTGCCTAATAAAGTTATTGCAGAAAGTCGATATTTGAACCGGCTAGATCAGTGAAGTGTCTTTACTCGGGACGCTGCCCGACAGTAATCCTCTGAAAGGCATAACAGGGCCTGAAGGACTGCTCATAAAGGCTCCTCGGTTCAATCCTTTCTTGTATGAGATCTTTCCTGGCCGCCCATGAAGATCGGGTGTCAGAGTCCACATCATCTTTCTAGGATGTGTGGCATGGAAGAATGCTGAGATAGGGTAATCTCTAGACATTCTTGGCAGATACATGACCGTGCCCTCAGCAGAAAACACCCAATCTTCTTTCTTGGGTTTAGTCTGGGATTGTTTATCGATAATATCCTCGAATAAGAAACCTGGTTTCTTATATTCAGTCCCATCTATGTATGTCAGGGGCTCCCTACTGATCATACTCAGCAGCATTCTTCTCCTTGGGACGAGATCAGAGTTCCCCTTTCTTGAGGATACTCGGTTCCAGAAAAGGGGAATGTCACATGGGACAAGTCCTCCAGATAGTTAGAATTCAGCATCCCAGCAGCAGAGCCCATCACTTCAGCCAAAGGAGGGATCTGAAGGTCCACTGCAAGAAGCAAGAAAACAAGTCAGGTTTACGCTAAGACGCTACACTCTTGCAGTATATGCCAAGGCCTGACAGTTTGAGCTTTTACGCCAGACTGCAAAAAATTTGAGTCTTACGCTGGAATCTATTTCCAGCGCGTAAAACTCAAGCTCTAACAGTCTGAGTCTTTACACCAAACTGCCAAAATTTGAGTTTTTACGTTAGAATTTTCATCCAGCGCATAAAAGTTATAATTTACAGTATACACCAAATTTTGACAGTTTGAGTTTTTACGCCAGATTGTAAAAATATGGAGTTTTTACGCTGACACATTAGAAATATGGACGTATTGTTGCGCATACATGTACAACATATGCGGAGGGTTCTCTATTCATCCGAAGTCTTTACCTGTGATGCTCGGAGCGTAGCTCGACGATGGAGCACTTCGTTCAGAACGGGGCTCGCTCAGCCTAATGGGAGTTGCTCGTGCTTAAGCAGAGGAGCGAGATGAGGATGCAGTTTTATTTCCCTTAGCCGCGGAGGCCTATTTCGGTGCCATGGCGAAGCTCAAAGTTCTCAGAAAAGAGACGAAGACGAAGAGTTCTCAGAAAGAAAGGGTTTTGCAGAAACAGATGAAGGGTTTTTTCTTTCTCAAGACCTTCGGCTATTTTAGATTTCAGATAACTCTTCGAATCCCTAACCAAATCTAATTTTTAATAGTCGGTTATGATTTGGGACTACGTCAGCCTATCATTTGAAAAAAGAAGATGGACTGTCATGCTGCTTAGTGGATCCAGATTTTACACGCAGAACAAATCTACGATTTTACGCTCAGGGGCTATAAATCTATGGTTTTACGCTCAGAAGCTTTTACGCTCAGAGGCTATAAATCTATGGTTTTACACTCAGAGGCTACAAATCTATGATTTTACGCTCAGAAGCTTTACGCTCAGAGGCTACAAATCTATGATTTTACGCACAGAGGCTACAGATCTATGATTTTACACTCAGAAGCTTTTACGCTCAAAGGCTACAAATCTATGATTTTACGCTCAGAAGCTAAACAGATGCTACGGATCTATGACTTGTCGAGAAGGCCAATTATAAGGGTTTACGCATAAAATATTCCTTTTTGGCTACAAAATATTCCAAGTGCCTAAAACACACAGAGGTTAGCATTGAAGATGACTATTTTTCTTGTGCCTTTGGAAGGTCATTCGAAGTCTAGCCAGAATCCTTTACATCTAAGTTAAAGTATGGCCTGTTCGGCGGACATTCCTTGCCCTGTTTCGGGGAATTTTTGGAAAACTATTCTTGGAGATGATATTCTGAACAGAAATTCTTCGTATCAGAGAAGTGACAGTTCAAAATTCTATGCGACTCCTCATCCAAAAACAACATGACAGTTGGATCTTCAAGACAACTTAATGCTAAAGAACTTTTTACGCATCTTCCGTTACGCATAAAAGTCGGGACGTGACCGGATAAGCGTTTACCAGAGTCAGCGTAAAAAATTACTCAGACGTGTCGAAGCTGTATATTATCAGACTTCTTCACAGTAAATATGGCAAATCAGTAATGCGTAGAAGAAGACAAGTTTATTAATCATGATTACATATGATGGAAATCTAGTTTATAAAGGATTTTTCATTTTCATGATTACATATGATGGAAATCCTTTTTTTAGAAAGGATTATTCACTAATATTTAAGATCATGATGGGAATCGTTTGCGCCAGGTTCTCATATTGGTGGAGATCTTTTTCTTCTTCTACGGCACTTCATCGACTTCTACGGCCGATGAAAAAGAAAATGATTAATGGCGAAAGGATACAAAACTGGGCCTATTTTATTCAAGCCCACCCTCCATACGCCATGGCAGACACGCCCTAGAATTGTGTTAGGGATTCAGACCCAACACAATACTGGAAGACAGGGCCAAACTGCCTACCTACGTCCAGCTTCATAATAGGAGAAAATACAGCTAACAAGCTGTGTGGTCCGATGAGACCCTTCCTCTCTCCTGGACGAATTGCCATAAAAAATTGCTGATTATCCCAAGTAAAGGAAGCTATGATATCCTTCCATGATCCATCGTTGCAGAGGATATTTGCTCGAAGATGTCTCCTTTTACGGCTACTTACATGCTGGAAGAGTATAATCTTCTTCTTCCTCAGGTCAGCCCAATGAATCTCGGCAACCATCTTTTTGGTGAAGGAAGTATGGAAAAACAGGTTCACTCTATTACCTTTATATAGGCGGAAGAGAACATACCCAATCCCAACAACTTCCCAAATATCTCCGAAAAATCAGCCTCGCAGAACGAGTCAAATTTGACCGTTTCATGCTTCATTCAAAGTATTTCAAATTACGAGGAATTTGAAAACTTTGAAGGGGGTCTTATAGAAGAATGAAAAATACGCTGGGAATTATACGCGTAAAACCTCCAACATACATGAAGCACGCATAAAACAGAGCTTCAACACTGGGTGGCGTAAAACATGACTTCAGAGCTGCCTGCGTAAAGCAGCGGTTCAAGCCTGTTTTGGCTTAAAAGGTTGCTATGCCTCCCTACAGCGTAAAATACGTTTGTCTTTAATGTAACATAAATTCATACGAGGAACTCTTCGTATTCCTCGAATGTATCTGTCAGACAGAACAGTGAACCTGACTCCTGACAAAAGTACTGCACTACGATCGAGAGGACGGCTGTAATGATGATTCTGCACAGAGGCCCAGACTGTCGTTTAGTGGCATATCCCTGATACAAGTCATTTTTACGCATTCAAAGAATACGCTGCCTATTCTACATAGGCAGAGATGAGTTTTTACTCACAAGATGAGACGAAATCAGACGCCACGTCAAAAGCTATTTTTTGTACAGAACTTGAGGCATATCTCTGCAGTTAATGCGTGAGATGGTGGCAGATCTCTGTATTTAATGCATGAAATTTTGTTTTATTTTTAATGACTGAAAGAGCTAAAACTAGGGTTAATACGCTCACATCACTATCCCTGCATGTTACGCCAACCCGGCTAATTTCAACTATAGGAGTACGCCGTATGCTATCTCCTCGAAATACGCCAACTCAGGCTATATTTGCAAAGGTAAGTGATAAGGCTATTTGGCCCAGAATACGCTCAAGACCTCAGTCAGAAAGGACAATTGTCTAGTTTATGCTGGTTACCTATTATTTATGCAGTATCAAGCTTTACGCAGCTGTTTGGCTTTTACGCCAACAAAACAACTACTTGGCTTTTACGCCAATAAGATAGCTACTTGGCTTTTACGCCAACAAGACAGTTATTTGGCTTTTATGCAAACCATCTTTACGCGAGGGCAGTTACCTACGTGGTTTGCATGCCGTGATCTTCGATGAGCGATTATATACGTTACCTCATAATGGGACACGCGTCACACGCGGATTCAGGAGATCATTTAGACGTGGATAGCAGTTATTGTAACCGCCACGTAAAGAGCGCCACTCTCTTTACGGTTTGGCTTCTACGCTGACTGGACAGTTACTGTGACTGAGCTCTATAAATAGAGACTTCCGGTCACAGGAGAGGAGAAGGGCGAAATCAAGGGAGACCAAGATCAGAGATCAAATCAAAAGAGAGAGAGAGAGCATAAAACAGAGAGTGTTGGTTGACAGTTTAATCCCACTTGCAATCTTTGAAGCTTCTTCTTCTTCTACAGCACTTCTTCATCATCGTGTGGTCCAAGGAAGAAAGTGATCGACTGCAGATCAGACTCCTATAGCAATATTTCTCCAGAATCATTTTTTTTTTGTACTTAACATCCTCGTATAGGATTAATTATACTCTTTTTTTTGTTTGTAAACAAAGAAAGGGTTTTATATAAACCTAGTTTCATTCTTTTGTTTATCATCAAACAACGTCAAAATCTGTTTCTTATATAGTGCTTGAGGCATATCTCTGCATTTAATGCACGATATAGAGGCATATCTCTGCATTTAATGCACGAGATTTTGTTCTATTTTTAAAAAAATTTGTCATGACTAGGAAAGCTAAAACTGTGGCTAATACGCTCACATCACCATCCTTGCATTTTATGCCAACCTGGCTATTTTTAACTATAGGAGTACGCCGTATGCTATCTCCTAGAAATACGCCAACTCAACTATATTTGCAAAGGTACGTGATAAGGCTATTTAGCCCAGAATATGCTCAAGACCTCAGTCGTGATGGATAATTAGCTATTTTACGCTCACATCACCATCCTTACATTTTACGCCAACCAGGCTATTTTCAACTATAGGAGTACGCCGTATGCTATCTCCTCGAAATACGCCAACTCGGCTATATTTACAAAGGTACGTGATAAGGCTATTTAGCCCAGAATACGCTCAAGACCTCAGTCGTGATGGATAATTGGCTATTTTACGCTCACATCACCATCCTTGCATTTTACGCCAACCAGGCAATTTTTAACTATAGGAGTGCGTCGTATGCTATCTCCTCGAAATACGCCAACTCGGCTATATTTGCAAAGGTACGTGATAAGGCTATTTAGCCCAGAATACGCTCAAGACCTCAGTCGTGATGGATAATTGGCTATTTTACGCTGGTTATCTATTATTCATGAATTATCAAGTTTTACGCAGAGTTTGGCCTTTTACGCCAACAAGACAGTCACTTGGCTTTTACGCCAACCATCTTTATGTAGGGGCAGTTACCTACGTGGCTTGCATACCAGGATCTTCGAGGAGCGGTTATATGCGTTACCTTATAAAGGGACACGTGTCATACGCAGATTCAGAAGATTATTGGAACGTGGGTAGCAGTTATCATAACCGCAGCGTAAAGGAAGCATTCTTCTTCGCAATTTGGCCTTTTATGCCAACAAGATAGTTATTTGGCTTTTACGCCAACCATCTTTACCTAGGGGCAGTTACCTACGTGGCTTGCATGCCATAATCTTCGAGAAGCAGTTATACGCGTTACCTTATAAAGGGACACGTGTCATATGTATATTCAGAAGATAATTGGAATGTGGGTAGCAGTTGCCATAACCACAGCATAAAAGATGCAACTTTCTTCACAGTTTGGCCTTTTATGCCAACAAGACAGTTACTTGGCTTTTACGCCAACCTGGCAGTTATTTTATAGATCTCTATAAATAGAGACCCCTGGTCACAGGGTGGAGGATCAGACGGAGACAATCAGTGCACAATCAGGGCATAAGCACAATCACAATCAGAGATCAGAGAGAAAAGAGAGTACAAACAGAGAGTTTTGGTTGACAACTTTGGCAACAGGAATTCGATCCTACTTGCAACTCTTGAAGCTTCTTCTACAGCACTTCTTCAGCATCGTGTGGTCCAAGAAACAAAGTGATCGACTGCAGATCAAACTTCTATAGCAATACTTCCCCAGAATCATTTTATTGTACTTAACATCCTCGTATAGGATTAATTATACTCTTTTCTCGTTTGTAAGCAAAAGGTTTCGTATAAACCCTCTTATTTGTTTATCATCAAACAGATGCAGTTAAGACTATTCTTCGGATGAAGACCAACCAAGAGAGAGAGAGAGAGAGAGAGTCCAAGATTCTACACTTGTTCCAAAAGAAGTACATCTATCGGGTACTTTAGCGTTTCAGGATGGACGGGTCAAAGAAAGTGAGTAACCCCCTTGTGGCTCCCTTTAAGTTCACTAAGGAGCCATTTTTATCTACCGAGGATAAAAAAGAAGATTTGGAGCGGGTTCCTCATGTATGCTTTGGTTTGTAAGAGACCAAACATCGTTTATGCAGTTGGCACAGTTAGCAGGTATACTTCCAATCTTGGAAGGATATATTGGAGTGCGGCTAAGTGGATTCTACGATACCTTCAGGGCACTATCCGATTGGAGACTTTTTTTGTGGTTACGAGCCAAAGTTGGTTGGGTATATCGACGCTGATATGGATGGAGTTATAGACACGAGGCAATCAACTTTGACTATATGATGATGTTTTCTAGTGGAGCGATATCATGGCAGTCGCGGTTACAAAAGTGTGTTGCCTTGTCGACGATAGAGGCAGAGTACATTACGATGATAGAAGCTAAAGCAAGAGTAGTACCCTTTGCTTTGCGATAGCCAGAGTGCAATTCACCTTGTGAAGAACCAGAAAATTTATAGCCGATCCAAGCACATTGATACCCCAATATCATTAGATATGGGATATGGTTGAAAAGAAGCAAGCGGCACTTGAGAAGATTCATACAGATGACAACAGAGCAGAGATGTTCATAAAGATTCTTCCAAGAAAAAAGTTTGATTACTCCAGGCGAATCTTCGAGATGACGACCTCCTCCACATAGTTATGAACGGGGAGATTTGTTCACTACTAAAATACAGAGATTTAGCGAAGGCTGATATCTGATGCCAAATAATGACGTCTCAGTGGTATTATAATGACCAAATACAATAGATCAAAAATTTAATATAATTCTGTTGCCAGGTCGTCGCTATGTCATCACCGGATTGTGCCACATTACGTGGGAACTACGTGGTAAACCTTTACGACATATTGGTGACGGCTACTCGATTGCGGCGACGTACTAGGACGTCACTGGTCCGTTGGCTAAGTCTGTGCCCTAAGTTAAAAGAAAATACGGCCGATCAAAATTTAACATTTTGATTGACCGCTCTTTCTCTTATCTCCCACTCGACTTTCCCTCGCTCCCTCTCTCCGGCATTCCCCTTCCCGTTGTCCCCTCTCTCCGGCGACCCCCTTCCCATGGTCCCCTCTTCTCCGGTGATCCACTTTCCGTGATCCCCTCTCTCATCTCCGATGTGGTCATGCCTACTCCCCTCCGTTCCTATTCCCCCTCTCGGCTCCTCCGTACCCCCTCATCCTCCATCGTTTCCCCTACTCCTCCAACGTGTCCCCCCACTGTAAGTTCTAGATCATTTGATCTCTCAATATATGTTGATGTTGATATTTAGGGTGTACCATTTGGTGACGATTTATGTGCTAATTTCTTGTTACTACACGAAATTTAGGAATAATTTCTGTGATAATTTCTTATTATTGGTCGAACTACATGATCGAAAACTTTGTTATCGTATTTGTCGTAGAACTTGTTGAGGCTTGCAGTGCAGATTTAATATGAGGGCAGTCTTGTAGACTTTGCAACAACTGTGATTATATATGTGGTTGCACAGTGAGTGTATGATATATTAGTTTGATTATATGAGGTTGAGTGGCTAGGTATCAATGTATCCATGATGCGTGGATGTGAGAAAGAGAAGAGGTTTATGGCATAATATGTTATGGGTGTATGAGTGTGAGGATAAGTAGTATCAGTGAGTATTAAGCTTTTGGGGGTAGAGCTCGGGTCTGTAGGTGTTTAAACTTTGGATGAACAACCACCATAGAAAAACAAGTTTATAAGGTTAAAATTTAGATTGTCACAACATGTTGTAGCTCCAACTAAAGCATATCATACAAACTAATTAGAAAATTTGCATTACTTCTCTAGGAAGCAAGGACTTGGCCTAATAACGGTGAGGCATAGTCCATACAGCCATTTGACTGGCGAGATAGAGACCATGCAGCCATAGATAACAATGACTGTCCTTCAGCCCCCATCCCTCGGCAATGATGATACCATAATCCATCACTATATTTTATATTGTGAGCTGATGTCTTAGCATTACATTATGTGGGTTTATCTTAATTCTCTTATATCCTTCAGATATTACATTTGATAAGAACATATACTACACTAATGTACAGAATAGATGATTCACACTAATGTATGCTAGAATAATTTTGGGTAGTGTGATGAGCCATCGATAACCGAATTCATGTCGATATTATAAGGAAAGGTATCATATTGAACAAATGTCGATGTTGTAACTTTCACTTATTTCTCTACTTTTTGCTATGGTAGAATATGCAAAGTACAAATTATAATGCTTTTAGAATGCCTATCTAATGTCGTATGTATATATAATTGCTTCTGTGTATTTTATCTTACGATACAGAATTTTTCACACGCACCAAGCAATGGATCGTTACTTGGCTGATCGTACGTGGATGTACCAGTGGCAACACGATAGCATGATTGGTCTGAGTGACAATTTTAAGGCAGACATTAAAGTATTTCTTAAGTATGCCATGAGCAAACATGATTACATGGATGGTCTAAAAATCAAGTGCCCATGTGCTTATTGTCATAATAGACGTTACGAAGAAGTGGTGATTGTGAGAAAGCATCTGACCCTTAAGGGTTTTGTACGTGATTACGACATGTGGACATTGTAAGGTGAACTTTATGCAGAAAGATAGTCTGCTTTTGTTGTGGATGTTGCTACGAATGTTGCCATCGAAGATGATGTAGACTATGTTAAATACAAGATGTTTGAATAATAACTACAATAGGATTCGTCAACTAGATCAACTCGTTGTACCGACATACGATCTGGTCATAAAGTATGTATCTAATAAATAATTAGTCGTTCTACATATCTATTAGGATAACAAACTCCTAGTGGCTCGACATTCTTGAACACTCTAATGGGAGAGCCATCCACAGAGAAGCTTATGAAATTAATGTCACCAACATAAATTAATGTGTTAGAAACTATAGCTCAGCCAGTACTACAGACATACATGAGAGACTTACTTACATGATTTTTTTTTGAATTCCAGAGAATGGCGTAGGTGTGAAAGTCTATAGTGGGATCAAACTCCAGATAGAATTTGTCGTGTGAACAAGGTATGGGTCCCCGCTCGAGTTCACGAGAAACTCAAAGTCGATCTCATCATGTCCTTCCCCGAGGGATGACAACTGATCATTCATTTGAAATTCATAGAGATATTAATGTAATTTCAGAGGAAGTGTGGTTTAAATTCATATGTATGTATACTAGTTAGTGTGATATTGGGAGGCTTGCCTAGAAGGCAGTCACGATACTTTTATTGTTCCTTGGAACAATCTTTAGCTGAAGGCTCATCTCTCCAAAAAAGATGATCGTTCGTAGATTGAAACCTAGAGCCAGAGAACCCGTCAAGTGCAAGTATGAGGATTTCTCCATTGTCCGTTACCTTCTCCAGCAGTCTCCCCAAGTGATCTTGACATGTTCATTCAAGTTAGCAGATCTGTTGTTATTTTTTTATTCTGCTTAGTGGTGGATGAGTTGTGAACATTGATATACATAAGTAATGACAATTATGTTTAACTTATTACCGAAACATACGATTCCCTTAACCTTTCTATACACCACTATCACATTTATAAATATTTATCATGAAAAATGCAGTACATCAGATTGGTATGGGATATGGGGTTGCAAGTTGGGGAGCCTATCTATTGGAGAGGGACATTGTGACAATATCATTTTCTTCCAGAGCTATACAAGAATTGGAGTAGGGCATTCCCGTAATACTTAGTATAATGGCAACATAGAGGCTTCCATACCTTGTTAGAGCTTTTGATATGGCACATTGCTCCCGCTGCTTGATCCCATGGTTTCAATATGGTGAGAAACCATAGTTCTACTTCTAATTTCATACATGTTTAATCATGTTCAATATTCGACACTTGATTCTTGAATTTGCTTGTTACACTTTTTAGCTTTAATGTTTAACATTCACTCAGACTTTTCTTTCTTCATATGGCCTTTATCTAATTGAAGTTGACAGAGTATTGAGGCCAGGGGGCTATTGGATTCTCTCGGGTCCTCATTTTCTTCGAAAAAGTTGTACTAATGTTGGGAGCAAACGTAAGAAGTTCTTAAACAAGAACAAGATAGCATTGAGGATGTAGCAAAGCGGCTTTGCTATAAGAAGGTGACTGAGAAGGAGGATCTTGCTATATGCAAAAACTATTGAACCACCTCGAGTGCATAGGGAGCAGGAAGATCTATAAAACACTACATATATGCAATAATGATAATGCTGATGCTTCTTGGTATGAATTTATTGCATGTTTTATGTTCTTTTACTCTTACAATAAAATTAGAAGAAAAAAGAAGAGTTCAAAAAGCTCAACTTAACATCATCTTTTTTCCTATACGGGTGAAGTGTTAAAATTTTGTACTCGATTGCATGAAAAGATATAATATAAAACCTTGCTTTTTCAGTTTCATTTTATGAACAATACTCCTGTTTCTTTCATAATTATTAAAAAGTTGTTTCGGCAGTCTAATACAAATAACTCAGGTAAGTAAAAAACTATAACTTAAAATTTTTGGAGGATAAGTATCTAAACATTTTAACATTCCTAATAGTACCCGTCTTTTATTTGGCTAATTTATGTTATTTTAGTCCCAAAATAGTGCATGTCCTAACTGTGTTTTTATCTCAATTTTCTTATACACTTAGATAGAAATTAACTTCATAGTTTCCACATTCTTATCTTGAAAAATCCATATAGATTTTACATGAACATCAAAACAGCTTATTGTTCTACTAAAAAAATTCTCAAACAACTATCTATTCATTTATGTTTTGCTAAAAAATTCTCAACTGTTATCTAGTTATTAACAAATATAGTTTTGTAATACACATCTTTTACATATGGAAAATGACATAAAGCTTCTAAATTGGAATACCTTAGTCTTGATCAAATATGAAGAGAAAAAATGATTGAACTCTTAGTCTTGCTCAAATGTTGGAATTTATAATAAACAAATTTTATTAGGAATGTTGTTTACTGAACAACAAATTTGTGAATTAACAATCTGGTTGCAATGTCAGGTTTCTACAGAGCTTGGCATCCATGGAGGTCAGCTACACCGTGGCCGTCTCAACATTCTGGGCCATTGAGACTTTGTATAAGGAAAGCTTCACTCTATGCTTGGATAGTGGTTTCAAGACTCCAGCAAAACTTATCGAGACTTGCCACATATTGGGTAATGTTGGTTTCAGTCAGTAATGCCAATCTATTCAAAGAATTACTGATAGGTGACTGGAGAAGGCACCAAGTGATGATGTTAAGAAGGATGAAGAGGTATTCTCAAGTGTTTTCTCATATGAGATTAACTTTTGGAACATGAGTTCTAGTGAATCTTGAAATCCATACGTTACTGGAGGAAGTGTCGAAACTTTTACCATCTTATTTTGTCACGCCCAGTCTCAAAATACGTAGGACTAGGAATACGTAACATGCCCAGTCGTATGTATACGAACTCCAATATATGGAAACCATATACATACGTACGCTGTACATGAATATCCAATCCACCAGTGGTAATATACTGTCACAACAAGTCACACACAATCTATATCTCATCCACAGCACAAATAATAAGTAGGAATAAAGAGCTGAATAATAACTGAATATCCAAGATGAGTATCAAGTCTGATAGTCGGGTGGAAACAAATCCACTTCAAAACTACTATACTGAAGTAGCAACAAGGATCTCTAAACGGCGGTAATAAAATCACAGATACTCCGAAGGTAAGACCTCCTCAGTCTGGTAAGTAGTGTCAGGTCCAGGTCCGTACTCCTGTGGATACTCCTGCTCATCTATATCTGAAAAGGGACCAGGTCCTCAAAGGGACTTAACAAGATACAAAATAATATGCCAATAAAGTACTGAAAGTAAACATTCAATGGGTCGTCTAACCATCTAAGTGAATGCAATTTGAGAACAACTTTCCAACACGTGGGCTATCTAGCCAAAAAAATAGGATTGGCATGGTTCTCTTGGAGATCCAGGGGCCTACAAAGCATGTCATCTTTTGAACAGTAGAGGTCCCATGATAATATAATATATAGTGGTCATCACCACCCGTCTCTCCGTTGGAGAATCCGGGCGCACAGGAAAAAAGTGCAAAGGAGCCCAAACGCTTTACTTATTGTTCTCCCTACCTCATGCTCTAAGCATGCCACATCCATGACACAATAAAACCTCTAAATAACTGCCAGGTCTACTAGCACACAAAGTTTCTATCGACAGTTATCCCTATCCGTCGTACGACCTATACGTACCAGTGGCCAGCCGAATACGCAAGTCTGTGTCCTACTCGTGTAAGAATAGTGTCATGGCCAATGAAACATAAGATGCCTCATAATAATAGGGTGGTCTCATAAGGTAGGTCTAATGCATATACATAAATAAAAATAGAATACGACGACACCGTCGTTGCACCCAAGTTTCCTTGGACGCACAATTTATATAGCAGTTAAAATAAATAAACTAAATAAGTAGAAAGAATTAAATTATGCATGCATCATATAGAATGTAAATATTAGTACAAAGGCAAGGTATACTTGTCGAGCAAAAATTTTGTATAGTGCAAGCGTCCATAACGGTGTTAAGTTTGGTGGAAGAATTGGAGTTAGGGTTTAGGGTGTACTGCATGGGATATATATAGGAAAAGAGGTCGGTTCTGTGGGGGTGTAGTTTAGTGGTTTCAAAAACCACTACTACTATTGTTTCTTTCTTTCCTTTGTTTTGGTTTTGGGTTTGGGAGAGTTTAGTAATATAATAGAGATAAAGAGGCGGTGGAATGAGACAGCTCACACGCGCGAAGAAGGGGAAGAAAAGTTGGTTTTTGCTACTGCTATTGTTGATATTTTGCTCTCCTAACGGGTCCGGGTAGGGGCTAAACGGGTAGTGGGTTTGGGTTAGAATAGGGTTTGGGTTTCGGGTTGAGATCTAATAGGAATTATATTTGTGCATACCATTAAGCTAGCAACTGTCCAAAGGGTCTCCTACATAGAATAAATTAAGAAAAATTTATAATGGCTCCATAAATCCCTTAAATGCACAACCATCTTGAATAAAAATAAAATAAAATCTATTTTCTCTATTTAGGGGTTTTCAGAATTTGGGGTTTTATACATTTTGTCTTCAAACAAAATATCATCAAAATTTATGACAGATTATTAATGTAAGACTACTTTTTAATTATCAATGTTCTTGATGTTTCTAATCATTTGAGACAACATGTGTACACTTGGTGGGCACCTGGTACGGGATTAAGGACAGTAAATATCTAACAGAGGATCCAAATGTGTCTGTGTGGCAATAAGGTCTTGAGAAACAAATATCGATAGTAAAAAGGGTACAATTTGGACATGGAACATAATTATACTAGTCCGATTCATCTCAATTGAGATATTAATTTTTTTTGAACCTAAGCCCTCTGCGTACTGACTATTGAGATAGGGATTGTTTGAAACTGTGTCCTTATACATAATTGACTACTGAGATAGGGATTTTTTGACTACTGAGATATGTATTTACCCCCCCCCCCCCCCGGAGTATCCGGACTTAGAGAATCTAGACTTAGAGTATGATGTTAGTGGTCGGTATATCCTCCGACTGGGTGGTCCTTTGACACAACCAGAGAGACTGGAAGGGTAGTTCAGAAAGGAGTTTGGCCCACGACCAAAGAGTTGTAAGTAAATTTATATGTTTCATCTTATGCAGTTAATTTCATATGTTTTATTTATTTATTCAACTAAATAATCGGTTGTTATTTCTTTGTAGGTTTTTCCCTATAATGATACTCCAGCACTTGGGGAAATCATTAGGGGGAACTACCATGACCCCTATCTTAGATTCTTCGATGTGCCGCCCGATATACAGTATATATGGCTTAACTAGATGAAGGTATATGCGATCTTTTCTATTATTATATTTAAATTATTTTTTAATTTATTTATATTAATTGTTAATTGAATTTGTATGTCAAAAAATCAACTGGTGGATCAAGCATCGCGATGCGGAGATCAAGAAGACATATCGCGGCGCCTGTAGCAATAAGATGCGGGATGCGAAGGATAATTTGTAAAAAAAGGGTAAATGCTGGAAAGGGCAAGATGTCACGACCCGATTCTGTGGAATCGTTGGGGCGTCCCCCGAATCGTTAAAGTCGTGCGGGCCTGGGGTTGCGCCCGCACAAGGCTAGCGATATTTGCATAACGAGCACATATTCAGAGTACTCAGATAAATTGAAACACAGATTTGAAACATAAAAAAGTTCTCTTTATTGATATATGAACATCTATTACAAACTCTTGAACGAGTCAGCTAATTTGCCGCACGGGCTTACAAAAGTGTTTACACAAAATGAGATAGCAGTCATGTACATTACATCCCTTTACTAAACTTTAAAATGATAAAGACCTCCGAGGTAGAGGACGGCTTTCCCACGGAGCTGCATTGTGTATAGAGTTGCAAGCTCCTGCTTCAAAATGCTTCAAGGGGGGCACGATCTGAACACGCCTACAACTGGACTGGATCGGGAAGACGACTTCAGCTCCTCGCTCGGTTCTCCTTAGTACGGGGAACCTGTTTCAACGAGGGTCAGTATGTCGAAACATACTGGTGAAGGCAAGCTAACCCAACTATACCAATCAACACATTTTTTTAATGAAGCATGCATATTATTGTGGTCTTTCTATCTTGCCTTAGTTCATTCACAAGTAAGCAACATATAGAATTTACTGAAATGAACTTGCCACCGTTCGGTAGCTTTTACCTGCCCGTCTGAACCACCTACACAATACCGACCATGCCTTCCCTGCCACAAAAACACAAGTTAGTTTGCAACAGGTTTAAACATACAGTGGATCACTGGCTGTGTAAAACCCTAAATTCTGAAAACCCCTAAATAGAGAAAATAGATTTTATTTAATTTTTATTCAAATGGTTGTGCATTTAGGGGATTTATGGAGCCATTATAATTTTTTCTTAATTTATTCCATGTAGGAGACCCTTTGGACAGTTGCTAGCTTAATGGTCTGCACAAATATAATTCCTATTGGATCTCAACCCGAAACCCAAACCCTATTCTAAACCAAACCTACTACCCGTTTAGCCCCTACCCGAACCCGTTAGGAGAGCAAAATATCAACAACAGCAGTAGCAAAAACCAACTTTTCTTTCCCTTCTCTGCACGTGTGAGCCGACTCATTCCACCGCCTCTTTATCTATTATACTACTAAACTCTCCCAAACCCAAAATCAAAACTAAAGAAAGTAAGAAATAACAGCAGCAGTGGCTTTTGAAACCACTAAATTACCCACCGCCTCTTTATCTCTATATATATTACAAACTCTCCCAAACCCTAGCTCCATTTCTTCCACCAAACTTAACACCGTTCTGGACGCTTGCTCTATACAGAATTATTGCCCGACAAGTATACCTTGCCATTGTACTAATATTTACATTCCATATGATGCATGCATAATTTAATTCTTTCTACTTATTTAGTTTATTTATTTTAACTTCTATATAAATTGTTCGTCCAAGGAAACTTGGGTGCAACGACGGTGTCGTTGTATTCTATTTTTATTTATGTATATGCATTGGACCTACTTTATGAGACCACCCCAATTATTATGAGGCATCTTATGTTTCATTGGCCATGACACTATTCTTACATGAGTATGAGTCACATGTAGGATACGGACTTTCGTATTCGGCTGGCTACTGGTACGTATAGGTCGTACAACGGATAGGAATAACTGCCGATAGAAACTTTGTATGCTAGTAGACCTGACAGTTATTTAGAGGTTTTATCGTGTCATAGATATGGCATATTTAGAGCATGGGGTAGGGAGAACAATAAGTAAAGCGTTTGGGCTCCTTTGCACTTTTCTCCTATGCGCCCGGATTCTCCGCTGGAGAGACGGGTGGTGATGACCACTATATATTATATTATCAGGCGGCCTCTGCCGTTCAAAAGACGACATGCTTTGTAGGCCCCTGGATCTCCAAGAGAACCATGCCAATCCTATTTTTTGGCCAGATACCCCACGTATTGAAAAATTGTTCTCAAATTGCATTCACTTAGACGGTTTGGCGACCCATTGGATGTTTACTTTCAGTACTTTATTAGCATATTATTATGTATCTTGTTACGTCCCTTTGAGGACCTTGTCCCTTTCCAAATATAGATGATCAGGAGTATCCGCAGGAGTACGGACCTGGACCTGACACTACTTACCAGACTGAGGAGGTCTTACCTTCAGAGTATTTGTGATTTTATTACCGCCGTTTAGAGATCCTTGTTGCTAGTTCAGTATGGTCATTTTGTAGTGGATTTGTTTCCACTCGACTATCAGACTTGATACTCATCTTGGATATTTAGTTATTATTCAGCTCTTTATTCCTACTTATTATTTGTGCTGCGGATGAGATATAGATTGTGTATGACGTGTTGTGACAGTATATTACCACTGGTGGATTGGATATTCATGTACAGCGTACGTATGTATATGGTTTCCATATATTGGAGTTCGTATACATACGGCTGGGCGTGTTACGTACTCCTAGTCCTACGTATTTTGGGACAGGGGCGTGACATATTTTTGGTGGTGGCCCATGCAGGTCAAGAATATATTATCTCTGTTATGTAACTGTACCGAACAATCCCGCGTATAGGAATAGAGTATAAGGATCTCATCCACGCTTGACTAAAACCTCATTCTTCCTTTCAACCATCTTATATTTTGATAAACAAAGTTTTACGCCAAAACCCTTTACCCTGTGACCAGACCCTTTACCCTTGTTGGCGTAAAAGCCAAAAGACTGTTGTTGGCGTAAAAGCCAGATGACTATTTTTTTTGGCGTAAAAGCCAAATGACTGTGGTTAGCGTCAAAGGCCAAACTATGAAAAATATTGCCTCCTTTACGCCATGACTATGACAACTGCTACACACGTTCAATCTGCGTATGACATGTATCCCTTTATAAGATCATGGCATGCAAGCCACGTAGGTAACTGCCCCTGCGTAAAACTTGATAATTCATGAATAATAGATAACCAGCATAAAATAGCATGATTGGCGTAAAATGCAAGGATGGTAATGTGAGCGTATTAGTCATAGTCTTAGCTTTCCCAGTCATGACCAATTAGAACAAATCTCGTGCATTAAATGCAGAGATATGTCTCGAGCTCTGTACAAGAAATAGCTTTTGACGTGGCATCTAATTTTGTCTTGTCTTGAGTGTAAAAACTTATTTCTGTCGATTTTGTCTTATCTTGAGCGTAAAAATTTATTTCTGTCCATGTAGAATAGGCAGCGTATTCAGAAGACTCCATTTTCTTCCTCTTACATGCGTAAAAACGACTTGTATCCAATATGTCACTAAATGATAACCTGGGTCTCTGTGCAAAATTATCATCACAGCCATCCACTCAATTATCGTGCAGTACTTTTGTCAGATGTCAGGTTCACTGATTTGTCTGACAAATTTATCCGAGGAATATGAAGAGTTCCTCGTACAAACTTTACGCTGCAACGTATTTCAGATTTTACGCAGACTTTACGCACAGATTTTTATGCAGACTTTACGCAGGAAATCTTTTACGCAGGCAGACTTTACGCACGCAGACTTTACACAAGCAGCCTTTACGCAGGAAGTATATAAACCTTTACGCAGACATTACGCAGGCAGACTTTTACGCAAAACTTTTTACGCAGACTTTTCGCAGGCAGACTTTACGCCAAACTTCTTTGAATCTCTGCTTTACGCAGACAACTTTGAAGCTCTACTTTACGCTTCCCTGCTTTACGCGGACAGTTCTGAATCCCTACTTTACGCCAAACAACCTTAAAGCTCTGCTTTACGCAGGAAGCTTAGCAACCTGTTTTATGCAAACAACCTTGAAGCCCTATTTTACGCAGGGAGGGACTTCATGTATGTTGGAGATTTTGACTGTAAAAAAAAAATACGCGGACAATTCCCCAGCTTCTATATCCTATTTAATACTTGCATCATATTTGATTTATGTACTTCTTCTAAATCGTTGTGTACATCACCTACAGAGAGATGGATATGCAGAATGGATGTACTGTCATCGATGGCGACACAACTTCTGGAGTCAATGGTCAGACTCAAGGAGGGACCCCAATAATTTCTAGACTTCCGGAACCAGATGGACAGATTCATAATCCAGTTCCATCTGATCTTCCTTCTTCACCTAATGGGAACCTTCCAGCTTTTCCAACACCGCAAGATGGCCAGATACAATTATTCCAATTCTTCCAGATGATGATACAGGAACAGAGGCAGCAAGCAACAAAACAGAGACAAGAGTTCCTAGCAGCACTTGAGAGGATGGCTGTAAAGACTACTGTACCAGCTCAAGCACTAGCTCCAGTACCTCGAGCTAGAGTTGGTTCAGTAAAGAACTTTATACATATGGGTCCGAAGCCATACAAAGGCATTGAGAGCCCAGAGGAAACTACCAACTGGATCACTCACACTCGAAAGTTATTAGAGGCATCACAGCTACCTGCAGACCTATGGATGACAGGTGTAAGGACGCTTCTAGATGGTAATGCTCATCACTGGTGGGAATCCATGGAGCGCTAGTTGGGTACATACCAGACTTGGGAGCAATTCTTGGAATGCTTTGAAAGAAAGTACTTCCCGGACACCGTCAAAGATGCATTGTACGATCAGTTTCTCCATCTGGAGCAGGAGAACAAAACAGTTGATGAGTACGATGCCGAGTTTAGTCGTCTTAGTAAATATGGTGCTGCCCTGATACCAGATGACTTGGCCAAGGCTAAGAGGTTTCATCGCGGACTAACTCAGGAGCTCCAACATTACACAAGCTCACAGTCCCGGATCTCTTATGCCGAATTACTGACAGAAGCCAGATTGCAAGAAACCATCAGCAGAGGAAAAGGAGGTCAGCTGAGGACACAACAAGGACCGGCAAGGGCATAACATGGAGGACCTATTAGACGTCCTTTAGCTCAGCAACAGCAGTACCAACACAGAGCAGAACAGTACCAGATTCTAGAGAAGCCCCAATGCAATTATTATGGGAGACACGGGCACATCTCAATAGACTGTCGGACCCGTTTGGGATAGTGTAAGAGATGTGGTTCTGGACAACACCTGGCGAGAAATTGTCCAATGCAGCAGACACTTCCACCGCCAGTACAGAAACTAGCGCTTCCAGCACCGAAGCCAGCACAGCAAATAACTAGACCAGGAGCACCTCAACCCCCAGCAGCAGGAGAATTTTAGCAAGGACAACCACTACCTACACAAGAGGATCAATTCGCAAGGGCCAGACAGGGACAACCACAGAGGAACGGACAAGCTTTTGCAATAGAAGTGGATGACGTAAATCAGGAGATTGATGTCATAGCAGGTATCACTCTTGCTTTTACTTTTCCTGATGTGACCTTGTTTGATACGGGAGCCATCCACTCATTCATATCATCTAGTTTTATTGCCAAACACAATATTGCCTCTACACCTTTATCTAGTTGTGTTAGAATTCTTACCGAAAGAGGAGTTATACCTGTTAGTAAAATTTGTAGATCGTGTCTTATAGTGATACGTGGCAGAGAGATGAACGCCCGACTCTTAGTCCTTCCTATGCCAACCTTTGATATTGTGCTTGGAATGGACAGGCTAAGCAAGTACCACGCTTTCTTCGATTGCTTTGGAGGAAGCATTCTTTCCAAAATATCAGGCCAGCCTGAACTTGAGTTTGCACGAGGATCCACAGAAATCCTTGATGGTATGCAGATCGCAATGGACGACGTTGTTTATCACCCCATTATTTTAGAATTTTAAGATATTTTTCTAGAGGAATTTCCAGAACTACCCCCAGATAGAGACGTAGAATTCTCAATTAAATTAACACCGGGAGCAGCACCCATAGCATCACATGTTTATAGACTGGCAAAGAAGGGGATGGATGAGCTGAATTCACAGTTGAAAGAACTAGAAGAGAAAGGTTTCATCCGACCAAGTGCATCACCCTGGGGAGCACCAGTGTTGTTTGTACCAAAGAAGGATGGGTCAGTGTGTATGTGCATTGACTATAAAGCCTTGAATGTAGTGACTGTAAAGAATAAATATCCATTGCCACGCATTGATGACCTATTTGATCAGCTTAGTGGATCCAAGATGTTCTCGAAGATAGATTTGAGATCGGGATATCACCAGGTGAAGGTACGGAAGGAAGATTTCCCGAAGACCGTGTTTCAGACAAGATATGGGCACTACGAGTTTCTGGTCATGCCATTTGGATTGACCAATGCTCCAGCTATCTTTATGGACTTGATAAATCGAGTCTTCCATTAGTATTTAGACCAGTTCGTGGTCGTTTTCATAGATGATATACTTGTCTATTCGAAGAGCCACAAGGAGCACAAGAAGCACCTGCGGATTGTTATAGAGACACAGAGAGAACAAAAAATCGGCCAGTGGTAGTAATGGCTCCGCGGTGAGACACAGAGAGTGAGAGGCAGTCAATATCTTAGAGATATTAAGGAGAGAGCAGTTATATGAGAAGCTCAGTAAATGTGAGTTCTTCTTGGACAGAGTTTCATTTCTTGGGTATGTCGTTACAGGAGATGGTATTTCTATTAATCCAAAAAAGATCTCGGCAGTCAAGACATAGCATGTTCCTAAATTAGCAGTGGAGGTAAGGAGTTTCCTTGGACTTGCGGGATATTACCGACGGTTCGTGGAAAGCTTCTCAAGGATAGCAGCACCTATGACTCGTTTGACTTGTAAGGATAAAGAATTTATATGGACCAACGAGTGTCAAGCCGCTTTCAAAAAGTTGAAGAAGCAACTGACTACAGCACTAGTATTGACTATTCCATCAGGATCAGGGGGCTATGTGATCTACAGTGATGCATCAAGAAAAGGCTTGGGATGCGTATTGATGCAGCATGGCAAGGTGATTGCATATACCTCTAGACAGTTACGAGTACATGAAAAGAATTACCCAACTCATGACTTGGAACTTTTAGCCGTTGTATTTGCTCTAAAGCTATGGAGACATTAATTATATAGGGAACAAGTGGAAATCTATACAGACCACAAAAGCCTCAAGTATGTCTTCACGCAGAAGGAGTTAAATATAAGGCAACGTCGATGGCTCGAATTGATGAAAGATTTTGAGATAGAGCTACATTATCACCCAGGCAAGGCTAACGTTGTAGCAGACGTGTTAAGTCGAAAACCAGTAGCTTACTTCTTGACAACACAGAAGGAATTATTGGAGGACTTGCAAGGTCTTGGCATTGAAGTGATGTTACCCAGAGCAAACAGGACACTAGCCAACTTGCAAGTGCAATCATCACTAGTAGAGAGAATCAAGGCAACATTGCCTACAGACGCCAGATTCAGAAGATTAAAAAAATGACAGAGGCCGGAAAGCAGACAGGACTACGCATTCATGATGATGGAACATTACGATGTGGTGATCGTCTTTATGTTCCAAATGTAGAGATTCGACAGGAGCTGATGACAGAGGCTCATAGTTCGCTATATTCTATTCATCCTGGAGGCACCAAGATGTATCGTGATTTACGATAGCACTTTTGGTGGCATAGAATGAAAGGGAGATAGCTCGCTTTGTAGCTAAATGTTTTGTATGTCAGCAAGTAAAGGCGGAGCACCAGAGAACAACAGGGTTATTACAACCACTTCCGACCCAGAGTGGAAGTGGGAGCACATCACTATGGACTTCGTCACGGGTTTTCCCAAAAGTCCAAGTGGTAGAGATGCAGTATGGGTAATAGTGGACCGACTCACCAAGTCAGCCCATTTATTACTTTTTAGAGTGGGTCAGTCTACAGAAGCTTTGGTTGACTTATATATGAGGCAGATTGTGAGATTGCACGGTATACCAGTCAGCATTATATCAGACAGGGATTCACGCTTTACATCGCACTTTTGGAGGAGCATGCAAGAGAGTCTTGGAACAGGTCTGAAGTTCAGTATATCTTATCACCCGCAGATAGATGGGCAGTCAGGGCATACTATTCAGACATTGGAGGATATGTTGAGGGCTTGTATGTTAGACTTTAGGGGATCATGGGAGGACAACCTACACCTTGTGGAGTTTTCTTACAACAATAGCTATCAGGCGAGCATCTAGATGGCTCCATTTGAAGCATTGTATGAAAGAAAGTGTAGATCTTCTGTGTGTTAGAGTGACATGGAAGAACGTCAAATTCTAGGACCGGAGTTAGTGGTCAACACCGTTGAGACAGTTAAGAAGATACAAGGACACTTGCGAGCAGCACAAGACAGGCAGAAACAATGGACAGACCTTCATCGTCATCCCTTGGAGTTTAAAGAGGGCGATCATGTTTTCTTGAGGATATCACCTACCAGAGGCACCATTCGATTCGGAGGGCGCAGCAAGTTGAGTCCAAGGTATATTGGACCATTTGACGTGCTAGAGAGAGTGGGAGAAGTGACATATCGACTTGCGCTACGTACCACCTTCACTTAAGGGAGTACATGACGTATTCCATGTGTCACAGCTCAGACGATATGTGGCAGACAACAGTCATGTCCTCGACCATTTGGAGATCACCATTGGGCCGAGCTTGTCATATCAAGAGCAACCCGTGGGAATCCTTGATCGTCGAGAGAAAGTATTAAGGAACCAGTCTATTTCCTTGGTTCGCGTAGAATGGAAGCATTGCGCGTTAGGAGAATCTACTTGGGAGTGCGAGGACGACATGCGCAAATATTTTTTGAACCTATTCGCAGATCAAGGTATAAATTTACTTTGTTAATTTATATCTTATACCATCCTTGACTTTCTACCGTGGCTTAGTTTTAATTTCGAGGACAAAAATTTTATAAGTTGGGTAGAATATAAAACCCCAAATTCTAAAAACCCCTAAATAGAGGAAATAGATTTTATTTAATTTTTATTTAAAATGGTTGTGCATTTAGGAGATTTATGGAGCCATTATAATTTTTTCTTAATTTATTCCATATAGGAGACCCTTTGGACAGTTGCTAGCTTAATGGTATGCACAAATATAATTCTTATTGGATCTCAACCCGAAACCCAAACCCTATTCTAAACCAAACCTACTACCCGTTTAGCCCCTACCCGGACCTATTAGGAAAGCAAAATATCAACAACAACAGTAGCAAAAACCAACTTTTCTTTTTCTTCTCCGCATGTGTGAGCCGACTCATTCCACCGCCTCTTTATCTATTATACTACTAAACTCTCCCAAACCCAAAACCAAAACTAAAGAAATTAAAAAACAACAGCAGCAGTGGTTTTTGAAACCACTAAATTACCCACCGCCTCTTTATCTCTATATATATTACAAACTCTCCCAAACCCTAGCTCCAATTCTTCCACCAAACTTAACACCGTTCGGGACGCTTGCACCTTATATAATTCTTGCCCGGCAAGTATACCTTGCCATTGTACTAATATTTACATTCCATATGATACATGCATAATTTAATTCTTTCTGCTTATTTAGTTCATTTATTTTAACTGCTATATAAATTGCGCGTCCAAGGAAACTTGGGTGCAATGACGGTGTCGTCGTATTCTGTTTTTATTTATGTATATGCATTGGACCTACTTTATGAGACCACCCCATTATTATGAGGCATCTTATGTTTCATCAGCTATGACACTATTCTTACATGAGTATAAGTCATATGTAGGACACGGACTTGCGTATTTGGCTGGCCACTGGTACGTATAGGTCGTACGACGGATAGGGATAACGGCCGATAGAAACTTTGTATGCTAGTAGACCTGGCAGTTATTTAGAGCTTTTATCATGTCATGGATGTGGCATGTTTAGAGCATGGGGTGGGAAGAACAATAAGTAAAGCGTTTGGGCTCTTTTGCACTTATCTCCTGTGCGCCCGGATTCTCCGCCGGAGAGACGGGTGGTGATGACCACTATATATTATATTATCAGGCGGCCTCTGTCGTTCAAAAGACGACATGCTTTGTAGGCCCCTGGATCTCCGAGAGAACTATGCCAATCCCATTTTTTGGCCAGATAGCCTACGTGTTGGAAAGTTGTTCTCAAATTGCATTCACTTAGACGGTTAGGCGAACCCATTGGATGTTTACTTTCAGTACTTTATTGGCATATTATTATGTATCTTGTTACGTCCCTCTGAGGACATAGTCCCTTTCCAGATATAGATGAGCAGAAGTATCCGCAGGAGTACGGACCTGGACCTGACACTACTTACCAGACTGAGGAGGTCTTACCTTCGGAGTATCTGTGATTTTATTACCACCGTTTAGAGATCCTTGTTGCTACTTCAGTATAGTCATTTTATAGTGGATTTGTTTTCACCCGACTATCAGACTTGATACTCATCTTGGATATTCAGTTATTATTCAGCTCTTTATTCCTACTTATTATTTGTGTTGTGGATGAGATATAGATTGTGTGTGACTTATTTTGACAGTATATTACCACTGGTGGATTGGATATTCATGTACAGTGTACGTATGTATATGGTTTTTATATATTGGAGTTCGTATACATACGGCTGGACGTGTTACGTATTCCTAGTCCTACGTATTTTGGGATTGGGGCCTGACAGGCTAGATGCTATAATGGACCAATTTTAGTCGCTGACGAGGATGGTATGCAGCGAGAGCACGGGATGTGCTACACGCCATTTCGTCCTTGCACAGGAAGACTAAACAGGAGAGTTCTCGTCCGGATCGGATCGGATCGGTGCCAGTGCCCCAGCGACAGTCCTTAGGAACTAAGACCATGAGAACAAGTTATCCGTGATCAACATAATACACTAAGTTAGCAGTTGAAGCAATTCAGGGCAATATCAGGCACAGGACAGTAACAGGGCAAGATCTACTTTTGCATAGTCTTCCTGTTCAGTTCATTGCATTCAGGATGAGTTTGATACATAGCACAATTTTGAGAAGAGTATACATTCTAACTTGTATTTATGCATATGATGAACATTCCAAACGAACAAGCATGTAAATGAGTAACCGTTCATAAGTTGATTGACAAGCAATATAACCCAAGTCTTTTCCCTTATTATCTTGAAGTCTTTTAGTTATTACTTGGTATCGTCTGATTGGGACAACAAGAATACAAGATTTTAGGTGTGAAGACTTGGAAGCAGGGCTAGCTAATCGGGATGGTAGCCACTCACTTAGTTGGTTGGAAGGGAGAAGGAAAGTGGCGCTTCAAGACTCTGCTCGTAAGCCACCTACTACTCGTTCACCTGTATCACGAACAGCTTGATCAATACCTCTTTCACTCTTTCCAATCTCGGAATTGAAGTGCAGTTCAACGAACAAAAATAATGAAATCTATCGAAATCGTTCAAGGAAAACAAGCAAATCGAAAAACTAACTCAAAGCACGAAAGCAACAAGCGACATTGAAATTCGAGGCAATAAAAGAATGCAGCGGAGAGGTCCCTCCTGAATCTGCCGCTAAGTTGATCCCGGGGGCATGGTCCACTGAATATGGGAATCAATTCTGAAGAAACAAATCCATAACGAGGACGAGTTCTTGTTTCAATCTATCCCAATCGAACGATATCGTCTTGTATTTCTTAGTCGCGCTTTCCGTTTAGGGAAAACGGGGTGCTACATCCTACCCAACTAATTGAAAGTTTTGTCCCGAAACTTAGGAATAGAGCCTACCTCTAAGGAACATTACGTTGTGGGCGACGATCTGGGACTGGACAAACATCAACCTGATGGGTTGGATCACCACAACGGAGGCATTGCCCGAGCCGCTTACGACAATCCCTGAAGAGATGCCCTGGCTTCCTACAGAAGTTACATGTTTGGTTTGAATTTGCTTTCTGCTTCCCGCCGTTATTGTGACACTTTGCAGCGTTGTTTTCTCTCTCGTTGCTTTAGCATTTGTGATTGGAGGTATGCACAGCGCCGACAGAAACGTGAGGATATTGCGGTTCAAGAGATAGGATATGATTCATGACTTCCCGCATTGTGTGATACTGATGAACGACTACATGCGCATGGATAGCAGGAAGCAGACCACGTTCAAACCTTCTAGCTCGACACGCTACATCAGGTAAATAGGTGCTAGCAAATTTGGAGAGTCGGTTAAATTCGGCAGAATACTGCTTAACTGTCATGCTGCCTTGCCTCAGTTGCACGAAATCATTCTCCATCTGACGTCGTATTGGAGGGGGTATAAACTCCTCTTCAAATGCGGCACAAAAAGTCATCCACGAGATCGCCTCCTCTCCATGGTCAAAATTAAGAGATCGTCGATGCACGTCCCACCAATCGTGCGCGTTGAGGCAGAGCTACAGTTGCGCGCATGTGACGCGCTTCTCTTCAGGGACCACTAGCAGAGCGAAGTGGTCTTCAAGTTCGACCAACCAATCTAGAGCCACGATTGGGTCCTCATTCCCATTGAATGGGGTGTTACAGACTTTCTTGAAGTAGCCAAAGTCGAAGGCAGTCACTTTCCTCGGCCTTGGAATTTGAGGCGTCTCAACATCAAGCACGGGCTGCTCCACCGGAGTCGCTGCTGTTGCCGCGGAATGGTTGGAGGCCAAAGTCTGCACGATCTATTGCAGGACATCTACCTGCTTCTGTTGGACTGAGAATCGGGCCTCTATATTTTTTCGAACTTTGCTTGGCGAGCATCATCTCTTTGTCGTTGTGATTCTAACATTTGCATCACCCGCTCAAGCGGATCGACTCGAGACATGCCCCGTTGGCTCCGAGAGCTTCCCGAAGTGCCTGAACTACTTTCTTGGCCTTGCGCTTCGTCTGGTGCTAGCACTGAGGATTGCGTTGGTGCCATTCCTTCAAAAGAAGGTAAATTATATTAGGATCATAATGTATTATGGACTTATTGCATGAACGTATCTCATTTTTGGCCTAACGAGTACAAGAGTTCGCACGGGGATTGATCGTTAAAGGAACTTTTCCAGTGCGAGGGTTAAGGAACTTGAATCTGTGCTCTGATACCATTATGTCACGACCCGATTCTATGGAATCGTTGGGGCGTCCACCGAATCGTGACCGTCGTGCGGGCTTGGGGTTGCGCCCGCACAAGGCTAGCGATATTTGCATAACGAGCACATATTCAGAGTATGCAGATAAATTGAAACACATATTTGAAACATGAAAAAGTTCTCTCTATTAATATATGAACATCTATTACAAACTCTTGAACGAGTCAGCTAATTTGCCGCACGGGCTTACAAAAGTGTTGACACAAAATGAGATAGCAGTCATGTACATTACATCCCTTTACTAAACTTCAAAATGATAAAGACCTCCGGGCTGGAGGACGACTTTCCCACAGATCTACATTGTGTATAGAGTTGCAAGCTCCTGCTTCAAAATGCTTCAAGGGTGGCGCGATCTGAACACGCCTACAGCTAGACTGGATCGGGAAGACGACTTCAGCTCCTCGCTCGGTTCTCCTTAGTGCGGGAAACCTATTTCAACGAGGGTCGGTATGTCGAAACATACTGGTGAAGGCAAGCTAACCCAACTATACCAATCAACACGTTGTTTTAATGAAGCATGCATATTATTGTGGTCTTTCTATCTTGCCTTAGTTCATTTACAAGTAAGCAGCATATAGAATTTACTGAAATGAACTTGCCACCGTTCGGTGGCTTTTACCTGTTCGTCTGAACCACCTGCACAATACTTACCATACATTTCCTGCCACGAAGACACAAGTTAGTTTGTAACAGGTTTAAATATACAGGGGATCACTGGCTGGATGCCATAATGGACCAATTTTAGTCGCTGACGAGGATGGTATGCAGCGAGAGCACAGGATGTACTGTACGCCATTTCGTCCTTGCACAAGATGACTAAACAGGAGAGTTCCCGCCCGGATCGGATCGGTGCCAGTGCCCCAGCGGCTGTCCGCAGGAACTAAGACCTTGTGCACAAGTTGTCCGTGATCAACATAATACACTAAGTTAGCAGTTGAAGCAATTCAGGGCAATATCAGGCACAGGACAGTAACAGGGCAAGATCTACTTTTGCATAGTCTTTCTGTTCAGTTCATTGCATTCAGGATGAGTTCGATACATAGCACAATTTTGAGAAGTGTATACATTCTAACTTGTATTTATGCATATGATGAACATTCCAAACGAACAAGCATGTAAATGAGCAATCGTTCACAAGTTGATTGACAAGCAATATAACCCAAGTCTTTTTTCTTACTATCTTGAAGTCTTTTAGTTATTACTTGGTATCGTCTGATTGGGACAACATGAATGCAAGATTTTAGGTGTGAATACTTGGAAGCAGGGCTAGCTAATCGGGATGGTAGCCACTCACTTAGTTGGTTGGAAGGGAGAAGGAAAGATGCGCTTCAAGACTCTGCTCGTAAGCCGCCTACTGCTCGTTCACCTGCATCATGAACAGCTTGATCAATACCTCTTCCACTCTTTCCAATCTCGGAATTGAAGTGTAGTTCAACAAACGAAAATAATAAAATCCATTGAAACTGTTCAAGGAAAATAAGCAAATCCGAAAACTAACTCAAAGCACGAAAGCAACAAGCGACATCGAAATCTGAGGCAAAAAAAGAATGCAGCGGAGAGGTCCCTCCTGACTCTGCCGCTAAGTCGATCCCGGAGGCACGGTCCACTGAATATGGGAATCGATTCCGAAGAAACAAATCCATAACGAGGACGAGTTCTTGTTTTAATCTATCCCGATCGAACGATATCGTCTTGTATTTCTTAGCCGCGCTTTCCGTTTAGGGAAAACGGGGCGCTACACATGAAACCCTGGATCCTCGATGATTTTTAGGAGAAGATGAAGAAGGAGATCGATACTCCTGAGTTCAAGAAGAGATCCGAGCAAGGAAAGAAGGCATGATCTCATGGGAGTCTGCATACTGGTGGATCGATCCCCATCGCTATGCACCATCGAAACCTGGTAAGATAACGCGAAGTACTTTAATTTTTTCATTATATAGTTCAATGACATTAATTATCAAGCTAATATATTTTCTTAATATTTTGTACACAGGCAGAGAAGCTGGCGAAGGAGGGGGGAGATCCCTCTAGTATTAGTTTTACCGATGTTTTTGAGTATACACACAAGAGGAGGAAGGACGGGAGCTACTTCGACGAAAAGGCTAGCAAGAGTGCTGTAAGTATTTCAATTTATATTATAAGTTAGAATAATATGTGGTATTAGAATTTATATTACAAGTACGAAGTCCATTAGAAAATTAAGCATAGTTCAATGGATAGGCTGCATTCCAGTCTCTACAGACTGAGAGCGCCTCTCGGTCCATTCAGGATGGGGTGGAAGAGAGTGTCGCTGAGTCTTCGTCCGCCACAACGTCTTCTTCTATGGCCGCTCGCATGAACGACCTTTTTGTACAGGCCGCTGGAGGAAGAGGGAAAGACGGACGCGTCTATAGCACCAGCTCCTTGAAGTCACAGATATCGGTATACTCGAGACCTCCACATCCGTCGATGTCTTCTACTGCGGCCCAACCTAATAGGATAGAGCAAATTGTTACGGCGATGACCACATTGCAGGCCACAGTAGTGGGTATGCAGGAGTCGATCAGCAGCATGCAGGCCTCCATGGAGCATGGTTCTTTCGGTCTTCTAGCTCCTCCAGTTGTTGTCCCTGGCGCCACGACATCTGGTCCTTCTGGTGCCTCTGCTCCTCCCGCTGCTACTTCTGGCCCTATTCTATCTGCTGACGCAATGATGAGACTCCTAAGTTAATTGATGCCGGAGGCGTTAGGTTCACTACCATCTGAATTAGTGAATAAAATTTCTTCGGACGTCCTCAAACATTTGCGTGACCAGGGAACACCGTTAGATCGGTAATTTTCTTTATATTTGATATTTATTTGTGTTGTAGTTATCGCAGACTTGTGGATATTGTTTATTTGTGTTATCGTGGTCGTGGATTTGTAGATGTTGTTCATGTACTTTAATTATTTTATTTGGACTTGTTGTCGTGGACTTGTGGATGTTGCTCATGTATGCGATTAATTTTATTATGTTAATTATATGTCTTTTCTGAATTATGTGTCGTGTGTGTTTCCAGCGGGCGTTTGTGCCGTTGAAGGACTGATTGGACGAAAATTCTACAGCGGGTTGCGCTGGGTAGTTGATATATTGATAGTGTTTAACTGATTTTATGTAGACCAAACATACTAGGATATATGTATTTAATAGTTTTTTTTGCAGTTATGTGCATATTAGCGACGAACATCCGTCGACTTAGCGGCTACCTACGACGTACTTGCGACAGGCTAGCAACAGATACAACCGTCGCCAAGTAAATTTTTATTCTTGGACGACGGATTACCGACACACGTCGATGGACAGACGACTTCTATCCAACGGTAACTAATGTTGTTATTCCATCGCCAACTAGAGTATCAGACTTTTTTCAATATTAGGAACATAAATAATGTAGCTATAACATCGCTAACCCGACACCATTTTTGACGCAAATCTGTCGCTATCTAGACGTCATTATAAACTAAATTATTGTCGTATATATGTCGTTAAAGCGGCGCTTAATGAATCTGTCACTGAAATGTCGCAAAGACGTCAACTAAATTGATGTCGCAATTACGCCAGTTTTAGTCGAAGATTCGACTGATTGGCAATGTAATATTTTAGCTACATGCGTTTATCGACGAGTATTTTTCGTCTAAATACCGTCGCCGGGTAGGCTCTAATAGTGAATAGCGAGATTTTGGCGACGGAAAATGACACCGCTATTCCTTTGTATTTTAGTAGTGGTTGGAGTGGGTGGGGTTCCCAACCTATGTAAAAAATACTCCGGAGTTGGATTGAGTATTCCTATATATAATAGGAAAACCTCAATAGATTTGGATTATGTATTACTACATATAATAGGAGTATGTCAATGGATTTAGATTTGAATTGGGTATTCCTATATATAATAGGAATATGTCAATGAATTTGATTTTGGATTGGATATTCCTATATATAATAGGAATACTAGTTGTTGGTTTGAGGCTATATATATTAGGTGTCTCCTAGCCCCAAAATATACCTCAAAAATATTGCAAAAGGAGGCAATAGTACTTTTACAACATTGGAATGAGAGATGAAGAGATTGAAGGCTATGTCGAAGTGGAGATCGATTTCGGGTAATTCTTTTCTCGTCGTCTCTCTGATCTATTTTCTATTCCAAAGAGTTGTGGTGATCCGTTTGGATTGGTGAGGAGTTTGTAAGGAGTTGGTGTATTTCTTATTCCATTAGTGCAGACTTTTCAGGATTGGGACTCCGATCGTCCCGTTGATTTTTCCTGTAAGAATTTTTCACGTCAAAAATCTCCGTGTCTGCGATTTGTATTTGGGGTATTTGATTTGTGCGTTTTGACCAGTTCTCTCGCAGGTACTCTCTGGTTTGGGGAACGGTTTCCGTGCGTTCGTTCCTAACAGATATGAAAACAAATGTGCATATTAGGATAATATAGGAATTCTCAGCTAGCTATGTTATATACCATGTTGTCACTTCATGAAACATTCTTGCATTTTATCAAAGATCAACATTAATTCATGAAAATTAAGTATGCTAGGCAGAAACAACTAAAACCTATCTATAGTAAAATTGTTGTTTACACCGGCAACAAATATACAAGAAAGAAGAAATTTTGGACAAAATTAGCAGAAATTATCAATCAAGTGTTGCATTTGAAAATATAAACTATAAGCAAATAATTATGTACCAAATGCATGCCATTTGAAATCTCTGCATTCATGATCACGGTAACTTTATACTGTCGCAAACCACAGGCATCATGATATTATTGACTCTTCTTCTAGCTATTGTTAAGCTGCTCGATCAGCTTTGACTTGGATGAAGGAAAAGAACAGAAGAGCTCTACTAATTAAGTTAGGAACTAAGACGAATTCATTTGTGTAAACATTAAATAGCATACAAGACTCCATTGCATGCTAAAACCCAGGTTGAATTTGCTTGCTAAAAGCCATGTTGAATGTTCTCTCGTGTATCGCATATATATATGCAGTATCTCTAGTCACTTGGCATGCATGTTTTCAACATTATAAAGACTAGGCAATAAGAAAAGGGGAAGTTCATATGATCCGTGACTATATGTTTCGTTTGTACATACCCTTCAATAAATCAGCAAACAATTTGACTTAATTTTTTCTGGCCAAAAAAAAAAGAGGGGGGGAACAAAAGAAAGAAAATACGCAGAAAATGGAGATCCAGTATCAGATCTGAAACACTAGTTAGTAGTAGATCACTGACTGAGTTCAACTTTAAAGATTTATCGTATCAAAATTAATCTACGAGAATTATATTCATAAAATGGAAATCTAAGTATCACATCAAAATAAATTGAATTCCCTAACAAAGTTAAGAGAGTAGTCAATAGTCTTAAGAAGAAGAAGAAGAAGAAGAAATGAATGAGAAAAGGATGCGAAATTCCGTAACCCTACAAGTGATTACGTTGCCAAGGAAGAAGTTATCATATATCATATGGGTTGCTGACAAGGAGTTAGGGCTAGGTGAGAGATCTATCAGAAATTATATATAACTATATATGTTTGTTATATATGTCGTGCCCTAAAAATTAAACAAATAAGTTCAGCAAATATTCTCTCTCTAGATCTCTCAAACTCATACTTGTACAGGAAAGAAAATTACAAGTATGTAAATAGAAAGAACTCAATAGTATTAGCTTGAATCAAAGTGGCACCTCTCGTACCACAGATCACATAACCACAAATATATTGCACAAAAAGCAAAAGCAGCTGGAAATAACTTCTTCAGAACTAGGTAGCTGTGATATGCTACTTGTAGATCTGTTCTCATACAAACCACATAAGAATAATTTCAACAACTAACTTGTTAGAGTTGTTGTTGTTTCCTTCGTCTAGCAAAGGATCGGACCGTGACGCTTGATTCCCCGAAGAAGAGAAAGTTTATAGCAAATACTTCCTCTAGTACTCATGATCATGAAGACCTGATCTTCCTCTTTTCTTCCTCCTCCTCATGATACTTTTCCTTCTTTGTCTTCTCCCAGGGAGGTGATGATCATGAAGTAGTAGTAGTAGAAGTAGGAATGATGCATGGTTGACCACTAGGAGATGGTGGTGATGATATCAGGAGGAGAAAGAAGAGGGTCATCATTAAGCACCCCCTCATTTGTACGAAGTATATATGTAACCTAATATATACGATACAATTTTTATTTGAAGTATACACTTGGAGGATGTAGATTTGAGTAATAAAACTATATATATATATATATATATATATATATATATATATATATATATATATATATATATATATAGAGAGAGAGAGAGAGAGAGAGAGAGAGGAGATGGTAAATGAGTAATAAAATTAACTTTTTTATATATATATATATATATATATATAGAGAGAGAGAGAGAGAGAGAGAGAGGCTACAACTCAGCCAGAAGGCTTAAACCTGAAGGGACCTTTTGGTCCGAAAACCTCACGCAGCAGAAGTCGTACCGTATTGTTCCATCGCACATGCAATGCACCCACCACCATCCAACCACTTAATTATTCCAAAGAAAAATTAAATGGCGTCCCCGAGGCTCGAACCAGCAACCGTTTTGGTAGAATGTCTCGGTCTTAACTATTAAGCTATGACCTCATTAACAATATATATATATATATATATATATATATATATATATATGTTGTGCTAATAGATCAAGCGGTTAGAGTGAGACATATCCTCCCAAGAGGTTGCATGTTCGAGCAACGAAGGAAGCACGTTTAATTTTCTATAGGAGAATTAATGTAAGGACAACCGGAGTGCAGGACAGATGCAATTGCGGTGGAGTGCGGGCCTTCGGACTGGGAGTGTTACATTTGGACCGAGTTTGTAGGCCTTCGAGCTGGAAGTATGATCTTCGGACCGAGTTTGTAGACCTTCGGACCGGGAGCCTGTAACACAATTACATTTTTCCAAATATATATATACTGGATTAAGAATGCACACATCTAATTGACCCTTTTACATAAACCGAAATTCCGTGGCATCAAGACTCTATTTTATATGGTGCATCATTAGAGACCAAAATTTCCACCGATGTTTATTGATGGTTATCATTGGTCGATAAAGATTGTTTTATATGTAAAGTTGGTTGTTAGTAAGACACGGTCCGATAGAGTTTGTAGCATGAGGGGATATTCAATCTATACTACTATATAATAAGAAAAGTTCACTTCACCGTAATTTTTTTCCTTCCATTTATATTCTCATCTAAATTTAGTAATTAAAATTGTTTATTAAATTTAACAAGCACAATTTGATAATTACGTATTAAAAAAAATAATATTATGCTCTTTTGATTTCTTTTGTTCTTTCCAAGTATTGATAAATCTAATTAAAAACGGCTCAAATAGCCACAACACACGTACGTGCATATGTATACTAGTTATAATAGCACTAGTAATGTATACGTACATTACGCGTACATTAAACAATTGTTAAAAAAATTAATACAAAATTATTATAAATGTCATTTCTAGGAATTGAAATCAACTTAACAACTTGTGATAAAATTGTTTAGTTCTAAATAAATCATATTAGATTGTTAAATAATTAATCATTTAAAAAACATTAACGGAATATTTATAAATAATTTAGTCGGTTCATTCGTGAACTATTTCTAAATGAGTAAAAATGTAAAAGAGACTGTTGCAATGTAAACATAAATGGTAGCTCATTGTCAGCATATTTTCCTTACTGGGACACTGAAAACAAAAGTGACAGGCCAATTACTGTCTTTTTCCAGACAGAAGAGTCTGAAGACATGAGCTGGTGGTTCAAAATGACACAGAAACAGGTGAGTTGCTATGATTGTACCAAAGAAAAGAAAAAAACTGAGAATGAAAAAATAAGAGTTGTGTCAGCCTTGTCGGGGGGAAAGTGAAGGAGTCCGGAGGCCAGGAAAAAAATTCCAGATGCTGCTGCTGATAGTGTGAAGGAAAGGAATAGATGTGGTGATCCGGGGATCTATAAAGAAACACAAAACAATACACAAAAACTGACGTTTTCTCTCTTTTTGTGTGCTCGTCGCTTTTAAACTCTCTCTTTGCCAACTTTATGTTCACCTATGGTGGAGTGCTACCAAAGCTTGGCAGTGTAACTTGATTTAAATTAATTATAGAATGATATCTTCGGGCCATCACACTCGTCACAAACCAAACTTCACCAGGCCGAGCCGCAGCACGCCCCGGTGACACAATTTCCTGTGGTTTTGAGTGGTGGAAGCGTAAATTTACCCCCTCCAATCTTTCCTATATACCCCCTTCCATCAATAGGGAAGGTAAGACATTAATTTCCCACCTTAACTGCTTACAAAAATTTTATTTGTCATCCAATTTTTTTTGTTTTATGTCATATTCCATTATGTACCAGTTAACATGACAGATGAACAAATTTTAAAATTAAAATTAAAATTAAAATTAACATTAATATTAATATTAAATTAATATTAATATTAATATTAATATTAACATTAAATTTAAAATAAAAATAAAAATAAAAAAATTGAGTGATTAATTTTTTTGGTTAAAAGTTGCCATGTCAAATACCACATAATGGAAAATGATATCACCCAATATTTTTGGAAGACAAATAGCATAATTGAGATGCTTATTAGTACTCTCTCTTCTCTGCCCTCGGTTTGCATGTCTTGTTTCACAGTACCGAGGGCATAGATCCGATCACGGCTTTCACGGATTTCACTTCCTCCAAACTCAACTGAGTTATCTTCACTGACCTGTTCGAGCAGTTATAAAGAGTGGTACCAATTGTTGCATCAATATGCTTCTTCTTTTCTTTTCTTTTTTTTGTGTGCACAATTATGAATTGTAATAACTAGCATGAAATTATATTTCATAGGATGCATCATGAATTTAATTTATTGAGATTGTCATCTCTCTATTCTTTTACATAATGTGTCATAACAATTTTCTAACCAAAATAATATTATTTTAATTATTTGTTTAGACTCTTTATAGTCTATTGAAAACTTGGAGGGTGTTCCTTTATTGCATGAACATAAACTGCAATAGACAAGGCATGGGTATCTACTTGCCAATTGACAACCTAGTTTCTATGACATTGTCCTCTCATGCTCATATCTACCTTGGTTAGGAGTTTGATACCATCTTAGATAGTTGAGATGAAATTGATTGCTAATCATAAAAAAATTGTCAAATATTATATGAAACTTTTTTATGCTTTATAGTCGACTCCATTCTCATGGAAAAATGCTTAGATAATGATAATGATAATGATGGAGTACTACAAAAATACAGGGATTTAGCGACTACATGATTCATCATCGAACTGCCGCTAAACACAATTAGCGACATCTTGGTGATTGAAACAAGGCAAATTATTGGCGTTGATAAATGGCTTGTCGCTGTCTTTTTCCATCATCGTGTAGTCGAACCTTCGACAACTTTCTAGTTACCTGGTGATAGACATATTATTGACTGCTTATTGTCAAATCAGCGACTGACGATCCTGACTTTGGCTTGGCGACGGATTAGCGACCATCCATCCAATGGAATAAATGATTGATCTACCGAATTGCCAATTTCTTGCATGAAAGAGTTGACTCAATCTTCGAGCGACAGTGAGGTGACCGATAGGGAGGTAAAGCGAGCAATCATCATACGAAAACGAACCAACTCAAAGCAGCGATTGACAAGCAGCATACATGACGTCTATAAGGTGACATAAAAATGACATATATTGGGTTTTCGATACAGAAACTAGTGTCTGATACTCGCTCGACGACGGAAGAGCCACAACTTATTTTGTCGCCTATATGTTGCATCGGCGTCAAGTTGGCGATGGACGTGCGACGGATGTTGGGTCTAAGATACTGAAACCAGGTTCTGATACTCACTGGCGACAACTTAGCAACTAGACTATATATCGCCAATGAGTCGCATAGTCGTCATCATACGTCACTAAGCTATCGCTCAATTGAGCATTTTTTGGTAGTGATGGCTATGTACATCACCTAGATATCGCATATTCATCGCTGACCGTCGCCAAGCCTACGCATAGCCGTCGCTAAGCTTCACAAAATTGAATTTTTTTTTTTAATTGCATTAATCATAGCACGTACGAACTATATAACCTGTCAATCACAGTATATCAACCACCCAGTGTAATCCGCCTTAGAATTCTCGTCTAATCGGATCTTCATGAGTGACACAAAAGGCACGCTAAAACTACACATAAGACAAATATAAACATGACAATAACATAAATATCAAATTCACGTCCATACGTACACAACTACAATAGTAGACATGTTTCCTTACATCTATAATGATTACACTGCTGGGAGTACATATATACATCACAATAACAATATAAATCTCAAATAAAAAACCACTGATCTGGCGGTGGTCTCTGGTCCCGCAGACGATCAAAGACATCTAGAGTAACTGAGTTCACTATATTAGGTGATAGTGAACTGAACGCCTCTGGTGGAAGTAAACACATGATCCTCGCCAATGCAGCAGGGGATAGGATAGGGACAGAGGTGGCAACGGAAGAAGCAGATGGACGGAAAGGACCAGAGGTCGTGGCGCCATGAGTGTCTAGGGGTAGCAATAGGAGGAACAGAGGCACCAGAAGGACCATCAATCATCAGGACCCCAATGGTGGCTTGTATGGTATTAATAGACTCATCTATCATTGCCACTTTGGCCTGCAATGTGGTCATCACCGTAACAAGCTGATTTATTTTCTCGGTAAAGTCCGGAGAAGGAGAAGAAGAAGAAGGCGCCGACGGTGGAGGTCTTGAGACGACCGATATCTATGATGGCAAGGATCCAGTGTCATAGATACGTCGGCCCTTCCCTCTTCCACCAACGGTCTATATAAAAAAGTTATTGGTTTGAGCGGTCGTAGGAGTGGACGTGGTCGTGGGTGAAAACTCGACGACACTCTCGGCCACCCCACCTTGAGTGGCCAGAGTGGTTGTCTTAGTACGTAGAGACTGGAATGAGCATGTACAATCACACGTGCTTAATATCCTAATATGTTAAAACTAATCTACGTTGTTTCAAATATTCTAACTTATAATATAAATTCTAATACTTAATGTTATTCTAACTTAAAATATAAATCATAATATTTAATATTATTCTAACTTATAATGTAAATAATGTAAATTCTAATACTTATAGCAGTCTTGCTACCCTTCTCCGTCCACGTAGGTCTCGTCCTTCCTCCTCTTTTGTGTGTACTCAAAAACATCGGCGAAGCCGACACTAGAGGGATCTCCTCCATCCTTCGCAAGCTTCTAGAATGTGTACGAAACATTAATGAAACATATTAGTTTGATAATTAATGTTATTAAACTATATAATGAAAGTTTTTAAATACTTTGAATTATTTTACCAGGTATCAATTGTGCAAAGCGATGGAGATCGATCCACCCGTGTGCAGATCCACACAAGATTATATCTTCTTCGCTTGCTCGGACCTATTCTTTAACTTAGGAGTCTCGAGCTGCTTCTGAATGTCCTCCTAATAATCGTTCCAGATAGAAGTTTTCTTACCCTTTTCCAGCAGTCACCCTTCCTTACAAATGTAATCCCCCATCTCAAATATTATTATTATTTTATTATGACTATTATTTGTTTCCTTAAAATTTATAGTTTTACATTTATCCCATATATTTAATAAAATCACTTTAAGTGTATAACTTATATTTATATATATAAGTATGCGGATAAAAGTTTGTCTAATAGATAAGTAGTTAATCTTTATTTAAGTCTGTTATAAATGCATTTTCTTTAACCCTTAAATCTAGATTCTAAATAAATATTGGCATGTCCTTTTGAAATCCAAATCAAATAACATTACCAGTCAGTTGATCAGTCATTCTATATTACTCTAAGGTTCCCTTTCTCTTGCTACTGCTTAGAATAGGCAACCACCTATACATATTCCCTTCTATTCTTTCATTTCTAACCTACTGTTACAAACCAGGCCCACATGTCTCCAGCTTGAAATAACCAATTACTCAAATCTTATTGAGTGGGAATTTGTCCATTGTTTAAACCATTTCCCCTTTATTGAAGCCCACAACCTTACTTGAGCTTACACAAACCCACACCCGAAACCGTTAGGGATTTGGTGAGGCGTAGCTCATTTTCGTTGGTCCTTGCACGTTATTGTTCATGCAAACCCAACAGCCAACCCTCCAATCCCCATCCGACAACGGCTCCTCTCTACCTCGCACACACCCACCCGCCCCCTCTATATAATTACTTCTCCCATTTCTCATCCATATCAGAACCCTAAACTAGCCGTTGGCTCTATCTAGAACACTACCAGAATAAGTCAAATTAGCGACGTCTGAAAATGTAGCTAAATGGTCTAAAAATATCGCTAAAAAAATTTAGCGACGTAATTAACGACGTTTCAATGAAATCGCGTTTAAGCTAGTCGCTGACAGGAAAAACGTCGCAAAACGTCGCTATAGCGACATTTTCTAACGACGTATTTGCGTAGCTAATATTTTTCATATTGGTGACGTTTAGCGACGCAACGTAGCTAAATTAGCGACGTGTTGTGTGTCGCTAAACGTCGCCAAATTTTTTCTATTTAGCGACATTTTGCAACACATTAAGCGACGTTTGATTGACCTGACAAATACTGCCATGTCAGCAATTTAGGGACATTCAGCGACGTATTTAGCGACTTATTTAGCGACATAATTAGCGACGAATTTAGCGACGTATATAAGCGTCGCTAAATTTTTAGTGAAAAATAAAAAAATAGAATATAAAATGGTTTACAAACCAATCTTTCTGCAGTTTATGAATTCATAATTTATATAAATAGACCCGGTGCAACCCTCCGTTGAATTTTCTGGGTTCGTCGACCCCTTCGGTGGAACACTCAACACCGATAAATTAACATATATTTAATATGAATAATATAGTAAAATTTGAAGAAAAAGAGACATTGGGATTACAAACTGAGTTTGGAGAAAATCTCGTCGTAAAGAATACAATAAATATCCACACAACTGAGTGCAAGAAATAAAGTCTGGAAGCCTCAAAAATAAAAAATATTCATAAATGACCAAATATCATAAGTCAAATAACAAACAATCAGTAAACTATCCTAACTAGGACTACTGCAGAACTGCAGGAGGATTACCACCGGCGCGCATCAGGGATAAGAACAAATCATAATGCTCCTGTGAAATCGACACCGAAGTCGATGGAGAAGGAAGTGACGTCGGTGGAGTCTGTGTCGATGAAGGCGCACTAGGAGGACGTATCTACTCCAACGCTGCTAGTCTATGGTTGTATGAATCTATGGTAGATAACAGCCTCGTACTGCTATGAACTATTGAATCCTGCATCATCGTCAGCCTTTCACCCATGGACAGCTATGATGCCTGCAGCTCCATCACGCTGCGCTCTGTCGATACTCTAAGATCAGCTGTCATATCCCTAAGCTCCATGATGCTGCGCTCGAGCGTATCAAATCGTGCGATGAGCATCGCATCGTCCGCCTGCGGCTGGGACAGGGGCTGCTCCTCCATCCTTCATAGCAACTTCTCACGGAGAGACGCAATCTGACGGTCAATAGTCTTCTGGACTCGGACCGACGCCTGCGAGGGCTGTGGGAAATGCGCACTTGCAGTGGAGGCCCTAAAGGTCTGTGTCGCAACAAGGGCTCCATAGGACCCCGTACCGTAGTACGTACCCCCACCGGTCTATTTAGTTGGAGCTCTATCCCCCCATCCTTGGGTTGTCGTCCGCTCGCCTCTCTCCAATCTGTACCCCCACCTCGCCACCCTCTAGACGTCTGCCTGCTCCACTTATCCCTCCTCTCGCCAAACCCTCCGCCCCCTCGTTCCCCTCAACCAATTCCCCCTATCACCATCCCCTCGTCCTCTACCAAGCCTCTCCTTCCGCCTCTTCGGTCCCTCCCCTTGTTTCTTGCACACATTCTCCTGTTTCGTCCCTCGACCTCCCCTCACCCCTTACTATCGCTCCATTAGTCTCCTCCTTGTTTCTTCCTTTGACCCCGACATATCGTGTTTTGGTTTATCCTCACTCTTCGTGCACGGTCCCTCCTGTCACTCTTCGAGATCCTTTTGAGGAGTCTGCTCCTGTCCTATACCTTCCGGTTCCTTGACGGAGGTAGAGGAGGGGCAATTTCTTCCATCCCCCCTTGACGGGGCACGAGGCATCCAGGGGATTGGTGCTCGTCCCAGTTGGACGGATGAGGTGGAGCGTGCCGAGTTGGCATTGTCTTCCGTGTCGAGGGATGGTGCAGAGGGTAGTCTTACGCCGCAGGTCAACAGCTTCAGATCAAGCTTGGAGGGTTTGGATCCCTCCACCCAAGCTATCAGCAGTATTCTTGGCTCTGGTGTGGAGAACCTGACTCCTTCCTCCCGAGCTGTCATCAAATCCTACTTACTGATGGATCGTAGATCATGCGTCTCCTCTCCAAGTGAGGAGACTAAATTACAGTTTTTTGAGAAGCAGGAAGTGGAGGTCGCGAAGTCCAGGAGGGCTAAGAACTATCACAGAGTCGCCTCTCAGCAACTCATGACTCTTAGGAAACCCTCTTCCCGATCCAAATCAGTAAAACTCACGTCCTAGAATACTGGCCTTAAGCTTGTTTCTTTTCACTCTTGGGAGAACTGTTACGCCTTCCTGCTGGTTATTGTCTTGGCTCCTTTGAGATTCATCAAGTGTACTGTATTGAGTCTCCTACCCCAATCAGTTTAGGACAGAGAGCTCCAGATACCAAATATCTTGATTGCTTCTGTTTCTAGGCATGCATTCATAATATTTCGATGCACATCTTGGCACCATGCTAATCTGCATAGCTTTATGCATTACTTATGTGCAAACAATAATTAAATTGAAACTAGATACTAGGAACAAATATATGAAATATAATAATGTTTTGGTGGATGAATGGATGCAAAGGAATTTGGTAATTCCTACCTTCTGTTGAAACTGAGTAAAAAAGAAAAGACCCCTTGGCAAGAACTATATTTGTTGCTTTCATCTCAATTTTTTTTATTTGATCCTATTGCCATTTGACATACTGGCATGAAAGGTTTCTAGAATATGATGTGTTGTTTGAGGTGTGTGTGCACTGGATCATACATTTGTTAGAAATTTCACAGTTTTATTTTAATAATAATTTAAGAATAAAAAAAAATAAATAAATAAATGTTACCGGCCTCTGGGGAAGTCGTGCACGAAGCACTGCCCTAAGAGTTTATTCGGGATCTGTGTGCAGACGTACCCGAAGCTCCTAGTGGTAAAAACCCCCGCACTACCGGTATCTCGTTGCCGCACACGACTTGGAGAGAACGACCAGAACTTAGCTCTGCCCAGAGCTCGGAGACAACGGAAACGAATAGAATATTGACAGAGGTTTGGAGTACGTAATTTTTCTCTAATCTGATTTACAAAGAACACAACCGAATATATAATGTAGTTGTGTAACGGTCAGAATTAATTAACGTTTAATTCAGCCGTTACAAGAGAATTAACAGAATGAACCTGGACACACTCACAAAAAACGGTCCAAAGCATTTGTAACGTTTAGAATAAATTCCAACGTTTAAGAAAATAAATGACAGAATTAAGAGGAGCAAAAAGGATTTTAGGGTCCCAGCCCGAACCCGAAGAGGAAATCGGATCGGCATTCGGCGCCCGCAGATGTGGGCGCGTACCCGCACCCGTTACGCGCGCCGAACCGAACCGAGCCGAGCCGGGCCGGGCGGCGGCGGCGGCGCGCGCGTGTGGCCCAAGGGGTTCCCCACACAACAACTTAATAGAGAAAAGAAGAGAAAGTAATATATATGCACAAGGGGGCTTTGGTGCATCCGATGTGGGACTAAAGAAAGAAAGAGGAATTGAGCTTTTGCAAGAAAAGGAAAAACAAGGCCAACAATCCCCCCCCAAAAGGTCAAGTTCCGAAACAGAGATAAGAGTGAAGTAAATAGAGAGAGAGAGAGAGAGAGAGAGAGAGCATCTGGGCAGTAAAATACTATGCATAGATGAGATGGACTACAGCCTTGAATCTCACGTAGTGACTATTGCCTTAATCTGAAGAAGTGCTTGATGGACTATGCCTTGAATCAGACTTCTTTGAACCAGATTTAGAAAAATAGCACACATAGTACGCTAGAGGTCCTTGATCTATCGGGTGGCGCTTTTAAATGGCCATGCGCACTTTCTACATTCATGAGAGTTGTCTGGGATCGCCCTGTCCCATAGTCGCGGCCTTCACGACCTCTCATATAGGTAAGTCCTTAATGGTTGGTGATATGAATCAACCTAGCATTACAGCTTGGACCTATTAAGAGTTTTAAACTCATCCTAACCATATCACACAGGAACACTGTCACCATAGGGATGGGGAGTTATTGTACACATGTACAGCCGCTTGGGCTTTATTTTAATGAGATTTTAATCTCGAGTCAGTGTTCCATAAAGTCACCTAAGTTCAGCTTGTTTCTACCCATTGAACCGGCTTCTTGGGATCTCCAGTCAGACTCGGTTGGGTTGCCACTGCTGGTGACTAATTTATGGGCTTAACCCCATCCCCCTCGATGATTCTAGGATCAAAGTCCTAGACAGACCCTTCGTCAAGTGATCTGCAAGGTTCTTTTCTGACTTTATATAGTCAAGAACCACATATTTGCCTAGTAGGCTTTTTATTGACTTGAAGCGCAGCTGCAGGTGCCTGTTCATCTTAGCATTCACAAAATCATGCTTTAGTAGTTCAATAACAGATTTATTATCACAATTTATAAAAATTGCAGGAACAGGACTAAGAGAAACAAGTATATGCATAATAGGATTTTTTAAGCCATTCAGCTTCTGTACAAGTTGTATATAAAGCTATCATTTCAGAGTCCAGTGTACTCTTAGCTATGATAGTTTGCTTACAAGAGCTCCAGGAGATCGCAGATCCTCCTAGAGTAAATATATATCCAGTAGTGGAATTTTATATCATGTGAGTCACTAGAAATCTATTGGCATAGCTGTCTAAGGTATATCCTATAAAAACAGCGTCTACAGTCTTGGGAATAAGATCTAAGGTCATCATTCTTTTAATAGAACCTAGGTTCACATGACCTAGTCTGCCATGCCAAACAATTGAAGATTCTATATTAGAGACAATGAGAGAACAATCAGAAATTTTATTTATTGTACTTAAAATGAAAAGACCGTCTTTTACAAAGCCTTTCCCTATAAAGGAGTCATGTTTAGAAAAAACTACTTTATTAGCCTCCATTACAAATTTGTATCCTGAGGCTACAAGAAGGGATCCACTAACTAGGTTTCTCCTGACAGACGGCACATGAAGAACATCATGAAGAGTTAAGATTTTTTCCTGATGTCATCTTCAGGTTAACTTTTCCTCTTCCAATAATTTGTGCCGTTGAGCCATCTCCTAGGGTCACACCTCCTCCACTTGATTCCTGAAGGAATTCGAAGAACCTTTGTGAAGCATATTCGCTTCTGGTCTAACTGAGTCCTTTCCTTTGTAGGAGGTCTGGACAGCTTCCTTCTTCCTATGGTAGCAGTTGGTGGCCACATGGTTTGTTTTACCACACACAAAACAAAACCTCTTCTGATCCTGAGTCTGACTGAAGTTCCTAGGTATTTGGTTTTGTTGATGATGGTTGTGGTGGTTAGGCTGAAAGTTTTTCTTCTTCTTGAAGAAATTCTTTTTGGGTTTATAAGGAAAATTAGACTTGGGTTTTCCTTGGCCTTCTACAAGGTTTACCTTAGCTTTAGATTCAGTCTTAGGCTTAGACCTCAATCTAATTTGTTCTTCGGTTCTAATTTTCTTTAGGACTTGATTGTAGGTAAGTTCTCCTTGTGTATGGATAAGATCCTTAGCCATATCAGACCAAGAGGGAGGTAGCTTGTCTATTAGGCATGCTATTTTATGTTCATTGGAGAAAGATGTCCCTTTTGCTTGAATATGTCTAAGGTATTCTTGGAATTCATGGAGTTGGTCATTCATTGGTTTGTCATCTACCATGAAATACCTATTAAAGGTTGAAGAATTAAACCTTTCTATTCCGGCATCATCACAGCCGTATTCATCTTCCAAGGCTTTCCAGAGTTCTTTAGCGCTCTTGTATTCAAAAAATATATCATACAAGGATTCAGATAATGCGCTTAGAATTCTATGAAAACAATGAAAGTCTATCTCTTTAGGGGTTTTAGGTTTCGATGAGGTGGACACTGCTACGTCAGACTCAGTATCATCAGAATCGTTTGTGATAGGTGTGGACCCATCAATGGCAGAAATAAGACCTAAGGTCGTGAGCCAAAATTTCATTTGGCTCTGCCATCTCTTGAAATATGAACCATCAAACTTAGCAGGTTTTGCAGTAGATGATTCCTCCTTTCCAGTCATGATTGCGATCTGAAAAATATAAATTTATTTAATAACAATGTCCAAGATAATAGTTTAGGTGGTCTTTGCTAATCAATCTTAAAATCTTTAGTTTTTCAAGTGTTGATCAACTCAGGTTAGCTGTAGGGGCCGGTTCCCAGCTAGCGGTGGTCCGAAGACTCTTAAATACCGTGTCGCTTAGGGTTATTTACACCCGGTTGACAGAAGGACCCTTTCGGCTTGTGCCCGAGTTTGTCTCGACTTTGAAACTTTAGATTTGAAGATTTTATTTGCAATTTCCTTTTACTAAACTGTTTTCTTTTGGTCCAAAATGATTTCAAAAAATACTAAGTGATTAACAATTAAGCAAATTGTATTAACTATTAATTAGAAGCAAATAGTGAGAAGTTAACAGTGAGAAGCAAATTGTATTAACAGTAATTAAGCAAAAGAATTTGCTCCAGCATCCAGCAACTAATAAGTAGTGCTAATCAACAGAACAAATGAGCAATGGTAAGTACCAAATGAGTAGTGCTACTTAGATTGCAAGTTTTACAAGTAACAAATTTGCTACAGTAATAAAATAATTGTTTGGTTACAGCATAAATTGTTAACTACAAAACTTGTTAACAAGTATTGATAATCCACAACAAGTAGCAAGTAGCAATTTAACAACCAGTTTTATTTTACTTCAGTGAAAACAGAAACAGTATTAACTTAAATTGCTATAGAACAAATTTATAGAAAATTTGTACTGTTAACTTGAATTGTTAGAAGAAATCAACTTGTTAAATTGTAACAGTAACAAATATGTTGGCAAAATGTGTTAACAATCTAGCTAGAAGAAAACAATTCCAACAGTTATTGAGTTAAATTCTAATAGTTATTTTGAATTTAATTCTAACAGTTAATTGAATTAAATTCTAATAGTTATTTTGAATTTAATTCTAACAGTTAATTGAATTAAATTCTAATAGTTATTTTGAATTTAATTCTAACAGTTAATTGAATTAAATTCTAATAGTTATTTTGAATTTAATTCTAATAGTTATAATCAGAAGCAATAAATAATTGTAATCAGAAACAATTGAATTCAAAATGAAACAATTGAATTCAAAATATTTGTAACAGTAGCAAATCAAATAAATTTATTTATTTATTTATCTTATAACAGTATGTTTAAGCAATTCTAATAAATTTCGGAATTTTAACAATTGCTACAGTATGTTTACGCAATTATAAATAAATTACTACACTATGTTTAAGCAATTCTAACAAGTAGTTAGGAAGAGAGAATAGTTTAATACACTTTGTTATTATAACAGTAGCTATTTGTTACTTGATTTTATTTGCTTGGTTTTGGTTACAAATAGCTACTTGATTTTATTTGCAATTCTAACAGTAGCTATTTGGATCAAAAATTCTATTCTAACAGTAACTAGTAGAATATGAAGTTTTTGTAACAAATAATCAACACTAGCAACAGTAGATATTTTTTCTCACAAGTAATTAACACTAGCAACAGTAGATATTTTTTCTCACAAGTAATTAACACTAGCAACAGTAGATATTTTTTCTCACAAGTAATTAACACTAGCAACAGTAACTAATTCAATATGGTCTAAGGCAGCAGATTAAGGTTCTGATATCTTTTACTGTGAATGCTCAGTCAGAAACAAACCAAAAAAAAAATAATCAAGGGGAGATAAGATCAATATTGGATTGACTGGCTCTGGCTAAAGTTTTGGTGCAATAATAGGACATGCTCTAACATGATGTCTAATTTCTAGGACACATGTTATACAATTGCGTGATTAATCCTGACCTCCAGTAAGATTTGGATTTGGACGTGCCACGGCGATGATAATATAGAAAGTAGGGACGTCCGGATGCACTGAATTATCAATAGATATAAGTAGATTTAGGTTCTGGTCCGAAAGAATAGTGTTTGTTGAACAGTAATTAGTAAATAGTGAGAAATAATTGTAACAAAAATATTGAAACAATTCTAACAGTATAGAAAATTCTAACAAAAATTATTCTAACAAAAATAAACTCTTAGATTGTTAGAAATTTCACAGTTTTATTTTAATAATAATTTAAGAATAAAAAAAATAAATAAATAAATGTTACCGGCCTCTGGGGAAGTCGTGCACGAAGCACTGCCCTAAGAGTTTATTCGGGATCTGTGTGCAGACGTACCCGAAGCTCCTAGTGGTAAAAACCCCCGCACTACCGGTATCTCGTTGCCGCACACGACTTGGAGAGAACGACCAGAACTTAGCTCTGCCCAGAGCTCGGAGACAACGGAAACGAATAGAATATTGACAGAGGTTTGGAGTACGTAATTTTTCTCTAATCTGATTTACAAAGAACACAACCGAATATATAATGTAGTTGTGTAACGGTCAGAATTAATTAACGTTTAATTCAGCCGTTACAAGAGAATTAACAGAATGAACCTGGACACACTCACAAAAAACGGTCCAAAGCATTTGTAACGTTTAGAATAAATTCCAACGTTTAAGAAAATAAATGACAGAATTAAGAGGAGCAAAAAGGATTTTAGGGTCCCAGCCCGAACCCGAAGAGGAAATCGGATCGGCATTCGGCGCCCGCAGATGTGGGCGCGTACCCGCACCCGTTACGCGCGCCGAACCGAACCGAACCGGCGCGCGTGTGGCCCAAGGGGTTCCCCACACAACAACTTAATAGAGAAAAGAAGAGAAAGTAATATATATGCACAAGGGGGCTTTGGTGCATCCGATGTGGGACTAAAGAAAGAAAGAGGAATTGAGCTTTTGCAAGAAAAGGAAAAACAAGGCCAACAACATTTATGTTTATACTCTAGGCAACCATCATTTGGTTGCATCCCTCTCGAGTTCAATTATACTTCCCTTCATTGCATGACATTTGTTTACAAGGTTGATAACTAATGTACATGTATTTTCATCTCCGGTTGTAGGGACCTAGGAAGAAGATTCTCTTGGCAGTGTTTCCTCAACGTTCTTGAGGAATGAGGGTTGTAATTTTGGCTTAATTTATATTGGCAACGCCATTACAATTTTGTAAAGGGAAAACTAAATCAAGAAACATTGTATATTTTAAAATGGCCAAGTTGTCCTGGATTAATTTGTATCAATTTATATAGTAATGCCCACTGATGTCAAATGAAAATAGGAATGCAATCTGATGTCAATTACGGATAGGAATGCATATTGATGTCAAATACGGACATTGACTGAACATTGCTGGTGACTTGGTTTGGTCACAGTTGAATACTGCTTGTTGACTAACAGCGTCCATATAAAACCAAGAGAAAATAAGAACATTATTTCTCCTCTTCTGAATTAGTAAGTCGCAGAAAATTCAAGTCAAAATGGTGTTTTTAATTGGTTTTTTGGGTATTTTTGAATCGATAGTTTATGAAGTATATATAAAAGAATTTTTTTTGTGAGGCACTAGTTTTTATCGGCTTCTCACCTCACCTTCTCCTCCCCTTTTCCAAATCGGTGTAATGTAAATTTTGAGTGTTTTTATTAAAACCATAAATCGGTAGATTTTGAAGATTTTATTATTTTATTCTATTTATATTCTCAAAAAATATATATAATTATAACAATTAATATCATTTCATATTTTTTTTTTTCATTTGTGTTTCTTTTCTAATTCTCTCGGTAAAATTTTAAAATCTTTCCTATTTTCGTCTAGCGGACGTTTCTATTATTTTAATCAAATATGGACTTCTACTTTCTGACCGAGGCATGAAATTCGACATCAGAAATGAAACTTTGGGAGAACTTATATTTATATATGGATATATAGGTAATTTTATTCTTGTAATTTTTTTTTTATAATCGTTCATTAATGAATTATCAAGCATGGATTAGACTGATTTAAAAACAGCTACTTAAAACCATCTAAACCTGAACGTCTTATAATTGTTACTCTAAAAGAAAAAAATTCATAAATGATATCCCTATAATTGTCAAGTAGACCCTAAGAAAATCATGGAAGAAAAAATGTAGGACAGGAGAAGAAACTTGGCGGGGCTACATCCTGAGCTCGTCATTTGTCTCGTGAAAATAAGCAATGACACAAATGCGTCCCCATATAAATTTGTGTTGAAGTCATTTATAGATGCCTCTCTTAGAGTATCATTAGTAGTTGGGACACTCCAATGCAATTTGAAATCCAAATTTTTAAGAAAAGGTAAATGTAGAATGTGTTGAGTTTTTATTAGAATAGTAAGAAACGATAAAGTGAACTCCTGTCCCAAAGATTGTGTGGTCAAAAATTGATGTGAAAAAAAATAATGTAAAATCTAGAATCTAGAAAGTTGGACTTCAAATTGAGACTTACTATTCTACAAAATGAGTTCCTATATTCTAGAATCTAGAAATTAGGAGGTCAAACCCTTAGCACATATAGGTGGGATGTAACCGAAAATCTAGAAATTGTAACTAGGAATGAGACATACTATTCTACAAAATGAGTTTCTACATTTTGAATCTAGAATCTATAATGTGTGATGTATCTTACTAATGATGTTCTTAGGAAGAGAAATAAGACGCCAAATGTACAGGCGAGTTGAGGGCATTTGTTGCTATGTCGCCATGGCGATGCCACTGTATTAGAAAAAGGAAAAAAAAAATTGGATGCTCTTATATGTGAAGGAGCTTCTCCGACTAACACTTCTTAATGCCATGTCCAAAATCGACCTTAGCATAAATACCTTTCCATAACAGACCACTTGCAATCTAATTTGGCACTCCACTTTGACCAAGACTACCAACTTTAACCTCTTATTACTTAAATTTGTTGGAATTGGGCGAGGATTCCAACCTACCTGGAGTGCGACGAACATTATCCGTGTGTGTCGAAGAAGTTTGAGAAGTACATCGAGCATCGTATATTGGAACATATAAGATAAACAAATTTATGATTAGATTTTCATCTTTGATTTTGACCATATATTTATGATTGAATCTTTCATATATTGAGTTTCCATATAATTGGACTTCCAGTTTATTATGATTGGATTTTCATATCTTTGACCATAATATGATTGAATATATTGGATTTCCATATATATTGAACTTCCATATATAAATTTTCTTTTGGTAACCCTAATCCATGCAAGAGTTTATAAAAGGTTGATACAAGTTTGATAAATATATATCAATGTAACAATTTTTTAGAGAGAAAAATGAGATTGGAGGCTATTGTGAAGGAGAGATTATTTCGGATAATTCTTCTCGTTGTCTCTTGTACTTCGGAGTGTGTAATCGGCTTTTCTTCTTCTTTCAAGTAGTTGTGGTGATCCATTTTAGATCGGTGAGAAGTCTGTAAGGAGTCGATATACTTTCTTATTCCATTAGTGAGGGCTTTTCATGGTTGGATTCCGATCGTCCTGTATCTTTTTCTATTTGGATATTTTACGTAAAAATCGCTCATGTCTGCATTTGACTTTTTTATGTGATTTTGGCCATTTGATTTTGTGTGCTTTTCTCCGGTTCTCTCGTAGCTTCTTGGTTTGGGAGAACGGTTTTTGCGTTTTGTTTCCAACACATGGTATCAGAGCATTCATTTTGTTCTGCTAATACCAATATGTGGTATCAGAGCTTTGGGTTCAAAAATGTGTCAGGAGTTGACAATCAAACTAAGGAGAGAGATGGACACGAAGCCTGTGCGCATGATAAACCTAAACGATACCAATTACCACTATAGGCAGAGTAAGACGAGAGATTTACTATTGGTCAAGAAGCTACATGTTTCGGTATTTGCTTCCGAGAAGCCCAATGATAACTCCGAAGAAGACTGAAATTTCGAGCATGTACAGGTGTGCGGGATCATACAACAATTTGTTGACGAGAACGTGTACAATCACGTTGCCACTATATAGCACACAAAGATATTTTGGGAGAAGTTGGAATCTTTGTACGTGAAAAAGATCGGGGTAAACAAGTTGTTTCTAATCCGAACGATAATGGGTCTGCGGAACAAAGATGGTACGTCTGTCACGGATCACTTGAGTGAGTTCCATGACGTGGTTGACTAGTTATCCTCGATGGGAGTCAAGTTCTACGACGAAGATCAAGGGCTATGGTTGTTATGTACTTTGCTAGCCTCGTGGGAGACTGTACGAGTGTCCATGATCGCTTCTGCTCCAGAAGGCATGGTCAGTATGGAGTTTACCAAGAGCGGGGTATTGAATGAAGAGATACAGAAGAAATATCAGGGCATGTCTTCTTTATCCCATTCAGAGGTGCTTGTTTCAAAGAGTCGTGGAAGGAGTAAAAGTAAGGGTCCGGACGGTGGCAGAGACAAAAGAAAATATAAGTCCAAGGATCAGTACGATGACTACGTGTGCTACCATTATGGAAAGAAGGGCCACATCAAGTGAAACTGTTTCACTTAGAAGAGAGAGAAGAAGGGTGACAAGGAAAAGCAGAGTGAGAACACAACAGCGAATGCCTCGGCACATGGAGGCGACATGATCATTGTAGGTGATGAGGTAGTCATGAACCTCGCATGCGATAACAATTCTTGGCTAGTGGACTCTGAGAATTCAGCACACGTGTCTCACAATAGGGCACTGTTTACCACTTACAAAATAAGAGAATGTGGAGTGTTGAAGATGGGCAAACGGAGATGTGTCGAAGGTTGTTGCTATTGGAGAGGTGCATTTGAGAACCAAGACGGGTGCAGTTCTTATTCTCAAGAATGTTCGTCATATCCCCGATATCTGTTTCAACCTGGTATCGGTTGGAAGATTGGATTATGAGGTTCGATGGTGATTTCCAAAGGAAGCAAGAGGTCCAGTCTCTACTATATGGAAGGAAGCGCACGTAGGGCACAAGAGGTGAATACAGTTACTAATGTGTCTACCGAGTTATGGCACATTCGACTTAGCCATATCAACGAGAAGAAATTAGGCTATTCATTGAACAGAAAGGTGATTCCGGGGCTCAAGTCTGCAAAGTTGGAGAGATGTACACACTGTTTGGCAGAAAAGCAAAATAGGGTGTCTTTTCATAGTCATCCAATTTTAACGAAGTCGGCGTTGCTCGAGTTGATTCACTCGAATGTCTGCGTTCCTATGAAGGTAAAATCTATTGGTGGTTCTTCTTACTTTGTAACTTTTATTGATGATTATTTCAGAAAAGTTTGGGTCTATGCTTTAAACTCCAAGGATCAGGTGCTGTCCACTTTCAAAGAGTTTCATACCTCTGTTGAAAAGGAGGCAAGCAAGAAATTGATATATGTTCAGTCCGACAATGACGACGAATACATTGGTCCCTTTGATACGTATTACAGAGAGAAAATAATATGATACCAGAAGACTCCGCAAAAGACACCTCAACTCAATGATGTAGTGGAGCACATGAATATGACATTGATGGAGAGGGTACGGTATTTGTTGTCTGAAGCAAACTTACCAGACAGTTATTGGGGTGAGGCTCTTAATACTGTTGATTATGTTATTATTATCTCCTAGTTCTTCTTTGCAGGGTGATGTGCCTAAAAAAATATGGTACAACAAAGAGTCATCATACAATCACCTGCGAGCGCTTGGTTGTATGGCCTTGTGCATGTGCCAAGGACGAGAGATCTAAACTTGAGCCGAAGATGGCAGTACGTCTTTGTCGTCTATGGTCGAGATGAGTTTTTCTATAGACTCTACGACCCGGAAGTAGGAACGTGGTATTCGTCGAGGATCAGACAATGACCAACACTCAGGATTCTAAGATGCCTTGTAAGAGTGAGGAATTGTCTGAGTTATAGTTATTTCGCTTTGAGCCATTTCCAGAGAAAACTGAAGATGATTCAATTATGGAGGAGCAAGTATATGAAGATTCTTCCAACCTTGATCATTAGTCTGCTGATGTTTGTCAGGGTAACCCTCAAGAGGATGAGCATGCCTAGAAGTTAGTTCTTGAAGGCGAGGAGGATATTCTTATACATCAAACACCAGAGGCTCTATTAAGGAGGAGCAAGAGAGATCGTCGATCAACCTCGATATACTCACCAGATGTGTATGTGCTACTGACTGACGGGGAAGAGCCCAAAAGTTTCACAGAGGCTATGAAAGACAAACACATACAAGAGTGGATGGAGGCCATGCATGAGGAGATGAGTTCCCTACAGGCTAACTCTACGTATGAGCTGGTGCGGTTGCCAAAGGATAAGAAGGCTTTGAAGAATCAATAGGTGTTCAGAGTGAAGTAGACGGATGATACAACTCACCCTCGATACAAAGCAAGACTGGTAGTTAAAGGCTACGGTCAACGGAATAGCATAGATTTTGATACGATATTATTGCCAGTCGTCATGTTGTCATCTATTCTGGTGGTGCTAGAGTTAGCATCCAGTTTTGACTTGGAGGTTGAGCAGATGGACGTGAAGACAAAATTCCTCAATGGTGATTTAGAGAAGGAGTTGTACGTAGAAAAGCCAGAGAAATTCTGTGAGAAGGGCAAGTCATAATTAGTTTGCCGATTAAAGAAGAGTTTGTATAGTCTGAATCAGGCTCCGAGAAAATGGTCCATAAAGTTTGAGTTGTTTATGGGAGAGCATGGTTATGTACGGACTACATTAGATGATCACTATGTATTCGTGATGTACTTTACCGAGGATGATTTTATCATACTTTTGCTCTATGTGGATGATGTACTATTGGTGGGTCAGAATGCCTCCAAGATAGCATAGTTGAAGCATCAACTAGGCACGACCTTCTCTATGAAGGATTTAGGTGCATCGAAGGCTATCCTTGGGATAGAATTCAGCTAAGAGAGAGAGAGAGAGAGAGAGAGAGAGAGAGTCTAAGTTACTTTATTTGTCCCAAAAGAATTATATTTACCAGGTTCTTCAGTATTTTGGGATGGACGGGTCAAAGAAAGTGAGCAACCCCCTTGCGGCTCACTTTAAGGTTAATACGGAGCAATGGTCTATCTACCGAGGACGAAAAGTAAAATATAGAGCGGGTTTCGTATGCTTTAGTAGTGGAGAGTCTTATATATGCCATGGTGTGTACAAGGCCAGACATCGGTTATGCGATTGACATGATTAGCATATATCTTTTCAATCCTGGAAGGATACATTATAGTCAAGTGGATTCTACAGTACCTTCAGGGCACTGTTGATTAGAGAATTTTATTTGGTGGTGATGAGCTGAAGTATGTCGGATATACTGACGTTGATATGACTGAAGATGTAGATATGAGAAGATCGACTTTGGGCTATGTGATGATGTTTGCTGATGGAGCAATATCGTGGCAGTCACGATTGCAGAAGTGTGTTGCTTTATTTATGACAGAGGTATAATATATTGCGGTAACGGAGGCTTGCAAGGAGTTGTTATTGATGAAGAAGCTGTTGTAAAAAATTGGACTAAAGTAAGAGCAGTACATTTTGCTTTGCGATAGCCAGAGTGCAATGCACCTTATAAAGAACTAAATATTTTATAGTCAGTCCAAGCACATTGAAGCTCATTATCATTGGATACAAGATGTGATTTTGAATAAGGACGCGATGCTTGAGAAGGTTCATACTGATGACAATGGAGCGGATATGTTTATGAAAGTTCTACCAAGGCGAAAGTTTGAGTATTGTAGGCGGATCGTCGGTATGACGAGCTCCTCCTCCTAGTTGGGAAGGGAAAAATTTGTTGGAGTTGGGTGAGGTTCTCAACCTATGTGGAGAATACCTGGAGTACGACCAGTGCCATCCGTGTGTCAGAGAAACTTAGGGAGTGCATCGAGCGTCGTATATTGGAACATATATGATAAGCAAATATATAATTGAATTTCCATATTTGACTTTGATCATATATTTTTGATTGGATTTTTCATATATTGACTTTCCATATAATTGGACTTCCAATTTATAACAAGCCAATATATGATTGCATTTTCATATATTTTACCATAAATATATGAATGAATATATTATATTTCCATATATATTGGGCTTCCATATATAGATTTTTAATATAGTAACCCTAATCCATACAAGGGTTTATAAAATATTGATGCAAGTTGATGAATATATATATCAAGCTTACAATTTTTGAGAGAGAGAGAAAAAGTGGATTGGAGGCTATTGAGAAGGAGAGATCGTTTCAGGTAATTCTTCTCGTCATCTCTTGTTCTTTGGAGTCTATAATTGGGTTTTCTTCTTTCAAGTAGTTATGGTGATCCGTTTTGGATTGGTGAGAAGTTTGTAAGAAATTAGTGTAATTTCTTATTCTATTAGTGGAGGCTTTTTCGGTTTGGACTCCGATCGTCCCGTAGAATTTTCCATCTGAGTTTTCCACGTAAAAATCGTTCGTATCCGCATTTGGCTTTTCTGTGTAATTTTGGCGATTTAGTTTTTTGTGCTTTTCTTTGGCTCTCTCATAGCTTCTTGGTTTGGGGGAACGATTTTCAAGTCTCGTTTCCAACAAAATTAACCTCTTCTAAATTAATTAGAATTTGGATTATATTTCTAACATCTGGTAAAAAAATTATATGCTACCAAGTCCCCAAACTTATTGGCAACATATTTATTCTCTTAATTAATTTGCCCTTATCTAAAGAAAAAGAAGGAAAAAAACTTACATTTATGTCACCAAATATGTTGCCGACAACATTAGTGCATGTACTCATATCGCCAATACTTTTGGCGTCTTATTACCTTTTTCAAAAAAATTCAAACTTATTATCTTAAATATTATTTTATTATCTTTTGTTATCTTTTTAGAAATTTTTTATTTTTTTTCAACCAGCAATGGATGTTAAGACTAGAATTTTTTTGGGGTATCTAAAAATAACCTTACACGGGTCGTGCATTCTAAAGATCTTCTGAAGGTTTAAAGGAATATATTTGACATTTCCTTGTGTACACTTGATAAGCATTGGAATACTTTTTGTGAAAAAAAAGAAGATAATTGTAATCCTTACACAATTGTAGATGCCTTCAATATCAGTTTTATCTTTTGCATATGCTATAATATAATATAAGTTCTAACAAAAAGAATAATAATTTAGAAAAAAATGTTTCTTTTCCACCGGCGAATCTCCTATATCTCTTTCCATGATTTGTAATATCGGTCAATACCAAAATTATAACCATCAAAATTATTGAAACGATTCAAAAACATCCAACTCTCCTGAAACCCCCAAATTTTTTAAACCAATAGAAATGTCAGAAACTAATACCTATATAGACAATGCAAACTTCCCCCCTTTCTGAACTTCTCTTCTATCGAATATGTATTTAGAGGATAAAATAGTAAGTCTTATGTCCTGGTAATAGCCACTTAAAGCACTAGTGTCATGTTCTACTCCCAAAATACAACAAGCTGAGTACGTAACAAACATCTCAGTCTATGCGCCAAACAGATACATCTATATCTGTATCGCGATTGTTGCATGTAAATTTATAGGATAAAAGTATAGTCAACACTAAACCATTGATAAAATAATTTATATTTTAAACATAAATCATCCATAATTATATCTCACAAGTCTAATTTTCGATTCAAAAGATAATTTACATAAAAGAACTATATTGCTACACGAAATGAAACTATAGTTCTACCCTCTGTCTGCAATGAATTATGGATAATATCCAATAAAAATGAAGGCAAGTTACAAACTATAAATTATCAGCAAGCAAGTATAGGAAATAATCAGAGTAAGAAGTCACAAACGTAAATACTGCGATGTATACTGGTATCCCTCGTGGAGGGTAGTCTAGTCCAAGAAACTCTTGTCCGGAGTTAATCAACTATTTGAACAAATAGCTTATAACACGTGCTTTGATCCAAAGGATACACCAACTACTTACAACCACGTGCTTTGATCTGAAGAGCACGTCGACTTCAACACTTGAATTGAAAAAGCAAACTTGGATTTCCAAGTTTTATAACTCGATAAAGACTTCTAACCGAGATCGCACTTGGCACTTATAAGGCTAAGGGAGTTGCTCTTGGTGATGAGAAGGTTTAGAGCTCAGGAAATGATAAAATAAAAGGTGAATGAGTTGATGAGAAATGAGTAAAATGCATAGGTATTTATAGGGGTGTAGGGTGACCGAGTTCAGGTAGAGTTCGGTCCTCCAACGTTAAAAAAAAATTAAACATTGGCACCCTATTCTCGTGGAGGAACGAGTTTACTCAGGAATGGCCAAAAGCTGGGTCACAGGGGATCGAGTTCAGTCCGAGTTCTGTCTCTGTTGAGTCAGAATGTTTCTGGAATATTTTGGCCAGTTGTGAATTTGGTTTTGTGGACTGAAACTTGGGTTTGGGTCTATTTTGAGTGGACTTGTATATGGATATTGGTTTGAGTCTTCTAGAATGCTAGTGTGACTCGATATACACAAATCCTTGACTCAAATAAAAGATCAAATACATGAGTAAAAGTAAAATTGACTAGACGACCAAAACTTGTATTCTTGTCATGCGAGTTGAGCAGAGTTGTCTTCTATTTTGTTGTAGCGAGTTGATGTCTGTTTTGTTGTAGCGAGGTATTGTATCGAGTCACATCGAATAATGGTTTAGTAGAATATCAAAATCGAGTTGACTATGACCAATTTTGGGCTAACAATCTCCCCTATTTTGATAGTTGGCCAACCATTATTGATATGCCAATAGAAATCGATGTGAGATAAAATAAAACTCTCCCCCGCAATTTGTGAGTATGTTCGAAATCTATCCATATTTTTATTTTGTATTGTTCTCCTTTTTTGTCATCTCATCAAAATGGTATGGCTCTCCCGTAAATGGTGAAGCAACATAGAAACAAAAGAAGCGAAACAATACAAGATAATAATATTTGGATTGCAACACGAAAGATACATACAAACTATGGAAACAACAAACTAGAAAGATCATGAAGGAAAACATTATTGATATTGATTGCAAACTGAGTTTCACTACATAATTCAAACCAGACTAGAAATATAGAATTGTATAACAAAAGTCCAAATTAAGCAAATACATAGAAAGTAAAAGTGCATAAACAAAACTAAATAAATTAGCACTAGAACATCAGCTAAATCCATCAATACCAAAATCAAAGTCGAGAAGCGCGACACATCGACTACTGATCATCACCAGCAGAAGGGACCTCAGCAGAACGGTGGGGATCATAGTAGGCAGCACCATGAACAAAGTATCTCAGAACAAGATGATCATTAATTCGGTAACCATCACGTGATGGATCACGTGTCGTAGAGAACGGTCTAGCTGGGTGGTGAGACAGACTGTACTAAATATCAACTACAGTGTTGGAGATGGCGTGGGCATGCAAGGTGGTGTGATAGTCTTTGTGTCAAAAATAATGTGCAAGTATCTCTTCTTGCAATCAAAATCGATCACGAATCATCATCTGGATGGAGTCCAATATGGCAGGAGGAACATATGGAGAAATATTAGGATCGGGTGTCCATGGGAGCTAGATAATGAGTCATCAGCAGGAGAAATATGAGGTATAGGAGCAGGCTTAGTCCTATGGGCTTTGGTAAGGAAAGTTGGCTCATCAAGGAACGGATAATCTTCCAAAGGGATATGAAAGTACTCAAAGATAATAGGCAAGTACATGGCGTAAATTAGGTTACGCCCTTTCTTGTGACATTTAACCATGGAGTTAATAATGGTCTTGAGAAGGGTGAAAGGAACATTAAAATGCAAGTGATAAAGACCTGACATTTCCAAGAGTGTGATTTCATCCGTGGAACTGTCTTTGGAAGGAGGGCAGAAAATAACATATGATAAAGTTTATAGAAATATTGGTTTATGTATCTTGCATAAAGACGTTCGGGTGGGCGAGGATGAGGGAAACACATAACATCTCTGAATGATTCAAGAGTCATATTGGCCTCAAATTTAGATTTACTAATATCGATTATGTCGTCACCCATATTTAGGATGTTTAGGATCTCATCCAAATCTTCATCATCAAATTTAATTTGAATTTCACATAAACTTAAATGAATTGTACTATTCTCAAAAGTTAAGTTACAATAGAATATACGAATAACATTAAGGTAGATACAATTTCTAGTAAACACAAGTTCTTCTAGGGAAAGATCCTAAAAATTGGATAAGTATTCTGGAAAGATAGTAAAGCTTATAGGGTTTCCCGGATAGACATTTCTCTTACAGAAATCATTGTACCATTCAGCCAATATTTCTAGGGTTCTAAAGAAAAACCCATCGAAATGACCTTCTTTGGGCATAGGTGGGCTGAACAACGAATAGGGAATATCCTCATCTGGAGGATTGGATGAAGGGGATTCATCATCTCTTCTCTTCTTCCTACTACCCCTATTGAACAATCTTTGGGTTATGGAAAAAAATGAGATAAATGAAGAGTTATACCTCAAATAGATGCTGAGAAATGGAAGAGAGAGGCAAGATATACTCAGATCTACAGTTTAAAGTATTGAGAATGCATGAGGAGAGAGATTTGTGAGGCTAGGGTTTGGAGTTTGTAGGGTTTTTAGAGGTAGAAGATGTATAGGGGCTGCTGTTGTTCGGTTCTAAAAGAAATAGAAGAGCAGAAGACCCAATATAGGTTGGCAACTTAAGTAAAAAATTGGGTCCATATTCTGTCCTGCGTTCTGGAACCAAGGGGACTGAGTTCGGCCTGAGTTCGGTCATTGACCGAGTTCGGTTCCTTAGGACCAGAATGCATGTTTTTAAATAATAATTGAATCTAGAATCCCAAGTTCTCGGTGAATGTAGTTGAAACGGTCCTCGGCTAGGGGTTTAATAAAGATATTAGCTAGTTGATGTTCGATCTCAATAAATTATAAGCAAATATCTTCATGTAACTGTTGATCACGTAGAAAGAAAATGTCTTATTTCTATATGTTTAGTGCATGAATGACATATAGGGTTCTTCGTGAGATTAATGGTGCTAGTGTTGTCACAAAAAATGACAATGTTCTTATAAAACAGATTATAGTCTTCTAAGGTCTGTTTCATCCATAAAATTTGTGCACATCAATATCTTACAACTATATACTCAGCTTCAGTAATTGATAATGCAATAAAATTTTGTTTCTTACTAAACCATAAGACTAAAGCTTTGCCCAAGAAATGACATGTTCCGTTAGTTCTTTTACGATCAACTTTGCATCCAACAAAATCAGCATCCGAATAACTTATAAGGTCAAAGGATATGATTTTGGGATACCATAAGCCTATCGTTAAAGTGCCTTTAAGGTATCTAAAGATACGCTTAACTGCACATATATGTGATTCCTTAGGGTTGGCTTGATATATGGCATATAGACAAATACTATACATAATGTCGGAACGACTAACAATTAAATAAAGTAAATACTGATCATACCTCGATACTTACTTGTGTCAACTGGTTTACCATTTTCAACAAGATCATGCTTTGTGGATCTTGCCATTGGTGTACTGATATGTTTTGCATTGTCCATATCAAATCTTTTCAGTAAATCCTTGGTATACTTGGCTTGATTGATGAATGTTCCCTGTAAATTTTGCTTGATTTGCAGTCCGAGAAAGAAGTTGAGTTCTCCCATCATGCTTATTTCAAATTTACTCTACATACACTTAGCAAACTCCTCACAAAGTAACTCATTAGTAGAACCAAATATGACACCATCAACATAAATTTGCACTAATAGAAGAGTGCCATCATGTGCTTTAATAAATAGTATAGTTTTAACTCTTTTTTTTGAAAAACCTTTTTTCAAGTAGGAAGGAACTAAGACGCTCATACCAAGCACATAGGGCTTGCTTGAGTCCATACAGAGCCTTATGAAACTTAAAACATGATTAGAAAATTTAAAATCTTCAAAACTAGGGGATTGTTCAACAAATACTTCTTCTTTTATAAAAATATTTAGAATTTTTTTTATATCCATTTTAAAAAGTTTGAAATTATAAAAACTAGCAAAAGCTCAAAGCATGCAAATGGACTCAAGTATCATAATAGGAGAATATATCTAGTCATAGTCAATGCCCTCTTCTTGATTATAGCCTTGAGCTACGAGACGTGGTTTGTTACATGTGACTTATCCATCCTTACTGAGTTTATTTCGGAATACACATTTGGTACCAGTTATCAGATAATCATTTGGTCTAGGAACAAGTTCGTAAACTTGATTTATATAAAATTAATTTAATTCCTCTTGCATAGCAGACATCCAAAATTTATCAGTGAAAGCTTCTTTAAAAAATTTAGGTTCTATTTGCGAAATAAAAGCTACATTTGCAACAATATCTTTATTAGTAGAACGAGTTCTTACTCCCTTGGATACATCACCTATGACCAATTCTTCCGGAAGATCGGTCGTGAATCGCAACTGTAGAAGCATAAAAATCATGTAGGCCGCATAAAGGTCATGCCCCCTCAAAAAAGCAACCAAACCACAGAGAAACCATATATGGCATGAACAACCAAGCCGCAGAGAAGCCACATGCGGCCTGAACAACCACAACGCAGGGAGGCCGAATAAAACTCCCCTAACATAGTATTCGATGACTGTCAGACTATTACACATCACTCGTCACACTAAGACACTTCAAGATTTGTGAAGACGATAACGCAAAAAAGACAAAAGGTCACATCAACTCATTGATTGCCTCGATAGACGTGCTACCCCACGTGCCCATTATTATGCGGCTATATGCCCATGCGGCTTCGTCATCTTGCGGCCAGAGTGTCCATCTGACCAAGGCCAGACGAGAGCTTGCATGCGACTATAAACCCATGTGGCCTCGTCATCATGCAGCCAGAGTGTCCATCTGACCAAGGCCAAACGAGAGCACGTATGCAGCCATAATGCCATACGGCCAGAGTGTCCATACGATCAAGGCCAAACGAGAGCACGTATGCGGTGCTGACCATGGTCAAGATGTTATGTGGCTCTCGACTTGCAGGATCTTTCTGTTACAACCGAAGATAATTTCTCGTACAATCGGTGCTGACTACGTGTCTAGCTGTCCAAGTCACGCACGCAATAACCTAGAGATCTTTTTAACAGTATAACATAACCAAGACCACGTAGTAGCCTGTCCATGGCATGCGACTGCAGTTACAACCATATTCTGTTGAAGGAGTCCTATGTGGCTACCAAATATAGGCATATGCTGCACCTATAGCCTATCAACAATATGGTTGTAAATAGCAAGGGTAGCATACCCTACAATCGCCCGTCCAGCTATATATGTGCATACAAGCTCAGAAGAGAGAAGAGAAGCGAGCATCCTCATTCCCTCATCAGACCATCAACGGAGTAAAGGAGACGCTGCCGTGCTCAAGCTTCATTGTCACTACCCAGATTAAAATATTATACTTAAATTTTCTATTTAGGATTTCTTTATACTTCTTTGTTTGTTATTTCAACGTTTAAAACTTACAATGGTGGACAAGATGGAGACTCTGTTGGGGTCATCCTTCTCCTCTAATGAGAAGGTTGTGACGTAGTCTGATGCGACCAAGATTGGTTTAACCCAGAGGATGCTGGTAGTACGATTCGACCAGCAATCGTTCGAAGAGATGCTCTCTACGGGTAACGCAAGTCCCTTTCCAAGGCTAGCAAGGTCTAAGAAGACCCACAAGACTCGGGTAGCAAAGGCCACTGTGCCTGACCCAACTACGGAGTATGTGCTTCTTGCTCTCTATCTGTTGCTGAAGACGCTCGTCAGACGTCCACCCAAGTTGTCCATATCCATACGGCATCCTCGTTTGACGCAGAAAATGCTCGACACTTAAACTATGGCAAAGGAAAATACTATGATGCCAGACATTCTAGTGCTGATTCAAGTTCTATACGGCCAACGAGGAGGCCGAATAAGATCAACTATGCGACATTGGTTGACAGCCGTAGGCAGATGGATGCATGATGCTCTGTCCGCAGCATAATCTCTGTTTTTGACAGAATCTCACATAACACTGATCCTATGCGCCATGCTGAGAATGGTTAAAATCCAAACTTGGACTCTTCGTATTATGCACCAGGGTGTACAAGGATGAAGAAGTCTAGGGCAACACGAGCTCGCCAAGCTCAAGCAACTACTTATTAAGCTGACCGTCAACAGGTATCAATGACTGTTATGCGTGCCTCGGACGAAAAGCTATACAAGACCGACCTACGTATCCAGTCCGCAGCGGCAAGTGGACTAGGTCAATCTTAAAAGTCTTTCATTGACGACTTAAAAAAAGTTCTTCCACAAAACCTAGGTCTGAGAGCAAAAATAACACCCACACACCCATGTGCTCATAATAAGGGTGTAAAGGTAAATTAGCCCTCGTGTGACTTGCACAACGTGATCAATCACAAGCGCAAAGCGAGGAAAGCATCCACGGCATATGAAATGGCCCCTTCGGGGCATCATTGTGCCAATATTATCATCAATTACTGCTGTAATCGGATAACAGTACCTACAAATAGGCGGTCGGTATTCCAGCAACTGTAACCAAGGGCACCCAGCCGACAATAGCCCAGAGAGTAGGTACAAGTACCAAAGGAGGAGGAGCCTCCCTTCTCTTTGTGCTATTCGGCTTCGAAGGCCCCTTTCGCAAAGGGAGGTAGGAAGTCCAGCACCTCCAGTCCATCACTCTCGACTAGCATGTTGAGGAGGCTCGTCCAAGGAGGACAAGCAACAAGACCTATATAGGGTGTTTTCCTGGGCACCCGCTCAAAGAAGAATCTGTCATCCACTTGGGTAGCTCTTTCTCGGGACCCCAGATGATTACAGAAGCTGGGGGTTGCAATCCCACAGAACTCTACGATAATCCAGCGTTCTGAGATGACAGTGATTCCCGGGAGATGGGTGCTGAGATCCCTGGGGATAACTACCCTTATAACAAAGATACAGCCTCCTACGTTGGGGGTAGTGTTCCATTAGAGTCCGAACGAGACACAATACTGCCAACTTTCTCTGATGACTATTTATTGCAAGAGTTTGAGGCAGAAAGTCTTACATCTATCGTCCTATCTATCTCACCTCATATGAGAACATCATATATGGCAGGGGATGAGCACGAAGGCCCTAGTGATCGGCAGTGCCTCAAAACCCTCGAGTCCATGATGCAAACTATGAGCGAGTCAATGCAAGCCTTGACCCAAGCAGTTCTAGACATCAAGGCAAGTATAGCCTCTACAACCACCAAGGGCCTCAGGTCAAGCAAACAAGGACCCCGGGACCAATGTAGATTCAAATTTAACCGTGCCTCCCGCTGGTGGCTGCCATGCTCTACTAGGGTCGTTGCTCCTTCTATATCATATGAAGCCCGAGAAGCAATTCATAAGGTGCAAGAACTGAGAGCTTATTTAGACTCGCTAGGCAATCGGGAGACACTCCACGAGATCGGAATATTACAACCATATCCCCCCGAGTGGAAAGATGTACCATATCCACCAAAGTACAAGCCCTTCAATCAACCCATTTGATAGGAAGGCATCTACCCGTTAATACATGAGTTACTTTGAGACTGCAACGGGATACTTACCTCGCAGGGATGCCCTCCTCACTAATCTTTTTGTGGGGGCATTATCAGGAGTAGCCTTTGACTGATTCTGCAGTCCACAAGAAAACTATATTTTCTCGTTCGACAACCTAAAGGGCCTTTTTCTCGCCCGATTCTATGACGGGGGAAGCGACATGACAATGTCCTCTCTAATAGACATTATGCAGAAGGAGAATGAGCCTGTACGTGCATACATTGAATGATACAGGCAAGCAGCACTAAATTTTTCTTCTGGCAATCCTGAGTCCACACTAATGGATATGTGCCGCAGAAATATACTTTCAGCAGTCAGCCTCTGGATGGGAGACAGTCAGTTCAAAGACTGGATGACGTTAATCATAAACGCTGCTGGTGCTGAGAAGAAGGTGAAGGACGTTCGGCTCTTGGGAATACAGATCTCCATTACTGATGATAGGGAAAAATACCCTTATAACAGCAATAATAACAACAACAACGTCGACAATAGTCTTAACGACAAAGGAAAGTAGGCCCTTGTCGCTAACTTGACCAAGAAGTCCGAGCAGAAGCCGACAGAAGCTCCAAAGTCGAAAGAGACCTACTCTTTCGAAGATGATGATGTCATGACAATCTTTTATGTACTAATGAAGGAAGGCAAGCTTCGGCTTCCGACGTCAAGCGCCGTGATGAGGCAGTCGATGTAAGTAATTCAAAGTACTGCCACTATCACCGATGTAACGCCCCACAACCGCTCAGAGCGTTACGCTGAGTCGGATTGAATGAATCAAATGCTGGTTACATTTAAAATATTAGATTTTGGGAAGAAGGATTAATTGAGTTGGTTTTAATGTGTAGATGGCTAGCGGGTTCGATGGAAATCAGGTGTTCGTTCGGAACATTACTAAATAGCTGAATGGAAGCGATAATGCCGTCTTCCTTAATCCGATCGGTCAGATGATTTGGAGAGCACGGCCTTCTCGCACGGTCATACCAGTTGAGTAGATCGCGCTTGCATCGGACCACGGGTTCAAAGGATTGGCCGTATCGACAGGACAGGATGCCTAACGGGATCAATCATTGTGAGTGAGCTCTTTCCCTTCTCCTCTACTCCTTCATGCCTAATAATATGGAAAACACGTAAAAGGCTTGAACCTTGGGCTAAAACATCAAAAATTACCACACTGAGGCGTGCATAGAGTGTACGTCGTTGGCTTGGTAGGATTGTGGCTTGAAACGAATTACGTGTTGGATAGTTGGAGTGATAGTTGGATTATTGTATTTGAGGCAGTCGGTTGGATACTTGGGATTTTACTTGGACGGTTGGAATGATACATTTGAGGCGATGGGAATATCGAGAATTCGGGCGAGCGAACGTGCATCCGTGCGCGAGTATCACTTGGTCGCTTTGTCTTACAAATCGAGCAGTTGTGGTTCGAAACCGAACAACTGCATCGGCGAGGGCGTTGTGTCGCTTGATGGGGCATCGTGCCACGAATAGGGCATTGTGCCACTAAAACGGCATTGTGCCATGGGATTTTGCTTCGAGCATAGGTGTTGCACCAATTTGGACTGTGTTGAGAAGAGGCATCGTGACTATGAAACACTTAATTTTTGGTGCCTTGGGCTATATATTGAGGTCGAGATTTGGATCTCTTGGTTGGATATGTTGAAAGAATGGTTATGGATATTTGGTTGGATATCGGTTGAACGAGTCTAGGATCGCTTGGTGGGGCGAGAATGTTTCGATCCTCTCGTCATACCTACTGTGTCTGCATAGTCACGGATAACCTGTGTGGCACAGGGTTTCATTTCCTGGGACGGGATGAGGCACCGGGGCACCGGGACCGTTCCACCATGGAGGAAACAATGGGCATCGCTCGATTGGGCGCAGTGCTGGTAGTCCGATACCACCAGGCGGGAGTAGCTGCCCAACCCTGGATCGGGTAGGATTGCCCTATTGATCTTGGTCCGATCAATGTCCTTCGTGGCTTCTGGCCAGTGACTTCATATAGAATAAATGTTGGTTTGCTTTACTTTGGTTGGTTTGTGCATCGTGTAGGCGCGGTCGCCTTGCCTCGGCAAGAGTGTGCACTCGAGTTTGGGATATAAACTTTGGTTGAGGATGGATGTTGAGGCGAGACTGATGGTTCGATATGTTATCGTGCAAGCAATGGCATTAACGCGTTGGATATACATAAATACTTGTCGTTTGGTTTGAGATTGAATGCTTGCATGCGTAAACTGTTTTACAGCTTTTCTTAACATGTCATTCATATACCATGAAATAAATCTAGGATTCAATTAGAAAGATCACCATTTAACTGTGTGCATTCACTATTTTACTTAGTGTCAGCTTAGGCGAGTGGGTTACCCCGCTCACCAGTACATTTGTGTACTGACCCACGTTTATGGGCAATATTTCAGGTACGCAGGCGTAGTGGCGCTGCTTGGATATACGAGACAAGATGTATGAACTGTAAGTACCTTTGTGGGCTAGAGAAAAAAGAAAGAGTATTTTATCGTCTTCGTGGCATCGCCTTTGTGGCATTGCCTCGGGGCATTTCATTTGGACCCTATTGTGAGCTTCACTGCGTATACTCTGATTGTGTGCTTGGTACACAAATTGGCTTCCACTGTGACTTGGTTGTTTCGATGATAACTTTGGTGTTTAACAACATCGTCTTGTACGAGCGCAACTACAAGCTCGTACGGCATCACGTCTCGATGGGAACGATGGTCCTGCGGGAGAGCTGCAACGTGGTGATTCTCGTTCAGCAGGGACTATCGAGCTTGCGGGAGATTGGGGCGTGACAGATTGGTATCAGAACACCCGGTTCATTTCTTCGGACTTGGTCCTTCGCTTCATCACAAACTCTAAATAGCTTCCGCGTGTCATTTAGCTCTTGACTCTACTCAGTACCGCATCGGATGTTTCATGCAATAAGTCTATTTATTGCTAGTTGTGGCTGTATTTTATTCTTGGTTGCGTTGCCTTGGTTGGTTTTCGTATGATCGCTTAGCCTCGTTAGGCGTTGTTGCATTCGTGCAGCAAGTTGGTTGGCATTGTTGCATTTGTGCAACAAGTGTGGGCTTTCGTTGGGTTGGCTTGGCTTATCGTTCGGGGAGTTCTAATTGCCTTAATGGATCACTTGGTTGGCTAACGGGATTTGGTTATGCGGCATGTTTTGAGTAGAAATATTCGGTGAGAATGGATCCTTGCACGAGTTGCTCGTTAAGCGATTGTGTTGGGTATAAGTTAGAGTTTCGGCTGTGGCGGATCGGTTGGGCAAGTCTGAGTTTGGCTCGGGAATATGGATAAGTTGGTACGAGTTGCTCGTACAACAAATGTGTGAAACCGTTGAGTATTGGGTTGGACTATTTGGAAGACAATCATTGCACGATTGTTTGTGTTGAGAAGTATCAGACGATGGAAATAGTTGGATAATTCAAGCGTTGCCTGAGTTTTGTGTCAAACTCGAATTGGAAAAGGCATGATCACGCATGAAGGATGGTTCGAACGGATCTTGGATTCGTGAAAGGAAACGTAATGTGAGTAGCGACTTGATTCGGAGTGGTATATGGGATACCACATTTTGAGCGAGGCATTTGAAATATTTTGGTTGGACATCTATGGGAATTGCCTGAACGGACTCGTGAAACGAGAATACAAGTTGGTTGGTGCACGTCGGCTGAGTTGGAAAGAATAAAAATGAAGCAAGTGAATATTGAGTTGAGTATATCGAGAACGGACTGGTGCAAATGGAAGTATCGTTCGGCTTGAGTGATAGACGAGATCGGAATGAACAGTTGGGATACGCTTGAACGAGCGATGGGCGAATCGAATGATAACGAGCATGGACTATGATTTTGGACAACGCATTTGAGTTGTTGGTTGAGCAATAAAACACAAACTTGGCTTGGGGGGACAATGCGATGGATTCACACAAACTTGGAGATTTTGAATATTGCTGCTCGAGGAGTCGACTCAGGTTTAGCTAAAATAAAATTTTAAGCAAGATGGTGCAACGATAGTAGACGGATTCTCCGGAAGACGTGGACGTATTGTGGCAACAACGGGAGACAAGATTGTGGCGGACGGACTCTTAAAGAATGCTAAATGTTATAGCAACATCGGAACAAATCACTGTACTGCTGGAGTAAGTTGGAAATGCAATATGAAACATGCAATTCGAAACTTTGATGGATTCAGGACAGAATGACGGGTTGATGGAAGACGGTTTCAACGAGCGCGGTTCTCGGATTCGGAAACTTCGCTCGGATGAATGGTTGGATTTTGATTCGGATTTTGGAGATAAGATATAGCATGGTTTATATTAACTGTCCATCGTGATGATTACAATTATCGAGCGTAGCTTCGGGACAGCTGACCCTAAGTGACTTGACCGCTGAATCGGATATGAATATGGTAAACCCATAGAACGACCCTTGAGGCGGCGTATTTGGGAATGCGTCGAAGGCAGATGAATAATGAGATTTGGCTTATCGACTGAGTGTTGGATTTTGAGAGACCCTTGGGATAGTCTTTAGCTGAAGATGCAGCCGGAAGATCAAAGCGATGGTGGAAGGTAGCCTAGTCAAATGATAAGATTCAGAGTCACAGATTTATATCGATGGCATCGCCTCTGACTCATCGTGCCCTGGAAGGGAATATCATTCATATGAATTGACGACTGTGAAACTAGCTCGTGAAGTTAAAGCAGCGGCTCGTTCAGATCAAATCCTGCGAATACTGGAAGGGACAGACGTGCCTCAGATTTATAAGATGTCTCAAAAATTTATTTGGGAAGCATGCTCGTTCGGAAGGCAAAGGTGATATTCTATGCTTCGAGGCAGTGGAAGCAGCGCGAAGAACTATTCCATGCGCAACCTAAGAATTATGGCGAGTGTGTCCACGTTAAAATCGTGGTGACACAATCCCTTTGGCGTGGCGGCGAGACCTTCGTGGATCACACGAACCTCAATATAGATGTTCATCCTGTGAGATATTGAGATGGCAAGAAAGGTGTTGGACTGAGCTGATCTAAGCAAAGTTGATATTTGGGTAAGTCGCCTAGCTTGGGTAGTATCAGTTGAGATGTTCGTTCGGTGCATGAGATATATTTGGAGATGTTGCTAGTGCGGATTCAGAAATAGTTGGATGGATTGAGTTGGAACACGAACTGATTGAGTCGGTGGGAAAATCTGCATAATTGAGAATAGTGCTCAATCGAACAGTTTGGAATGGAAATCGTGATTCAGTTTAATTGGGAGCAAAGCAAATGGATGCATCGAACATAAAGATACCCTTGTAACTTGTTCAAATTTTCTATCGCAAAGCTCGGCTGAATGCATGTATTTTAGGGACGCCTTAAATATATGTACGATCCAAAACTAAGCGATACGAAGAATTCGTATTGAGCTGCAAGGAGGATGTGGGAATTCGAGAATTTGTACGAGCGTTCAGCAGAACAAGATGCGGAGTCAGAATCGTGAATATGTGAGTTGCATAGAGCAGATCCATGGAATTGGATTGTAGCATGTGATAGGAATGAGTACCAGCACGGTTCGTGGACGAACCTGATTCTAAGTGATATATTATGTAATGCCCCGCAACCGCTCGGAGCGTTACGCTGAGTCGGATTGAATGAATCAAATGCTAGTTACATTTGAAATATTGGATTTTGGGAAGAAGGATTAATTGAGTTGGTTTTAATGTGCAGATGGCTAGCGGGTTCGATGGAAATCAGGTGTTCGTTTGGAACATTACTGAATAGCTGAATGGAAGCGATAATGCCGTCTTCCTTAATCCGATCGGTCGGATGATTTGGAGAGCACGACCTGCTCGTACGGTCATACCAGTTGAGTAGATCGTGCTTGCATCGGACCACGGGTTCAAGGGATTGGCCGTATCGGCAGGACTGGATGCCTAACGGGATCAATCATTGTGAGTGAGCTCTTTTCCTTCTCCTCTACTCCTTTATGCCTAATAATATGGAAAACACGTAAAAGGCTTGAACCTTGGGCTGAAACATCAAAAATTACTACACTGAGGCGTGCATAGAGTGTACGTCGTTGGCTTGGTAGGATTGTGGCTTAAAATGAATTACGTGTTGGATAGTTGGAGTGATAGTTGGATTATTGTATTTGAGGCAGTCGGTTGGATACTTGGGATTTTACTGGACGGTTGGAATGATACATTTGAGGCGATAGGAATATCGAGAATTTGAGCGAGCGAACGTGCATCCATGCACGAGTATCACTTGGTCGATTTGTCTTGCAAAGCGAGCAGTTGTGGTTCGAAACCGAACAACTGCATCGGCGAGGGCGTTGTGTCGCTTGATGGGGCATCGTGCCACGAATGGGGTATTGTGCCACTGAAATGGCATTGTGCTATGGGATTTTGCTTCGAGCATGGGTGTTGCACCAATTTGGACTGTGTTGAGAAGAGGCATCGTGCCTATGAAATACTTAATATTTGGTGCCTTGGGCTATATATTGAGGTCGAGATTTGGATCTCTTGGTTGGATATGTTGGAAGAATGATTATAGATATTTGGTTGGATATCGGCTGAACGAGTCTAGGATCGCTTGGTGGGGCGAGAATGTTTCGATCCTCTCGTCATACCTACTGTGTCTGCATAGTCACGGACAACCTGTGTGGCACAGGGTTTCGTTTCCTGGGACGGGATGAGGCACCGGGGCACCGGGACCGTTCCACCATGGAGGAAACAATGGGCATCGCGCGATTGGGCGCAGTGCTGGTAGTCTGATACCACCAGGCGGGAGTAGCTGCCCAACCCTGGATCGGGTAGGATTGCCCTATTGATCTTGGTCCGATCAATGTCCTTCGTGGCTTCTGGCCAGTGACTTCATATAGAATAAATTTTGGTTTGCTTTACTTTGGTTGGTTTGTGCATCGTGTAGGCGCGTCCGCCTTGCCTCGGCAAGAGTGTGCACTCGAGTTTGGGATATAAACTTTGGTTGAGGATGGATGTTGAGGCGAGACTGATGGTTCGATATGTTATCGTGCAAGCGATGGCATTGAGTAAGACGTGTTGGATATACATAAATGCTTGTCGTTTGGTTTGAGATTGAATGCTTGCATGCGTAAACTATTTTACAGCTTTCCTTAACATGTCATTCATATGCCAGGAAATGAATCTAGGATTCAATTAGAAAGATCACCATTTAACTGTGTGCATTCACTATTTTACTTAGTGTCGGTTTAGGCTAGTGGGTTACCCCGCTCACCAGTACGGTTGTGTACTGACCCACATTTATGGACAATATTTCAGGTACGCAGGCGTAGTGGCTGCTTGGATATACGGGACAAGATGTATGAACTGTAAGTACCTTTGTGGGCTAGAGAAAAAAGCAAGAGTATTTCATCGTCTTCGTGGCATCGCCTTTGTGGCATTGCCTCGGGGCATTTCATTTGGACCCTATTATGAGCTTCGCTGCGTATACTTTGATTGTGTGCTTGGTACACAAATTGGCTTCTGCTGTGACTTGGTTGTTTCGATGATAGCTTTGGTGTTTAACAACATCGTCTTGTATGAGCACAATTCCAGGCTCGTACGGCATCACGTCCTGATGGGAACGATGGTCCTGCGGGAGAGCTGCAACGTGGTGATTCTCGTTCAGCAGGGACTATCGAGCTTGCGGGAGATTGGGGCGTGACAACCGATACGTCCACCATGCGACCCGGGATTGCTATAAACTAAAGCGGTACATCCAGCATCTGCTTGACACCAAGGCCCTAACCTTGTACTTCGATGATAAGACCAGTTCGGTAACTTTCGACAACGGAAGCCCAAGACGGAGTAATCTCGATTCCCTGGGCAAGGATGGAGGTTGTCAATCTTCTGTCAGATCGCGACCAAACGGTCAGGCTAATACCCCTCACCACACCATGAGGGGAGGTTATATTGGTCAACCCTAATCTCGCTCTAGACTTGATGTAGCAAGCAGCGCCTTCTGTCGTCAAGACGAAAGGATGGAAGTCCAAGTCCTGTCGCATGGTTTCTTCCACCATCGAGGAAGCCATAACAGGGAAAACTAGATTAGGCCTTACCTATCAGTGGGACTATGGAACTCCCGACGATAGTGTACCTCCAATTACTGTACTAGCTGTGTCTGATCCGGGTCCATCTCAACCTTCGACGGCAGATATGTCAAAGAAGAAAGAAACCTGCTTCAATAAATTATTGCGCAAAGATACGTCACATGGGCTATAGAATCCCTATGACTTCGACATCCTGGCATAACTTGCCAATACTCTAGCAAAGTTGTCTCTGTTCGAGCTTCTCTGACTCTCCAAAGACACTCAGGACGCTCTGAGTGAGGCATTGTAGAACGTCGACAACTACTTGGGGCAGGTTAAGCCGCCAACTAAAGATCCTGCGACATGCCCCCACTGTAACAATATGATGAAGGTAATACCCAGCATCACGTTCTTGCAACAAGACACGTTGCTGAAGAATAATAGGCACGATCGCCCTTTGTATTACACATGATACATCAACGCCATCAAGGTGGACATGATGCTCATCGATCCTGTTTTGTCCATCAGCACCATCCCCCGAAGTCTGTTTCAGACCTTGGGCATCCCAATGCATTGGCTGGCGGCCACCAATACTACCATTAGTGGATTTAACACTGTAAGACGCTACCCTCTGGGCAAGATTTGCCTAAAATATCAGATAGGCGACTTGAAGATGGAAGTCACAAGCTATGTCATTGATGTAGACGTATCCTATAACGTCCTGCTGGAGTGTCCATGGATACACGAATATATGATCATGCCATCAGTTATGCACCAGTACCTAAAGTACATTGACGACCATGGCATGGTTAAGATAGAGTTCGCCGATGTCGATCCCTTCAAAGGGGTAGAGGCTTACTACTCTAATTCACTCCTGTACAAACACGTTCGCCAGGACGAAGGAGGGAATAATGCCGATGATGAAGCAGAAATCAGTACGACATCAGGAAAACCTTTGACGGTCTACCTCAAGGGACGTGCTCGGGATACAACCCCTCCCCTCATTATAAAAATACAGAGGAAGGTGTGACAACCTCTGACAGTATGTCTGCCAAGTCAAAAGAAGGATCCAGTGCTGGCTCCTGCCCCCGAACCCTTGGTGGTCAAGCTTCGTAGGAGGCCTCTACATTCCTCGCTCGCATTGGAGACAAATCCCTAGGAAGACAAACTAGAAGAGTACCTAGCGTCTCATGCTAATGCTCCCTCCCTAGACGATGTAATTCTCCTGGAAAAGTTCTTCTACTTTATGAATAAAGGATTATCTTTGAACTATTTCGATGTTGCACAGTTGAGTATATTGTACTCCCTAGAGCATGGTATAGGCCTGCAACTGCATACACATGTAACTACTACCTATGCAGTAAACTAGATCCTCCCTAGACAAAGTTTCTACTTCACGGTCTCAACGAGGAGGGGGGAAGACAAACCCATCATCTTTGGCAGGGTAGAATGCCCCCAGTCCTTTGTCCCGGAGGAACAAGAGCCAGAACCTAATACCGACAAAATACAACTTTATCGGTTCAGCTGTCAAGCCAAGTACCTCATCCAGGTTATGATCTTAAGAGCGACCAAGGTTTGAATTATGGCAAAGGTCGACGACTGTCTTTGCGTCTCAACGCTCCGGCAGGCAAAGTCGAGGAATACTACCATAAGACCCGGCATGGCCTGGGGTATGTAACACCTCCATCAACCCTCGAAGCCTCGGAGGAAGAAGATAAATCACAGTCATACTCTTCAGAATCCTCCATGTGGGACTCCAACACCAGTATCAGAGACCTCTTTAGACAAACATTATCTATTAATATGGCATCAGCTGACAGTAAGGAAGACAACGAGGACTCTCCGAAACTCTTTAAAGTGAAACTGTGGGCCCAACGCTTAGACTCATAATGGGAGCAAGATTTTGAGCAACGAGAACCCCCCACCGAAGATGAGGTCATACAAGTCGACCAGGGTGAGGAATCTTCCCCAAAATCTATCTTCATCATCAAAAGTTTATCCAGTAAAGATCATGAATTCCTGCTACAACTAGTACAAGAATATATTAATGTATTTGCCTGAATCTATGAAGACGTGCCGGGTTTGGACCCTCAGATCGTGGTCTACAGGATCGATACCTTGCCGAACGCTAAGCCTATGAAGCAATAGCAATGATGCTTCTGTCCAGATATCATGAACGCCACTGAAGCTGAAGTAAACAAACTGATAGCTAGTGGCTTCATCCGCGAGGAACAACATCCTGATTGGGTGGCCAATATCGTGCCTATCATAAAAAAATGAGATCTGAATCTGTATAGATTTTCGTGATCTGAACGCAGCATTCCAGAAAGACGAGTTTCCTTTTACGATTATAGATATAATGATCGATAAGACATTCATATTTCAGCTCACGTCATTCATGGACGGGTTATCGGGTTACAATCAAATCAAGATATTTTTCGACGACAAAAAGCATACGTCATTTCAAACACCGATATGAGTATACTTCTACATAGTCATCCCCTTCGAACTAAAAAATATAGGTGCTATATACCATCGAGCTATGAGCACCATCTTTCATAAACATCTGCGCAAAATAGTGGAGTGCTACGTTAATGACATTGCTGTCAAAAGTTGCTCCAAAGATGATCACTTTCAGAACTTGAGGACTGTATTCGACCTAATGCGTATGCGCCGGCTCAAGATGAATCCTACAAAATCCTTCCTGAGAGTCTCCAGCAAGAAGTTCCTAGTCTTTGTCATAACTTTGAAGGGTATCCACATAGACCCTGACAAGACCAAAGCGATCCTTGAAATACATCCGCCGAAGACCTCAAAAAACTTTGCGGCCTTCAAGGGAGACTAGCATACATCAGAAGATTCATAGCAAATATCTCTGGACGTTGTTAGCCATTCACCCAGATCATGAAGAGAGGAGTCTCCTTTGTCTGGAATAAAGAGTGCCAGCATGCAATCGATGACATCAAGTAATACCTCATGAACCCTCCGGTGCTGGTATCCCCTGTAGTAGGGGAGCCCTTTCTGCTTTATGTACGAGCAATGGATCACTCTTTTGGTGCCTTGTTAGTCTTAAAGAGTGACACAGGTTATGAGCAGGCCATCTACTACCTCAGCAAGATGATGGTCGACGTGATGCATATATACAATCCCGTCGAGAAGGAGTTCCTTGCTCTGGTCTTTGCTATCCAAAAAATTTGGCATTATATGATGAGACAAATGATCCATGTGATCACACGAGTTAACCCCCTCAGGGTGCTCATGATCAAACCCAGGGCACTTAACTCCCGCTTGGCTACATAAGGAATACTCCTGTCACCCTACGATATGGTATTTGTTCCAGAGAAGGTGGTCAAAGGTCAAGCATTGGTCGACTTCCTGGCGTCCCATCCAGTGCCAAAAACCTTGAAGCTTTATGAGAAAATCCTCGACGAAGTGGCAGACTCTAATATGACAAGCGCAAAAGCCGTTTGGAGGATATTCTTCGATGGTGCTTCAAGAATAGGGCCCAAGGACGACACCTTCGCTGGAGTCAGGATCGTATTCATCTTCCCAGATAATCTGGTTATCAACCATGCTTCTTCTCTCACAAGCCATGCTCCAATAATATGGCAGATTATAACGCCCTCGCTATTGGACTCCAGCTCGCTAAATAAGTAGGAGCCGACTACCTAGAGGCCTATGGCGACTATAAGCGGATCGTCAGTTAGGTCCGGGGCGAGTACAAAATCTGGCATAGGAATTTGATTCCCTACCACCAAGCTGCGCTCGGTATAATCTCTACCTTCGAGGGGTTCTTTATAGTGCACGTCCCTCGACTATAAAATATCGAGGATGACGCCCTTGCTAGTCTCGTTGTCTCCTTGGCTATTGTCATGTCCCGCACCCGAAAAATCGGGCATGAGTCATGGGTACGTCCAACCTACGCCGCAGAATTGGTGGTAGAACGCTGTAAAGGTTCGTTCTAGGTCACAATATCTATCTCACAAAACCTGCCAATATCCTCTCCAAAAGGAGGGCAACCACGCAATATATATATGAACTCTCAATCACAATAATGAGGAAAAGAGTAAAAGCACGATATGATATCACAAAGAAACAAAGAAACACAGAGCAAGACAATATCCAAAATATACAGTCCAAGTCTACAATATCTCACAGCACCAAAATAATAAGTACAATCATCCAAAATAGCAACTGGAAACAACCCAGGAAAACCCACCTAGCTAACTAGGGCGCTAACAACGTCTCCTCGATGGGCTCCTCCTCAGTCTTGGGGTCACAACACTCCTCGATGCTCGGCCCGTAGAATGTCGGGCAGAAATCCTCAGGATCCTCTAGAAAAAAATATGCCCAGTCAGGACTGGAGCGAAGTACATAACTCTGAAAGCAACTCCAAATACATGGTAAGGTGTATATGACTAGCAATAAAAAAGTATACAAGATGCACAGGAAAATAAATACATGATGGAGCAGATAAAGTAGCTACAATATAAACTGGAGAACAATACAAGTAGTAGAGAAGTAACTGCATGTGAGAAAATAGGAATACTAGCTAAGTGCCTTGAGTACAAGTTCGTTATGTGATCGGCTTAGGTTGCACATGAATAATCTACGATAACTCCGTTATGCGTGAGTTGCATAACCGACATACACATGAATAATGTTTGGCTTTGATCACATAACCAACTCCTACTTTCCTCCCCCACTAATACTCTTGGATCCAACCATGGCACGCTATATACATGATAAATAGCTCGCACACACGAAGGCGAGAGCACAAGAAGCACATGATAGCACATGAGAATCAATACCCGAAGCACATGATGAAATACACGTGATAGAGTATCCGCTGAACACGGTAAGGGGAATAGCATCTCATGAAGGGATCCACTAGTACCAGCTCGTGTAATAATGTGTCAGAATCAAGTATTATAGTTCTAGAACAGGTGATATAAACGCTATCATGAAATAGAAAATATCAAAGGTAGGTACTCGCCTGACGTCCTGAGCAACTAATAAGGATCGAGATCCAGACCGGTGTCGCAAGAACCTATTATGAAAAGCAAGATTAAACAGGTTTCTATGGATTTAAACTGATATAAAATAACTAAAAACAGGCTTCTAGGGTTAATCTAGGTCGAACGGGTCAAATCGGTGAAATTCGGGTCAAAAAGTCAACCTGGGTCAAAAAGTCAACTCTAGGTCAAAACTAGGTCAAACGTTGAATTTTACGGTCAACGAGGATAATTATGGTCAACACTAGGTCAAACTAGGGTGCCCCTAAAATTCTAGGTCAAAACTAGCTCATTAAGCTAGTAAACCATCAAACTCGCCTCCTCGAGATACCGAGATACCCTCGGTATCCGATACCTCGACCTAGGCTACGCACCCCGCCTAAACCCGCTAAAACCTATGCTAGAACGCGTAAATATATACACACATACATATAAAAATAACTCTAAACCTATTCCTAGGCAATTGCTCAAAAACCCTGCTCGAAACTCAATACCTTAGATATGTCAAGGTATTGAGATACCTTGATATCTCAAGGTATTGAGATACTCTCCAATACCTCACTAACTCCCCATCTAGCTAACTAACTATGCTTATAGATATATTCTTAGTTAATAATCTAGGCTAGAATATATATATCTAACACATATACTCATATACCTAGATATCTATATATATATATATATATCCACAAACACAAATATATATATCCCTACATACACATGTATACATATACCCAATCTCATATCTACATCTATATCTAGTTATATCTAAACTAGCTATCTAGCTATATGTATATATATCTATACATATAGATAGATATATCTAACTATCTATCTATCTATCTATCTATCTATCCATCTATCTATTCATTTATCAATCAATCAATCAATCTATCTATCTATCTATCTATCTATCTATCTATACATATAGATCTCCCTCACTCTCACCCCTCGCTACCCGTACTACACTAGGCCACGCTGCCCTTGCTGTTGCTGCTGCTAACACTGCATATGCTGTTACTGCTAGTACTGCAGATGCTGCTGCTGCTGCTGCTGTGTGCAGTCTATCTCACTATGACACGCTCCCCCCTTGCTGCCCACACACACAAGCACTCAGACACAATCACACATACACAGACACACATATATATACATATATATACACCAACATATATATATACATATATATATATACACACAACTATATATATATACACACACACTTATACATATATTTACACACACATATACACTTATGTATATAAGTACACACACACACACACACATACAAACACACACACACACTTATATATAAACGCACATATCTATATATGTACATAAACACACACACTCATATATATATACACACAAACACTTATAGATATATATACACAAACATATATATATATAGATACACACACTCATATAAATATACAAACACACACATATATATATATATAAATAAATATACATATACATATTATATAATTATATATACATATATATATAAACACAACACACACAAAACACAACACAACACACAAGACCCACCAACGCACGCCAAATGACCCCCTACACGCACAAATACAAATATATATATAAATTATAACCCAAAAACTCTAGCACACACTCCTCGAAGCTAACCTAACGCGCGCACAAGCCCAAAACTAAGAAACCAAGTCGAAATGGCCGTTCGGTTATTTCGACGAACACGTGGTGTACGGTTCACAAAACCTCCTGAAACGCACATCAAACCTACTCAAAATTGGCCCAAAATTTACCCACAATTTCTAAACGATGTCTAAATTCTAGAAAAAAATGCTAACTCATCGATTCTAGGTCCGTGGCAAAAATGCACACGCACATAGAACCGGCGACGACGAAAACCCCCAAATCGCCCGAAATGCCCATTTTTTCGCGACAGGACTTCACGTGTCCGAACGGAGATATGCACTAACCCTCAAGACACCTGACAATGTCTACCTAAGTCCATCTAACCTAGGGCATCACCTAAAATTAGGTCAATCTCGGATTTTACCCGAAATTGACACAAAATCTAGTGTCAAAGTCTCCAAACACAACCAAACTTGTTCCAACTTCCTCCCACGGGTAGCTTTAGGATCTAGAAAGGTTCTAAATCACTAATTACACTACATAAGAGCAATTAATAAGAGAAAAGTTAGAGTTTACCTCTTAGGAGTTGGAATCCCAAGGCCAAAGTCTCCAAAAACTCTTAAAATTACCTCCTTCAAGCTCCAAGCCTCCAAATCAAGCCTCCACACTAAGTCTAGGCTCTAAACACCTAGGTTAAGGGAAATTAAAAGGTTAGGGTTCACATCCATGGAGAATAGAAGAAAAAAGAGAAAAAATGGAGAACTTACTTGAAGTTGGAAGAAGAAAAGAAGAAGAAAGAGTGGAGAATGGAGAAGAAGAAGAAGAAGAAGAAGAAGAAGAAGAAGTGAATGAATAAATGAAGAGAATAGGGAAGGGGGCTGCTGTGTTCGGCTAGGAAAGGGGTTGGGGGAACCGGCCATGTGCATTAAAGGGTTTACACAATGCCCAAAAGACCAAAATGCCCTCTCCTAACTTGGGTTTTGGGTTTGGGGCTCCAAAAGTACTCAAACTAACTCTCAATCTCTCCAACTAACCTATTAAAAATATAATAAATATTCTAAACCCAAAAATAGGTCTCACAAGGGTGTGGGTTGGGTCAGACATGGGTCTACTAGGGTCTGACATGGGTCCAGACTAGCCAAAACCCTAAAATAATCAATAAAAATAATACAACCATCAATTAAATATAAATATAATTAATTATAAATAATACACAATTTACCAAAATAAAAATAAAATAAAAAGAACCCTATTTTCTAGAATCGGGTAGTGACAAGCCTACCCTCCTTAAAATAATTTCTTCCTCGAAATTAAAAGACGAAACTAGCACAGGAATGCAAGAAAAAAAAAGAACCATACCTCAGGGCTCAAAAAGATAGGGGTATCGCTCGCGCATTTCATCCTCCCTCTTCCAGGTTGACTCACTTGGAGAGTGATGCCTCCATACGACGTGAACCAAGGGAATAGTCTAGTTCCTCAACACCTTCTCCCGCCGATCCAGAATCTCCACCGGCTGCTCTGGATAGCTAAGAGTAGGGCCCACCACGATCTCTGAGTGATCCAATACGTGACAGGGATCCGCCATGTACCGTCTCAACTATAATACGTGGAATACATCATGAACTCCCTCTAGCGTAGGCAGCAAATCTAGCATATACGCCACAGCGCCGACCCTCTCAAGGATGCTGAAGGGTCCGACGAAACATGGGCTAAGCTTCCCGCCTCCACCGAAGCAAATAGTGCCCCGCGTCAGAGAAATCCTCAGGAATACTAGATCTCCAACCTAGCACAAACAAGGTCTCAACACTTAATCTAAAACAAGCAATCATAAGCAAACACAAGAACAAAATCTAGATTCTAAGCTATACCTTGAACTCCAAATATCTCCGGTGGCTATCGGCCCAATGCCGCTGCCTGTCCTGCGCCACCCGAAGTCTATCTCTAATGAGCTTGACCTTCTCCGCTGCATCAACCACCATCTCCGGTCCAAGCAAAGCTCTCTCGCCTACATTATCCCATGATAACGGAGTGCGATACCTCCGTCCATACAACGCCTCGAATGGTGACATCTCGATACTGGCTTGGTAGCTGTTGTTGTAAGAAAACTCTACCAAGTGCAAGTGATCCTCCCAAGATCCTCTGAAATCCAGAACATAAGTACGAAGCATGTCCTCAAGTGTCTGAATGGTCATCTTTGACTGACTATCTGTCTGTGGGTGATATGCACTACTAAACTTTAGCTGGGTGCCCAAGCTAGCCTGCAGACTCCTCCAGAAATATGAAGTAAAGCGAATATCGTGATCTGATACTATGCTTATAGGGACTCCATGCAGTCTGACTATCTAGTGCACATACATCTCTGCTAGTCTCTCTGTAGACATACCCACTTTGAATGGTAGAAAGTGGGCCGATTTGGTCAACATGTCCACGATGACCCAAATTACATCCTTCCCGCCTGGAGAACGGAGAAGTCCAAAAACAAAATCCATGGTCACATGCTCCCATTTTTACTCCAGAATGGGTAGCGGCTGGAGCAAACCTCCTAGCCTCTGCCTCTCTGCCTTCACCTGCTGGCACACTAAGCATTGGGATACGAAGCGTGCTACCTCCCGCTTTATTCCGTACCACCATACATGCTCTCTCAGATCTCTATACATCTTGTTGGCACCTGGATGCATAGAATACTGGGATCGATGTGCCTTCTGAAGAACCTCCTTGTGTAATGACCTATTCGACACACACAACCTGGTACTGTGCCGCAATGAACCATCATCAGCAATGGTGAAGTCATCTGATAACCCAATCTGAACCTGCGCCCTGATGCTCCTTAGAGACTCATCCTCAAACTGTATAGCCCTGATCCGGTCTACCAACTCTGACTGAATCTGCAGTCCCCACATCTGCATCTCAACTCCAGGCACTATCACCTCAATGCCCAAGCTCTCTAGATCTGCCAGAAGATAACGATCTGTAGACAGGCACATAGCTACCGGATACCTGCTTAACGCATCCACAACTACGTTCGCCATCCCTGGATGGTACTGCAACAATATATCGAAGTCTTTCATCAACTCCAACCATCTCCTCTGTCTCATGTTCAGCTCTTTTTGGGTAAACAAATACGTCAAGCTCTTGTGGTCTGTGAAGATCTCCACACGCTCCGTATAAATAGTGTTTCCATAACTTCAGAGCAAAGATGACCGCTGCCAACTCCAAATCGTGGGTAGGGTAGTTCTTCTCATGAGGGCGTAATTGTCTAGAAGCATAGGCAATCAACCTCCCATTCTGTTGCAACACACAACCTAGTCCCTTCCCCGATGTATCACTATAGATAGTGAATCCTCCAGATCCTGATGGCAACGTCAACACTGGAGCTGTCGTCAACCTCCTCTTCAGCTCATCAAAGGCAACCTGGCACTCCTCTGACCAAACAAACTCCACGTCCTTCTGAGTCACCCTGGACAATAACTCTGTAATCAGAGAAAAATTCTGAACAAATCTCCTATAGTAGCCTGCCAGTCCCAGGAAACTCCTGACCTCTGCTACTGAACTCGGAGCACTCCATGCCTCAACTGCCATGATCTTTCTCGGATCTACCGAGATCCCCTCTTCAGTCACCACATGACCAAGGAATTCAACCTTGTCAAGGAAGAACTCGCACTTCGAAAGCTTTTCATAAAGCTTCTCCTTCCTGAGAGTCTCCAGCATTATCCTCAGATGCTCTTCATGCTCCTCTGGGGTCTTCAAATACACCAAGATGTCATCTATAAATACCATCACAAACCTTCCAGATGCTGATGGAATACCTTGTTCATTAGATTCATGAACACTGCCGGGGCATTAGTAAACCCAAATGGCATCACCATGAACTCATACTGTCCATACCTGGTCCGAAAAGCTGTCTTCGAAATATCCTTCTACCTGACCTTCACCTGGTGGTAACCTGTCCTCAGATCAATCCTGGAAAACACCCTCGCTCCGCTCAACTGGTCAAAAAAATCATCAATACGCGACAGCGGATAGTTTTTCTTGATTATGAGGTTGTTCAGAGCCCTGTAGTCGATATACATCCGTATCGAACCATCCTTCTTCGGCACAAAAAGTACTGGAGCACCCCACGGAGAAGAACTAGATCTGATAAATCCTTTGTCCTGAAGCTCATCCACCTGCTTCTTTAACTCTATTAGCTCACTGTTGCTGACTCTATAGACGTGCTGGGATATCGGCTCCGCGCCTGGCACAAAGTCTATAGAGAACTCCATATCTCTGTCCGGATGTAACCCTGGCAACTCCTCCGGAAAGACATCCGTGTACTCCGCTATCAGTAGATGTAGCAACCTCGGCTCTACCACCAGGGCTCCGCAGAAGACTCCCTCGCTCTGCTCCGCTGCTCCTCTAGCAAACTGAAACTTTGGCTCACCCGACGGACTAAATAATACTCTGCCTCCACGACAATCTATACTAGCACAGTGCATACTCAACTAATCCAACCCGAGTACAATATCGTAGCTCGGAAGTGGCATTACGAGTAGACACACACTCAACTCCCGGCCTCCCAAGGTAACTCTCCAGTCTCTGCAGACATCACTGACTAGGATGATACCACCCCCGGTCATGATCTTGCAGAGTCTAGCTAAAGGTTCAGCAACAAGATGGTGTCTAACAGCAAAAGATACAGACACAAAGCTATAGAAAGCACCGGAATCAAATAAAGCAAGTGTTGGAATGGAATTAAGAAGAACAGAACCTGAGATCATATCACCAACGGGCTCGGCCTCGTCTACGGTCAGGGCAAAATCTCGCCCTTGCTGTCCTCCTCGGTGCTGTTACTGGTGCTGAGCAAACCTCTGCTGCTGAGTTGGCAAAGGCTGTCCTCTCTGCTGTGCTGCAGGTGCCCGGGCTGGTCCCCTCTGAGCGGCTCCTCCGCCCTGAGCTGTACGAGCAAGTGCTGAAGGGCAATCCTTCAGCTGGTGATCTACTGCACCACACAACAAACATCTGCCCAATCTCTTTCTGTAAATGTCCCATCCGTGCCCTGGCTTCCTACAGAAAGGGCAAATAATGGGCTACCTCTGGCCTTGCTGCTGTCCCTGCCTCTACTGCTGGGGCGCCTGCCGAAAGGGCGCACGACCCTGACCCTGGTGCTGCTGAGTCTGCTGGAACGGCCTTTTGGCTGGCCCCGCACTGCTACCTGCTCCCGAAGTATCTCTGCTCCTCTAGGTCTTTAGCTCCAAGTCATCCTCAGCCCTCTGAGCGTCGCTCATAATCTGCTCGAAGGTCGCCTCGCGCTCACTCCTAGTCAAGGACTTGACCGCCATGACCAAACCCTTACAAAACTTCCGCGCCTTCGTTGCCTCAGTCAAACCCTCAACAAATCTGCCTTGACGGTAGAACTCTGCTGTATACTCGTCCAACAGCATGCTCCCCTGGACGAGCGCCTCAAACTGGCTCTCTAAAGTACTGAGAGCCACATCCGAGAAGAACTTCTTCTTGAAAAGCTTCTTGAAAGCATCCCATGTCAGTCCCGGTACTGCTATCAGCGTATCTGTGCGGTACCAAGTAAGGGCAAGATCGAACATCTGGCTGCCCGCTTCCTCGATCTGCATGCTGGCTGGGATCAGTGCCAGCCTGAAGATGGCGGCAATATGCTCGATCCAGTCGTCCGCGTACAGGATCCTCTCTGTACCCCGGAACTCCTTGGGCCGCATCCTCTGAAAGTAGATAATGGTGCCCGACCTCGGATGCTGAGCCTGCTCTGCCTGTGGCTGGATCTGAGCCACTCTGTCCACCGCTGTCATAGCTACCTGATGAGCATTCTCAATGCCTATCCTTATAACATCTACCTGGCGGTGCTGCGCATCCATCATCTCTCTGAAGAATGTGAACAACTGCGTGGCATCAACTGGTGCAGGCGATGGTAGAGGAGGTACCACCGGAACAACTGGGGTAACTCTCGGATCGATAGGAGTAAGAGGATCTCTGAGAGAAACAGACGCTCCTTCAACTACAGGAGTGGCGAGTAGAGCGGTAGCGGCTGCCCGAAGTCGAGCAGGACGAGAGGCGGCAGACCTCTCGGTGGCAGCTGCTGGAACGGTGCACTGAGACCGTGTCTTCGAAGGCATCCTGAACACAGATCAAAAGAAGTCAATACGGTACAAGAAATGATATCATCAAAGAAGGACAATAATATTGCAAAAGAAATCATTTTAGAAAAATTAAAGATAGCAAAAGAAAGCAGGAAGGGTCCTAGTTTTGATTGAGCACACTCTCTCAGCCTATATCCTATATCCTATTACAGGTAAACCTAAAAAATTGACCTGCGAACTATGACCTGCATACTAGACCTGCATGGGCCACCACCAAAAATGTGTCACGACCCGTAACCGAAAAATCGGGCATGAGTCGTGGGTACGTCCAGCCTACGCCGCAGAATTGGCTGTAGAATGCTGTAAAGGTTCGTTCTAGGTCACAATATCTATCTCACAAAACCTGTCAATATCCTCTCCAAAAGGAGGGCAACCACGCAATATATATATGAACTCTCAATCACAATAACTAGGGGAAGAGTAAAAGCATGATATGATATCACAAAGAAACAAAAAAACATAGATCAAGACAATATCCAAAATATACAGTCCAAGTCTACAATATCTCATAGCAGCAAAATAATAAGTACAATCATCCAAAATAGCAACTGGGAACAACTCAGGAAAACTCACCTAGCTAACTAGGGCGCTAACGGCATCTCCTCGACGGGCTCCTCCTCAGTCTCGGGGTCACAACACTCCTCGACGCCCGGCCCGTAGAATATCGGACAGAAATCCTTAGGATCCTCTGGAAAAAATATGCCCAGTCAGGACTGGAGTGAAGTACATAACTCTGAAAGCAACTCCAAATACATGGTAAGGTGTATATGACTAGCAATAGAAAAGGATACAAGATGCACAAGAAAATAAATACATGATGGAGCAGATAAAGTAACTGCAATGTAAACTGGAGAACAATACAAGAAGTAGAGAAGTAACTGCATGTGAGAAAACAGGAATACTAGCTAAGTGCCTTGAGCACAAGTTCATTATGTGATCGGCTTAGGTTGTACATGAATAATCTACGATAACTCTATTATGCGTGAGTTGCATAACTGACATACACATGGATACTGTTTGGCTTTGATCACATAACCAACTCCTACTCCTCTCCCCCACTAATACTCTTGGATCCAACCACGGCATGCTACGTACATGATAAATAGCTCGCGCACACAAAGGCGAGAGCACAAGAAGCACATGATAGAACATGAGAATCAATACCCGAAGTACATGATGAAATACACGTAATAGAGTACCCGCTTAACACGGTAAGGGGGATAGCATCTCATGAAGGGATCCACTAGTATCAGCTCGTGTAACAATGTGTCAGAATCAAGTATTACAGTTCTAGAACTGGTGATATAAACGCTATCATGAAATGTAAACTATCAGAGGTAGGTACTCGCCTGATGTCCTGAGCAACTTATGAGGATCGAGATCCGGACCGGTGTCGCAAGAACCTATTACGAAAAGCAAGATTAAACAGGTTTCTATGGATTTAAATTGATATAAAATAACTAAAAATAGGCTTCTAGGGTTAATCTAGGTCGAACGAGTCAAACCGGTGAAAGTCGGGTCAAAAAGTCAATCTGGGGTCCAAAAAGTCAACTCTAGGTCAAAACTAGGTCAAATATTGACTTTTACGGTCAACGAGGACAATTATGGTCAACATTAGGTCAAACTAGGGTACCCCTAAAATTCTATGTCAAAACTAGCTCATTAGCTAGTAAACCATCAAACTCGCCTCCTCGAGATACCGAGATACCCTCGGTATCCGATACCTCGACCTAGGCTACGCACCCCGCCTAAACCGGCTAAAACCTATGCTAGCACACGTAAATATATATACACATACATATAAAAATAACTCTAAACCTATTCCTAGGCAATTGCTCAAAAACTCTGCTCGAAACTCAATACCTTAGATATCTCATGGTATTGAGATACCTTGATATCTCAAGGTATTGAGATACCCTCCAATACCTCACTAACTCCCCATCTAGCTAATTAACTATCCTTATAGATATATTCCTAGTTAATAATCTAGGCTAGAATATATATATCTAACACATATACTCATATACTTAGATATATATATATATATATATATATATATATATATATATATATATATATATATATATATATATATATATATCCACAAACACAAATATATATATCCCTACATACACACGTATACATATACCCACTCTCATATCTACTTCTATATCTAGTTATATCTAAACTATATATCTAGCTATATGTATATATATATCTATACATATAGATAGATATATCTAACTATCTATCGATCTATCCATCTATCTATTCATTTATCAATCTATCTATCTATCTATCTATCTATTTATACAAATATATCTCCTTCACTCTAACCCCTCGCTATCCGCACTATGCTAGGCCGCGCTGCGCTTGCTGCTGCTACAACTAACACTGCATATGCTGCTGCTGTTAGTGCTAGAGATGCTGCTGCTGCTGCTGTGTGCAGTCCACCTCGCTACGACACGCTCCCCCCTCGCTGCCCACACACACAAGCACGCACACACAATCACACATACACAGACACACACATATATACATATATATACACCAATATATATATACATATATATACACACAACCATATATATACACACACACACACACTTATACATATATATTTACACACACATATACACTTATGTATATAAGTACACACACACACATACAAACACGCAAATACACACACACTTATATACAAACGCACATATATATATATATATATATATATATATATATATATATATATATATATATATATATATATATATATATATATATATATATATATAAACACATATACATATATATATATATATATATAAACACATATACATATATATATATATATATATATACTCATATATATATATATGTATATGTGTTTATATATATATATATATATATATATATATATATATACATAAACACACACACTCATATATATATATATATATATATATATATATACACACACACACAAACACTTATAGATATATATATACAAGCATATATATATATATAGATACACACACTCATATAAATATACAAACACACACATATATATATATATATATATATATATATATATATATATATATATAATCATATATACATATATATAAACACAACACACACAACGCACAACACCCACCAACGCACGCCCAACGACCCCCTACACGCACGAACACATATATATATATAAATTATAACCCGAGAATTCTAGCACACACTCCTCGAAGATAACCCAACGTGCGCACAAGCCCGAAACTAAGAAACCAAGTCAAAATGGCCGTTCGGTCATTTCGACGAACATGTGGTGTGCGATTCACAAAACATCCTGAAACGCACACCAAACCTACTCAGAATCGGCCAAAAATTTACCCATGGGTTCTAAACGATTTTTAAATCCTAGAAAAAAATGCTAACTCGTCGATTCTAGGTCCGTGGCAAAAATACACACGCACATAGAATCGGCGACGACGAAAACCCCCATATCGCCCAAAATACCCATTTCTCCGTGACACAACTTCACGTGTCCGAATAAAGACATGCACTAACCCTCAAGACACCCGACAACATCTACCTAGGTCCGTCTAACCTAGGGCATCATCCAAAATTGGGCCAATCTCGGATTTTACCTGAAATTGACACAAAATCTAGTGTCAAAGTCTCCAAACACAACCAAATTTGTTCCAACTTCCTCCCACGGATAGCCTTAGGGTCTAGGAATGTTCTAAACCACTAATTACACTATATAAGAGCAATTAGTAAGAGAAAAGTTAGGGTTTACCACTTGGGAGTTGGAATCCCAAGGCCAAAGTCTCCCAAAACTCTTGAAATCACCTCCCTCAAGCTCCAAGCCTCCAAATCAAGCCTCCACACTAAGTCTAGGCTCTAAACACCTAGGTTAAGGGAAATCAAAAAGTTTGGGTTCACATCCATGGAGAATAGAAGAAGAAAGAGGAGAAATGGAGAACTTACTTGAAGTTGGAAGAAGGAAAGAAGAAGAAAGAGTGGAGAATGGAGAAGAAGAAGAAGAAGAAGAAGAAGAAGAAGAAGAAATGAATGAATGAATGAATGAATGAAGAGAATGGGGAAGGGGGCTGCTATGTTCGGCTAGGAAAGGGGTTGGGGGAACCGACCATGTGCATTAAAGGGTTTACATAATACCCAAAAGACCAAAATGCCCTCTCCTAACTTGGGTTTTGGATTTGGGGCTCCAAAAGCAGTCAAACTAAGTCCCAATCTCTCCAATTAACCTATTAAAAATATAATAAATATTTTAAACCCAAAAATAGGTCTCAAAAGGGTATGGGTTGGGTCAGACATGGGTCCACTAGGGTCTGACATGGGTCCAGACTAGCCAAAACCCTAAAACAATCAATAAAAATAATACAACAATCAATTAAATATAAATATAATTAATTATAAATAATACACAATTTACCAAAATAAAAATAAAATAAAAAACACTATTTTCTAGAATCGGGTAGTGACAGCTATCCCTGCCAACACTCACCAATTGATTACCGTGGTTAGTCAAGAGCTAGTCTGCCTAAAAATAACCTCTGCATATGTCTAAGCTATGCAACAGAGGCAGAAAGTAGCATCCAAGATTGGAGGCTCCCATTTATCGACTACGAGTCTATGGAATCCTTCTTGAGAATCCAAAAGAAGCCACTTCCATCAGAAGACGTTCCCTCCGATTCTATTATGATACGACTACCAAAATCTTGTATCGTCGTTCCTACGATGGCCTTCTGCTATGATGCCTATCGAATGCAGAAGCAAAGTAGGCTCTACGTGAGGCTCCCAATAGGGTTTGTGGTGCCCATCATCCCAGGCCCAAGCTACATGACCATCTCCGGAGAATAGGTTACTATTGGCCGACAATGGTCATGGATGTTGTCTACTACGCAAGGAAGTACCAAGCGTGCCAAATCCAAGTTGACTTTATCCACCAACCCTTAGAGTTCTTATATCCGACCATTGTGTCTTGGCCGTTCGAAGCCTGGGGGATGGACATTATCGGACCAATTAGTATACCTTTATCGAAGGATAATTTGTTCATCTTGGCCATTAACGACTACTTTTTTAAGTGGGCAAAAGATGATCCATTTGCTGAAGTCAAGACATCAAACATGATTAGCTTTGTCAAGCATCATGTCATATATCACTTTGGCTCGCTATGGAGGATCCTCCTCGACAATGGTCCCCAGTTTATAAGTCATGCTTTCTACCGGTTCTGTGACAAGAACTAAATTTAGAATATAGCCTCAATAGCCTACAACCTAGCAGCAAATGGTCTGGCTGAGGCATTCAACAAAACTATCATCAAGATCCTTAAGAAGTTTGTGTCATCTAACAAGCACACTTGGAATAAGAAGTTGGGTGAATGTCTTCGGGCCTACCGCACAATGGTCCAGGCTCCAACTAGTAGCACGACATTCTCCTTGGTCTACGGGAGTGAAGCGGTCCTTCCCCTGGAGGTCCAAATTCTCTCTTTCCGAATGGCTCTCTCCAACCAGCTTACCATCAACGACAATCATCGTCGACGGCTACAAGAGTTGGAAGCTCTAGATGAGAAATACCTCTTAGCTCAACAATGCATTGAGCTGTTCCTAGCACGCCTCCCAGGAGCCTTCAACAAACGGGTTAAGAAGAGGACCTACCAAGTGGGTGACATCTTCCTGATAGTAAGAAGACCGATGGTTATGACCCACAGACGGCCGACAAGTTCTAACCCAAATGGTAAGGCCCGTTCATCGTAGAATATGTATTCTTTAACAGTGCCTACCTGCTCGCGAAATCCAATGGCGACTTGCTCTTGATGCCTATCAATGTCAAGTTCCTGAAGAAGTACTATGTCTAAGACTAGGCTTGTACTTCTCTCTATCCCCATCAGGACAGCATAGTTGTACAAGGTGCCTACTTTTTGTTGTTCATCCCCAGCACATGCTTATGTATGATGTTACCCTTCCTCAATAAGCTATTATCAGTATTCATGAGTCCTGGATACGCAACAGATAATGGATCCTCAAAAGCTTCCCAGCAGAGCAGTCCTCAGGTCTACCTATACACTCCTGCAGGGACCACTCAAAAACTAGTCTCGTTAGACGCTAGCCATGTCCATATTACCTCTGAGCTATCGACTTAGCAATCTTTTTGTGGAGTAACCATCAGGTCTATCTATATTTTTTGGTAGACCACACTCAGTGAACCAATCCTAGAAGAGTTTCTCCGACATTAGTTTACGTCCAAACTACCTCTAAACTACTATCATAATATTTCTCTCCGACCATATTTGCCATGTTCATATTACCTCTGAGCAAATCTCTCGAGTATGGCTATCGATTATTACGTCCATATTACCTCTGATATCGGTTGCCATCTCAACTTATCACCAATACTTAACTCTAAGTACGCCAACAGTGTTAAGTCCACAAAACATGCCACGTCCAAATCACCTATGTCAGGGCTTGTCTTGAACCTACTACTTTCCCTCAGTGCACAAGAAGTAATAGGTCCACCTAAGTCCCCTAGTAGGACATCCTAAATATGCTGCGATATTGTACTACATCCATATTACCTCTGGTACGATATCCAAAGTCTATAACGTACAATGGGACAAATACAAAAAAAATAAAAAGAAATTCTGAAAAAAAGACTTTATTGAGTACATATGATGGAAATCCATTATATTCAAGAGTTTTTTATTAGTATTCAAGGTCATGAGTACATATGATGGAAACCTGTTTTAAGAGCTTCCATGAAGTCTGGCTGATATAAACCTTTTTCATTAGAGGCGACCCTCCGTGTTATCGTTCCTACTGACACAAGTCAAGACCGCAGCAGAACTCAATACTTTCTGGATCATCCCTCCATAGTGCAAAACTCGGTATATGGAAAAGAATCCATACCGATAGATAGCAAGAAAGAAGTAGGGGCTCTATAATCATGCTGGAAGACCAAAGACAAGAATAACAATTAATCCAAATCCTTTCATCAACACCGCAGTCTTTCGGCCGGTAGCAAGCCACATAAAGGAGGAAAATGCAGCTTACATACTGCATGAATAAGGATAGCTCTGCGCAGGATACATGACGTTCATCCTCGTCTCCTGGATCAGTTTTTGGCGAACTGTCCTAGTCTCCTGGATCAATTCTTTCCAAACTGACGCTTAAGGTTGGTCTTCACCCCGAACAACGAGTGTTATGATATCCTTTTATGATCTATCATAAGCAGTACAAGAGAGAACAAAGCCTACACAAGGAAAAATATGACATTAAGAAACAAAGACAATATAAAATCCATTCGACAGAGCCTAGTCGGCGCATGAGGTGCCTTCCGTGCGATAGAGCCACAATGGTCGCATGTCGGGTCATGCCTCTATCCATACGATAGATCCATGGTAGTTGCATGTCTGGATCGAGCCTTCATCCATGTGACAGAGTCATGGTTGTCACATGTCCAGGTGGAGCCTTAATTTATCCGGCAGAGTCTTAACTGGCATAGGATGGTTACCCTTCCATGCGATAGACTCATGAGAAAAGCTAGCACATATTCACGATGATCTCTCTTCCATGCGGCAAGGTTGTATAAAGATTCTGTGCATGCTCTAGATGATTTCTTATCCACGCAGTGAGACTGTGCACTGGTGTCTCTGTGTACTTGGGATCCCAACACAAAAAGCAGGGTGCTCTCCTGCCTCCAGGCAAAACAGAAAGTCAGGAGGCCATGGATCAAGGCCGCCCCTGACAAATTGTCACTCCCTAGTCCCAAAATACGTAGGACTAGGAATACATAACACGCCAGCCGTATGTATACGAACTCTAATATATGAAAACCATATACACACGTACGCTGTACATGAATATCCAATCCACTAGTGGTAATATAATGTCACAACAAGTCACACGCAATCTATATCTCATCCACAACACAAATAAATAGATAAATGGAAATAAATAACTGAATATCAAAGATAAGTATCAAAGTATGATAGTCGGATGAAAATAAATCTGCTGCAAATTGATAATACTAAAACTACTAAGAGAGAAAAGAGAATCAACTCTAATATAAGAATAAATGTCTCTAAAAGAATAGTAAACAAAATCTCTAAACAGCTGCAATGAATCACAGATAATTTGAAGGTAAGACCTCCTCAGTCTGATAAGTAGTGTCAAGTCCAGGCCCATACTCCTGCGGATCCTCCTGCTCGTCTATATCTGGAAAGGTACCAGGTCCTCAGAGGAACGTAACAAGATACATATAAACATGCCAATAAAGTACTAAAATATAAACATTCAAGGATCGCTTAGCCGTCTAAGTGAATGTAGTTTAAGAACAACTTTCCAATAAGTGGGCTATCTGGCTAAAAATAGGATTGGCGTAACTCTCTCGGAGAATCAGGGGCCTACAAAGCATGTCGTCTTTTGAACGGCAGAGGCCGCCTGATAATATATAATATATAAGGGTCATCACCACCCATATCTCCAGCGGAGCTTCTGGGTTACAGAAGAAAAAAGTGCAAAGGAGCCCAAATGCCTTACTTGTTGTTCTCTCTACCCCATGCTCGAAGCATGTCACATACATGATACGATAATACCTCTAAATAACTGCCAGGTCTACTAGCATGCAAAGTTTCTATCGGCAGTTATCCCTATCTGTCGTACGACCTATACGTACCAGTAGCCAGCCGAGTACGTAAGTCTGTATACTACATGTGACTCACACTCGTATAAGAATAGTGTCAATGTTTGTGGTAGAAAACGAAAGAATGAAGATGTATTCAAGATAGAGTTTACACAAATCCCGCCTTCTTTGGTTTACAAACAAACTTGTACAATTTGATCCTATACGAGGATGTGGGAGTACAATTTATTTAATCTGGGTAAATATTGCTATAGGTGTCTGATCTGCAGTCGATCACTTTAGCCCTTGGACCACACGAAGATGAAGAAGTGCCATAGAAGACAGGAAGCAGCTTCAAAGGTTGCAAAAGAGGGTGGATATACGATGCCAAATTCGTCGATCTCTACTCTTTGCCTGCGCTCCGGGTTCTCTCTCTCTCTTTCTCTCTTTCTCTCTCTCTCTCTTAACCTCTGGTTTGATCTTTCTTGGAAGTTCGACCCTAATTTCTTTGACCCTCCAATTTGTCGACCTTGTTCCTCATTGATAGAGGTCTCTACTTATAGAGTTTTAGTGACAGTGACCACTCCGTCGGTATAGAAACTGAGGAGTGGAAAGTAAAGCACCCTTTTACACAACGGTTAAAATAACCAATGCCTGCGTATAGATGATGTCACGCCCCAGTCCCAAAATATATAGAACCAGACCACGTGGCATTGGCCAGCTGACACATCTCCGAGGATATCCCAATTTAATGGATCCTGGCGAAGCATGCTACGCTGTCCTAAATCTAACAAGTCTAATATAAATAACAGGCAGTGTCTAATCTCATCCATAAACAATAAGTAAATACTGAAATGAAAGACTGGAATATAAGGACATAGTCGAATGACATAATACAACTGAAATATGTCTGGTGGAAACAAACCCACTACAAATGTTGGAGATAAAGTACTGAAAAGAAGAGTGACTGGAACAACTGCTAACTAGGTAAGGAGCTCCAGTCATAGACGGAAGGCCTACCAATCTGATCAGGGGTACTCTGATGGAAGGACCTCTAGCTCCTCGTCAAGAGCAAACCTCGTCTCCACACCTGGCCCGTAAACTGTGGGATAATAGGCCTCGTCCAGATCTGGAAGATAATCAGGTCCTCAGAGGGACGTAACAAGATACAATATGCATGCCAGATATAGTACTGAATAAAAGTAAAGAGGGGTGTGCTAACCATCTAAGTGAATGCAATGTAAGGACAACCTCGGAACGTATAGGTAGGTGTAGGCATAACGTTCAACGTCCTCTAGAGTGTGGTATCTGCAACGTCCATCATTCCGAAGAATGAGATATCTGTATATATGTATAACATCCACACTCTAAGGGCGTGGTGTCTGCAATGTATATACGTCCGTAACACTCCGAAGAGCGCGGTGTCTGAATATAGGGAGTCACCGGGTCTATGGTTCCTCTGGATACCACGGAGTCCGATGGGGGTATCCCATACGTTTATCAGTTGTCCTTCCCGCCCAATGTAGATATGCAAGTCGAATACACGATGTGAGTGTACCGTATCTAAATGTTAAGTCTCAATTAACTATATTACTCTAGAATACATGCTAGTCCGTGATGCATGTCTTACATACCGATAGAGAATCGGGTACGTGGACCCGCATCCCAATATGAGTGTACCATCGCGATACGTGTATAGTGCCATGGTCTAGGAAGATATCAAAATATCCTCACAGTCGAAGGTGAGTCAGCTAGCAACTAGGTCTAGTACACTACTCATCGACGCATTGTCGACTGCACCCGAGTCAATCTCGGACGCACAAAGTTCATGTATATTTGCAACATTCATCATTTAATTTTTAAGCAGTAAATCAGCAAGGTATACTTGCCTGTCCCGGGTAGCTGCAAAATCCAAAGTCCTGCTTCTGATGCCTCGGCAGTACCGTCCAGTAGTCCTATATATGATATAGTAATGACAAAATTAGTCGCTACAATAGCACGATTAAGACACACTGCTTGTATCTACAACTGACATAGGATCGGGACTGTATATATATATGGCTAATACAAGTATATATATATATACACTAAATCATATTTAATTATATTAAAATAATATATTTGTTTAATAGTACAAAAATAGTACTTATGTATTAATTAGTATATACTAATAATACACATAGTAAATATGTATACATTATTGGTAATAACAAAAATTCATATATTTATACATATACATATATTTAGATAGAAATTATGTACATAAGTAAAAATACACATTCATTTATTTATCTCTAAATATATACATACCAATATACCTTCTATAAATACATTAAGTACATAAATTATTATACATATATACATATATACTTATATCTACAAAATAAAATAATTACACCAATAACATATAATATAGAATAATACATAGTATATATATCATGTATATTAATTATACAATATTTCAATGTACATAAATATACATTATACATATGTACATATAATTTATTTGGTATAAAAACAATTATTAAGTATTTAAACACTATGTATTTATATACATACATATAATAATTAGGAAATGTACTCATGTATGAAACATATTTTTGAATACATTTATTTAACATATACTTTAGGTATTTAATTAAATATATATAAAGTATTTAAGCTTCTAGTATATATGAATATTATGTATATATATACATTATATTTGTAAATACTTACTTATATATTTTTATCATTTATAAATTATACTCAGAATTATTAAACAGTATTTATACATATTTTTATACATAAACACTACTGAAATACAGGAAATAATATATATAATACTGTATACATATTTAAATATAGAATACATACTATATATATATATATACCTTTGTAATCTAAAATACATGCTTGAATACTAATATTTACACATAGAATACCGTACCTCAGCGATGCTCGGGTCGAGAGGGTCCTGGTGGCCGGCCGTTGACTGCTAGGGTGGCCGGACGGAGCTTCGGCGTCGCGCGGGGGGGGGGGGGGGTCGGCAACAGCAGCAGCGGGCCTGGAGCTGTGGCGCTGCGGGGGCGATTGCTGCTCGGGGTGTCGACGTCCGGGGCTGAAAGTCGACGGGGAGGGAGAGGACTGGCAGGGGGTGGCGTCGGTGAAGTTTGGCGGTCGGCGGTGCTAAGGTGGCGGAGTACAGGCCAGTCGGGTGGTCGGCTTTGGGCGTGGGAGGGTGATGCTCGGGTTAGTGTGGACTGCTGGAGGAGTTGCTGCCGGCGGCTAGGCGGCGGGTGGCGGTGGTGGCAGGTGGGAGAGGGTCCGGCGAAGGGGTCTGGGTTAGTGTGGGGGTCGCCGGACACGGTGGTTGGCCGGAGTAGGGAGGCGGGTGAGGGAAGGTAGGGGTCGGGCTAGGCTGGTTGTTTTAAGGAGAATAGGTTTCTCTTGGGTTTTTTTTTGGGTTTGTGTGCCTTCTATGTGGTGTAAATTAATGTATAAGTAGGAAAAAGAGTGAGGGGGGCTGCCTTGGGATTAGGGCCGGCTGGACCTATTTTTTTTGGGGAGTTGGGGATGTCCATCAAGATGAGGGGAGGGCTAGGAATGGGGCATTTCAAATGTAGGGCCATGATGTGCCCTTCCTAAAGTAAGGTAAGTACAAAGGAATGGGGGGAAAATAAATGGATACGGTTAGGGCATGACCAATTCTTTCTTCATGATGTTTGGGCCAATGAGAGGGGGACACCTCATTGCAATTTTGCAAATAGGCCCCTGAACATTTTGGTATTTGAATAATTCCTGAAATTGGGGATTTAATATAACCAAACACCATGTTTGGTGTTCCTCATTGGGCTAGGATGGTGTATGGTGTTTTATATGAGGCTTGTGTGTGTGGATGTGGGGTTGGGTCTAATTCAATTGAGGTTAGGTCACCATTTTAATTAATTCATAATTAATGCACCGGTGTTTCTAATTTAATTTAATAAAAATCCGGGGGTCTAAATTTGGTTGGACAAGGGTCATTGGTGTAGTAGGCTCAGTGTACAATAATATCATGTTCTGGGTTGGTCAAGACGGATCGAGGTGGGGTCTCAATTTCGATTGGAACGGACAACGAACGTAATTGTGCAATTTATTTAAATTGCGTACGGACGTTTGTAACGACTTTTGTGCGACTAAAATCAGGTACAAAAATCCGTAGCTGGGGTCTGTTCTAGGTTCAAATTGATGGGTTAGCATGTCTAGGACAAGTACGTGTAATTTGTTTTAGGGCAACAGCTAGGGTAGTATCCTAAAATAATAAATCATTGTACAAGTATTATAATAGTATATAATAAATCTTAATTAATACAAGTTAACCCTAATCATGCTAATTAAAATTAATTAACCCTAATTTCTGGTCGAGGGGGTTTACAGATGATCCTTTGAATGAGCATGTGAAGCGTGCCCAACTAAGGGGAAAAAATGCGTATATCTGCTGCGAAGATCACGGCGTAGAAGCCACGTAGGTAGGTATCCCTCGTATAGAAGAGGTGGGCGTAGAAGCCAATGTCTGTCACCATGGCGTAGAAGTCGAGTAGGCATAGGAGCCAAAAATAGGCGTAGAAGCCGAGTGGTCATAGAGGCCGAGTGGGCGTAGAAGCCAAGTGGTCGTAGAGGCCGAGTGGGCGTAGAAGCCGAGTGAGCACAGGAGTTGAATGGGCGTAGAAGCCGCTGCGCACCGTGCCATAGTGCTGATGTGGACGTCTTAGCCAGAATTACGGCTTTTGAAGATATAATCAAATCTCTTACATTAAATGCAGAGATTTGCCACCATCCTGTGCATTAAATGTGGAGGCGTATTTTTGAAGGTCTGCAACCCTTCTATGCATCCGTCGCAGAGGCGTGCCTCGAGAAACTGTCACCGCTCTGCGCATCAGTCGTAGAGACATGCCTGGAGACACTGTCACCGCTCTGCGCATCAGTCGTAGAGAAGTGCCTGGAGACACTGTCACCGCTCTGCGCATCAGTCGTAGAGGCGTACTTCTAGCAACTGTCATCGCTCTGTGCATTGGTCGTAGAGACGTGTCTCGAGCCCCGTACGAAGTGCAGCTTTTGATGTGGCAGGCGGTTTGTCTACTGCGGGGCATAAACAGCTCATGTCTACCTGTGTAAAATAAGGCAGCGTATCCCTTTGTGCACATAAAAGCAGTTCACGCGAAGGAGATGGCGGTAAGTGATAGCCTGGGTCGCAGTGCCGTGCCATCATTATAGCCGTCGTCTGGGTAGTCGAGCAGTATCCCTGGGTAGTCGAGCAGTATCCCTTTGTCAGAAGTCCAGACATCAGGTTTATTGCAGGATCTGACAGGTTCACTTCGGAGAATACGAAGCGTCTCTCGTACACTTCAATGTTGCGTTTGCAAGAGGATGGGTTTCACGCCCGGGAGTCGATGAAGCACCCTGTTTACGCTGAAGCGGTTTGGACGTACTACCTTATGTTGAGCTTATATTTTATGCTGTATTTGGCGGAGAAAGCTCTGTTTGCACGCTTGATGGCTCTGAAGGCCTCTGTTTACGCTGATATGCATCAATATGCTGCGTATAGCCATCCAGCGTATTTTTTATGCTTCTACAAGACCCCCTTTAAAGCTTTTAAATTCCTCGGAATTTGAAACGCTTTGAATAAAGAATGAACCGCTCCTCGTAACTCGAAACGTTTCTGAATGGAGTGTTGAAACGGTCGATGCTGACTTTATGGCGGATTTATTGGGGACCGGTGTGATCTCTTTCGCCTATAAAAAGGCTGGGGGGGTTAGCCCGTTCTCCCCATATTTTCCATCACCACGCATAGATGATCGCCGGAGTTCGTCGGGTCGACCTGTGGAAGAAGGAGATCATGTTCTTCCAGTGTGTAAGGAGCCGAAAAAGACGGCGTCTTCGAGCAAGTGTCCACTGCAATGATGGATCATGGAAGGATATCTTAGCCTCCCTTGCTCGGGATAATCAGCAACTTTATATGGCGGTTCTTCCGGGAGAAGGGAAGGGTCGCATTGGACCACATAGCTTGCAAGTGGTGTCTTCTCCCGTTATACTCTCAGGGACGAGAGAGAAGACAAGCTGTAACAGCCGTCTTCCAGGACTGAGTTGGGTAAAATACCTCAACTCAATCTGCCATGGCGCTGGGCGTAGGAAAGTAGTACCCTGCTTTTCTGTTGGAGGATGGGTCTATGCCCAGTTTTGATTCCTCCCGCCACTGATCATCTTCTTGGAAGAAGAGGAAGACCGTCACCAATATGAGAACCTGTCAAAACAGCTTCTCGGTGCGATCTTCAGACGATGATGAGAAAGCCCTTTGTCGACGGAGTTTCCCTCATATGTAATCATGAAAAATAGAGAAAAACCCTTGTAGATTGGATTTCCCTCATATGTAATCAAGACCTTAATCTTTTAATAAAATCGTCTTGCTCCTTCATATGATCATCTTGCCATACGTTGTTGTGAAGTCTGAATATGTGTAGCTTCGACATATCTGATTCTTTACGCTGACTCTGTTTAGAAAGAGTGCTAGGTCCTGTCCTTTTGCGCATAGCGAATAGTTCATAGAACGCTGTTGAGCATTTTGAACATTTAGAACTGTCCTGCCGCTAGGACTGAGGAACCGCGTAGAGCTCTGAACTGTTGCTTGTACTTCTGATGAACATAATTTTTGTTCAGACTTCGTCTTCAGGAATGATTTATCGAAAATCCCTTGGAACAGGGTCGAGAAATGGCTGTCAAACTGAATTGCCATCTTGATAGACGAGATATTCAGATTGGAGTCTGGATGAACCTCCAATTGACCCGAGAAGAGTAATTTCTCAATGTTTGAACTCTGTATGCTTCGGGTACTTAGGATATTTTGAGGTCAAGAAGGAGTATCTTCTGTGTGAACTCCTGTAATCGACCGCCTTGGGAACTGTTCGGATATGCGGAAAGTCAGAGATCCGTAGTGTAGATGAGCTAAAAATCCTGAGTTCATAGCCTATTGAGCATAGAAAGCCACCGAGCGTGAGATCATCGATTTGGTATCTGCTGAGCGTAAAGTCGTAGGTTTGTAGCCTCTCGAGCATAAAAGCTACCGAGCACAAAGGCATCCGGGCATAAAACCATAGACTTGCAGCTTGTGAGTGTAAAACCGTAGATCTGTAGCTGTCGAGCATAGAAAGCTCCTTAGCGTAGAACTGTAGATTTCTAGCCTGTGAATAAAAGAAATCTTCCGAGCGTAAGGTTGTGGATCCGTTGCCTCCGAGCGTAAACTAAACGCCACCGAGCGTGAGATCATCGATTTGGTATCTGTTGAGCGTAAAGTCGTAGGTTTGTAGCCTCTCGAGCATAAAAGCTACCGAGCACAAAGGCATCCGGGCATAAAACCATAGACTTGTAGCTTGCGAGCGTAAAACCGTAGATCTGTTGCTGTCGAGCGTAGAAAGCTCCTTAGCGTAGGAACCGCTGACCTATTTTTGCACGAAAAACTCTTCGAATTTGCTGACTGTCCGCCTTCTCTGAATAATAGGCTGACGTAGGACCCAATCATAACCAAATATTAATTAGGAGATTTGGTTCGGGTTTCGAGGAGTCCGTCCAAGGATTTCGAGGAGTCGACCCGAACTCTATATATATCCCAAGCTTTTGAGAGAAAAACTTTTCATCTGTCTTCTGTGAAAGAGAGCCTTCGACTCTTTGAGTTTTTTCTCTCGTTCTTTCTCCGAGCATCCCGAGTTTTCAGAAATGGCGCCGAAATAAATCCCCTCCGCTAAGGGAAAGAGTATAGGTTCTTCTTCTCGTTCTTCTGCCCCAGCGAGAGAGTCTTCGGTCGGGCAAGGTGAACGTTCTTCTGAGCGAAGTATCCCGCCGACGAGTAGCGCACCCGGCCTTAGAGGTAGAGCCTTTGGGATGACAAAGAATGACAAAAAATCCTTCACACACGTTGAACGTGACCGCGCTAGATCATCTTCTGTGCTGATAGCCTCTTTGAGGAAGATGACGCACAGAGACATTTTTATATTTTACGCCCATATTTCTAATGTGACAACGTAAAAACTTTATATTTTTCGCAGTTTTGAGCGTAAAAGCTCTGACTGCCAAAAACTTGGTGTATACTATAAAATTTTAGTTTTACGTTTGTGGATGGGGCCTCCGGCGTAATAACTAGAATTTTGGCAGTCTGGCGTAAAGCACGGACTGTATACCGCCTATTACGCTTCTGGATGTGACTTTCGGCGTAAAAATGACCAAATTTTGTATAGTCTTGGCGTAAAGTACAGACTGTCGTTTCTTGGTCTTTATGTTGCAAGATTTGTAATAACGTGTTTCCCTTGCACTTTTGCAGTTAACTTGTATGAGTCTCCACTGGCCGAGGTGATGGATTCCGTTGCCGGGATGCTGCACTCAAACTATCTGGAGGATCTGTCCCACGTGACATTTCCTATCTCCGGACCCCAGTATCCTGAAGGGAGGGAGATCTTGATATCGGCTCAGGGCGAGCGGACGTTGCTGAACATGATTAACGAGGAGCCCCTGACGTACATAGACGGGGATCAGTACATCAAGCCGACTTTTCTCTTTGGGGACATGATTGACAAACGGTCCCAGACGAAGCCCAAGAGAGAACCCTGGGTTTTCCCCGCCGAGAGTGTGGTCTTGTATCTGCCAACGATGCCGAGAGATTATCCCATCTCGGCTTTCTCCCATGCGACATATTCCAGGAGGATGTCTTGGACACTGACTCCCGATCTTCACGGCAAGCCAGGGAAGATCTTTCATCTGAAAGGAGCTGACCAGGGGTCGTTTGTCACCCGCCCTTCCGGCGTTGTGACGCTGTTCAGGGGACTGTGCCCGGGCAGCGTCCCGAGTAAAGACAGTTATGTGATCCAGCCTGTCCAGTTGCCGACTTTTTGTAACGACTTCATGGGGCGAGGGGTGTATATCCCAAGGAGAATCCTCGGTGCAATGGGTGGATTACCCCAACAAACCTCCAATGGGCTTGCCTAGTTGACTGGGCCTTGAAGGATTTTTGGAGAGAGCTGGGGGTCATCGGACTGTATGCTGCTGTGAGTGCGACGAGTGTTAGGTTGCCTCCCAACCCTAACCTGTTTTTGGCACTGATGGAGCGATACATTTCGCTCACCGGGACCTTCGCCACTCCACTGGGGAAGTTGGGGTTGGCTCTCCATGAGATGGCAGTGATCTCGAGACTGCCGATGGGGGACACCCCATATGAAAAGTATGTTCCCACCAACCGGGAGTTGGAGGACTCGGACCCTCGGGTTGTGGAGGTGTATCAGGAGCTGATGTGCCACTACTTCGCGTATACTGCTTTTTATGATGAGCCTTCTGATTTGGCTTACACCACTAAGTGGATGTCCTACCTCTTCTTCCACCGGGACAGGGCCGTCAAGTCAGAGAAAGTTTCAGGGGACAAGAATGAGCCTGTGAACTGTTTGGACGTGCTCAGTGCCCAGGTCGTCGAGGATCTTATGGAGGATGCTAAAGCTCCAGATCAGATTCTCAATGACGGGGTAGGAAAGTACCCTGAAGGCACTAAGGCCTATAATTACTTGAGGAGCTGCCGCAGGCCTCTGTCTAAGGAAGCCAGGCTGGCTGGCTTTCTCTCCATCTGGCTGGGTCGAGTAGTGGTGCCCGGTATCGCATCCGCGGACCGCATTCACCGGAACATCCTGTGGCCTGCCGTGCGCCTGGTGTTCGGGGCAAGACTGGGTTTGCTCCCTGCTATGGTGTACCGTATACAGGCTGGCCTGAGAGCCATGACTGATGGACTGCTCGTCGATGAAGCTCGGCGTGATAGTTTTCCCCGGGTAGAGTTACCATACCTGTATTTGATGGGATGGTTAATTCTCCACAACCCCCGGGTGATGTCTCCCGGCCCTGGTAGTAGCTCGGGGGGCAGTTTCTTGTTGAACTACAAGGACTCTCCCTGGAACGTGAACACAGTTTTAGACTGTCGGCTCGTACTGAGCCTCGGTTATTGCTGGAAGCTCCTCTGCACTGTCCTCCTTGTACATCGCAATCAGTCGGGGATTAGGCTTGAGGATTTAGGTGGAGAGAAGACCAATCTTTCTCTGGAAGCTTTTAATTGGTTGGTCTGCATCAGACCCTCCCATTTGCTGTATAGAAGCGAAGATCATTGTTTCTTTGAGCCCTACTTGCCCAGTCGATTCGCCAGGCAGTTTGGGTACGATCAGCTGCACGTGGGCAATGTCGTCACCAGCTTCTGGTCCAGGGGCGGACTCATTGATGGAGCCAGAGGATGGCGGTATTTTATCATGGGTTACACGGGAGCAATCTTCATCGTGCCGGTCGTCATACTCTCCACGGAGCTGCGCATCCTCCATTCGTATGCCCAGTTCTACGTGGCGATCAACACCTTCCATCGCAATTTTGACATGCGTGGAAGCTTTAGGGTACCTTCTCCCAAGTCTGGGGGAAGAGTCAAAGTCCACTCGGTTTCGTCTGACGAGGGTGAGGGGTCCGTCACTCCGGATGAGCCTCTGGTGTCGGTGCCGAGGTGTGAAGGACCTCCTCCTGCGGGGGCTTTGGCAGTCTCTGGGAAACGAAGGGCTCCCGCTTCGAAGCAGACTTCCCCTCGCAAGAGAAAGAAGAAGATGGTTTCTCGTTCTCTCCGGATTCCTGGTATTGAGGCTCCTAGAGAGGAACCTGCTGTCTCCCCTGTTGGGAATGCCTCTTTGATTGGAGGTTCCTCGCCTTTCAGAGAGGGACCCTTAGTTTCAGCTGGCGATGCCGGAGAACTCCTGCCTGAGGCTGCCGTCGCTGCCACTGCCTCCGGTAGTGGAACAAAATTGCCTGCGTGGCCGATGCAAATGAGAGAATCCTTCCCTGGACCAACAATGGATGAAACTCCTGCCGTGTCTGTGAGCGAGCCTGGCGAGATCCCGGCTGACGAACCTCGACCGTATCTTGGTGGAGGCTCAGTAGAGCACCTGGTGGTGTCGGTAGGCCCACCCCCTTCTCCAGGTATGACAGTTCGCATTGCGTTATTAAGGCATGGTTTAGCTACGTGGGCTGCAGATGCGACATATATACCGTTGGCTACGGGTAAATGTCATCTTTATGTCTCCTCTTAGAAAGATTACCATCATATTGATATCAACTTTCTTGTCCTCTTCTCAGGGGACGACGTCCACGGGGAGTATAGCGTTGAAGCGCCTTCTGGCTCTGCTCGGGCTCTTGGCGATAACACGGAGGTGCCCGACTTCGAGGAGAAAATATCTTCGGGGGCCAGCTCGCCCGGAGTGGTTTCGTTACCTCAAGAGGAGGACGAACCCGTTGTCGTGACCTCGCCTCTCGCGAGGATGCCGATGACTTCGATCGTCATTGTCGCACCTCCTTCGGTCGCACCACCCGTCGAGGCGGCGGCTGTGGCCACCTCGTCTGCAATCATTCCTGGAGGGGGACTCGCCAATATCGCGGCCACTCCTGGCATCCAATCGGATCTAGTCGCGCTGACCGAGCAATACACCAGCCTCTTTTACACCAGTTTGAAAACGCTGATATCAATGGTGTTGGCGAAGAACCTAGACTTCGAGCGTTTAAAGAAGGCCTCTCAGTTTTCGATCGGGGCGGTCAGGGAGTTCGGCGATTCTGGGGTAGCTGACGCCCTAGAGGCGATGGTTAATGGTTTGGGGCAACCTATTAACGAGTACTTGCAGCTGGCTCGGGGCAGCCTTGAAGCTGAGGTCCAGGCCAGATATGACCTCATGACTGCGCGGCTTACTAAACAGCTGGAAAGCCTAGATGACTCCATCAAAGCACATAAGCTGGAGATGGATAAAAGAAAAGCTGTCGTGGAGGAGGCTTTTGCTATTCAGATGAAGTGCCAATCCGAGCATAAAGGGAATGTAGCGAGGGCCCGCAAGTTGAAGGAAAAACTCGCTCTGGCAGAGGAGCGGGCTTCTCAGTCATTGGCAGGTCTAGATGTAGCGACTGGTCGACTGAGCACAGCACGCCGGGATCTGGAACGCGCAGAAGCTGCCCGTACTGGCTCTCTTCGGGCAAGGGCCGAGCTGTCCTTTATGAACAATCCCGAGGCACGGCTGGAGCAGGCCCGCGCTGATGCCTTGGTTTCCAGGGATGAGAGGATAGCTGTACTGGTACAGCTGATTCGCGATCTGACCGCTCCCCCATAATGATATACCCTTTCTCCCTTTTGCTTTCCAAATGTAATTCTGCTCTTTTTTGGGAATAAATAAAAGCGACTCTTTTCTGACTTTGTGGACCCATCATTTCGGAGTGTAAATGACAAGTTTGGGCGAGAGTGATATCAGAGGTAGTATGAACGTGATAGACTCTTGATAACCTTTTGGCAGGACATATCTATTCAGAGGTCATACGGACATGATAGAATATGACCCGACTAGTTTCATTTTGGAAGTAGTTTTGTCAGAATTGAGATTCTCGCTATATTCCACTTGAGCAGAGGAGGTTAAGCATAGTACCTTTTCAGGAATTTACCGTTGATAGGAGCCATTAACAGGTCTCCATTTGGCTGGGCTAACCTGTAAGCGCCATTTGAGAACGTTGGCTCGATCACATAAGGGCCTTCCCACTTGGGCTGGAATTTGCCTTTACTTCTGTGAGTAAGGATCATCGGCCTTCTTACGGCTAAAACTAGCTTGCCAACTTTGAACACTCTTTCCTTTACTTTATGATTGAAATCTTTGGAAATACGTGCTTGGTAGAGCGCGATGCGCTGTTGAGCTTGGAGGCATTTCTCGTCTAATCCTTCTAGCTCTTGAAGCCTTAACAGGTCATTCTTTTCTTGAGTCATCTCATTAGTCACGACTATCATGAGTGACAGGATCTGGATTTCAAAGGGGAGAACTGCTTCGCTCCCGTAGACCAGTAAAAATGGGGTACAACCTGTCGGTGTTCGTACCGTTGTGCGGTATGCCCAGAGACATTCGCCCAGCTTCTCATTCCAATCTCTTTTGTTTGAAGAGACAAATTTCTTCAAGAGTTTGATAATGGTTTTGTTGAAAGCTTCCGCCAAACCATTAGCAGCTGGATAATACGCCATAGAGGCAATATTATGTATCCGATTTTTATCGCAAAATTGATGAAACGCTTGGCTGATGAACTGAGGCCCATTGTCATGGATTATCCTTCGGGGAATCCCAAAGCGATAAATAACATGATGCTTGATGAAGCTGATGACATTAGACACCTTTACCTCAGCAAGAGGGATTGCCTCTGCCCATTTGGAGAAGTAATCCATGATAGCCAGTATAAAACGGTGACCTCTGGAAGAAGATGGGTGAATAGGACCAATAATATCCATACCCCATGCTTCGAAAGGCCAGGATGCAACCGTAGGATGTAGATATTCAGAGGGTTGATGTATGAAGTCTGCATGAACCTGACAGTCTCTGCATTATCTTGCATAGTTGATCGCGTCTGCGATCATGGTGGGCCAATAATAGCCCATTCTCCTGATACGATCCTGTAGCTTAGGACCGGGTTGATGCGCTCCGCATACGCCGTTGTGAGCTTCCCGGATAATCTGCTGTGCTTCGTCGTTAGAGAGGCATCTCAGTAGCAGTCTGTCGTAGGTCCAGCGATATAGGCATTGTGAAGATGCATCAAAGTAGAAGCGTAATGATTGTCTTTTGACGGATACTGCTTCTTTGGGGTCCTCCGGTAAGATTCCGTATGCGACGAAATCTATGAAGGGACTTCTCCAGTCTCTAATAGGGGGATCTGTGTTCACAGCGTAGCTGCGTTCTATGTGAAAGTTGTTCTTCATACATAATAAATCTCTGTTAAGAAGGATTACCGAATCCTGCCTTCTTATAGGAGTGGCTAAATCCGCAGCTAGATTGGCTAGGGCATCAGCTTCCAGATTCTGAGATCAAGGTACATGCTCTAGAAAGAACCCTTTGAATGTCATGGCTATCTCGACCGTTGTTTGGTGATAGGAGATGAGGTCTGGATTTCGGACTTCATATATTCCCCTGACTTGATTGACGATAAGCAGAGAATCACTGAAAGCTTCCAGGGACTCGACCCCCAGCTCTTTGGCGACTTGGAGCCCGATTAGCAGAGCGTTGTACTCTGCCACATTGTTGGAGCATGGTTCGCTAAGAGAATATGCTCTGTAGATGACGAGTTTATCAGGAGTGACCAGGACAATTCCTACCCCTGAAACCAGGTTTCCCTTGGGACCAGTCCTGGAGGCGCCGTCGAAGAACAGTTGCCATGCGTCACTTTCCATTGCGGAATTACATTCTGCAACTTCGTCAGGGATATCCTCGTATAATTTAGAGGCCTCCGAGATCGGATGAGCAGCTAGGAAGTCGGCCAGCGCTTGGCCTTTGATGGATTTCTGCGGGATGTATACCATGTCCTATGGTGTTAACAGCATTGCCCAAGTCGCGAGTCAGGAATTAAGAGCACTTGGCTTGCTCATCAGTACTCGAAGAGGGTTGATCCTGAAGATGATATAGATAGTCTGGCCGGTGACATTGTGCCGCATCTTCTGGATAGCGAACATCAGAGCCAAGCATTCTTTCTTCACTGGGTTGTACCGGTGTTCGGCTCTGACCATCATCCTGCTGAGGTAGTAGATAGCCTATTCGTGACCCATATCGTTCTTTTGTGCAAGAAGAGCTCCCAGAGAATGATCCATCGCTCTAACGTACAGCAAGAATGGTCTTCCCATGACGGGAGGCACCAGAACTGGCGGACTGGTGAGATAGCGCTTGATATCTCCGAACGCTTGTTGACAGGTTTCGTCCCATATGAAGGATACAACTTTCTTAATGAGATACGAAAAAGGCTGACATCTTCCCGAGAGGTTGGATATGAATCTCCGGAAATAAGTCAGACGGCCTTGAAATCCCCGGAGTTCCCTCAGATTGCGGGGCGGTCGCATTTCTACGATGGCCTGGACTTTGTCAGGGTCCACTTGGATGCCTTTGGCGGTGATGACAAATCCCAGGAATTTGCCACTAGATACACCCAGAAAGGACTTCGTAGGGTTCATCTTGAGTTAATGTTGGCACATCAAATCGAATACCGTCCTCAAGTCTTGAATATGATCATCTTTGATGCGGCTCTTGACGGCTATGTCGCCACGTAATATTCTACTGTTTTGTATAAATGTTCATGGAATATGTTACTCATAGCCCATTGGTATGTAGCCCCGGCATTCTTCAATCCGAAGGGCATGACCGTATAGCAATATACCCCCAACGGTGTCCGGAAGGTAGTGTGCTTCTCGTCTTCGGGATGCATCTTGATCTGATTGTATCCTGAGAATTCGTCCATGAAAGACATGCGTTCAAAACCGCAGGTGTTGTCGATCATGATGTCTGTGATGGGAAGAGGGAACTCATCCTTGGAGCAGACTGTATTCAGATCTCGGTAATCGATGCAGATACATATTTTCCTATTTTTCTTCATGACTGGGACAACGTTGGCGACCCAGTCGGGATGTTGTTCTTCCCGGATAAAACTGCAGGCTATCAACTTCTTGACTTCAGCTTCGATGGCGTCCATCATATCCGGGCGGAACTGGCGTTGGTGCTGCTTCACAGGTTTTGAGTCGGTTAATATGTTGAGTTTGTGAGTAGCCACCTTTGGGTCAAGGCCCGGCATGTCCTCATAATCCCATGCAAAGACATCGATATACTCTTTTATCAGCTGGATAACTTCTTCCCTTTCAGCTGGGGGAAGATTGTTACTGATAAATATCGGCTTTGGCGAAAGTTCACCCCCAACATCAACCTGGATAACTTCGTCTTTGGTGGGAGGTTCCCTTTGCTCGAAGCGGGATTCCTACTGCGTATCCATTTGTTGGGCCCAAGAGTCATTCTCAAACGGCTCAGGATCCTGTTCATCTGCTTCAAAGGGATCTTCCACTACTATATTCACTGATAGTGTTTGTTCGAGAGCATCAGGTGAGTCGGAGGGCGACGAGCCATTCTGAGAAGAGGAAAAGATGTCCTTATCTGTCTTGGAAGTCGTAAGGGAGGTGGCATATCCTAACCCGAAACGAGTTTGTTGATAGCGGGGGTCGCCGCGCAGTGGCGTTCGTCTGCCTCTTCCGTAGTTGAGGCCTGGCTTCCGCTTCAAGTCGTAGCCCATATTTTGCATGATCCTCAGCGCTTGCGGGCTGTATCGGTGAACTTGCATTTTTCTAACATCGTCATTGAAAGAATCTTCCTGGACAATCGGTTGATTGTACATGCGGCCGAAGACTATTGAACGCTGACTGCTGCAGGTAGGTGGGATAATGAAGATAGAATCCTCATGTGGTCTATATGTCGTTACGACGTTGGATAATGACGCTACTTCCCAGACATACGGACGGTAGGAGTTCATAGCTTCCAAGAATTTTTGTGCTATGGGTTCTACCTCGTCACGGGGAGTGGATTCCTGATTTGGAATTTGAGTGCCAATATACTGGACAAGAGGATGTTTATTATCATCTGGAACTCCGTTCCTGGTTGCATTTACATCAGTCGGCTGCCCGTTGCGCCTAAGGTTGATGACCAGGGGTGGAGGCTTCTGGTTCAAAGTGATCACTAGAGGATCACTTACTTTTCCTGACCTGGTCTTGTTCAGGTGAATAGCCCTAGGCTCCATGGCTTTCGGACGAGTGGTTCGTCCTTTCACCTTGATTGACAGCGGTAGTACGACAGAGGGTTCTTCTGGCTCCCGGTGGGATTCCTTCTCTGCCTTGCCTGACCCCTCTTCCGTGTGGTCTTGAGAGTACAACACGGCATTAGAATAGTAGGATTCTACTCCTTTAAACGGGTTTAGGTCAGCAACCTCCGTCTGTACTGTCCCTTGGGGGTCTACATATTTAAGACATTGATGTAGAGTTGAAAGAACGATGTTGTGGTCATGGATCCACGGTCTTTCCAGCAAAATATTGTAGGACACCTCTGAATCGATGACGTAACATATGGCCACCGATCTGAGGTTGCCAATCTGGATCCTCAGGCGAATTTTCCCCAATGGCTAACTTCTTCCGGCGTTGAAACCTACGATTGTAGTGAAGGTGTAAGCCAATTCGCTGGTAGGAATCCTCAGCGGTCTGAGCAGACTGTGAGGGATGATGTTGATCTACGATCCCAGATCTATGTGAATCCGATCGACCTCCATCGAACCGACGTACCCGGTGTAATAGAGGGGCCTGTCATGCCTGTTATGTTTTAACAGTATGTCATCTTGAGTGAAAGTGATATTTGGGACCACTTCTATTATACTGTGGCATTGAGGACATGCCACCAGTTCTTCGTCGGGGGACTTGAGCTGGGTCAAGCATGCTTCTGCCTACATCAGCGCTTCGTTCAGGGCTAGACGAGTGTCTTGGGAGAGCCTGAGTAGCTCAAAGATGGATAGCCTGGCTGGTGTATTAGCCAGTTGGGCCAGGATGTCGAAGTTGTATGGCTTCTCTAAACCTTTGTTTGGAATGTTTTTCACAAGTTTATCAAAGCGCACTTCTCTTTGCTTCCTCTTGTCCGCCGGAGTTCGTTTTGAAGGGCTGGCATCTGGTATGACAGGGCCTTGGCAGCTGAAGCGTCCGTCGGTGTATCTTCCCGACTTGCTCTGTAGTTGTTGAGGTAGGCTTTCCATGAACGGGTTGCAGCAAATACCTCGTCTTTGTCTGATGGCAAAGACGTTGCGACCATATGGTATGGTTTGTATTTGGAGCTCTTTCTAGACGTAGCCTTAGTAGCTTTAGTCTCCTCCTCCAGCTCTGACACCAAATCCGGATGAACACATATAATCTCGCCCTGCCGGGTGGTTAGGGGTACCAGGTCATGATTTTGACCCCTAGCAGGAGGAAGATTGACGATGTTTATCGTGGTCCAGGGAATGGGTGTGACACCGTTCGAGACTCCTTGGGAAGGCAGATTGCCAAACCGCAGAGAGATCATGTTGGCCGTGATCGTCTTCTCGGTGTTGTGCAGGGTGATGGCTTTAGCATCGATCAGAACCTGGATCTTCCTTTTCAGTATATAACACGCCTTTGTCGGGTGGTGCATATATCTGTGGAAGATGCAGTATTTGGGGTCGTTTGTACTGTCGACTTCTTGGGGCCGTCTTAGCTCCGGAAGGGTGATCTTGCCACTTTTGACGAGACACTCGAATATACTTGGGATATCGTCGTCGTTGAAAGAGTAGACTTCGACGGGCCTGGAGGTCCCGGGTCTCGCTTGTGCGGTTGCTGCAGTCTTTTGTCTGGCCGTATTGATCGCCAGAGCTTCTTTTCCTTTGGAGATGCGAGGATGGTCGATACTGGGAGATGACCTTTTACCTCTGTCAGAGGCGGAGATCATGATGTCGTTGTCGCGCGCCTTGCGACTGTTGTCTTCGGCGGCTACTGCCGAGATAATGAACGAGGGCCAATCATGGAACTGATATGGTCCTGTAAACACCGAGACTACGGGATGGAGGTTCTTCCTGCAAATGTCTACTAACGCAGAGTCTGGAACTCCTGGAGGGATCTGTAAGGTGGCCTGCCGAAAACGTTCGACGAAGGTGCGAACGTCTTCCTTTTCCCTCTTCTTGACTTCGATGAGAGAGGACATAGACATGTCCATTCCTCCCTCGTAGAATCGTGTGAAGAATAAAGCTTTGAAGTCTTCGAAGGACGTAATGCAGTTGTCCGCCAAGCTACGGTACCACTGATAGGCTACTCCTGAGAGGCAGCCTTTGAACACCCGAGTGAGGAGGGCGTCGTTCCCTTGTAGCAACACCGTCATCATACTGAAATAGTTCATGTACTGACTTGGTGATATTTTTCCCTCGAACAGAGCCATAGTCTGAGGTTTGTACCTCGGAGGGAAAAGGACCTCTTCCCAGATAGCTGGGTAAGGCTGGTTGATTCCCAGTTTCTTGAGTTGGTCTTTGTGCTTCAAGGCGTCAAACTGGGATTTCAACTCCCGTACTGCCTACATCGGATTTTCAGTCGGAAGCAGGATTACGGTGTAGTGCAGAGTTGGTTGTATCGTAACTCCAATGGGAGGTAATGCATTCTCTGAGTGAGGAAGCGGAGGAACTGCTGACTCTTGATCTAGAGCAGGTTCTTGGCTCGGGTTGGATGGTGGTAAGTCCACCCCCACACGTATCTGAGTTGGCGGGACCGATGCTTGAGCCATGACAGTCGCGTGTTGAGTTAGCATCATCTGGTGCATGTTCTCCATTATGGATTGCATTTGTTTCAGAGATCTCTCCAGTATAGTGATGCGTTGTTCTACGTTTTCTGACGGCTAAGCTTCCTCGCGTTCATCTTCAACGGCATAAACTCCCATTTCCCTAGGCATCGTCGAAGGATGCGTATAGGTTACTGCAGAAGTCGACTCTATACTCTCAGTATTTGATTCGGGAGAATGGCGACTCCCAGCGTCGGAATCAGAGGAGTACGAAGTCAGTTGTTGTGACTTTGAACGAGTGTTCTGGAATACCCCATCTTCAGTGTCTCTGAGGAGCATGTTGGATCTCCTTCGGCTCGGAGTTCTAGAGGACGGACGTCTTGAGCCTGAGCTTCCTCCAGGTATATGCGAAGCCATGTTCACGGATGCATGCGCGGGTTCTTCTTCCTGGAAAGACAAAGAGTAGCTCAACCGGTCGAAAATCGACCGTTTTGCTTTAGAACAGCAGCAGTCAATCACAATCTTATGACTATTACAATATTACTCGCCAGGGGGCGTCATAGACATATTGGAAGGTCCCCTTTCCTTACGCTTCTAGATTAGATATTTGCACAAGTCAGGAGGAGTAGAAGAAGAAGACGACGGCTTGTTTCTTCTGTTCACATCAGTGGACATGCGGAGATTGGGCACCATGGTTTTTCCTGTGCCACCTGTGTACAACAGGTTGGCCATCTGGGTAGCGGATAATCCCCGGGGAGGGTGTCTTTCCACAACTTGAGCTTGCTTTATGCCGTGGGACTTTGCCTGGCATAATTTGGAGATTTGCTCAGACTGGCGTAAAGTTGAAGAGGTCCTCAGTCGGCCATCGGCTTCTCGCGTAATCCGGAGGGTAGGCAGATTGCTCCCTCGCGGGCGTAAAGGCCGAGAAGTTGAGTACTCTGCCGCTTGCCTTCCCTTGCGGAGATCACAGCGCTCATCCGGTTCCTCGTAGAGGTCAGATGTTATCTTGCGCACGGAGCGTGATTTTTTACTTCCGATTTGGCACTGAGGCATCATCAGAAGTTTTGTCTGTACCGCGCGTAGCGGGAGACTGGTTTCTACGCGTAGAGCACAGTGGATACTTCTGGGCTAGCACTGAGGCTTTGCCCGAAGTTTTGTCTGTACCACGTATAGCGGAAGACTGGTTTCTATGCGTAGAGCGTAGTGGATACTTCTGGGTTAGCGCTGAGGCTTTGCCAGAAGTTTCGTCCGTACCGCGCGTAGCGGGAGACTGAATTTTACGTGCAGGGCACGGAGGGAGCAATGCTACAACCTCATTGGTCGGAGAGATCGGAGAGTCCACAGGAATGGTAGAGGATGTCTTGGGCATCCAGACCTTGCGCAGTTTCCTGTTGTCTTGGAAGGAGAGAGGGTGAGAGCTACCCCCGGTTCAAAGCATGTCTTCGTAGGCAGACTGGTCGAATTGGACGACCAATGACTTCTTCATGGTTCCTACAGATACCGCATCGTGTTGAGCAATTACTTCCTCATCAGAAGAGAAAGATCTCCCCAGCAGAGTCGCCATCTTGTTTGTGGTGGAAAACGAAAGAATGAAGATGTATTCAAGATGGGGTTTACACGAAACCCGCCTTCTTTGGTTTACAAACAAACTTGTACAATTTGATCTTATACGAGGATGTGGGAGTATAATTTATTTAATCTGGGTAAATATTGCTATAGGTGTCTGATCTGCAGTCGATCACTTTAGCCCTTGGACCACACGATAATGAAGAAGTGCCGTAGAAGACAGGAAGCAGCTTCAAAGGTTGCAAAAGAGGGTGGATGTACGATGCCAAAGTCGTCGATCCCTACTCTTTACCTGCGCTCCGGGTTCTCTCTCTCTCTCTCTCTCTCTCTCTCTCTCTTGACCTCTGGTTCGATCTTTCTTGGAAGTTCGACCCTAATTTCTTCGACCCTCCAATTTGTCGACCTTGTTCCTCATTGATAAAGATCTCTACTTATAGAGTTTTAGTGACAGTGACCACTCCGTCGGTGTAGAAACCGAGGAGTGAAAAGTACAGCACCCTTTTACACAACGGTTAAAATAACCAATGCCTGTGTATAGATGATCCTTTGAATGAGCGTGTGATGCGTGTCCAACTAAGGGGACAAAATGAGTATATCTGCTACGAAGATCACGGCGTAGAAGCTACGTAGGTAGGTATCCCTCGTGTAGAAGAGGTGGGCATAGAAGCCAATGTCTGTCACCATGGTGTAGAAGCCGAGTAGGCATAGGAGCCAAAAATAGGTGTAGAAGCCGAGTGGGCGTAGAAGCCGAGTGGTCATAGAGGCCGAGTGGGCATAGAAGCCGAGTGAGCACAGGAGTTGAATGGGCGTAGAAGCTGCTGCGCACCGTGCCATAGTGCTGATGTGGACGTCTTAGCCGGAATTACGACTTTTGAAGAAATAATCAAATCTCTTACATTAAATGCAGAGATTTGCCACCATCCTGTGCATTAAATATGGAGGCGTGTTTTTGAAGGTCTGCAGCCCTTCTGTGCATCCGTCGCAGAGGCGTGCCTCGAGAAACTGTCACCGCTCTGCTCATCAGTCGTAGAGACGTGCCTGGAGACACTGTTACCACTCTGCGTATCAGTCGTAGAGACGTGCCTGGAGACACTGTCACCGCTCTGCGCATCAGTCGTAGAGACGTGCCTGGAGACACTGTCACCACTCTGCGCATCAGTCGTAGAGGCGTGCTTCTAACAACTGTCATCGCTCTGTGCATTCGTCGTAGAGACGTGCCTCGAGCCCCGTACGAAATGCAGCTTTTGATGTGGCAGGCGGTTTGTCTACTGCGGGGTGTAAACAGCTCATGTCTACCTGTGTAAAATAAGGCAGCGTATCCCTTTGTTCACGTAAAAGCAGTTCACGCGAAGGAGATGGCGGTAAGTGATAGCCTGGGTCGCAGTGCCGTGCCATCATTATAGCCGTCGTCTGGGTAGTCGAGCAGTATCCCTGGGTAGTCGAGTAGTATCCCTTTGTCAGAAGTCCAGACGTCAGGTTCATTGCAGGATCTGACAGGTTCACTTCGGGGAATACGAAACGTCTCTCGTACACTTCAATTTTGCGTTTGCAAGAGGATGGGTTTCACGCCCGGGAGTCGATGAAGCACCCTGTTTACGCTGAAGCGGTTTGGACGTACTGCCTTACGTTGAGCTTATATTTTATGCTGTGTTTGGTAGAGAAAGCTCTGTTTGCACGCTTGATGGCTCTGAAGGCCTCTGTTTATGCTGCTCTGCATCAATATGCTGCGTATAGCCATCCAGCGTATTTTTCATGCTTCTACAGTCATGGCCAATAAAACCTAAAATGCCTCATGATAATGGGGTGGTATCATAAAGTAGGTCCAATGCATATACATAAATAAAAACATAATACGACGACACCGTCGTTGCATCCAAGTTTCCTTGGACGTGCAATTTATGTAACAGTTAAAATATATGAACTAAAATAAATAGAAATAAAATATGCATGTATCATATGGAATGTAAATATACTTTCCTGGCAAGAAATCTGTATGGTGTAGGCGTCCAAATATCGACACGGAATCAGAAACTAATAGCTCCGAGCAAAAGTCTCCGGATGCTGAAATAGGCATCACCAACGTTTTCAAAATTAGCGAGATAGCTAAAAATCACTACCCTTTCGTCCAATTTGGATACAGGGGCAAAACGGTAATTTTGGGTCAAAGTGGGGTCCACGTGTGGCCCACTTTGCTCCGAAAAGTGTGCCAAGGGTAACAGTCTCTAAATGGGATAAATTATAGGTTAAACAAGCTCTAAAAGTCAGTACGAACTCAACGGTATGTCCAATTGTGGATTCCGGTGAGCCGAACGCAATTTTGTCCAAAAAGTCAACCGTGGGGTCCGCCAATAGGCGACTTGGTCAACTATCTCAGAATTGTGTGAAAATTAGGTCACAGGACCAGCACGATACTATGAGTCCAGTGGCATAAGTTTTGTCGTATTTTGATAAGCGTACACTAAATGGTGCAGGATTTTACAAAAGGTGCGACACGGGAGATTTTATGTGGATACGGGTTGATTCCGACGTGCACACGCGTTCGAATCAGTTTATGCGAAAGCTCACACATTTGGCTATACTGTCCGCATCTTTCGGTATACTTGGTACACGACGGGGCAGTTTCGTCTGGCGGGATGCGCTCCGTATCACAATTTTTGGAATTTGGAAAAAATATATTTTTAGGATTTTATAACTGATTTATTTCTACATACAGCAATTCATAAATTATTATATTTTTCAAAAAATAAACTAGGTTAGGTGGTCTTCGCATACCAAAAAGAAAAACTGAATTCGGATCTCTGTGGTAGGAGATACGAGTCCGTGAACATAGGTAGTTACCATAATTTTCTGCGATCCCCAAAAGTTATTATTTTTTGCCAACTTGGTCACTGTTTACACCTAGGTTTATGCATTGTTCGAGGTAAACTAATGTACAGATATTGAAGGGGGTTAAGTCATGAATATACCAGTGAAGACAGGGTTAAGTTTGGTCAAGCGAGGAGACAGAAAATGGCACGTGAACACAGGTACGCTGTAGTTCAGAAATCTGTCGCGAGCGGTGTTCGCGGTCGCGGCGAGCGGTCACGACGGGTTGGTGGCAGCGCTCAAGGGATGGTGGCGGCGCTCAAGGGATGGTGGCGGCTCTGGTCGGGACTGGGCGGCGTTTGAAAGGATGGAAGGATGAATTAGGGTTAGGGTTTTGGAACATGGATATATATATATATATATATATATATATATATATATATATATATATATATATATATAGAGAGAGAGAGAGAGGGAGGAAACGTGGGGTTGGGTCGGTTGTGAACTCGCAGGGTTTTGAGAGCAATCGCTGCTGCTGATTCTTTATGTGTTGAGCGGGCCAAGTAGTTGAATTTAGTTAGGGTAGGGTTTAAGATATGGGTTTGGGTTAAAGGTCCACGCGGGTTAGGATCCATTAGGATCTTTTCTTTTTCTTTTCTTTTTTCTTTTTTCTTTTTTCTTTTTTCTTTTTTCTTTTTTCTTTTTTCTTTTTCTATTTCTATTTATTTTTCTTTTTATTTCTTTCCTAATTTCTATTTAATAACTCATTGCATATATATATATATATATATATATATATATATATATATATATATATATATATATATATATATATATATATATATATAGATATGTAGAAAATTTTAGAAATTTGTATTAGTGCGTACAATTAATCTATCAACTGTCCATAGGGTCTCCTACATGAAATAAATTAGAAAAAATTTATAATTGCTCCATAAATCTCCTAAACGCACAAACACCTAAAATAAAAATTAAATAAATTATATTTCCTCTAATTAGCTCATAATTACTTTAATTTAATTAAATAATTAATTAAAAAGGTAAATACAATTTTTAGAATTAGCGGTTTTATATTCTACACAACTTATAAAAAATTTGTCCTCGAAATTAAAACAAAGCTACGATAGAAAATCAAGGATGGTATAAGATATAAATTAACAAAGTAATTTCATACCTTGTCTGCGAATAGGTTCAAAAAATGCTTGCGCATGTCATCCTCGCGCTCCCAAGTAGATTCTTCTGGTGCGCCATGCTTCCATGCCACGCGAACCAAGGGAATAGACTGGTTACTCAATACTTTTTTCGACGATCAAGGATTTCCATGGGTTGCTCTTGGTATGACAGCTCGGCCCAATGGTGATCTCTGAATAGTCGAGAATATGACTGCTGTCTACCACATATCCCCTGAGCTGCGACACATAGAATACGTCATGTACTCCCTCAAGTGAAGGTGGTAGCGCAAGTCGATATGCCACTTCTCCCACTCTCTCTAGCACGTCAAATGGTCCAATATACCTTGGACTCAACTTACCGCGCCCTCCGAATTGAATGGTGCCTCTGGTAGGTGATATCCTCAAGAAGATATTATCGCCCTCTTTGAACTCCAAGGGACAACGATGAAGGTCTGTCCACTGCTTCTGCCTGTCTTGCGCTACTCGCAAGTGTCCTTGTATATTCTTCACTATCTCAACGGTGTTGACCACCAACTCTGGTCCTATAATCTGACGTTCTCCCACATCACTCCAACACACAGGAGACCTACACTTTCTTCTATATAATGCTTCAAACGGAGCCATATGGATACTCGCTTGATAGCAATTATTGTAAGAAAACTCCACAAGATGTGGGTGGTCCTCCCATGATCCTCCAAAGTCTAACATACAAGCCCTCAACATATCCTCCAATGTCTGAATAGTACGCTCTGACTACCCATCTGTCTGCGGGTGATAAGATATACTGAACTTCAGATGAGTTCCAAGACTCTCTTGCATGCTCCTCCAAAAGTACAATATAAAACAAATCCTTATCTGATACAATGCTGACTGGTATGCCGTACAATCTCACGATCTGCCTCATGTATAAGTCAGCCAAAGCTTCTGTAGACTGGCCAACTCTAAAAGGCAAAAAATGGGCTGACTTGGTGAGTCGGTCCACTATTACCCATACTACATCTCTTTCACTTGGACTCTTGGGAAATCCCGTGACGAAGTCCATAATGATGTGCTCCCACTTCCACTCTAGAATCGAAAGTGGTTACAATAATCCTGCTATTCTCTGGTGCTCCGCCTTTACTTGCTGACATACCACACATTTAGCTACAAAGTGGGCTATCTCACTTTTTATTCCATGCCACCAAAAGTGTTATCGTAAGTCACGATACGTCTTGGTGCCTCCAGGATGAATATAATATATCGAACTATGAGCTTCTGTAATCAGCTCATGTCAAATCTCTCCATTGGGAACATATAGACGATCACCACATCGTAATGTCCCATCCTCATGAATGCGCAATCCTGTCTGCTCTCCGGCCTCTGTCTTTTCCTTCAGTCTCCTGAATCTGGCGTCTGTAGGCAAAACTGCCTTGATCCTCTCTACTGAGGATGATTGTACTTGCAAGTTCGCTAGTATCCCATCTGCTTCGGGTAATATCACTTTAATGCCAAGCTCTTGTAAGCCCTCTAATAATTCCTTTTGTGTTGTCAAGAAGTAAGCTATTGGTTTCCGGCTTAACGCGTCTCCTACAACGTTAGCCTTGCCTGGGTGATAATATAGCTCTATCTCGAAATCTTTCATCAACTCAAGCCATCGATGTTGCCTCATATTTAACTCCTGCGTGAAGACATACTTGAGGCTTTTGTGGTCTGTATAGATCTCCACTCGTTCCCCATATAAATAATATCTCCATAGCTTCAGAGCAAATACAACGACTGTAAGTTCCAAGTCATGAGTTGGATAATTTTTCTTATGCACTCGTAACTGCCTAGATGCATATGCAATCACCTTGCCATGCTGCATTAATAGCATCCCAAGCCTTTTCCTGATGTGTCACTGTAGATCATATAACCTCCTGATCCTGATAAAATAGTCAATACTGGTGCTGTAGTCAGTCGCTTCTTTAACTCTTTAAAAGCGTCTTGACACTCGTCGGTCTATATAAATTCTTGGTCCTTGCAAGTCAACCGAGTCATAGGTGCTTCTATCCTTGAGAAGTTTTCCATGAACCGTCGATAATATCCCGCAAGTCCAAGGAAACTTCTCACCTCTGCTGCTGATTTAGGAACAGGCCATGTCTCGACTGTCGAGATCTTTTCTGGATCAATAAAAATACCATCTCCCGTAACAACATGCCCAAGAAATAAAACTCTGTCCAAGAAGAACTCACATTTACTGAGCTTTGCATATAACTGTTCTCTCCTCAAGGTCTCTAGAACAATCCGCAGGTGCTTCTCGTGCTCCTCGTGGCTCTTCAAATAGACAAGTATATCATCTATGAAGATGACCACGAACTAGTCCAAATACTGGTGGAAGACTTGATTCATTAAGTCCATAAAGATAGCTGGAGCATTGGTCAATCCAAATGGCATGACCAAAAACTCGTAGTGCCCATATCTTATTCTAAATACGGTCTTTCGAATGTCCTGCTTCCGTACCTTCACCTGGTTATATCCTGATCTCAAATCTATCTTCGAGAACACCTTAGCTCCACTAAGCTGATCAAATAGGTCATAAATGCATGGCAATGGATATTTATTTTTTACAGTTACTGCATTTAAGGCTCTGTAGTTAATGCACATACGCACTGATCCATCCTTCTTTGGTACAAACAATACTGGTGCTCCCCAGGGTGATGCACTTGATCGGATAAAACCTTTCTCCTCTAGTTCTTTCAACTGTGCCTTCAGCTCGTCCATCTCCTTCTTTGCCAATCTGTAAACATACGATGCTATGGGTACTACTTCCGGTGCTAATTCAATTGAAAACTCTACGTCTCTGTCCGGGGCTAGTCCTGGCAATTCCTTTGGAAAGATGTCTTAAAATTTTGAAATAATGGGATGATAGACAACATCGTCCATTGTGAGCTGCATACCATCAAGGGTTTCTATGGATCCCCATGCAAACTCGAGTTCAGGCTGGCCTGGTACCTTAAAAAGAATGCTTTCTCCAAAACAATCGAAGAAAGAGTGGTACTTGCTTAGCCAGTCCATTCCAAGCATGATATCAAAGTTGGCATAGGGAGGACTAAGAGTCGGGCATTCATTTCTCTGCCACGTATCACTATAGGACACGATCTACAAATTTGACTAACAGGTAAAACTCCTCCTCTGGTAAGAATTCTAACACAACTAGATAAATGTGTAGAGGCAATATTATGTTTGGCGATAAAAGTAGATGATATGAATGAGTGGGTGGCTCCCGTATCAAACAATGTCACAGCAGAAAAAGTAAAATTAAGAGTAATACCTGCTATGACATCAACCTCCTGATCCATGTCATCCACTTCTAATGCAAAAGATTGCCCATTCCTCTGTGGTTGCCCATGTCTGGCCCTCGTGAACTGATCCTCCTAGGTAGGTAACGGTGGTTCTCTCTGAAATTCTCCTGCTACTGGGGGTCGAGGTGCTCCTGGTCTAGTCATCTGCTGAGCTGGCTTTGGTGCTGGAAGCGCTAGCCTCTGTGCTGGCGGTGGTAGTATCAATGTCTGCTGCCTTGGACAGTCTCTTACCAAATGTTGTCCGGAACCACATCGTAAACACTGTCCCAAGCGATTCCGACAATCTCTCGAAATGTGTCCGGTTCTCCCACAATAATTATATTGGGGTTTCTCCGGAATCTGGTATGGTCCTGCTCTATGTTGGTACTGTTATTGCTGTGCCAAAGGACGTCAGATAGGTCCTCCTTGTTGTGTCCTTACTGGCCCTGGTTGTGTCCTTGCTGGTCCTTATTGTGTCCTCAACTGACCTTCCTTTCCTCTGCTGATGGTTTTTTGCAATCTGGCTTTTGTCAGTAACTCGGCATAAGAGATCCGAGACTGTGAGCTAATGTAATATTTGAGCTCCTGAGTCAGTCCGTGATGAAACCTCTTAGCCTTGGCCAGGTTATTCGGTATTAGGGTAGTACCATATTTACTGAGTCGACTAAACTCGGCATCATATTCGTCAACTGTTCTGTTCCCCTGCTCCAAGTGAAGAAACTGATCATACAATGCATCTCTTACGGTGTCTGGGAAGTACTTCCTTTCAAAGCACTCCAAGAATTGCTCATAAGTCTGGTATGTACCCAACTGGCGCTCCATTGATTCCCACCAGTTATGAGCATTACCATCTAGAAGCGTCCTTACACCGATCATCCATAGGTCCGTAGGTAACTGTGATGCTTCCAATAGCTTCTGTGTGTGGGTGATCTAGTTGGTAGTCTCCTCTGGGCTCTCAATGCCTTTGTATGGTTTCGGACCCATCTGTATAAAGTCTTTTACTGGACCAACTCTAGCTCGAGGTACTAGAGCTAGTGCTTGAGCTGTTACAGTAGCCTGTGCAGCCATCCTCTCAAGTGCAGCCAAAAATTCGTGTCTCTGCTCGGCTGCCTGCTGCCTCTGTTCCTGTATCATCATTTGGAAGAATTGGAACAGTTGTTTCTGGCCATCCTGAGGTGCTAATGAAATGGGAAGGTTCCCATTAGGTAAAGCGGGAAGATCAGATAGAATTGGATTGTGAGTCTGTCCATCTGGTCCCGAAAGTCTAGGAATCGTTGAGGTCCCTCCTTGAGTCTGACCATTGACTGTTGAAGGTGTGTCGCCATCGACGGCAGTACATCCATTTTTCATATCCATCTCTCTGCAGGTGATGTACAAAACGATTAGAAGAAATACAGGAATCAAACAGGATGGAAGCATTTAAATAGGAAGGATGAGTTTTAGTCAAGCGTGAATGAGATCCTATACTCTATTCCTATATGCAGACTTGTTCGGTACAGTTACGTACCCGATACAATATATTCTCGACCTGCATGGGCCGTCACAAAAATATGTCACGCCCCAGTCCCAAAATATGTAGGACTAGGAATACGTAATATATCATTCGTATGTATACGAACTCCAATATATGGAAACCATATATATACGTACGTTGTACATGAATATCCAATCCACCAGTGGTAATATATTGTCACAACAAGTCACACGCAATCTATATCTCATCCACAACACAAATAAATAGATAAATAGAAATAAATAACTGAATATCAAAGATGAGTATCAAAGTATGATAGTCGGATGGAAACAAATCCACTGTAAATCGACTATACTAAAACTACTAAGAGAGAGAAGAGAATCAACTCTAATATAAGAAAAATGTCTCTAAAAGAATAGCAACTAAAATCTCTAAACAGCTGTAATGAATCACAGATAATCCGAAGGTAAGACCTCCTCAGTCTGATAAGTAGCGTCAGGTCCAGCCCCATACTCCTGCGGATACTCATGCTCGTCTATATCTAGAAAGGTATCAGGTCCTCATAGGGACGTAACAAGATACATATAAATATGCCAATAAAGTACTGAAATGTAAACATCCAAGGGCCGCCTAACCGTCTAAGTGAATGAAGCTTAAAAACAACTTTCCAATAAGTGGGCTATCTGGCTAAAAATGAGATTGGCGTGACTCTCTCGGAGAATCAGGGGCCTACAAAGCATGTCATCTTTTGAACGGCAGAGGCCGCCTGATAATTTATAATATATAAGGGTCATTACCGCCCGTATCTCCAGCGGAGCTTCCGGGTTACAGAAGAAAAAGTGCAAATGAGCCCAAATGCCTTACTTGTTGTTCTCTCGACCCCATACTTTAAGTATGTCACATACATGACACGATAATACTTCTAAATAACTGCCAGGTCTACTAGCATGCAAAGTTTCTATAGGCAGTTATCCCTATCCGTCGTACGACCAATACGTACTAGTGGCCAGCCGAGTACGCAAGTTTGTGTCCTACATGTGACTTACACTCGTGTAAGAATAGTGTCATGGCCAATGAAACCTAAAATACCTCATGATAATGGGGTAGTCTCATAAAGTAGGTCCAATGCATATACATAAATAAAAACATAATACGACGACACCGTCGTTGCACCCAAGTTTCCTTGGACGCGCAATTTGTATAATAATTAAAATATATGAACTAAAATAAATAGAAATAAAATATGCATGCATCATATGGAATATAAATACAGTACAATGGTAAGGTATACTTGCCTGGCAAGAAATCTGTATGGTGTAGGCGTCCAAATATCAAGGACACAGAATCAGAAACTAATAGCTCCGAACAAATGTCTTTGGATGCTGAAATAGGCATTACCAACATTTTTGAAATCAGCGAGATAGCTAGAAATTATTACCCTTTCGTCTAATTTGGATACTGTCACGACCCGCACCCGGATATTCGGGCACGAGTGCATGGGCACGTCCAGCCTACGCCGCAGTGTCGGCGGTAGTACGCTGTCTAGGTCATTTTCTGGGATTAATAAAAAAATCTATCTCATCCACAATAATAAACAGGCAAGGATAATCACAGGAATAAGAATATTAAGATTTCATAATATTTAATCTGTGACAACCAAATCCATAGTTAATACAAAGCCAAAAGATAAATCGGGGACAAACCCGATTGCTGTGCTGAAAGAAAATACTAGCTAACTGGTTGACTACTCCTCAAAGGTAGTCTCCTGAGTAGGAACCGGCTTCTTAACTGTATCACCTGCTATCTCATATGGGCCATAAAGGTGGGGGCAAGGTTCTCATCATCGCCTAAAACAACTGATCCAGTCAGGAAAGGAGCAAAGTACATAATGCACAACAAGATTAAACTAAGTATATGTGACAAGTAGAAAATAACTGACTAAGCATCATGTTGAGAATATACATAAATAAGTAGTAAAAATTAACTGAGAAATAATGCTAAAAATCAGGACTAGAAGTAAAATATGATTAATTGCTATAAAGCAGAAGTATGAGTAAAACAGGAATAAAATGTGACAGGAACTGTAACTGTAACAAGACAACAAGAACTGCAACACGACAAGAACTATGTGCGTGAACTTGTGTATTTAGAATACATAGTTGGCATGTAGGGGTTTTAAGGCTAATAAGGCCGTCATAGACGACTAGCAGTCAGGAACAATCAGGAATAAGGCTGATGGTACAGTCACGTACCAACAGCTAGCAGTCACGACAGGGGGAAGGGTAAACTACATGCCTCCTAGTATTCTCCCACCCGACACGAAAAGCAAGACATGAAAAACCAGTATTCAAGACATAAAATCTAGTGTTCTAATACTACGTGTAAACATTAATGTTACTAGTAGAGCAAGAAAATTAATTATCACAATATAAAGGTTAAACTTGAGGTGCAGGTACTTGCCTGATGTTTGGATCCAAATACAGTTTTGTGTCTCGGGGAAATTTTCAAAAATAACTTCAGATGCTGAAATAAACATTACCATCATGCTCAGAAGATATCAAATAGCTAGAAATGCCTGTCCTTGGGTCCAATTTGGAGACAAGGGCAAAAACGGCAGTTTCGGGTCAAAACGGGGTCCGCATGTGGGCCCGCTTTGCACCGAAAAATGTGTCAAGGTCAAAGGTCTCCAAATTTACCAAACTTAGTGTCAACAGGTCAGGAACGATGATATAAACCCAATGGAACTTCCAGAATTGGATTCCGATGAGCCGATCACGAAATCGCCCGTCGAGCGGGGCCTGTGGGGCCCACGACACGCGATTTCGTCAACGTTCTCAGAATCGAACCAAACTTGGGTCACAGGACCAGCGTATCGCTACGAGTCCGATGGCGCAAGTTTCGTTTCGATCCGACGTGGGTACAAGAAGTTAGGGCGAATTACAGAAAAGTCGGATAAGGGACGATGTCCGCGGATACGCGTTGATTTCGGTGTGCACGCACACCCGAATCAGCTTCCGCGAAATCCTACACGTCCGTATCAACGACGCGCACGCATCTGTGAAGACCGCACACGACCAAGTCATCCCGTTTGGCGGGACGTACTCAGTTCCGGGGTGAAACATGGTCTGGTTTTTCCTGTTTTTGGATCGCGGTGTGCGATCACCACAGGACGCGATGCCCCGAGCGATTTATCCGGGCACCGAGAGGATCATACAGGCTTCGCAACGCAATTTACGGAATTAAAAATAGAGCTACAAGCAAGAAGATACACGCACCTGAACGGGGTCGAAAAACCAGGCAAAATTGTGTCCGACACGACACTGGACACTGTGTCCTGTGTCCGACACAGTGAATTAGGAATTAGGGTTAGGGATTTCAAGCGGCGGGGACGGCGGCTCTGCTGCTGGGCTGAGGCGGAGGAGGCCAGGGGCTCTGCGGAGGAGGGCGGCGCGGCGTGGCGAGGAGGCGGCGGCGTGCGGCGCGGCATGGCAATGCTGCTACGGCCGGCTGCTGCTGTCGTCGGCTGCTCGTCGTCGGGGAAGAAGAGGAGGTGGTCGTCGACGGGCAGGGCGAGCGGGACGGTGGAGAAGGCGGAGGCGGTGGCGTGGTGGTCGGTGGCGAGGGGACGGCGGTGGGTGTCTGACGGTGGCCGGAGGGAGAATGGGGGAGGGGTTATATAGGAGGAGGCGGTCGGGCAAGGCGGAGGAGGCGGAGGGGAGAGGAGGCCGAGCAAGGCGGCGCAGCGGGCGAAGCGCCGGGCGGAGCGGCGCCGGACTCGGGCAGAGGGGAGAAGGGGACTGGGTCGGGGTGGGGTTTGGTTACGGGTCGGGTTCGGGTTTGACCGACCCGACCCGACCCGAGGGCAGATGGGCCGAGCTGTGGTCGCGGGCCGAATGGGCTGGGCCCAGAGAACGGGCTGGGCCAGAAATTAAAAGGAAAATAATAATAATAATAATAAAAATAATAATTATAATAATAATAATAATAATAATAATTAATAAATAAATAAATAGTTTTAGGTGATTCAAAAATAGGTCCGGGGCCCGATAAATTCCAGAAAAATTACCCTAAGTCCAGTTTTCCATTTTACACCCAAAAATGTTATTTTCATAATATTTTAATATTATTTATTAACAATAAAAATTATTTAATAATTAGAATCCTGATTTTAATTACAGAAAAATCCCCGAAAATTCCAGAAAATTGTGAAAAAATCCCAATTTAAAATTCTTGCAAAATCTGGGGGTTTAGAATCTACCCAACTTATAAAATTTCGTCCTCGAAATTTAAAATTAAGCCATACTCTGTTAACTCTTCATGTACATCAATCGCAATCTCCTTGCGATAACTTAAATCCTAATCATGTCCACTGCAATCACTTCATGATTAAGATGACTACTTGTTCCAATCATAAAAAATTCAACCTATGGTTATCACTTCTTACTTTCTCAAATTACCCACAGGCAGATTTTTAATTAAGTCCATATAACATCTTCGAGAATTGCATACGCTTATAAATTTGCCTCACGATTCTAACTATCATAATTTCCTCTAGAAGTGATTCGAGTCCAATAGTATTCCCATTCACAATTGTATGCTTCAACCTTTTTAAATTCCATTCACATCCCCAATATTCCAACTAGGTAGTCCAACCATCAATTTTTTTTTTAATTCTTAAATCAAGTCATCAAATTGAAAAATAATTTAAATATAGTCCACCGATGTCCAAATCTGAAATTCTATATTTTTTTATCCTCTAGATTCAATTTGATGATTCTACTTTCATTATTTCAAGATTTAAATCATGTACTTGAGATATTGATATCAATTCATTAATCATCTTAGTCACTCCTCTAAATTTTCAAAATTAGAATGGATTGAACCTCTCCCAATCTAATCTTACTCGGTCACAATCTTAAAAGAAAATCCTCTCGAGTTGACAATGCACTGCTACCCAACTTAGAATTTACCCATTCATCACAAAAGATTATATACCTTAAGAAAATATTCCTTAATTTGGTTACTCATGTCATTCAATCCTCGAAACTTCAACGCCGATCATGATATGTCCTTAATTTTAAAAGAAGAATCCTCAAGTATGTGATCGGTCTATGGGACATATCTAGTATTCTCTGTGTATCGAACTTATACCAAGTACGAGATTTCGTCTTTCCGAAATAAGGGAAGACGAGGATCAATAATACAGAGTTCAAGGGTGAGGTGATAGAACAAAAATATCGGGATCAAGACATTTAAAGAATTCAAATAGGAATTGTTAAGCAGTTGTGGATTGAATCCTATCTTGGGAATTTCTATTCACATGCTCGTATTAATACAGTTATGCTCAGGCATGTCTAGGGCAGGTATACTAGTCAACTGTATATCTTAATCCACGTAAAGTAGTGCGAAGGGCGAATCAAAATGCACTAAGGTTGATCAGACCATAATACACTGATTTTGAATAGACAATTGTATTAGTGTGTCAACCCACTAATACATATGTCATGAACAAGCTCGATAAAGAGTAAGCTTGCAAAACTAGGCTATAGAATAGCAGCATAAGTCAAGTACATCAAAATTAAGTGTGCTAAATGATGATGAAAGGAGGTACAAATTATTTAAGTTCATAAAACAACCTACATTAAGCACAATAACAAAAGATTCTATAAACTCTACAGTTATCGGATATAAAAACATACCAGGTTATTAGCAAGTTCAAAATTACTAGGTTGGGGCTGAGGTCACGAACCAATAGGCACGAGCTAAACAATACTAGAAACGGCAGCTAAAAATCACTTACGCGCATTAGCTGCTCCAAGAGTCTGCGCGTTCTCCACGGTCATGCTGGTAGAGCATCTCGTGGTGATCTTCTAGGAACCTCGTCGCTTGCTGGTAGATCCTTTACTCTGCATCCAAAAATAAACGATAAAGGCGCACAGGAATCAAGGCAGGATGCAAGTCAAGAAATTAATTTGAAGCCGATATGGATATCAAGAACGATTCAATCAAGTGGATGAGCTCCTAAAACTTCCCTATTCTTATTGCAGGCCTGTTCGGTCCCTAAGTTGAAACCGAACAATTTAGTCGTTTGACCTGCATGGGCCACCACAAAAACGTGTCATGACCCGCACTCGGATATTCGGGCACGAGTGCGTGGGCACGTCCAGCCTACGGCGCAGTGTCGGCGGTAGTACGCTGTCTAGGTCATTTTCTGGGATTAATAAAAAATCTATCTCATCCACAATAATAAACAGGCAAGGATAATCACAGGAATAAGAATGTTAAGATTTCATAATATTTAATCTGTGACAACCAAATCCACAGTTAATACAAAGCCAGAAGATAAATTGGGGACAAATCCGATTGCTGTGCTGAAAGAAAATACTAGCTAACTGGTTGACTACTCCTCAAAGGTAGTCTCCTGAGTAGGAACCGGCTTCTCAACTGTATCACCTGCTATCTCATAAGGGCCATAAAGGTGGGGGTAAGGTTCTCATCATCGCCTAAAATAACGGATCCAGTCAGGAAAGGAGCAAAGTACACAATGCACAACAAGATTAAACTAAGTATATGTGACAAGTAGAAAATAACTGACTAAGCATCATGTTGAGAATATACATAAATAAGTAGTGAAAATTAACTGAGAAATAATGCTAAAAATCAGGACTAGAAGTAAAATATGATTAATTGCTATAAACCAGAAGTATGAGTAAAACAAAAATAAAATATGACAGGAACTGTAACTGTAACAAGACAACAAGAACTGCAACACGACAAGAACTATGTGCGTGAACTTGTGTATTTAGAATACATAGTTGGCATGTAGGGGTTTATAAGGATAATAAGGCCATCATAGACGACTAGTAGTCAGGAACAATCAGGAATAAGGCTGATGGTACAGTCACGTACCAACAGCTAGCAGTCACGACAGGGAAAAGGGTAAACTATATGCCTCCTAGTATTCTCCCATCCGACACGAAAAGCAAGACATGAAAACCAGTATTCAAGACATAAAATCTAGTGTTCTAATACTACGTGTAAACATCAATATTACTAGTAGAGCAAGAAAATTAATTATCACAATATAAAGGTTAAACTTGAGGTGCAGGTACTTGCCTGATGTTTGGATCCAAATACAGTTTTGTGTCTCGGGGAAATTTCCAGAAATGACTCCGAATGCTGAAATAAACATTACCATCATGCTCAGAAGATATCAAATAGCTAGAAACGCCTATCCTTGGGTTCAATTTGGAGACAAGGGCAAAAACGACAGTTTCGGGTCAAAACGGGGTCCGCATGTGGGCCCGCTTTGCACCGAAAAATGTGTCAGGGTCAAAGGTCTCCAAATTCACCAAACTTAGTATCAATAGGTCAGGAACGATGATACGAACCCAACAGAACTTCCAGAATTAGATTCAGATGAGCCGATCACGAAATCGCCCGTCGAGCGGGGCTTGTAGGGCCCACGACACGCGATTTCGTCAACGTTCTCAGAATCGAACCAAACTTGGGTCACAGGACCAGCGTATCGCTATGAGTCCGATGGCGCAAGTTTCGTTTTGATCCGACGTGGGTACAAGAAGTTAAGGCAAATTGTAGAAAAGTCGAATACGGGGCGATGTCCGCGGATACGCGTTGATTTCGGTGTGCACGCATACCCGAATCAGCATCCGCGAAATCCCACATGTCCGTATCAACGATGCGCACGCATCTGTGAAGACCGCACGCGACCAAGTCGTCCCGTTTGGCGGGACGTACTCAGTTCCGGGGTAAAATAGGGTCTGGTTTTTCCTGTTTTTGGATCGCAGTGTGCGATCACCACAGGACACGATGCCCCGAGCGGTTTATCCGGGCACCGAGAGGATCATACAGGCTTTGCAACGCAATTTACGGAATCAAAAACAGAGCTACGAGCAAGAAGATACACGCACCTGAACGGGGTCAAAAAACCAGGCAAAATCGTGTCCAACACGACACAGGACACTGTGTCCTGTGTCCGACACAGTGAATTAGGAATTAGGGTTAGGGATTTCAAGCGACGGGGATGGCGGCTCTGCGGCCGGGCTGAGGCAGAGGAGGCCGGGGGCTCTGCGACGGAGGGCGGCGCGGCGTGGCGAGGAGGCGGCGGCGTGCGGCGCGGCGTGATGGCGTGCGGCACGGCGTGGCGACGCTGCTGCGGCCGGCTGCTGCTGTCGTCGGCTGCTCGTCGTCGGGGAAGAAGAGGAGGGAGGAGGTGGTCGTCGACGGGCAGGGCGAGCGGGACGGTGGAGAAGGCGGAGGCGGTGGCATGGTTGTAACGCCCCGCTCCGCGCCGACGTTATGTATCAAGGTGAGTGGGCAGAACTTCGTTCTCTGATTCTTGCACGCCTTAATAATAACCTGAGTTTTTGCTTGCAATGTTTTCTTAAGAGAATGATAGAACCTGCCTTGCATGTTAATGAACGAACTCACCTAGCTGTCTTGAAACAAAGTCTGCTTAACGAGAATCCTGATCGCTGGCTTAGAGTGCATGAACATGTTCACTATCGTCTATGCTTCGAGAGAACCATACTGTGCCTGAATGTGTTCAAGTGATAAGGCTGATTGCCCCGCAGCAGAGAGTGTTTATAGATGGTTCGTCTCATCTGCATACTGAGAGTTTTGATAGTGTTCCATGCATTCGCACGCGGTCGGACAATGGCTTTTGGTGCAGAGCTGAACTGCATGTGTCCCGGCTGCTACAGAGATAGTGGAAAGTAACCATGAGTCACAGCTGCCATTAGCATCAGATAAAAGAGTCATTGGTATGCTGGACTAACCGCTGCCGATCCTGAGATACTCGGGGACCGCCATTCATATAACTAAGTCATTGTGTTGGCTTGGATAGAGGACTGCCCCTAAGAATGTGCATTGTGTGTCTAGCTTTGCATCTGACCCTCGAGTCGCACGAGACACGCTGCGCACACCCTGAAACATGATCGGTTTGCTTGCCTGCTTAGTATATGAAACTCTGTTTCCAAACATGTTTCTAAACAAGTAAATCGACTCTGCTAGAACTGCATGAAACGAACCTAGGTAAAACTAGAAAGATCACTAGTAATGTAATGTTTTATAACATGATTACTTAGTGCCTGTTTGAGTGAATGCTTGTTTCTGTTCAGTTGTTTTATCTCACCAGTACTTATAAAAGTGCTGACCCCCCAACAGTTTACTTGCTTGTGCAGGTACTGGATCGTCCGAGGGAGCGATAGGCGTGCCACAGTCCCGAAGACCCAGAATCCTGGTTTCGATTGTTGCCCCGAGAATGCTATCGTATAAGGGGGCATAATGTATGGAACGAACGTGTGCCTTTGCTAAAGGAAACCCAAGTTGTCTCGATTGTCCCGAACACTCAGTTGGCTAATGCATTGCATTGCAATAAGTCCCTTTCCGCTGCTAACTCGATTGATGCGATGATAGCCAACTATCAACTTAAACGATTGGCCTTGCACGGGCGCAACCCCAGGCCCGTGCGGCATCACGTCCCCCGAAAGCTCGAACGGGCCATTCGCTTGGCTCCCTTCCTCCATCGCACCCGCGGGACGGGCGCGGTGATTCGCGTCCGGCACGCCGGGGCACGGTGATTCGTGCCCGGTTCATTCAAATCCTGGTCGTACGGGGCGGGGCAGGGCGGAGCGGCGGCCCGGGCGGGTCCGGGGCGTGACAGAATGGTATCAGAGCGGAATCGATCTTCGGGCCTCTATGACTCTGAGATGATATGGTTTTGCAAAGAGCGTTCCATACAATAAGTCCATAGATATTCTCAAAGTGCAAAATGTTTCCTGAACTTGAATAGCTTGATTGTTTCGATTGAGTACGGCGAGGGACGGCACTATCGCTACTCGGGATATCGAGAAGTTTATCCTTGAAGTTTCGAGGACGAAACTTTTTGTTGGTTGGTAAGTATGTAACGCCCCGCTCCGCGCCGGCGTTATGTATCAAGGTGAGTGGGCAGAACTTCGTTCTCTGATTCTTGCACGCCTTAATAATAACCTGAGTTTTTGCTTGCAATATTTTCTTAAGAGAATGATAGAACCTGCCTTGCATGTTAATGAACGAACTCACCTAGCTGTCTTGAAACAAAGTCTGCTTAACGAGAATCCTGATCGCTGGCTTAGAGTGCATGAACATGTTCACTATCGTCTATGCTTCGAGAGAACCATACTGTGCCTGAATGTGTTCAAGTGATAAGGCTGATTGCCCCGCAGCAGAGAGTGTTTATAGATGGTTCGTCTCGTCTGCATACTGAGAGTTTTGATAGTGTTCCATGCATTCGCACGCGGTCGGACAATGGCTTTTGGTGCAGAGCTGAACTGCATGTGTCCCGGCTGCTACAGAGATAGTAGAAAGCAACCATGAGTCACAGCTGCCATTAGCATCAGATAAAAGAGTCATTGGTATGCTGGACTAACCGCTGCCGATCCTGAGATACTCGGGGACCGCCATTCATATAGCTAAGTCATTGTGTTGGCTTGGATAGAGGACTGCCCCTAAGAATGTGCATTGTATGTCTAGCTTTGCATCTGACCCTCGAGTCGCACGAGACACGCTGCGCACACCCTGAAACATGATCGGTTTGCTTGCCTGCTTAGTATATGAAACTCTGTTTCCAAACATGTTTCTAAACAAGTAAATCGACTCTGCTAGAACTGCATGAAACGAACCTAGGTAAAACTAGAAAGATCACTAGTAATGTAATGTTTTATAACATGATTACTTAGTGCCTGTTTGAGTGAATGCTTGTTTCTGTTCAGTTGTTTTATCTCACCAGTACTTATAAAAGTGCTGACCCCCCAACAGTTTACTTGCTTGTGCAGGTACTGGATCGTCCGAGGGAGCGATAGGCGTGCCACAGTCCCGAAGACCCGAAATCCTGGTTTCGATTGTTGCCCCGAGAATGCTATCGTATAAGGGGGCATAATGTATGGAACGAACGTGTGCCTTTGCTAAAGGAAACCCAAGTTGCCTCGATTGTCCCGAACACTCAGTTGGCTAATGCATTGCATTGCAACAAGTCCCTTTCCGCTGCTAACTCGATTGATGCGATGATAGCCAACTATCAACTTAAACGATTGGCCTTGCACGGGCGCAACCCCAGGCCCGTGCGGCATCACGTCCCCCGAAAGCTCGAACGGGCCATTCGCTTGGCTCCCTTCCTCCCTCGCACCCGCGGGACGGGCGCGGTGATTCGCGTCCGGCACGGTGATTCGTGCCCGGTTCGTTCAAATCCTGGCCGTACGGGGCGGGGCAGGGCGGAGCGGCGGCCCGGGCGGGTCCGGGGCGTGACAATGGTGGTCGGTGGCGAGGGCGACGACGGTGGGTGTCTGACGGTGGCCGGAGGGAGAATGGGGGAGGGGTTATATAGGAGGAGGCGGTCGGGCAAGGCTGAGGAGGCGGAGGGGAGAGGAGGCCGAGCAAGGCGGCGCAGCGGGCGGAGCGCCGGGCGGAGCGGTGCCGGACTCGGGCCGAGGGGAGAAGGGGACCGGGTCGGGGTGGGGTTTGGGTGCGGGTCGGGTTCGAGTTTGACCGACCCGACTCGACCCGAGGGCAGATGGGCCGAGCTGTGGTCGCGGGCCAAATGGGCTGGGCCCAGAGAATGGGCTGGGGCGGAAATTAAACAGAAAATAATAATAATAATAATAATAATAATAATAATAATAATAATAATTAATAAATAAATAAATAGTCTTAGGTGATTCAAAAATAGGTCTAGGGCCCGATAAATTCCAGAAAAATTATCCTAAGTCCAGTTTTTCATTTTACACCCAAAAATGTTATTTCCCTAATATTTTAATATTATTTATTAATAATAAAAATCATTTAATAATTAGAATCCTGATTTTAATTACAGAAAAATCTCCGAAAATTCCAGAAAATTGTGAAAAAATCTCAATTTAAAATTCTTGCAAAATCTGGGGGTTTACAGATACAGGGGCAAAATGGTAACTTTGGGTCAAAGTGGGGTCCACGTGTGGCCCACTTTGCACAAAAAAGTGTGTCAAGGGTAACAGTCTCTAAATGGGACAAATTATAGGTCAAACAAGCTCTAAAAGTCAGTACAAACTCAACGGTATGTCTAATTGTAGATTTCGGTGAGCCGAACACAATTTCGCCCAAAAAGTCAACCGTGGGGCTCGCGAATAGGCGACTTGGTCAACTATTTCAAAATTGTGTGACAATTGATTCACAGGACTAGCGCGATACCATGAGTCTAGTGGCGCAACTTTTGTCGCATTCTGACGAGCGTGCACTAAATGGCGCAAAGTTTTACAAAAGTTACAACACTGGAGATTTTTTGCGGATACGGACTGATTTCGAAGCGCACACATGTCAGAATCAATTTTCGTGAAAGCCCACACATCTGGGTATACTGTGCGCATCTTTTGGTATACTTGGTACACGACAGGGCAGTCCCGTTTGGCGGGGTGCGCTCCGTATCATAATTTTTGAAATTTAAAAAAAATATATATTTTTGGGATTTTCTAACTGATTTGTTTATACACGGAATAATTAATAAATTATTATATTTGACGGGAAATAAAGTAGGTTAGGTGGTCTTCGTATACCAAAAAGAAAAACTGAATTCGGATCCCTGTGGTGGGAGATACGAGTCCGTGAACATAGGTAGTTACCACAGTTTTCTGCGATCTCCAAAATTATCATTTTTTGCCAACTTGGTCGCTGTTTACGCCTAGGTTTACGTGCTATTCGAGGTAAACTAATGTACAGATATTGAAGGGGGTTAAGTCATGAACATACCGGTGAAGACGGGGTCGAGTTTGGTCGAGCGAGGAGACGAGAAACGGTACATGAACACAGGTACGTCGTAGTTTAGAAATCTGTCGCGCGCGGTGTTCGCGGTCGCGGCGAGCGGTCACGGCGGGTTGGCGGCGGCGCTCAGGGGCTGGAGGGGCTCTGGTCGGAACTGGGCGGAGGTCGAAAGGATGGGAGGATGAATTAGGGTTAGGGTTTTGGAACGTGGATATATATATATATATATATATATATATATATATATATATATATATATATATATATATATATATATATATAGAGAGAGAGAGAGAGAGAGAGAGAGAGAAAATGCGGGGTTAGGTCGGTTGTGAACTCGTGGGGTTTTGAGAGCAGCCGCTGCTGCTGATTCTTTATTGTTGAGCGGGCCGGGTAATTGGATTTAATTAGGGTAGGGTTTAAGATATGGTTTTGGGTTAAAGGTCCACGCGGGTTAGGATCCATTAGGATTTTATCTTTTCTTTATCTTTTTTTCTATTTTTTTTCTTTTTATTTCTTTTCTAATTTCTATTTAATAATTCATTACATATATATATATATATATGTAGAAAATTCTAGAAATTTGTATTAGTGCGTATAATTAATCTATCACTGTCCATAGGGTCTCCTACATGGAATAAATTAGAAAATTTTTATAAGTGCTCCATAAATCCCCTAAATACACAAATACCTAAAATAAAAATTAAATAAATTCTATTTTCTCTAATTAGCTCATAATTACTATAATTTAATTAAATAATTAATTAAAAAGGTAAATACGGTTTTAGAATTAGGGGTTTTACACAAACTAATCGGCGAGAAGGGCCGCAGCCTGCGGCATCCTTCGTAGGAAAATGATGAAGAAAGCAAAGAGATAAAAGTTCTCTCTCTCCCCCCGACTACCTATTTATAGGCTTCAAAACCGCGTGAAAGGATCAAAAAAATGAACCGAGAGATTAATGAGATAAACCTGATACCTTGATCCGCATGATCCTCTTTAATCTCCTAGAAAACCGACATCTCGATCCCCATGTCAGGATACGATGCAAAATTCTATGATATTCAGTCAAAGATAGAGCAAATCTCCTCATTAAATGATTGGACAACCTGTCATAGACAACTGTGCGGCCACGGGACTATGCATCATGCATATACAGCCAATAGCTCTTGGCATGCTTCTTTTAAAGTATTCCAAACTTATCAGTTTAAAAACTTTGAAGGGGGTCTTATAGAAGCATGACAAATCAGGCAGGCCGCATAGAGGTTATGCCCCCTCAAAAATGCAACCAAAGTGTAGAGAAGCCACATGTCGCCTGAACAACCAAGCCGTAGAGAATCCACATGCGACCTGATCAACCAAAGATCTAGAAATTGCATAGTATACTTTATGCGGCCTGAACAACCACAGAGTAGGGAGGCCACATAAAACCCCCCTGACACAGCATTCGATGACTGTCAAAATATGATACATCACTCATTACACTGAGATGCTTCGAGATTCTTGAAGATGACGACGCAAGAAAAAATAAAAGGTCACATCAACTCATTGATAGTCTCGACAAACGTGCAAAGCCACGTGTCCATTCATATGTGGCTATATACCCATGCAGCCTCGTCATTATGTGGCCAAAGTATCAATCCGACTAAGGCCAGACGAGAGCTTGTATTTGGCTATATACCCATACAGCCTCATCATCATGCGGCCAGAGTGTTCTTTCGACCAAGGTCAAATGAGAGCACATATGCGGCCATAATATCGTGCGTCCAGACGTCCATACGATTAAGGCCAAATGAGAGTATGTATGCCACCACGATGATATACGGCCAAGATGTTATGTGGCTCTCGACTTGTAGGATCTTTCTGTTACAACTGAAGTTGATTTCTCGCACAATCGTTGCTGACTAGGTGTCTAGTTGACCAAGTCATGCACCAACTATCCTGAGATCTCTTCAAAAATATATAGTAACCAAGACCATATGGCAGCCTGTCCGTGGCATGCGACTGTAGTTACAACCATATTCTGTTGAAAGAGTCCTATGTGGCTACCAAACATAGGAATATACGGCATCTATAGCCCATCATTAGGATGGCTATAAATAGGAAGGATAGCATACCCTACAACCGCCCGGCCAACTATGTACGTGTACACAAGCTCAAGAAAGAGAAGAGAAGAGGGCATCTTTATTCCCTCATCAGACCGTAAACAGAGTAAATGAGACGCTGCCGCACTCAAGCTCCAACGTCACTACCCATATCAAAATATTGTACTTAGATTTTCTATTTAGGATTTCTTTTTACTTTTTTTATTATTTCAACGTTCAAAACTTGCAATGGTGAACATCAACCACTTATGCAAACTCTCCAGATAGTTTGTAATAGTTGCTACATCTTTAGGAGCTGTTTCCTTATTAGATGTTGTTCCTATATCTTCATCATCACTATCACCTAACATTTGACTGTTAAACTAATCAAAAGTAATATTTATAAATTCTTTAACAATCAAAGAATGCTTATTAAAAACCCAAAAACCTTTACTCATAGCAGCATAACCAAGCAAAATTCCTTCATTAGGTTTAGAATCAAAATTTTCTAAGTTATCCGCATATGCAACATATTTTTTTAAAATATCTAACAGTAGTAACTCTATCAAACCAAACTTCATATGGTGTCTTCTTCGATATAGGTCGAATCAAAACCCTATTTAAAATATGGCATATTGTATTGACAGCCTCTGCCGAAAATTATTTTGGAAGACTAAACTGATTTAACATGACTCTAGTCATATCGCCAAGAGTTCTATTTTTTTGTTCCACAATACCATTTTGTTGAGGAGTTCTAGGACAAGAAAACTCTTGCAAAAAACTATTTAAATCATAAAAACTTTTAAAATCAGCATTTTCGAATTCGTCTTCATGATCACTTCGGATTTGAGTAATTATAAAGCCTTTTTTATTTTGAACATTTTTGTAAAATTGTCCCAAATTAAGAAAATACCTTACTTTTATTTGGAAGAAAGAAAATCCAAGTAAATCTTAAAAAATTATCAATAATTACAAAAGCATATAGCTTACCGTCAAGACTGGTGACACTACTAGGTCAAAATAAGTCCATGTGTAAGAGTTGAAGGGGGTCTAGAGGTACTTACAACATTTATAGATTTAAAAGAGGGTCTAGTTGATTTATTCTTTTCACATTCGACACAAACCATATCCTTTTTGAATATGATTTTCAACAAATCTCTTACCAATTTATTTGAAGATAATCTTGCAATCGTGTCCATGTTCGCATGTCCTAGACATATATGCCATAACCAGCTTTTGTCTTTGTCAACGTAAAGGCATCTACTTGCATTATAAGTATCTTCTAGTAGATAAAAAATATATACATTATCCTTTCTAGCACCTTCATAGACAACCTTACCTGTTGATCTATCGTAGATAAAATATTTGTTTTTCACAAAATTAATGCCATAACCATTATCAGCCAGGTGACTAATGTTTAACAGGTTATGTTTTAATTCTGTTACTAAATACATATATTTTACTATAGAAAAATGAGGAATACCAATATTACCATTACCTATAATATAACATTTAAGATTATTACTGAAGATACATATCTTTTTTATTTTTTATCGATAGCGTTACAAATAGGGTAGCATCACAAGTTATATGTCGTGAGCAACCGCTATCGAGGATCCACTTACTTCTAGCATACGATAGTTGGGTCCACCTATAAAAAAAGTTAAAGATGTGACATTTGGTACCCACTTCTTTTAGGGTCCTAAAATATTAGTCTTTGGAACCCATATATATAATTTCATATCTACCAATTTTCTAATCTTGCACTATCGTGAGATGTGTCCTTTCTAACCACAATAGTGACAAGTGGAAAAAGTGTTAATGCTAAGTGTAGTAGGATAGACATGAGTATGTGAAGAGGTGTGTTTTGTCTTGCGTGTATATTTGTAATAAAAGGCGTGATCGTGTGAAGCTCTTGCTTTGCTTGCTTCCTTTGGTAATGATCTACCTTGGGTGGCTTTGTGATGAGTCATGTGACTTGTGTTAGATTGAGTCATAGGTATCATTACATGTTTATCCAATCTAATCTCTAACTTTTTTGAAGTGGCATATACATCAATGTATTTAGCAATAAGTGCATCTATTCTCTATGCAACAATGATGTATTTTATAGAAGATGTATTTTATTTTCTATAATTCATAATCTTTATTGAGTTTTGCATACTCTTGTATTTTTTTTCAACACATTTTAGAGCATCATGCAAACTCAACTTTAGTAAAGATATTTCATCTGTGTCACTAGAGGATGGTGTCTTCGTGTCACTAGAGGATGGTGTCTCTCTTATTTTATTCAATAAAGAGGAAAATCTTTCATTCCAAAGCTTATGCATTTAAATATTTTTTCTAACATGCTTGTATTTCTCTCTAAGCTTCATGTTCTCTTCAAAAAGATCATTAAAAGCTTAAAAAGTTCATCATAAAAGAAATTTTCATAAAGGGGATTTGTAGTTACCTCATTTGATAATACCATTAGGTATAAATTTGCAGTATTACGCAGATTTTCTTTTTCTTTGGAGTCACTTTCTTCGCCCTTGTGCCATATGCTTGTGTTTGCATATTTACGTTATGACGACCTCTTTTACTCGAGTGTTCGTAGCGATTGCCCTTTTTTGCTGTAGGATAATCCTTCTTTATATACTAGCTTTCTTGTAATTATAGCACACATGTTCTTCCTCATTGACATATTTGTAGTCCTTCTTTTTTTGGTTTTATCTCTCAAACTTTAAAAATCTTTTAAAGTTCCTAAAAACTAGGGCTAGCTCCTCATCGTCTAAACCATCATCTTCAGTTTCATCGTCGGAGACCTTCTTGTGATGTGCTTTGAATGTAATAGTTTTCCCCTTGGATGTTGATTCTTATTTCTCTTTAAGATCCAGTTCATGTGCCATCAGCTTTCCTATGAATGTTTCAAGAGTCATAACGGTGAGGTCGTTTCCTTTTATAATCGTCGTTGCTTTAGGGTTCCAGTTTAATGACCCACTCCGCTCATGCGGAGAGCTGATTCAAACGACAAAAGTGCGATGACCTATCCTGCCTTGCTTAGTCAGATGACTCGCTAGATGTAAAAGAATTCATACTTGGCCCTTTAGGAGTTTAGACTTAGAATTTCAAAGGTGCGCTCGGAGTATCATTCGGTCGAGGCAAATCATCACTAAGGTGGGTGGCTACGATAAACCTATCTTTTCTTAGCCTGCACACCTAATAATCTGGATGATCATGCTAGTCACTAGGGAAATTCACCGATGTATGCTAATAAAGAGTGAACCAACCTAGCTAAGGGAATAATCTCTTCTTGTATTACTTGCTTAGAACTTGGAATGCAACATGCTGCTAGAAAGATAGAAACTTCATATATATTTCATTATTTTGATTAGAGTTCTCCCAATGCACCGTAGTGTATGTCTTCGCACAGTTTTAATAATCGCCATAAAGTTTATGCCATGAATCAATGAACTTTACATAATTATGGTTCATTCACTTGAGGCAGGAAGACTATCAAAATAGTTGTCTTCTAGCCAAGTAATAAAAATATAGAAAGGCTTCGGGACGATAAGGTCGCCAAGGCAGTTTGCCATACCGGGAACCACATAATGCAAGATTTAAAGAAATGGTAAGCAATATTGAAAGTATGAGAACAGATTATAGACGGGTATGACGGGGACGTGTAGCGAAGTTCACTACCCGCACTGCATGGAGCACCGTCAACCTAGTCGATAATCCAAGCATCGCTCAGGATGGCTTGTAGCGGGTTATGGCCTACCTACGTCTACAACCATCATTCTTGCATAGATAAAGAAGAAAAAAAGAGAATAACTGAATTATACTAAGAAAATAGATAAGTTAATAACATGCATGGTCACGGACAATTCGTGTACAAGATATATGATTCCTCAGATGATCGTTGGGCGCTGGGATCGTACCGGCCTGGAAGGAATCATGGGATTACGAACGACTTACAATGGGGTCTAGCCATGCAAGCGACATAATACCCGGTATGTCGTATCCTATCAGGGTGTACTGGCCATCACTTGTGGTAGGTGGAAAAATTACGAATGCCATTATGTCTCCTTTACGGCTATGCCAGTGACTATTTCATATTACTAGTTTCAAGTACTGTGTGCAGGGGGCCTAGTGCCCAATAACTGTTCAGAGACTACAATTGACATGTTCATATAGATTAAGTTATCTCGCTTAGCGGCAAACTGCATGCGAGTTATTGCATCGAATTAAGTAATTTTAACACCTGAACAATCTAGCGCAAGACATCTGAGTAACCTAAGTAACTCTTTCACTTAAGTCAGAAACACGCTTGTGACACTTGTGTTTGCTTATGCGATCTCTTGATTTTATTATATATATATATTCATTCTTGATTTAACTTGGTTTACCTTGGACAGGGAAGGATGAATGGTAAGTTGATAATTTTTGCCATGTTACTCTTATATCATACGATATACTACAACATAAATTAGGCTTGTACATTGCCATGAAACTGATCCTAAGACAAGACTAGAAAGACAACATAATAGATGGTGCACGAAACTAATTGAACGTATTTGAATTCGTTGAGCGGGCGAGAAGCCTCCCCACTAGTGTATTCTGTGTACTGATAATCTATCAGGTTGTTTGCAGGGTACGAAAGAACCTCGTTCGGTATAGAGTTTTCCCTCGTGTGCGCTAAGGTGTGGAGTTCGCTTTGGAGACTTGGTATGTTTCGTCCGGAGCTGAAGTACATATACATGACATAATGTATTGGAACATCGCTTATGCTATCATTCCATGTTGTAAGTCGCTTGGCACTGTGAGCACCCTAGTTTTTAAATAGGGTTAGTTCAAAAATTAATAATTATTTTTTTATTTTTAAATATGTATTCGATAATTTAATTGAACTTTGAAAACTAACCACTATGGTTTTAAGATCTTGAGTACAACACTAGCCTTTTTCTTCCAACCAACCTAGCATGCTCAACTTAGACGAGTCAAATTAGGCTCCTGCCATGATTGTCACTCACAAATTTGTAATCTCAGGCTTTGTTTTGGTCGCACAACTTTTGCGACACAATTACGAGAAAACAATGATTAATAAACCCTTTTGTCACAACGTACAATTTTAACATGCCACACCAACCCATTGATTCTAACTAAATCCATACTATGAGCATAACTGGTCCTATTACGCGTATGGCACTCGAGTTGCGTTATCCGAACTCCCACATGCTTCTAATATAATATTAAGTATTAAGTATTAAGTAAAAAATATAATTTATGGATTTATTTAACTAATTTAATATTTATTCATTTTTAGTAAATATCTTTTGAAATATATAAATTTGGTTGTAAATTATTTGTTGAAAAAATATAAATTTTCTACAATTTTTTCCAAGTACCTAACTATTTTGAGAATTTATATATATAAATATTGAATAAAATAAAGCAAAAGAAAAGAAAAAGAAAAGAAAAAGAAAAAGAAAAGAAAAAGAAATAAATAAAGAAAAGAAATAAAACCCAAAGCCTAAAACCACTACCCAAATCCAAAGCCTAAAACTACTACCCAAGCCCAGACCTCCAGACCCGTTCACTCTCCCTCAATCTCTCGTTATATATATATATATATATATATATATATATATATATATATATATATATATATATATATATATATATATATATATATATATATATACATGCATAAAACCCTAACCCTAATCCTAAACTACCTCCACCATCACCCATACCTCCAACCTTGTCGACCACCGTGACCCCTCGTCGTCGCGGTGCCGAAGCACCGCCGGAGCGCCGCCGCAATCGCCTCCCGCTCGTGGTACACAGCAGCAGCAACAACATACTTCCTACGAGCCATCTTTGAGGTTTGAGAATGCCCTCCTCGCTCGATCATTTTACGAGCTTTTTGTCCGTATGCATTCGCAATATGAAGGCCATCAAACCCCTTTAAGAAGTTTGAATTTGGGTGATCTATATTAGGAGAAATTTGAACTGAAAGTTGGTCCAAAAATCTGCGTTTCAAACAATTTTGAAACTGTCCAAATACCTATATTTTGAGGGCTATAACTCTCAACTCGCATGGCAAAACTGAGTTATTCTTTTTCTTGTGTAACGACAACATAACCAAGATTATATTCCTTCAAATAGTTTTATTTATTTCTGTTTTAATTTTAATTTATTCTGCATTAAAGATGAGGAAAAAACTTATTTTTAAAAAACTAAAAATCTTCGATACAGGGTGCATTCCCCCAAACGAGGCTACGTCGTCATATAGGATTGCACTGAATGGTGCCTAAAGTAAACGCGAACGTGTGGACTTTCGTGGAACTTGATTAGGACGTGTGTGCATGCCGAAATCAACGCGTATCCGTCGAAAAATATCGTATCGGCCTATTCTGACACCTCGCCATAACTTTGTGTGTACTCGTCAATTCGTAACGTAACCTGTGCCATTGGATTCGAAGCGTTATGCTGGTCCTATAACCCAAGTTTGGTTCGAATCTTAGAATGTTGACGAAATACCATTTTATAGGCCCCATAGTTTCACATGACGGGCAATTTTGTGATTGACTCATCAAAATCTAGTTCCAGATGTTCTGTTGGGTTCATATTACCGTTCTGGACTCGTAGACACTAATTTTGAAGAATTCGAAAAACTTTGTCTCTGGCACATTTTTTGGTACGAAGTGGGTCATATGTTGATCCCGCTTTGTTCCAAAACTGTTAATCTTGCCCCTGTGTCCAAATTGGACTTATGGGCAGTCAATTCTAGCTATTTTAAGTATTTTGAGAATATTGGTGATATTCATTTCAGCATCCGGACGTGTACGTGCAGATTCTACTTTCCCAGAAGTAGTTGACGGAGTTCAGAACCCATGCAAGTGTACATTCCAAACTTATAGTAGATCATGTTATATTATTTGCTTGTATATATATATATATATATATATATATATATATATATATATATATTCTTGTGATGTGCATGTTCAACCTAGGACCGTGAAATATTGTTTAGCATCTGAACAAGATTCGGGTGTCGACGCTGTACGTGGAGTCGTATAATTTCACTTAGAGAGTTGATTCCACGATCCTATTTTTACGTGATTGCTTTACCAAGTACGTCATACCGTAGGACACTTGATACTATTTCATGTGGCAGAATCTTTTTTTTTAGTTATTCATGGTAATTCTGTATAGGTTACAAGATTCGTAATATGAGACTTGCATATTATATAGATATCATTATGACTCGTTGAACTAGCTAGAGGTTATGATCTTGCGTGTTATGGACATGAGATGTTGTGGACATGAGATGCAAGATTACATTGAGTAGGAAGAGACACACATGCTACATGCTGATTATGTTATATATATACTATGTTACTAGAGGTGCTTTAGTCTCTATACCAGAGCTTGGCACATTACTGGCCCTACGAGATACTACTTGCTACTATGGGCTCCCCAACATAGAGCCTATATTGGTCTCAGTCTGAGTACTATTGATGCTCTCATTTGTATTTTACTTAGCTGGTTACATAGCTTGCCCTGAGGATCTATTCTTACTTACTGTATTTTTTTTGGCTTGAGTGTTTATTGTACCTTGCTATGTCCCTTGAGGATCTGGATCCGGATTATGTCCCCAGGTATAAACGAGGAGAGCTATCACGAGGTTTATGGGGCAGGTGCTACTATTGGAGACGTACATGTTGCAGAGGACGAGGTTATTCCGGAGGACTTCTCTTGAGCACATAGTATTCTTGCCATTCATTTATTATGCTTAGTGTTCTTAGATATTTGATCTTATAGCAATTTTTGGATATTTTACTTGGAGTCATTTTCCTTTCTATTTTGATGACGGGTTATTCCCCGTGACATTATTTATATTGCTTTTGTTGGACAGATTATTTTATATTATTGTGACTGGACTTGTATCTTTATGATTTTGGTACTTATCATGGATGAGATTAGATATATAGACTGTGACAGATATTTGTAGACCATTTTATATTTATTATAGCTTAAGTGTACTCTGACGGGTCCATTAAATTGGGTTTGTCAATTGGAGTTGTGCTACTGGCCATTATCATGTGGCTAGTCCCTTGGTATTTTGGGACTGGGGCATAACATAGTTTTTGTGGTGGCCCATGCAGGTCTACGAAGATATTGCTTTGGTTTTAGCTAAGAGACTAAGAAATTATGTGATTAGGATAAGAATAAATTAATAGGATCTCATCCACATGTTGACACGTTCTTGACCTCTATATCAGACTTGAATAAATTCCTTGATTTATATCATGCTTGATTCAACTGTTCAACCCTATATTGATCCCAACAGAAGAAGAGAAGGTGGAATTTTTTTTTGACGGACTGAGCTTTGAACTAAAAAGACAGATTGGTGCCATTGCACCTACTTCTTATACGGACATCCTTGCCACAGCTCGACGCATGGAGCGCATCCACAGGAGGGAGTCCAGACAGAAGAGGTCGCATGCATTAGTACCAGCTCGAGCACCATACGGGGAGCCTACAAAGCGACCCCAGATGAATCCACCACAGAGAGCAGCATCACGAGCCCCATCCCTTTCTACTTATCACTATTGTGGCAAGGTAGGCCATATTGAGAGGGAGTGCAGACGCAAATTTGGATTATGTTTAGCCTGCGGATCCAGTCAGCATTCATCCTGGGATTGCCTTGAGCATCGGGGAGGAACACCGATGGTTCATCGACCCGCTTTACCAGCACCGGGCTAGTCCAGCAGCTATATTGACCAGCTTATCTAGCACCAAGAGCATCACAGGTGGAAGATGGAGGATTCAGACCACCAGCACTTGGAGGATATCAGCCGAGGCCACCCTTGGCATCATAGACAATACTCGTCCAGCAGGCCCAACAACAGTAGAGGACACCACCACAAGGATGTGGACATGCTTTTACGATGACAGTGGAGGAGGCACAGACTCGAGGAGTAGCAAATATGGGTAAGATTTAGTTTTATCATAGCTAGCTATAGTAATGAATATTCCTAGTAATACTTTAGCATGTGCCTGTTAGGTCCATTTCCTAGCCTATACCTAGTATTATGTTATCATGAACTTGTTGGTCTAGAGTAGTAATATGTAAGTGGTACCCAAGTTTTCAGAAGCTGTAGTTGATCCTCGTTCTAATCAGACTCCTTTACTCTTGACTTACTCATCTCTCATTACATAGAAAAAAAGTTTTTTTTGCTTCCCTATGTGTTCTGCTTGAACAAAAACCCTTACCGTTTCTCCCAATTTTTTCCTTGTTTATGGTCCCTTATCTTTTGTGTCGTGCTTCAACAAATATGTCATACAACTATGCCATCTCTTTTGGAGTACCCACCCTTCCTGACCTTTTATGGTTCTTTTATTTTAAATTGCGAGGATGCAATTCTTTTAAGTTGGGTAGATTATGAGCATCCTAGTTTTATATAGGGTTAGTTCGATAATTAATAATTATTTTTTTATCTTTAAATATTTATTCGATAATTTAATTGAACTTTGAAAATCAACCACCATGGTTTTAAGATCTTGAGTGCAACACTAGCCTTTCACTTCCAACCAACCTAGCATGCTCGACTTAGACGAGTCAAATTAGGCTCCTGCCATAATTGTTAGTCACAAATTTGCAATTTCAGGCTTTGTTTTTATCGCACAATTTTTGCAACACAATTTCGAGAAAACGACGATTAATTAACCCTTTTGTCGTGGCGTACGATTTTAGTATGCCACACCAACCCATTAATTTCAACTAATTCCATACTATGAGCCTAACTGGTCATATTACGCACATGACACTCGAGTTGCGTTATCCGAACCCCCACATGCCTCTAATATAATTTCAAGTATTAAGTAAAATATAGAATTTATAAATTTATTTAAATAATTTAATATTCATTCATATTTAGTAAATATCTTTTGAATTGATATAAATTTGGTTGTAAATTATTTATTGGAAGAAATATAAATTTTCTAGAATTTTTTCAAGTACCTAACTATATTTAGGAATTTTCTATATATAAATATTGAATAAAATAAAGAAAAAGAAAAGAAAAGAAAAAAAATAAAGAAAGAAAATCAAACCCAAAGCCTAAAACCACTACCCAAACCCAAAACCTAAAACTACTACCCAAGCCCAAACCCCCAAACCCGCTCTCTCTTCCTCAATCTCTAGTTACATATGCATATATATATGTATATATGCATAAAACCCTAACCCTAATCCTAAACCACCTCTACCATCACCCACGTCTCCAACCTCGTCGACCACCCTGACCCCTCGCCACCGCCATCTCCGTGCCGAAGCAGCGTCGGAGCGCCGCCGTAGTCTCCTGCCCCGCGTGGTACACAACATCAGCATCAATATCCTTTCTGCAAGCCATCTTTGAGGTACGAGAACACCCTCCTCGCTTGATTATTTTACAAGATTTTTGTCTGTATGCATTCGCAATATGAAGGCCATCAAACCCCTTTAAGAAGTTTGAATTTGGGTGATCTATATTAGGAGAAATTCAAACCGAAAGTTGGTCCAAAAATCTACGTTTCGAACAATTTTGAAACTGTCCAAACACCTATATTTCGAGGGCTATAACTCTCAACTTGTGAGGCCAAACTGAGTTATTATTTTTCTTGTGTAAAGAAAACACAACCAAGATTATATCCCTTCGAATAGTTTTATTTATTTCGGTTTTAATTTTAATTTATTATGCGTTGAAGGTGAGAAAAAAAACTTGTTTTTAAAAAACTAAAAATTACTGATATGGGGTACATCCCGCCAAACGAGACCACATCGTCGCATACGGATGGCACAAAATGGTGCATAACGTAAACACGGATGTGTGAGCTTTCGTGGAACTTGATTTGGACGTGTGTGCACGCCAAAATTAACGCATATCTGCCAAAAAAATACTATATCGGCCAATTCTGATACCTCGCCATAACTTTGTGTACTCGTCAATTCATAATAGAACTTATGCCATTGGATTCGCAGCATTATGCTGGTCCTTTGACCCAAGCTTGGTTCGAATCTGAGAACGTTGACTAAATACCGTTTCGTGGGCCATACGGTTCCACATGACAGGCAATTTTGTGATCGGCTCATCGAAATCCAGTTTTAGATATTTTGTTGGGTTCGTATCGTCGTTATGGACTTGTAGACAGTAAGTTTGAGAAATTTGGAGAACTTTGTCTCTGGCATATTTTTCGGTGCGAAGTGGGCCACATATGGACTCCACTTTGATCCAAAACTGTCAATTTTGCCCCTGTATCCAAATTAGACTTATTGGTAGTCAATTCTAGCTATTTCAAGTATTCTAAGAATATTGATGGTATTTGTTTCAGCATCAAGACGTGTATGTGCAGATTCTACTTTCCCAGAAGTAGTTGACGGAGTTCAGAACCCAGGCAAGTGTACCTTGCCAAACTTGCAGTAGATCCTATTATATTATCTGCTTGTTTATATATATATATATATATATATATATATATATATATATATATATATATATATATATATATATATATATATATATATATTCTTGTGATGTGCCTGTTCAACCTAGGACCGTGACACATTGCTTAGCATCCAAACAAGATTCGGGTGTCGACGCCGTACGCAGAGTCGTGTAACGTCACTTAGAGGGTTAATTCCATGATCTTATTTTTACGTGCTTGCTTTACCAAGTACGCCATACCGTAGGACACTTGACATTATTTCACGTGACATAATCTTTCTTGAGTTATTCATGGTGATTCTGTATAGGCTTACATGATTCGTGATATGAGACTTGCATATTATATAGATATCATTATGACTCGTTGTACTAGCTAGAGGTCATGATCTTGTGTGTTATGGAAATAAGATGTTATGGACATGAGACATGAGGTTATATTGGGTGGGGAGAGACACATATGCTACAAAATGATTATGTTATATATATACTATGTTACTAGAGGTGCTTTAGTCTCTATACCAGAGCTTGGCACATTACTGGCCCTACAAGATACTACTTGCTGCTATGGGCTCCCCGACATAGAGCCTGTAGTGGTCTCAGCCTGAGTACTAGTGATGCTCTTATTTATATTTTACTTAGCTGGTTACATAGCTTGCCCTGAGGATCTGTTCTTACTATATTTTATTTTGGCTTGAGTGTTTATTGTACCTTGCTATGTCCCCTGAGGATCTGTATCCGGATTATGTCCCCAGGTGTAGACGAGGAGAGCTATCACGAGGTTTACGGGGCAGGTTCTACTATTGGAGATGTACATGTTACAGAGGATGAGGTTGTTTCGGAGGACTTCTCTTGAGCACATAGTATTCTTGCCATTCATTTATTATTCTTAGTGTTCTTAGATATTTGATCTTATAGTAACTTCTAGATATTGTACTTGGAGTCATTTTCCTTTCCATTTTGATGACGGATTATTCTCGTGACATTATTTATATTACTTTTTTTGGACAAATTATTTTATATTATTGTGACTGGACTTGTATCTTTGTGATTTCATTACTTATCCTGGATAAGATTAGATATATAGATTATGAAAGATATTTGTAAACCATTTTATATGTATTACAGCTTAAGTGTACTCTATCGGGTCCGTGCTGCACCTTCTAACATAAATCAAAGATATTGAATTGTCTTAACACTTCTTCTTTGTTCATTCCTGCGAATCTATTGTGTTACTTCGATTCATTTCCCACGTACGTGCCTTTTCACTTCTTTGGGAAAAACTCTATCTCTGTTGAAAACTACCGTCCACGTGGCTAGTCCCTTGGTTTTTAGGACTGGGGAGTGACAAGCACGCCTTTATTATTTTGAGAGAGAGTGCATGAGTGACTTATAATCTCGGCCTAGCGTCGCTTGTAATATATCTTGATTATCAATAAAGAGCTTATTTTACTTTCATACTTGTGTCTATTCAATGCTTCTACTATAATGATTTTGTGAAGTAGTTAACAAATGCCTGTTCGGACCTAGACTGGGGCGCAACTGAGGCTCACGCGGCATCACGCCCAAGCGAGGAGGATGTTCCGACCCTGCCGGGCCGGGGGCGTAACATACAGTTCTTAGTAAGTCCTCAAAGCACTTTGTGTATCTTTTCATGATTGTTATATTCCTTACCAAGAGAAAAAATATGATTAACAATATCAAGAAAACGTATAAATATTTGTGTAATAGTCTCATTATGCTTCATTTTGAATGCCTCATACTTTTGTGTTAGCCTGCTGATTTTGGATTCCTTCACTTATAAAGTTCCTTCATGAGTTAACTCAAGAAGTTTTCAAACATTATGAGAAGTAATACATATAGATATCTATTGAATTCAATCCTATCTACTGCACAAAATAATATATTTATAGCTTTAGTATCAAGACTAGCTATTTTTTTTTAAAGCTCAGTGTATTTATCATTAGGCTTTTCAAAAAGATGACCATATACAATAATTCAAGCAGGATTTTTGTAGCCATTAATAACAATGGACCATCAAACTCTAGTAACTTGTGATAAAAACTCATACATGTATTCTAATACGTATAGTTGGTACCATCAAATAGGGGTGGCCTATTTGTCGATTGGCCTTCACCATTGTTGGTGTAAATGGATTTAATAGTTGCCATTAGATCTGATCTTAGGATGTTAAGCCTATAAGAAATAGAGAACTTCACTTTGATACCAATTGAAGGCAACTCTAGAGGGGAGTGAATAGAGTGTATGTCACGCCCCAGTCCTAAAATACGTAAGACCAGTAATACGTGACACGCCAGCTACGCATTCGACCAGACTCTGGTCTGACTCGAATACGTATAAGCTGTAATATAACAGGGCACTTTCTAGATATTCCATAAATGTAAACCTCTATGTCTCAATCCACAATGTACATCAGTATACAAGAAAGAGCTAAATGTGCTAAGGTCGGCCGCCCAATAACACACTAACTCGAATAGACTCGAGAAGTAGTATAAGTCTACAAAACTAGGCTACAACAGCAGATGAATAAACAATGTACAATAATCATAGTGTCGGTAGATATAATGTGAGTACCTGGTACCATGCTCGCAAGATATGCCACTCCATCAGTATCTCCAAGTGCTCCGTAATCGTCTATGCTGCAAAACTGGCAGGGAACCAGGTCCTCAGAGGGACGTAACAAGGTACAGAAATATAACATGCCAAGTAAACAGAAAGTACAAGTGCACGACAGGGTACTCTAACATAACCAACTAGTGTGACACAGTTTAAAGACAACGTTCGACGCGTGGGCTTTCTAAAATAAAACCGTAGCTCCGGACACGGAAACACACGGCATGTACCGCAGCTCCGGGCAAAGAGTCACACGGGTGAAACAGTTACACTAGATACAGGTATCACTAGAAAATACTACATATATATAAGCTCGTGCAGAGTAGCCCAAACGTCTAGTAACTGTCTTCCCCTTCCCAAGCGGTCAACGATTGTGCGTTGTACCTGAATCTCTAACTACAGTCTAGACACAAGGAATAACTCAACAGACGCGACCCTAAGGTCGTCCCAGTCTCTGGTCATGATGTCAGTATCAGGATACAAAAAATCTGGCACGATCACAGTGTATGAGTGTGTCCTAGGGTATCGATGTACTCTGGTACGTGCATCGAGGTGCTATGAAGCATCTAGAATTTATTCTAAGACGTTAAGTCGAATGTCAACACCCGGTTGTGATCCGGACGTGAAATATCGAACGTCAACATAACTACGTGCACAATGTACATAAAGAAACAATAAATATCTGTAAACTGAAATACAGGGTGTCAAGGTACACTTGTCTGCGTGCGGCTGCTGATGACGGGGGTCCGGTACCACGTCCAAGTCCTCAGGTCCGGCAGTACCTAGAGATAGATACAAACCAAGAATCAATAATATATTCTACGCCAAGCAGGGATGTGACACACATCTACTCCTAAACTCAGTCTCAGCTACGACTCACAGGGACAAGACACTAGGGGGGTTGACCACAGTTGACTGTCGGTACGATAGTCAAATCAACTAGTCATCATTTTCATATCATCAAGCTATCCTTAAACCACAGTTTATGATTTTTATCCCTTCGTTTTATATCATTGTTACCCAATCACAAAGTACCACTCTAATTTAACCCTTCATTAATTTCCAGTCCCTGAATTACCGATCCATGGTTTTGTACTACACACTAGTTCAAAATTCAAATACGTGCTCCTCAGTGTTCACCAATATTCAATTATCAGAATCTTATTACTCAATAAATTAAATCTGTCCCCACAATAATCAATTTGCATTTATTTAGGATGAGAACTAAAATCTCATTTGGCGCATAAATTCCCATTTTATTATTTATGCCTCAAATTCGTCTGTCATGTATATATATTCCATATCCTTATTCAAATCAATTTTAAACCTTCATTAATCATAACCATAGCAACTATACTTCCTATATACACACTAAACCATAATAGAATAATTAGCCTACCATAGTCTACAAACACCACAAATATCACCAGGCACCTCACATATCCATATATTCATATAGTATATTTCATTCCTTAGTGTTTACCATTTCCTCCATCTTCCTCTAGGATCAAACACTCATGATGCTCCTTATTCTCCTCACAGTCATTCTTTTTTATTTAATAACCACACAAATAATACTAGGGAACCATCACGTTCATTATGTGTCCATTTTATCTGTTTCATACACACAGCTTTGGTCCAAGGTCACATAGTTCAACTTCAAAACTGATAATCCGAACACAAAAATAAACAGAAAAACGAAATCAAAGCATACATATATACATTGCAACCAGATGGATTACCTGAGCATCAATCTACCTGCGTTGCCCGTGGTTCTAATAGTTCGAGCTCTCTAGGAGCATAAGATCGATCACCGGTCAGAAATTTCAGGCGATCGTTGGCGTCAAAGATCGTTCGATCAAAATGAAATAAACTCGAACACAAGAGAGAAATTTTTGCAAGTGAGTCAGTGGCGTGGAGCTGGTCGAATCACATGGCAGTCAACGGAGGACTCCACTCGCTGGCGGAGGAGGATCGTCAGACTCGTCAGAAGGTGACCGGAAGAACGCCTGGAGAATTTCCCGTCGATGGAGATTGCTCGGTGGAGACATGTTCACCGAACTGTCGCCATGGCCGCGTGGTTGGTCGGGAGAGTCGGCAGTAGGCCGGAACGGGTGTTGTGGCATCGGCAGTAGGCCAGAGTTGAGCCAGTTGGCCGGAGATAGATGAGGGGTTCGAATGGAGAACAGCGGGCGGGGCTCGACCGTACTACACTGGCCGGCTGGAGTAGCTCGAGGTGGGCGGCTGGAGTCTGGTGGACAGCGGGCGGAGGAAGTGACATGGAGGTGGGGGCAGCCGTCAGGGATGGCCGGAGTAAATCTCGGCCGGGTGTGGGTTCACCAAGTAAGGAGGAGGAAGGAAGAAGGAGAAGGTGAAAGGAAGAAGAAGAAGAAGAATGAAGAATGGATTCCCTACATTTTGTAATATAGAAAAGGGAGGAGAGAGAGAGAGGGTGAGGTTTCCTAAATGTTGGGATTAGGGCCGGTTGAGTGTTGAGGGTGGGGGGAGAAAATGTTACTTTATAGGGGGATGTGTAGGTTAGAACGTGTGGTGGTGATTCTCCTAGTAAAAATGAATGGTTGGGATTTAATATGAATAGGGGTGGAATTTCTTCATGAGGGAATTGGGTTTGGGACCCATTTTGGGACCCTACAAATAATCATGACCAATGAGGTGTTGCCAACAATTCAATAATTGCAAATAAGCCCCCATAAATTCGGGAATTTGCATGGACACATGAAATGACGCAAAAATTGCGGAGAAAAATATATTTAAAATTGTCATAGTGAGGGGGCGTTGCGCGTTAGGCGCGGGTCAAATTTAAAGGGCATTAGAATTAATTTAATATTAAAATAGAATTTACAAGGTTGTTAAATCCCTGATTTAAGTAATGATAACGCGTCCCGCGAATATAATTTAATTGGGGCCCGCGGGGTCAAAATCTGGAAACGGCGCAAAGGCCAAAAATGGTGGGGGCTTAGAGTTGGTCTTGGACCCTTTAGTTGGTCTGGCTCAACGGGTTAAGTTGGTACCCCAAAATTGAGGGTAACGACACAGGTGTCCGACACGGAATAAAATACGGTTTACGATTTTTGAAATGTTACGCAATTAATTTAGAGCACACGAAAGTTGATTTCAACAGTCAGAAAAGTCCAGTGCCTAATTTGGCAAGTTGAGTCGAGTGTTCAATATTTGTACAAAATTTATGGGCTGAAATTCGGCTCCGAATAATTAGACAAAGATAGGGTGTGCCAATGTTTAAATTAATTGGATTAAAATTCCAGGTAAATATACTCTACTCTAAACCTCAATATTTTCTATAAAAAATTTCCTGGCCCACTCTAACTATCTACAGAATAAATTGAGGGAGTTTACATTCTTCCCAGCTTAGAAATATTTTGTCCCCGAAATTAAAAGTAAAGCACGATAATATCTAACAGAATTTAAAATAACTAGTAATTAAATTGCCGTACGTAAATTCGTACCTTGCTCCTCAAATAAGTACGGGAATCACTGTCGAATAGAATCCTCGCGCTCCTAAGTAGACTCGCCTGGTGAATGGTGCTTCCATGCCACTCTGACCAGTCGAATCGTCTGTCCTCTCAAAGTCTTCTCGCTGCGATCGAGGATCTCAACTGGCTGCTCTACGTAAGACAGGCTGGGCCCGACTGTAATCTCCGAGTGATCAAGCACGTGGCTAGGGTCTGCGACATATCTCCTCAGCTGTGATACATAAAATACATCATGTACTCCCTCTAATGATGGAGGTAATGCAAGACGGTAAGCCACTTTGCCAACTCGTTCCAGAATGTCAAAAGGTCCGATATACCTCGGACTCAGCTTGCCTCTGCCTCTGAATCTGATGGTACCACAAGTGGGCAATATCCTCAAAAATATGTGGTCACCCTCCTTGAACTCCAATGGTCTGCGGTGCGCATCTGCCCAGTGTTTCTGTCTGTCCTGTGTTGCGCGCAGGTGGCTCTGAATCTGCTTGACCTTCTCTACTGTCTGTGTCACCAATTCTGGACCAAGTATCTGACGCTCTCCCACGTCACTCCAACAAACTGGCGACCTATATTTCCTGTCGTACAGTGCCTCATAAGGTGCCATCTGTATGCTGGCCTGGTAACTGTTATTGTAGGAGAATTCCACCAAGTGTAGATGGTCCTCCCAAGATCCTCCAAAATCAATCATGCACGCTCGTAATATATCCTCTAATATCTGTATCGTGCACTCTGACTATCCATCAGTCTGTGGATGATACGCAGTGCTGAACTTGAGACGAGTTCCTAAACTCTCCTGCATACTCTGCCAAAAATATGACGTGAATCTGGAATCACGATCCGATACGATGCTGACAGGCACTCCATGTAATCGTACTATCTGCCTCATATACATGTCAGCTAGTATCTCTGTGGATTGCCCAACTCTGAAGGGCAAGAAATGTGCAGACTTGGTGAGTCTGTCTATAACAACCCAAACTGCATCCTTCCCGCTAGGGCTTCGCGGGAATCCTGTGACAAAGTCCATGATAATGTGTTTCCACTTCCACTCGGGAATGGGGAGTGGCTGCAATAATCCTGCAGTCCTCTGATGTTCAGCCTTGACTTGTTGACAAACTAAACACTTCGCCATAAATCTTGTAATTTCCCTCCTCATCCCATGCCACCAAAAATGCTGTCTCAAGTCTCGGTACATCTTCGTACCCCGAGAATGAATGGAATAAATCGAGCTATGAGCCTCGGTCATCAACTCTTGGCGTAGCTCGCCACTCGGAACATATAGGCGATCTCCGCACCTCAGCGTTCCGTCTTCATGAATCCTGAGTCCCGTCTGCATGCCGGCTTCTGTTCTCTCTCGCAGACGTCGAAATCTCGCATCTGTAGGCAATGCTGCCTTGATCCTCTCGATCAAGGTAGACTGAACCTCAAGGTTGGCCATCTGTCCATCCATGCCTGGCAATACGATCTCTATTCCAAGCTCCTGGAGATCCTCTAGTAACTGTCATTGAGTCATCAAAAAGTATGCCATGGGCTTCCTGCTTAAGGCATCTGCTACGACGTTTGCCTTGCCAGGGTGGTACTGTAGCTCAATGTCATAATCTGTCATCAGCTCTAGCCAACGTCTCTGCCTCATATTGAGCTCCTTCTGCGTGTAGACGTACTTCAGGCTTTTATGATCTGTATAAATCTCAACCGGCTCACCATAAAGGTAATGTCTCCATAGCTTTAGTGCAAATATCACCGCAGCTAGCTCCAAGTCGGGCGTCGGATAGTTCTTTTCATGAACTCTCAACTGTCTCGATGCGTAGGCTATCACCTTGCCGTGTTGCATCAGTACACATCCCAATCCGTTCCCTAACGCATCACTGTACACTACAAATCCTCCTGATCCTGAGGGTAGTGTCAAAATCGGTGCTGATGTCAGACGCTTCTTCAGCCATCGAAAGCTGCCTGACATTCGTCGGTCCAGATAAACTCTTCGCCTTTACGCGTCAGTCGCGTCATAGGCGCAGCTATCCTCAAAAAATTTTCCACGAACCTCCGATAATATCCGGCAAGTCCGAGGAAGCTCCTAACCTCCGTAACTGATGTAGGGGTAGGCCAGGTCTCTACTACAGCTATCTTCTCTGGGCCAACTGATAGTCCATCACCGGTGATTATGTGTCCCAGAAATGGTACTCTATCTAAGCAGAACTCACATTTGCTGAGTTTGGCGTACAGCCTCTCATATCTCAGCGTCTCCAACACAATCCTGAGATGTCTCTCATGCTTCTCCTGGTTCTCAGAACATACCAAGATGTTGATGGACACCACCACGAACTTATCCCAGTACTGGTGGAAAACCTTGTTCCTCAAGCTCATAAATACTGCTGGCGCATTGGTTAAACCAAACGGCATGACTAAAAACTCATAGTGGCCATACTTTGTCCGAAAGGCCGTCTTCGGAATGTCCTCTCTCCGTACCTTGATCTGATGTTCGCTTGATCTGAGATCGATCTTTGTGAATACAAAATGCGCTGCTAAGCTAATCAAGTAAATCATCGTGGTGTAGCATAGGGTACTTGTTCCTTATTGTTACAGCACTTAACGCCTTAAAATCGATACGCAACGTACCGTCCCGTCCTTTTTCGGTACAATATAATGGGTACTCCTCATAGAGAAATACTAGCCCGACTGAAACTCTTGTCTAAGTGATCCTCTACTATGGGCCTTCAACTCAACCAACTCTTTCGGTGCTAGTCTGAAAATGGGAAATAATTGGCTCCGCTCTTGGAGTCAATTCTATAGCAAATTCTATCTCTCTGTCAGGTGGCAGCCTAAAAGATTCTCTGGAAACACATCCTCAAACTCTGGTATAATGCGGGGTACACTGGTTCCCCTCCTGCAATGTGTGTCTCTATGGTAGAGGGGCACCATGCTCCCGGGCTCCCTGAAGTATCTCAAACTCAGGGTATTCTGGTAGTCATAAATAATGTAATCGCTTCGACAAATCTCGCATCGCGTGATATTGGCTCAATCAATCCATGTCTAGGATAAGGTCATAGTCTAGACTAAACCTCACAATAATTTCTCCCGTTCTGTTTCCAACATCAATCCTCAAAAAAAATAATTTCCTCGCCTAATGTATAATTCTCTCCTCAAAGTTTTCCCTAAAATTCTATTCCTCGAATTTTTTCTTTTCGTTATTCATCTCTCCAAGTCACAAGTACAATAATGGTATCACTCAAGCACCTACTAGAATTTTTGGAATCCGATATTTATCTTCCAAGGGAGATCCTATAATTTTTTATCTCCTCTAGCTCATAATTTTCATTCCTGGTATTGCTATCAAATACAACCACTAGTTTCCATCATTAGGCTATGCATTCACATAAATCATTCTAGGTCATGTTCAACAATCCTTCTAGCTCTCAGTACTTCTAAGATCACTGTTACCTCCAGCACGGGTAGGGTACCACTGGGTCCAACTCTCTTGCCAACCTTCCACACTAGTTCTAGAATCCAAAGAACCCATCAATCTATCCTGACAAGGTAATAATTTCCTCAAGGAAAGGTATACGAATTCTGTCTTCTGTCGTCTGGTCTTCGATCTTCTTCTGGAGGGAAATCATCAGTCACAAGCATTCGTCTCCCCAAACAATAGGGGACGAGAAACAAGGATAGCGATATTTGACGAAGATTGAACGAATGCAAAGTGGAAGTCCAAGGGCGATAATCACATACAAAGAATTTTTAATCGATTATGGATTGAGATCCTATTCAACAATCATAATATCTTTTCCTAATTTGCAGGCTCGCTTGGCACAGTCAGGTGACCAAGACGATTTAAATCTGACCTGCATGGGCCACCACAAAAATATGTCACGCCCCAGTCCAAAAATACGTAGGACCAGGAATACGTGACACGCCAGCTACGCATTCGACCAGACTCTGGTCTGACTCGAATACGTATAAGCTGTAATATAACAGGGCACTTTCTAGATATTCCATAAATGTAAACCTCTATGTCTCAATCCACAATGTACATCAGTATACAAGAAAGAGCTAAATGTGCTAAGGTCGGCCGCCCAATAACACACTAACTCGAATAGACTCGAGAAGTAGTATGAGTCTACAAAACTAGGCTACAACAGCAGATGAATAAACAATGTACAATAATCATAGTGCCGGTAGATATAATGTGAGTACCTGGTACCATGCTCACAAGATATGCCACTCCATCAGTATCTCCAAGTGCTCCGTAATCGTCTATGCTGTAAAACTGGCAGGGAACCAGGTCCTCAGAGGGACGTAACAAGGTACAGAAATATAATATGCCAAGTAAACAGAAAGTACAAGTGCACGACAGGGTACTCTAACATAACCAACTAGTGTGACACAGTTTAAAGACAACGTTCGACGCGTGGGCTTTCTAAAATAAAATCGTAGCTTCGGACACGGAAACACACGGCACGTACCGCAGCTCCGAGCAAAGAGTCACACGGGTGAAACAGTTACTGTAAACCCCCTAAATTTTCAAATTATTAAATCTTGGATTTTTCCCAATTTTCTGGAATTTTCTGGGAATTTTCTGTAATTAAAATCAAGCTTTTCAATTAATAAATGATTTTTAATTTGCAATAAATAATATTAAAATATCATGAAAATAATATTTTTGGGTGTAAAATGAAAAATTGGACTTAGAGTAATTTTCCTGGATTTTTCTGGGCCTCAGACCTATTTTTAAATGCCTAAAAACTATTTTTATTAATTAATTAATTATTTAATTATTTATTTATTTATTTATTATTTATTTTTATTAATTATTTTTCTTTTCTTTTTCCTTGGGCCGCGGCCTAGCCCGTTCACCAGCCCGGCCCAGCCCATTGGGCCGAGCCCTTTAGCCAGCCCAGCCGCTGCTAGCGGGTCGGGCGGGTCCGCCCGAACCCGGAACCCGCACCGACCCGAACCCGGTCCCCAACCCATCGTCCCCACGACGTTCGGGCGCCCGATTCCTCCGGCGACGCCCGGATTCTGCGCCGCCTCCGCCGGAGGAGGCCACGTACACCCCCTCAGCCGCCTTTCCCGGCCGCGACAGCCAGCCCCGACCCTATATAAGCCTCCGCCTCCGCCCCCACTCCCCCAGACTCAAACCCTAACTCTACCCTACTCCGACCACCCCACTCCGGCGAGCCCAGTCCGGCGACCCTCCGCCTCAGCCACCTAGCTGCCCCCGCCGGACCACCCGCCGTCCAGAAGCTCCTCTCCCCTCCCTCTCCTCAGCGCAGCAGCAGCAGCCCGAGGCCGACCCCCGCCGCTGCTCCGACCGCCTCCGGCCCTCCGCCGCCTCCGCCAGTTTCGCCCCACCTCGAGTCGGCCGTCCCCGAGCCATCCGCCTCCGTCAAGCAGCCGGCGGAGCTCCGGCATGTCCAAGCTCAGAAACCCTAACCCTAATTTGGGATTCCGTGTCGGACACGACACGTACACGCCTCGAACCTGAATTTTCAGGTCCCCTTCAGGTACGCGTAACTTTCGCCTCGTAGCTCTATTTCCGTTTCCGCAAATTGCGTTGTGAATCCTGTATGACCCTCTCGGTGTCCGGATAAACTGTTCGGGACATCGCGTCCTGTGGTGATCGCACACCGCGATCCAAAAATAGGAAAAACCAGACCCTGTTTCACCCCCGGAACTGAGTACGCCCCGCCAAACGGGATGACTTGGTAGTGTGCGGTCTTCGCAGATACGTACGCACCGTCGATACGAACGTGTGAGATTTCGCGGAAGCTGATTCGGGTGTGCGTGCACACCGGAATCAACGCGTATCCGCGGACATCGCCCCATATCCGGTTTTTCTGCAATTCACCCTAACTTCGTGCACACACGTCGGATCGAGACAAAACTTGCGCCATCGGACTCGTAGCAATACGCTGGTCCTGTGGGTCAAGTTTGGTTCGATTCTGAGAACGTTGACGAAATCGCGTGTCGTGGGCCCCACAGGCCCCGCTCGACGGGCGATTTTGTGTTCGGCTCATCGGAATCCAAATCTGGAAGTTCCGTTGGGTTCGTATCAGCGTTCCTGACCTATTGACACTAAGTTTGGTGAATTTGGAGACCTTTGACCCGGACGCATTTTTCGGTGCAAATCGGGCCCACCAGCGGACCCCGTTTTGACCCGAAACTGCCGTTTTTGCCCTTGTCTCCAAATTGGACCCAAGGACAGGCGTTTCTAGCTATTTGACATCTTCTGAGCATGATGGTAATGTCTATTTCAGCTTTTGGACTCATCTCTGGACTTTTTCCCCAAGAACTAAATTAACCAGATCCAAACAACAGGCAAGTACCTGCACTTCAAGTTAATCTTTATATTGTGATAATTAAATTCCCTGCTCTACTAGTACTCTTGCTGATTACACGTAGTGTTAAAATACTATATTTCATGTCTTGAATATTGGAATTCATGTCTTATTTTTTATGTCGGGTGGGAGAATACTGAAAGGCATGTAGTTTACCCTTCCCCTTGCCGTGAATAATAGCTGTTGGTACACGACTGTCCATCAGCCGGATCTCGATTATTCGTGACTAATAGCCGTTCATGACGGCCGGATTAGCCTTATAAACCCCTACATGCCAACTAAGTATTCTAAAAACAAACACAAGTTTCATACAGATAACTTCTGGTCATGTTATATTCTTGCTGACTGTGTAGTTTCTTTTCCTGCTCGTTTACTTCTGTTTTCTTATATTCCTGTTTATAGTTTTGACTCTGAGATATTAACATTCTTTTATGCAATTTCCTTAACATGATATTCAATGTTTAATTGTCATAAATATTTAGTTAACATTGTTGTGCACTGTGTACTTTGCTCCTTTCCTGACTGGATCTATTGATTTAGGCGATGATGAGGATCTTGCCCCTACTTATTATGGTCCTTATGAGGGTACAGATGATACCTATGAGGAGCCAGAACCCACCCAGGAGACCCCTGCTGCAGAGTAGCTAGCAGTAGCTATCTTTTATTTTGTTTCTTATCTTATTTAATCGGGTTTGTCCCCGATTTCATTTGAAATTCCTGTATTAAACATTTGAATTGTTGTCACATTTATTTCAGTTGCAAATTTTAAGTTTCTATTTCCATTATTATCTTGCCTATGTTAATTGTGAATGAGTTAGACTAGTTTAGATGGATTGACCTAGACAGCGTACTACCGCCGACTCTGCGGCGTAGGCTAGACGTACCCACGCACTCGTGCCCGAACTTCCGGGTGCGGGTCGTGATAGTTATACTAGATACAGGTATCACTAAAAAATACTACATATATATAAGCGCGTGCAGAGTAGCCCAAACGTCTAGTAACTGTCTTCCCCTTCCCAAGCGGTCAACGATTGTGCGTTGTACCTGAACCTCTAACTACAGTCTCGACACAAGGAATAACTCAACAGACGCGACCCTAAGGTCGTCCCAGTCTCTGGTCATGATGTCAGTATCAGGATACAGGAAATCTGGCACGATCACAGTGTATGAGTGTGTCCTGGGGTATCGATGTACTCTGGTACGTGCATCGAGGTGCTATGAAGCATCTAGTATTTATTCTATGATGTTAAGTCGAATTTCAACACCCGGTTGCGATCCGGACGTGAAATATCGAACGTCAATATAACTACGTGCACAATGTAAATAACGAAACAATAAATATCTGTAAACTGAAATACAGGGTGACAAGGTACACTTGTCTGCGTGCGGCTGCTGATGACGGAGGTCCGGTACCACGTCCAAGTCCTCAGGTCCCGCAGTACCTAGAGATGGATACAAACCAAGAATCAATAATCTATTCTACGCCAAGCAGGGATGTGACACACATCTACTCCGAAACTCAGTCTCAGCTACGACTCACAGGGACAAGACACTAGGGGGGTTGACCACAGTTGACTGTCGGTACGATAGTCAAATCAACTAGTCATCATTTCCATATCATCAAGCTATCCTCAAACCACAGTTTATGATTTTTATCCCTTCGTTTTATATCATTGTTACCCAATCACAAAGTACCACTCTAATTTAACCCTTCATTAATTTCCAGTCCCTGAATTACCGATCCATGGTTTTGTACTACACACTAGTTCAAAATTCAAATACGTGCTCCTCAGTGTTCACCAATGTTCAATTATCAGAATCTTATTACTCAATAAATTAAATTTGTCCCCACAATAATCAATTTGCATTTATTTAGGATGAGAACTAAAATCTCATTTGGCGCATAAATTCCCATTTCATTATTTATGCCTCAAATCCGTCTGTCATGTATATATATTCCATATCCTTATTCAACTCATTTTTAAACCTTCATTAATCATAACCCGAGCAACTATACTTCCTATATACACACTAAACCATAATAGAATAATTAGCCCACCATAGTCTACAAACACCACAAATATCACCAGGCACCTCACATATCCATATATTCATATAGTATATTTCATTCCTTAGTGTTTACCATTTCCTCCATCTTCCTCTAGGATCAAACACTCATGATGCTCCTTATTCTCCTCACAGTCATTCTTTTTTATTTAATAACCACACAAATAATACTAGGGAACCATCACCTTCATTATGTGTCCATTTTATCTGTTTCATACACACAGCTTTGGTCCAAGGTCACACAGTTCAACTTCAAAACTGATAATCCGAACACAGAAATAAACAGGAAAACGAAATCAAAGTATACATGTATACATTGCAACCAGATGGATTACCTGAGCATCGATCTACCTGCGTTGCCCGTGATTCTAATAGTTCGAGCTCTCTAGGAGCATAAGATCGATCACCGGTCAGAAATTTCAGGCGATCGTTGGCGTCAAAGATCGTTCGATCAAAACGAAATGAACTCGAATACAAGAGGGAAATTTTTGCAAGTGAGTCAGTGGCGTGGAGCTGGTCGAATCCCATGGCAGTCAACGGAGGACTCCACTCGCTGGCGGAGGAGGATCGTCAGACTCGTCAGAAGGTGACCGAAAGAACGCTTGGAGAATTTCCCGTCGATGGAGATTGCTCGGTGGTGACGTGTTCACCGAACTGTCGCCATGGCCGCGTGGTTGGTCGAAAGAGTCGGCAGTAGGCCGGAATGGGTGCTGTGGCATCGGCAGTAGGCCAGAGTTGAGCCAGTTGGCCGGAGATAGATGAGGGGTTCGAATGGAGAACAGCGGGCGGGGCTCGACCGTACTACACTGGCCGGCTGGAGTAGCTCGAGGTGGGCGGCTGGAGTCTGGTGGAAAGTGGGCGGAGGAAGTGACGTGGAGCTGGGGGCAGTCGTCAGGGATGGCCGGAGTAAATCTCGGCCGGGTGTGGGTTCACCAAGTAAGGAGGAGGAAGGAAGAAGGAGAAGGTGAAAGGAAGAAGAAGAAGAAGAAGAAGAATGAAGAATGGATTCCCTACGTTTTGTAATGTAGGAAAGGGAGGAGAGAGAGAGAGGGTGAGGTTTCCCAAATATTGGGATTAGGGCCGGTTGAGTGTTGAGGGTGGGGGGAGAAAATGTTACTTTATAGGTGGGATGTGTAGGTTAGAACGTGTGGTGGTGATTCTCCTAGTAAAAATGAATGGTTGGGATTTAATATGAATAGGGGTGGAATTTTTTCATGAGGGAATTGGGTTTGGGACCCATTTTGGGACCCTACAAATAATCATGACCAATGAGGTGTTGCCAACAATTCAATAATTGCAAATAAGCCCCCATAAATTCGAGAATTTGCATGGACACATGAAATGACGCAAAAATTGCGGAAAAAAATATATTTAAAATTGTCATAGTGAGGGGGCGTTGCGCGTTAGGCGCGGGTCAAATTTGAAGGACATTGAAATTAATTTAATATTAAAATAGAATTTACAAGGTTGTTAAATCCCTGATTTAAGTAACGATAACGCGTCCCGCGAATTTAATTTAATTGGGGCCCGTGGGGTCAAAATCTGGAAACGGCGCAAAGGCCAAAAATGGTGGGGGCTTAGAGTCGGTCTTGGACCCTTTAGTTGGTCCGGCTCAACGGGTTAAGTTGGTACCCCAAAATTGAGGGTAACGACACAGGTGTCCGACACGGAATAAAATACGGTTTACGATTTTCGGAATGTTGCGCAATTAATTTAGAGCACACGAAAGTTGATTTCAACAGTCAGAAAAGTCCAATGCCTAATTTGGCGAGTTGAGTCGAGTGTTCAATATTTGTACAAAATTTATGGGCTGAAAATGGGCTCCGAATAATTAGACAAAGATAGGGTGTGCCAATGTTTAAATTAATTGGATTAAAATTCCAGGTAAATATACTCTACTCTAAACCTCAATATTTTCTATAAAAAATTTCCTGGCCCACTCTAACTATCTACAGAATAAATTGAGGGGGTTTACAGTGTAACATTAATATCTAATAAAAATTAAGACAAGTTACCAACTAAAAATTATCAGCAAGCAAGTATAGGAAATAATCATAGTAAGAAGTCCCAAACGTAAACATCACAATGTATACTGGTATCTCTCATAGAGGATAGTCCATTCCAGAAATTCATGTCCAGTGTTAATCCACTATTTGAATAAATAGCTTACAACACGTACTTTGATCCAAAGGGCACATTGACTTCTTACAACCATGTATTTTAATCTGAAGAGCATGTCGACTTCAACACTTGAATTAAAAGCAAACTTGGATTTTCAAGCTTTACAACTCGACAAAGACTTCTAATTGAGATCGCACTTGGCATTTAGAAGGCTAAGAGAGTTGCTCTTGATGATGGTAATGTTTAGAGCTCAGGAAATGATAGAATAAAAAAGTGAATTAGTTGATGAGAAATGAGTAAAATGTATAGGAATTTATAGGGGTGTAGGGGGACCGAGTTCGGGAAGAGTTTGGTCCTCCAACGTTCAAAATATCGAACCTTGGCACCATATTCTCGTGGAGGAACGAGTCCAAACAGGAACGGCCGAAAGCTAGGTCATAGCGGACCGAGTTCTGTTAGGGACCGAGTTCGGCCCGAGTTCGATCTCTGTTGGGTCAGAATATTTCTGTAATGTTTTGGCCAGTTGTGAGTTTTCTTTTGTGGACTGAAACTTGGATTTTGGTCTGTTTTGAGTGGACTTGTATATGGATATTGGTTTGAGTCTTCTAGAATGTCAGTGAGACTCGATGTACACAAATCCTAGACTTAAATAAAAGTTCAAATACATGAATAAAAGTAAAATCGACTAGATGACAGAAACTTGTATTCTTGTCATGCGAGTTGAGCAGAGATGGCTTCTGTTTTGTTGTAGCGAGGTACTTCCTGTTTTGTTGTAGCGAGGTACTATATTTGTGATGGAGGTGTTGCTTTCCTTCCTGATTTAAGGAGGTGAGTATATGTGGTTTAGAAGAGGCTCTGTGTAAAATAGGGATGATTATGAGAGCAAGACCACAACGTGTAAGATTACTACAGTGTAGAAGGAAGTGTTTTACGTTGGAGGAAAAAGTAGGGGCAAGCAATATCGGGTATGTCCGTCTTTCTCGGAAACGTTGCCATCATGAGTGTTATTTGTTATGTGCATGGGACTGTTGGGATTCTTTGTTTAATGACTCCTTGTCATATAAAAGAAGTAAAATGTTGGCTTAAATGAAGAAACAACTGTCGTTGTTTAAAATAAATAAATAAATAAATATTTGAAGAGGTTAATGTGATTAAGGTGTGTACGAAAGCCTATTATGGCAGAAAAAAAAAAGGAAGCAAATGCATGACTGTGCACATGTGATGTGTGTAGAGGTTCATGAATGAAACTATAGAAAGAGAAGGTGCTAGCAAATGCAAGGGAAATAGGTAAGACTTGAGGAATGAAGAACTAAAACCAACATGCACAGTTGGTTATGTTAAATGAGAATTCATTGGGTAGAACAAATGAATGGCTGCTATATTTTTGTGAGTTTGTTACAGGCTAGATAGGTGCTGTAAAGGGGAGAAGCAAATGTTATGATATTCCTTGTTTATGAGGGAGCATTAGACACTCATGGACCATTCTTTTGCTTGTGATAGAAATTCTTATCATGACATTGGGCTGATGATGAGATGTGCTAAAAATAAATAATAGGATAACGTAATGCATAATAGATAGCCTAAATTATTGCGTTAGGCAGGTGATTAGGATGATAAGTGTAGTAAAAGGATTCTTCTTTATTGTGATGTGCTGAGAAGGAATAATAATGGATGATGTGGGTGGTACCTGTGTAAGGATAGGTGAAATGTTTAGAAGTAGGTAGGATTTGGTTGTTACTTTTTTAGTGTATATGTAGCACTCAGCTTGAACCCTTATTGTTTAGGTGTAGCTTATATTAAGTAGCGGCAAATCTGTAATTAATAAAATCTAAATTCTTTATTGTCTAGGCTATTTGGGCTCCTCAGACTTGGACGTAGGACCAGCTCCTTATTCTCATCTTCCAGAACCAGGAAAGTATACCTTGCCATATTGTATCTCAGTTTTCAGATGTATTTTATTTTTATCTGTACATTGTGTTACGTCCTTGGACCGTAGTCGATACTTAGCGTCCGGGTCATATCCGGGTACCGACGGTTGTCGGTATCGTCTAGTATCGATTGTTAGAGCCTCGTTACCCTAGATGTACCTACTTGGTTACATCATAACCCTAGAACACTTTCAAACACCTTCATGTTGCTAGACTTCCTGTATCCTGATATTGTTAGCATGACCGGAACCTATGATGATGCTAGGATCGCGATTGGATTTTATTTACTTTCGTGTATAACCAGACCGTATAGTTAGAGGTTCAGGTCAAGCGAGCTGCGGATGCGACTCGTACGACCGTATGGGGAGAGAGGGACAACTACTAGATGCTTGGGCTACTACACACACACACACTATATTTATTTATTTAGAGATCTTGTATCTGGAGTTACATGCCCCTTATATTTATCGTGTGTCTCTGTGCTCGGAGCTACGACTATATTTACCGTGTGTCTTTGTGCTCGCAGCTACGGATAAGTACCCCATGTGTCTCTGTGTTCGGAGCTACGAATTTATATTTGTGACAGTCCATGTGTCGAACATTGTCCTCAAGGTTGTGTGTCACTTAGGCGGTTATCCTAGTTTACCCATCTGGCATATTATATGTTTCATTACTGTTTTACTTTTGGCATACTTTTTTGTACCTTGTTACGTCCCTCTGAGGACCTGGTTCCCTGCCAGATTGTAGGGTCGATTGCTATTGTGAGGCTGGAGCTGCTGATGAGTATCATACCGGTATAAAGGTATTGTTATTAGATATTTGTATCGCTTCTTCATTGTTTTGCTATTATGATCTATTTGCTTACTTTCTGCTAGTATATCCCAGTATTTGTAGACTCATATTATTTCTTTCGAGTCTATTTAGATAAGTGTAGTGTGGGGTGCACACCATGATACATGTTGTCCTTTTTTATCATATATCCTTGTAGATTGAGACATAGATATTTATACCGTGTTATCTAGATAGTGACCCTCAAATACAGCTTGTACATATTAGAGTTGGACTGGCGTCCACTTGGTACGTAGCTGGCCATTGCCATGTGGTCTAGTCTCGTATATTTTGGGACTGTGATGTGACATGGTTTTTGTGGTGGCCCATGCAAGTCCTGATTTGTCGTTTCAGTTATGTTACTGTACCAAACGAGCCTGTATTAAGATAATGTGTTAGGATCTCAATCTATGACTGTTGTTGGAAATTCTTTTGATTTCTATTACCGTCCTTGAACCTCGTATTTTTATTCGACTATATCCTCCTTGAACTCTTTATTATTGTTTTTCATCTTTTTTTATTTCGGTGAGATGAACACTCGTGCGCGATGGTTCCTCCATGAAGCATATTCTCATCAAGATGAAGAAGACATACTTGTTACTAGAAAATAATTACCCATAGTAGTAAGTGTTAGAGTAAAGATTTTCAGATACTTGAGCTAGAAATGATTGATGGTATAAGGCTTAGTGAAAGATTTGATTTTAGCAACAAACGCCTAGAACTAGACAAACTCTACCCATTTTCCTAAATTAGAAGTGTTCTGGAAGTATTTAAGGTTATAAAGATTGTCTGGTCATAGAAGTCAAACGCTACATAATAATATATGGAAATGCACAGTTTGGGTATTAGGAATTAGTTATAGCCTATGGTAGTATGAGTAACTAAAAAAAATCTTGAGGCTTTTTCCTTGGAGAAAGTTAACTGATATTAGAAAATTGAGTAAATACATGCTTGGATGATGACTTTAATAGCAGAAAGAAGCAAATCGAGGAATACAAATTTAAAGAAATAAGTTGTAATTTGATATATTATGAGCAGGATTAACTTTAAGTATAAAATATGATGCCATTTTATAAGGATAAATTCTGAACGAGTAATGAATGCGAGCACTTACAAGTATAACCCTCGTTTATGATTGAATTCGACTTCGAGGATATAAATGAATGAATACAGGATGACATATATAATGGAAAAAGTATAAACATATATGGATAGTAGACGTTAGGCATATCAAAATGAGAAATAGCTTGGGGATTAAGAAATGATACCAATCAAGTTGAGGGGTTAATTGGAACTAGAGCTAGGACAAAACTTAAGGAAAAATTTGAAGAAGGATATATTTATATGAGAAGAAATGTGAAAAAAAATTGTAGATGGAAACAAATATTGGTAAATTGATACAAAAAACTAACTTTGAGGTTTGAACCTAAGACTATGATTGGGTGACTTGAGGTAACATGATAACATAAGTATAGAAGTAAGAGCTACATGGATCAAGAAGGGAATCGATTTTAAATCTTAAGGCTTAGACAAATGATGGAGAAAACCTATAGGAGAATCATATTATAAATATAAAACCACTAATTATGGAGGGAAAAAGATATAGTGGCAGAGTAAGATAAGAATTTGACTCTTTGTCTTAGTGATCAATGAAATTGAGTATTGAGGATAACATACCTTTATTAAGTCTAGAACCCTAGACTATTATTGGGGAGACTCTTGGTGAACAGTTGTATATCTGAATTACTACACAACTTTAAAGTTTTGTAATGCAGGACAAATTATGCTTATGGAACAAAGGACATGTGGCTTGGACTATGACCCAATAGGAGAGAATTTTAAGTGGCAAAACCATAGTAGTGCAAATTTCTTGCTACTATAAAACTTCTAGTTTCAGACTCAAACCTTTCTACCTTCTTTTTGTAATAACTAGATGACTAGGCTAAATAGACTCTATATATAAATATGGTATCTAAAGATAGAGTAACTGGATTGAAGGATTAGTAATATTCATAGATGTTATAGTTCTAGAAATTATTGTGTGTTAGGCAAGTGATTAGGATGATAAGTGTGGTAAAAGGATTTTTTTTTTTATTGTGATGTGCTGAGAAGGAATAATAATGGATGATGTGGGTGGTACCTGTGTAAGGATATGTGAAATGTTCAAAAGTAGGTAGGATTTGGTTGTAACTATTTTAAAGTATATGTAGCACTCAACTTGAACCTTTATTTTTTAGGTGTAGCTTATATTAAGTAGAGATAAATCTGTAATTAAGAAAATCTAAATTCTTTACTATCTAGGCTCTTTGGACTCCTCAGACTTGGACGTGGGACCAACTCTTTATTATCATCTTCCGGAACCAGGCAAGTGTACTGTGCCATATAGTATTTCAGTTTTCAGATGTATTTTTATTTTTATCTGTACATTGTGTTAGCCCCTTGGACCATAGTCAATACTTAGCATCCAGGTCATATTCGGATACCAACGGTTGCCAGTATCGTCTTATATCGATTGTTAAAGATTTACCTCATTACCCTAAATGTACCTACTTGGTTACATCGGAGCTCTAGGACACTTTCAGATACCTTCATCTTGTCGGACTTCCTGTATCCTGATATTGTCAACATGACCGAGACCTGTGATGATGCTAGGATCATGATTGAATTTATTTACTTTCGTGTATGACCAGACTGTATAGTTAGAGGTTCAGGTCAAGCGATCTGCGGACATGACTCGTACGACCGTATGGGGAGTGGAGGACAACTACTAGATGCTTGGACTACTACGCACACACTATATTTATTTATTTAGAGATCCTATATCTGGAGTTACATGCAACTTATATTTATCGTGTGTCTCTGTGCTCGGAGCTACGACTATATTTACCATGTGTCTCTGTGCTCGGAGCTATGAATATGTACCCATATGCCTTTGTGTTCGGAGCTACGAATTTATATTTTTGATATCCTACTTGTTGAACATTGTCTCAAGATTGTGTCTCTTAGGCGGTTATCCTAGTTTACCCATCTGGCGTATTATATGTTTCATTATTGTTTTACTTTCGGCGTAATATTTTGTATCTTGTTACGTCCCTTTGAGACCTGGTTCCCTGCCAGATTGTAGGGTTGATTGTTGTTGTGAGCCTGGAGCTGCTAATGAGTATCATACCAGTATGTAGGTATTATTATTAGATATTTGTATCACTTCTTTATTGTTCTGCTATTATGATATCTTTGCCTACTTTCTGCTAGTATAGCCCAGTATTTGTAGACTCATATTATTTTCTTCGAGTCTATTCAGATAAGTGTAGTGTACGGTGCACACATTGATACATGTTGTCCTTCTTTATTATATATCCTTGTGGATTGAGACATAGATATTTACATCGGGTTATCTAGATAATGACCTTCATATACAGCTTATACGTATTGGAGTTGGATTGGTGTTCACTTGGTACGTAGTTGGCCATTGCCACGTGGCCTAGTCCTGTGTATTTTGGGACTGAGATGTGACAGTTGTTGTATTGAGTTATATTGAATAATGATTTAGTCGAGTATCAAAATCGAGTTGATTGTGACCAATTTTGGGCCAATATGCACTACTCTTTAGACTTATCCATGCTATATGGATGTCGCGTTTCTTCCTCGTCCATGCCTTCATCTAGTGAACAAATAGTAGGTCATCAAAGACATACAATTTCTCGGTCCAAGAACGACAAAATAAATTAATTAATTAAATAGTATAAGATTTAAAATTCATGATTTGATACTCAGATGGGAAGAGAAAGTGAATATACCTTAAGGACGTATTATTGTGATAACTCAAAATAAAACTCTACTATGATATTAATTCTAGTAATTTATTAGTATTCAAACTATTCCTATAGCCTAACGGTCACTACCACAATCACAATACAATTTTACCAATATGATGAAGCAATTTGGAGAACAATATTTGGATCTCGCACTTGACTAGTTTCTCGGTAATAATCTCATTTATCCTGGATCAGGTTGTGGCAGTATGGAACGACGCTTAGGGTCCATTCCTTCACGTAGTGAGGCAGGAATAAAATATATCATTTAATACCTAGTCAAAATTTTAAATCGAAATAGGAACATACAGAAAATACATAGGTCAGATTAGTGAGCTAAGCACTCACATCCTCCTTTCACAAGGCCCTGTGAATAAGGCAAGAAGAACTGATCAACTTTTGTGTTATTTATATTGCAAAATTTATACAATGTGATCCATTTTGTTCTTTGCTACCTAATTCTCTATTCTACAATCACAAACAATTCATAGTTCTATTATCTTATTAATTCTATCATTTTTTGCTCATATAAGTATTTCGATTTGTGTATCATAAGTGTCACATGAATACGAGAATATTATTCAACATAAAATTTTCATCTATTCAAATAACACATGTAAGTATCTCCTATACATGCAAAATATCACATAATACGAGAATACATATCAACATGATATTATATCAAATAAAACACGACATGATATGAATTTTAATCCATGTAGCAAGTATCACGTAGTACGAGTATACAACTCAACATGATATTCTATCTACTGGAACAAGATAGGTACATTTAAGTTATATATTTGTTATGCTTGTGTGTCAGCATGTATATGTCTTACTAATCCAAAAGTTAGACGGTTCAACCCCGAGAAATATTCAGAGTTGTCGAGAGTTTGTCTCTAATAGATATATGACTAAGTTAGGGTTTAGTTCGATCAGAAATCATTGCTGTTCGAATTTGGTTATCTCCCGAAAATCTTAAAAAATTTAGCAGTCTCCTTCGTATTTTGAGCTCCAACAATTTCTCACACACTATATATAATGACCCGAAGCAACTATCCGTAGTAATCTCCCTAGGTTAACACCCCTTCAGTAGAATAACTCATACTGGACACACGCAATTATATTAAGAAATAAATTCATAAGTATTAAGAAGAAGTAAATTCTAGCTACCTTGACTACTTAGCAATAATTAATGATCTTATTAGACTTGTTCTTTTGAACCAATAAAACATGTAAAGTTTCAATCTTATGTAAACATGTTATTGTAGCAGATAGAAAAGAATATGTAACTCCAGAATCAAATAATATTATTACTGGATAAGATGAAAAAGTATGGTACCTGATACTACTTCTCCTGCCAGTTCAGCTTCAACTATATCCATCATTAAAGTCTGACCATGTTTCTTCTTCTTTCCAATATAACATTGTTTTGCTTTTTGTTCCTGTTGGAATTGTGTTATAGGTCTCATCACATTTAAAAGTGGACATTGAATAACATGATGGTCTGGTGATCCACACTTTAGACACCATAAATTAAGTTTTCTACATTTATCTTTAAATGGCTTGGACTTTTACAAAGTTTATAAATAACTAGGCTCTTAAATTATTTTATTTGTGGACGTTTGGGTTGTCCTAGCCACTAATTCCTTGAGTAAGATGAACTAATATCAAAATTTCTCTTTTGGCCTCATGTCTTTAATAATTGTCTATCTTTCAATACCTTTCTTAATCTCAGTCTGTTTCAATTATTTCAGAATATGTCTGACACCTATACGGTGTTGCTTTGCTCTTAAGTTTACTTTCCTTCTATAATCTAGATACCTTGGCTTTCTCAGTAGCCACCATGTAAGGAGCATATCTACTTAGTCTAGTGAATTTAGTTGCATATTCATCCACAATATGTTTTTTCTATTTCAAATATATAAACATTTGTTTTAACTCTATCTACGCTAATTCTGGAAAAATATCTTTTCAAACTGAATATTAAATTCATCACAGGATACTACTCTGTCTGACTCTTCTAGGTACTTTGTACTCCACCAGTTTTTGGACACATCTTCCAACTGAATTTGAACTATTGCTACCTTGTCTTCTAGGCAATTTTTGTGCCCTTTAATTATCCTTCAATTTTCCTCATACATTATCTATCTTCTAAAGGATTCATTTCCAAAAAGCTTCTTTTTATTAAGTTTTTTGAAATCTATATTGGTTCCACTCTTCTGATTAGGAGGTTCTCTAAGTTGCTCTAATACTGATACTAATGTTGTTTGTGTTACACTAGTATGCTAATTATTTATTTTCAAAAGTTGTTGAAATATGTGGAGCATGTCTGATGTGCTTGCCTATGACTAATTATTAAGAGTGGACTAGTAATTATTGAGATAACATATTTCCAAGATAAACAGTAGATGGATAATTTCAATAAACTAACCCGATATGAGAATATGTTACTATTTTCGCAAAAAAAAAAATAATTGACAAAAGAATTAAAAAAATTATATAGAAGAAAAATTGCAAAACACAAGGACATAAAATAACTGCATATTTTATTTACTAAGACAAAATGTGATATAATATACAATATATATACAAACTGATATATATATCTGCTGTTACACAAAACGAAGCTCCAGTAGAAAAAAATCCTTATATCTACACTAAATATACTATTTACTATACAAATAACCTCAGTATACTAGTCACTAATATATATAATAGACCATCCTCATCCTAGTTATGAGGATAGATGCCTCAGAGTGCATAGCCTTTAATCTAGGTAGTGTCCCATTATAACCCTCTACGTATAGGTTTGAATTTTCAGACTATTTCATTCTAATGACTTGATAATATTACCCAATACTCATATCTTAAGGTTCTTTCTATATATTCCTAAGATAGCAAATCTTAGGGTCTAGAGCGTATAACCAAAAATCATAATTAGCAGGCTTATAATCTTCAATAGATTAATCCATAATCCTCAATAGACTAAACCTATATTCCCTGATAGGCTTTGATCTACATCTCTTAATACGTAGACCAAGAGACCTACATTCCTTAAGAGTCTTAGACCTAAATACCTATATAGGCTAGACCTACATGTGCTACCACTAAAAGACGTGTCACACACTGCTGCCAGAATACGGCTAGCCTAGTACGTAACAAATATTTTTTTTGCTATGTGCCAAACAAATACACATGTATTTATATCATGATTATCGATTGTAAAGTTCTAGGATAAAAGTATGGATAACACTAAACCATTGTTAAACTGAGAATATTTTATATTATAAACAAAAATCATCCATAATTATATCTCACAAGTCTAGTTTCTGACTTAAAAGGTAATACACATAAAAAAAGACTATACTACTGCACAAAATAAAACAGTAGTTCTACCCTCTGCCTGCACTACTCTTCAGACTCATCTAGCCTATATAGAGGTAGTGTCTCTTTCTTAGCTATGCCTTCATCTAGTAAACAAATACTAGGTCATCAAAGACATGCAAGTACTCAATTCAAAAATGATAATATAAATAAAGTAAAAATATATAATTAAGATTGTAAATTCATGATCTTCAATTCAGATCAGTGGCGTAGCCAGGATTTAGGTACATGGGTCAAAATCGACTAGTAAATTTTTAATCAAAAAAATTATAAAAATACAAAGAAAACTAATAGCAGAAGTTAGTTGCAAATATGTCTATCACAAAGACATTAAAATAGTTGCATTATATCGTAAGTCATAACCGAAAAAAATTGTTTACAATAATTTTCTACGAGACTTCATATTTTAAAAATATTGTACTTGCTACAATAATTTAATAAAATCAATTAGATCATGAATCAGTTGGAGGCCATCTAATTTAGGGCATGAATCAATTATAGGCCATCTAATTTAGGACATAAATCAAATAAGTGCCATCTAATTTAGGGTATGAATCAATTATAAATTATTTTAAAAAAATTAGGACATAAATTAATTAGATGTGTTACCTGAAACCGAGAGGAAAGAGTGTCAGGCCCCACTCCTAAAATTCATAGGACTAGAAATACGTGAGCATGCCACCCGTATGTATATGGCAACTCCAATATATGGAAACCATAACACATACATACGTTGTATTATGAATAATAATTCACAAGTGGTATATAATATCATAAGTAACAGGCAATACTAATCTCATCCACATAACCAAATAGAAATAAATAACCAAATATGATAACCAAGCATGAAATAGTCGAGAAGAAGTAATAGTTGGGTGGAGACAAATCCACTACCAAACGAATATGAAAGAAAATATAGTAAGTACATCATTTGATGACCAGAGAGGCTCGAAGGGATGACCTTCTCGAAAGAGAAAGAAGTAGCAGGTCCTGGTCCGTGCTCCTGTAAATAGTCATGATCGTCTACACCTGGAAAAGGACCAGGTCCTCGGAGGGACGGAACAAGATACATAGAAATATGCCAAAATTACAGTAAACAAACATGCAAGAGAGAAAAGAAAATAACCATAAAAAATGGTAAAACTTTGACAATACGATGTCTAAGAGGGTGGCATGCCATAAGAACAACGGTATCAGTCGTGGCTATAGGTAAATCGGGTAATAGGAATCGCAGTCCGGTGAGGCACTAACAATCATATCACTAGTCTCAATCATAGCCCGGTGAGGCGCTAACGTGTCAAGATTTATTCACAATAGCCAATGCATAATAACGATATCCTCGTCTAGGGAACTAAGGAATCAAGTCAAATCAGTCAAGGCAAGGTTATGGACTAATATCAAGTCAAGTTTAATATGGGGCCACAATATCTTGTCTATTCGTACGCATAGGGTGGAGCATATATCATATACGTGACGAGAAAGTAGAGACGAGCAGCATACATGGAAGAAAAATAATATACGTGCACGTAAAACAAGAAAATAAGACTAGAGCATCATGTGATAAATCAAATATGACAAAGTGCATCCAGAAACTATATACGACAAGAAAATAATAACTGAAAATAAAAGTATGCAAATATTGTACAAGAGTTAGCAATGTATCTTTCATGTTCCAAAAAAGAATGAAGTCGCAACTCAAGACGTCGTCCGATCTATCCGTCATATAAATTAAACAAGTTAGATCTACAAAAGTGGTTGGATAGATTTTTTAGTCTAATCTATTTAAGTTATGAATAAATCAACCTATAATACTATTTTAATCATTAATACTAAAATTTTAGTAATTTCTGGAATTTATAACTAATATATTTATTTTTTACGAATTTTGGGACCCGTGGCACGTTCATGGCAATCCGTTGACTGAAAAGTCAATCAACAAAAAACTAAGATTTTTGTGTACAATTCTATAGATTTTAGCGATATATAGTGCTGGAATTGACGGTTTTACTAAATCTCGAACCGATAAAGAATTATCGTCCATATGGTGCACAGATGATAGTTTTCGGTAGTTTTCTAATTGCTTCTAGATTGTACAAATTTTCCAAAATAGTAAACTAGGATATTTAATTCTGAGAAAATATATGTTATATTTCATCATATCAGCTTTTCAAAACTTTAAACGGATCATGATTCCGAGCTCGGGATCTCCAAAAATCTCAAAAATACCAAAATATGTCAGATTTTGGATGACTGGCACTCCACGAATTTTTCAGAAATTTAAGTTCAGAATTTATGAAAATAAATTAGATATTCAGAAACTATACCTCAAGATGGTTCTAAAATAAGAAACGGGAATGTACTTAGAATCCGGAGCTAGAAGTTATGGCCTTGCGAAGATCGAAACCCTTGATGAACTCTCCTTAACCCTCTCTCTCTATATATAATTAAATTCGGAAAAAGAAACCCTAGTATATATATATATATATATATATATATATATATATATATATATATATATATATATATATATAGTAGGCTAAACTGCGACCTGGAAACTCTCCACGTGGCGGCATCTAGGCGAATACCGCCCAGATCAAACGGTACAAGATGCGACCGGCTTGGAGCCCGAGCTCGGCTGGCTTGAGATTCTCAGTCCGGCTCGGACTCATATTTGCACCCACCATTAACCTTATGAGGCTGACAGGTGGGCCCGAATGCTGACTGGGTAAGCTGACTTTGCTGCTGACTGTGTAAATATTTATTTTATTGCAGAAATTTATTTTTTAATTAGTTTTAACCTAATTAACCCCAAATAAATATGTAAAAATATCATAAATTTTATAAAAATTCTAAAAAAATGTAAAATAATATTATAAACCCTAGAAAAATACTTGAGAATATTTTATGGTCATAGGCTTCTACAGTAAATTCTAAAAGTCCTAGAAAATACTTAGGGCCATAATATTATAAACCCTAGATGAACTCTCCTTAACCCTCTCTCTCTTTATGGGCTAGCTGTTGTTGCATTTTTTGTTTCTTTTTGGCTCACCTGCTGCTGTGTTTGGTTTTTGCCGTGTCATGAGTGGGGTCACACGGACACATGACTTTTGACTACTACTTAAAATGCTTCACTACTTCACTCAAAGGACAATGGTTCACACTTAATTTGCTACTTCACTCACTTGGTCCGGGTGGCTCATGGCTCCACATACACAAAAATTCTAGTGATATTTTTTCCAGCGGGGTCATATGACCCAACTGGCCATCCTCTCCCTCCACCAATGATTCATATAGGAATATAAAGTGATTAAACCTTAATGACGTATTATATGTTTACTCAAAATAAGAATCTACTATTATCTAAATTCTAATTATTCATTAGTGTCCAAACTTTTCTTATAGCCTAAAAGTCACTACCACAATCATAATACAATTTTACCTATATGATGATATAATTTAGAGAATAATCTTTGGATCTCACACTTGACTAGTTTGTCGATAGTAATTCTATTTACCCGGGATTAGGTTATGACAATATAACACGACGTTTAGGTTCTGACCTCTCACGTTGTAAGGCAGGAATAAAATATACCATTTATACATAATCAAAATTTTAAATCAAAATTGATACATACGGGAAATATACGTGCCTTGTTAGTGAGCTAAGCTCCAACATGCTTCTTTCACAAGGCCTTGTGACTGAGGCGACCAGAATTGATAAGCTTTTGTGTTATTTATATTGCAAAAATTTTATATGGTATGATTTATTTTGTTCTCCTCCACCCATTGCTCTATTTTACTATCAAAAGCAATTCCTAGTTCTATTTTTTTATTAAATCTGTCATTTCCTAACTCAATTAAGTATTCGATCTATGTATCGTAGGTATCACGTGAATATGAAAATACTATTCAACATAAAATTTTCATCCATTAGAATAATACATGTAAGTATCATTATACACACAAAATATTACGTAATACAATAATACATCTCAACTTGATCATATTCTATCAAATAAAGTACGACATGATATATATCTTAATCTATGTAGAAAGTATCACGTAGTACGAGTATACAACTCAAACTAATATTCTATCTACTGGAACAAGATATGTACAATTGGTTATATATTTGTTACGCTTGCATGTCAGTGTGTCTTTGTCTTAAGAATCCAAAACATAGATGGTTCGAACCCAAGATATATTCAAAGTTATAGAGAGACTATATCTAATAGATATATGACTAACTAAGTTAGGGTTTAGTACAACCAAAAATCATTGATCTTCAAATTTTGGTTATCTTCTAAAATTCTCAGAAATTTTGACACAATCTCCTTCGTATTTTGAGCTCTAACAATTTTACACACATTATATATAACAATCCGAAGCAACTCTTCTTAGAATTCTCCCTGGCTTAAGACCCCTTGGTAGAACAACTCACACCAGACACACGCAGTTATATCAAGCAAAAAATACATAAGTATTACGGAGAAGTAAATTTTTCTTACCTTGACTACTTAGCAATAATTATTGATCTTGTTAGACTTGTTCTTTCGAACCAATAAAATACATAAATAAAAATATATAAAGTTAAAAATGAACTTAACTACAAGATAATGCTTGAACCAATAGTACGATCACATATACACAAATGTTAATCAAGTTAATATTTTTATAAGATATTGATCATTTTATTCATTCAAGCATCAATAAACCTCATAATATAAAATAATTCTTATAATACAATTTTTTATACTTATCAAGTATAAGTAAGTAACTTTAGAATTCAATACTAAGCCTCAAAACAGACTTTCCATCGATATGAAATAAATTCCTATTGATCATAATCTATGGACAAGCTGCCCGCACAGCTCTCAAAACTACCATAGGAAAACCAATAATAGGGTACATAAGCTCATTAATGGATACAAGTACTCGCACCACATACATGATACCATATCGACACATGATATACAAAATAAGAAATACATATACACATAGGGAAGATCAGTATCACTTTGATGTTATAACCTCTAACGTTGATGTTATAACCTTTACCTTTGAAATTATTATCTCATGGGTGAGATAACTTGTAATTTGCTAAACATTGATGGTTTAGCTAGTACTTCATTATTCTTTGTAGAGCAACATTGAATTGTAATCTGATGACAACAAACCCCTATTGCTGGAGGTACGACAATATCTTGGGTGCATACTTCATTGGGCTTTGTGCGTAGATGTTCTCAAAGATCAAAGCTCAAATGATCCTTCATCGAGTATTTGAGCCTTTGAGGTACTGGAACAGTACTTCCTATGGGAGGTTGGCTTCCCGCAGGAGAAAATCCTCTAGCATGAATTTTTGTTTGCAATAGGTCTTCAAGCATGAGGCCTCTTTGTGGGAAAATATTTTTTCACAATAGTAGCACAACAATCAGAACTGTAAGGAGAACCATCATTCATGCGGGAAGCACCCACCACTGGAGGAGCAACAATAACAGCTCTAGAGTTTACAGCATTTAAAATTAAACATTGGAGTAGAAATATCCATGGGAAGCTTCTTGTCGTGGGAAGATAAAACTTTAAAAGTGTTGGGAAATTAATTTTTATACGAGCAGTTGTATTTCCTTGCATGGGAGCTTGATTTGTTCTTATTCCTGCAGGAGCTTCTGTTATCATGAGGGAATTCCTTATTTGTTCAGAGGTTATTCTGGACCATAATATCATTTTCTATGTCATGGAGCCACTTTTCCAACTAGATAATTGTTTTGCCCATAGTTGATTATGGACAACAGTATTTTGAGACTTAATATCGCGAGAGGCGAACTTCTCGCGGGCAGCAGCATTGCAATAGCATCTAGTGCTATGCAAGCAAGTGTTACGACTATCTTTGGTATCATATTAAATTCCTTTACCCAGACGATCGTAAGACTTGCTTATAATATCGTGTTGAGCTACGACATTACGTAACAACTTCTTTGGCAAGCGAGACTCGACTTTGGCTTTGTTTAATATGGCGTCCACCGACTCGTGAACGTTGAAGCGATCCTTGGAAATTACCAAGGGTATGACTTCCTCCTCGACGTTCATAATATATTGGCCTTTGTTGACGATGGTAGCGGGATATTTGGTGCCAGATTTGGGTAGCTATACTTTACGTACAGTTAAAGAAGCAACCTTTGCTACTTGGCTCCGTCGATGGGAGATCTTTCTTTGTCGGCATGTTGAGGATGGACTAGAATAGCCTTTGGAGATCATTCCTAGAACTTTGTTAGTCGAACTCGATGAACAAAGAGTCAACAGTAGATCCTATCATATTGACGTCAAATTATGCCATAACATTTACGTAAGTAGAGTGTCATCCCAACATAGTCGCTATTTTATTTTTGAATAGTAAAGGAAGTTATAACTACTTCCAATGAAATATTTATAACTTTTTTATTATAAAGAATTTTTGTTACAATGAATGTAAAAACAAGAAATTTCTAAGTACAAGTTGAGATTTTAGAAAATATATCTATGGAGGTCGAACCGATGTGTGATTCCATTGCTACGTTGATGATCTGATGAACCTTCAGAAGCTCTCAATGCACTCCAACACTATTGGGCAGAGTGTTTTCTAAAAAGGATGCTTAGGATGCTTTTGCTCAAGTGTGCATATGTTGTGTGTGTTGGTAAGCATAAAAATTGAGACTATTTATAGAAAAAATAGATAACTGTTGGATTCCTTTGGGAAGCACAATACTATGGGAAAAGATTGCTCTTGGGAAGCACTATCCCGCAATTATAGGGTTCATAAGGAGTTAGTTAGACTACGTTCACACAGGGCTCAATAAGATGCTGCTACGTGGTCCCACGTTCTCGTGACTTGCAAGGAGATTTAGCCGCATGATAACGGTTATGAGGGAACTTCAGTACAGTCCCGCGCGGATGAAACCACATTCTACCATGTAGCATTCTGCTGTTGTAGTTGCACAACCCACGCCGAGCATGATTTGATAGCTATCTAAAGAGCCTCCTTAAATTCCATAAGATTCTCCATATTCTCTGTGTATTATGACATCGATCTTTGTGCATACGGTGTATTAAATGCGATCATATAGTCCATGGGGAGAAATCTCTCGTGGTGAGCACCTTTATGCTTGGGGGATACCCTCATAGAAAAATCCCTTTCGCTGGAGGGAAGCTCCTTTGGGAAAACTCTTCTTGCTGGAAGAAGCTTCCTACGGGGAATCTTCTTTTGCTGAGGAGTGGCCCACGTGGGAGAGGGGATTCTTGTATAAAATTTTATCACACGAGAAAGACATTTTTGCGGGAATGTTGTTCTCGTCGGAGGAAGTTTCTCGCAAGAGGTTTATACTTGGTGACTATTTTATACTTCTATATTAAGCCCTACTAGAAGTCCTGAATTATAAGCGCTTGTACTTCAATACTAGTTATCCCTATTTCTCCTAGGCTTAAATCAATTCCGTGGTCTCGGTAACGACCAATAAACTAAAATCTTGTGTACAAGTTGTCTATGATCATGTATGCATATGCAACATAACTATTAAACATAACATGTATGATAACAAAAACTTGAATTAACTATGTAATATATATATATATATATATATATATATATATATATATATATATTCTATTTTAGATTTCTACGTTCCGCGAGCCATCGCTTGTAATTCTATATTTTCCAGTCCAGGAGTTTCTACACTTGTCTACTTTCCAATTCAAGGATTTCCATTCTGGCAACTCAATGGTCCCAAACATTTTTTCACAATTCCATTTATTTATGATAACACTACAATATTCCATATTTCTATATATAAAATTAACATTAATAAAGATTACTTTTCTTTTATCTTGGTTCTTTTACTTTAATATTAAGAATCTTATAGAACATAGGAACAAGGACTACGAAATTTTTTGTTAGTCCTGAGACTTAATCAAAAGATGGCAGAATAGTGACAGAAATAGAGGTTCACACAAGCTTCACATTCTACCATCTGTTTGATCATAAAGTTGTAGTCGAGATCAGAGGTTCACACAAAAGTTTTCTCTCTAACTATCCTCGTTTCCAACGAAGAACAACTATACTATATCTCGATTACAACTTACAAACTAGATTAGAATAATCAAAAATAAAACTATCATTCTTCCTTGCAAATGCAGTTATAATTTAGACAGAACGTAATACAACTTAGCAGAAGAGAAGTAGAAGAAGAAGATCGGATCTCTGATTACTAGGGTGATGAAGATCACCGTTGCTCAAAGCAAGATTTATCCCACACAATCTGCTCCCATGAATCAACAAGTTCTCACAGAACTTCTAGAATCGTTGTCACCTAATTTCTGGACTCGCACGAATTCCTTTGGACTTCAATGGAGGCAGCTGTAACTACCACTTTTCTAGATAGAAATATTTTTGGCATTTTATATATTTATTATTATTATATTTTATTTTCATAATAATGGGTATTATATATATAAATATTTGTTATATTTGAAGGGTTAGTTATTAACCATTAGTTATTGTAAGTGAACCTAAGTGAACTCAAATAGACTTGTCATGACCCATTGGTTCAACCAATTAGATTAGCCGTGACTTGATTAATTAATTTGGTTAGAATGGATAGAATATTCCCTTTCATTAGGAATAAAAACTTTTTCCTTAATTAAATATTCTTCATAACATCTAATAGGGGACAATAGGGGGATTATACAATGCTTGAGACCCAAGTAGGAAGGGGCCATCCCTAATATAGGAAGAAAGAGAATCTCATCATTCCATTATTCTATTTATTTTATTTCTTATGAACCCTTAAATTGTTCTTCCCTAAATTTATTTATTCCTCCACCAAATTTTACCCAAACCACTTTAATTTATTCTCATTCTCATAATCAGGGAGGCCTAGGAGCTTGGAAAGCAAGAAGAACCATTCAAGGAGAGCTAATTAGGAGGAATTGTGTCCTCTTGTGTCCATTTGGAAGAGTTCATTAGAAATTTATCTCCCAATAGGTAAAATTCCTATTTCCCTAGCAATTTCTATTCTAATTGTTATAATAGACCAATAGAAACCATCCCATGGCTAAGGACTACCTATAGGAAGAAGAACTATATTCTTATGAGGCCTATTGTCATAGTTACATTGACTTTTATGGCCAAATTGGAGAAATTTGAGTTTGGGCCATTAGATGTTTGATGGAATATTTCTCTAGCAATTTTAGAGTGAGTTGCATGATTCGGAAGGGCGTACATGTCCACAAATGGATACAGTGAGTGCGTATCTTGATATGTCATGATACGGTGTCGTAGGAGAAGTATTTGCATGGGTAGTGAGCTCTAGCATACCAATTTTCATCTATGATATTTAAATAGCTAATATATGTATTATATATACTATATTTAATATATTGGTTGTGTTCATGGGGTTTTGGGAGTGTATCGTGGTGTTGTGAGTGCGTATCGCAAGCGTATCAAGAGCTACGTATATTTAAATATAGGTATTGATGTATGGGTGTTCATCTAGAATTGTATTAGAGGGTGTGATGCAGTTGTCATGACCCACACCCGGTGTAGGGATGCAAGTAGTGAACAACACCCAGCCTACGCCGCAACATCGATGGTAGAATATTGTTTGGATAATCTATCTATCTAACAATCAAGATATAAATATGCCACCAATGTGACATGAATACTCAATCACAGATCTATAAGATGGAATAACGCACGAATATGATAAGAGAACAGAGGAGTCACAATATAACTCACAAGACCAAAATAATATGCAATGAGTCAAAGAAATACTAATAACTGAGCTGGAGACAAATCCAGTATAAAAGGAATCTAACTACAAAGCTACGAGTCATGGGTCTTCTGTCTCAGTCGGGATGAGACCCTCATGAGCCAAGGTCTCTGGTTTTAAGCCAACCACGTCTTGAGGCCCGTAGTGAGTGGGTGTAAACCCACTCACTCAAAATAGGTATTTTGTATGTATTTTATATTATTATTTATTATAGATTATTTTAAATATTGAATTTCTTTAGAGTATTCTCTTAGTTAATTAGAAAATAAATTTTTGATATATTTACTTATATAAATATTTACTTAGAATCATTTTTAGACTATTTTAGATTTTTGGAGATTTTTCTAGAATTATTTGGGTAATTAAAACATAGAAAACGTAAATTTTTAGAACTTTTATGATTTACTATGAGACCATACTTGCATATTGTTCCTACCAAATATTTAATTTAGAATTAAAATATTTAATTATATTTTTCTGTAATTTATTTAGAATTTTAAGAAATTTATTTGGATTTTTGAAATTATTTAGGATTTATTTGGTTATATATAGTCTTAATATTAGATAGATGCTAATTCAGTGTTAATAGATATTAATAAGATTATATATAAATTATTTGTATTATCTTTAATTCTATTTAAGATTACAAATTATTGAGATAAACTCAAAGTCTATTTTAAATTAATTCAAATCATGAGCCTACTAGGAAAGCAACTTCATGCATATCCTATCCTTATTTGAACTTATCATAATCCTATCCAAATTTGCCAATTCTAGTCATATTCAAATAAATAGTGTCCACCATTATAAATACCTCATCCTTCATATTTTTCTTCTCCAAATTTTCCTCTTTTTCGTTAAAAAACAGTCAAAATTCGTCATAAATTCAGCCTCATTTTTTAGTAGTTATGACGACTTAAAAAATGATATCTCCTAGCTCCGGACTCCAAACGCGCTCCAAGTTTTTTTTTAGAACTATATCAAGGTTAGTTTTCTGAATATATAAATTATTCTAATAATTTATGAACCTACTTTTCTAGAAAATTCTAAAAGTGTCAGTTGTCCAAAATCTGACCCATTTTGTATTTTTGAGATTACGGGAGATACCGAACTCGGAATTATGAACCGTTTGAAGTTTCGGAAATTTGACATGATAAAATTTCATAAAATTATTTTTTAAGAATTTAACATGTAAGTTTAATCTACTGTAAATTTGTGCAACGTAGACGTAAATAGAAAATTACCAAAAAACTGTCATCAGTTCGCCCTTGTGGCCATAACTCTTTACCGACTTGTGATTTTACGAAACCGTCGATTCCAACATTCATGTAGCACTAAAATCTATAGAATTTTATACACAAATCCATGATTTGAGTTGGTTAACTTATTGGTCAACGGATTGTCTCGATTTGCGTGTCACGGATCACAAATCCGTAAAGTTGACTTTCTTTGGACCAAAATTTGGATTTAACAATAAAATTAGATTATAATAAGATTAAAACACTATTTTAGGTTATTTTATTCATAATTAAAATAGATTAAAATGGAGGAACCTATTCACCTACTTTTGTAACATAACTTGTTTAATTTATGTGACGGGTAGATCGGACGACGCCTTGAGTTGAGACTTCATTCTTTTTCAGACCAGGCAAGGTACCTTGCTAAATTGCTTACAGTACTTTGCATGCTTATTATATTTTTATATATTTATTGCATGTGTGTTTTCTTTCAGTCATAATCATATACTATATATATGTTGACACACACTTGACACATAGTATCATGGGAGGGTAGGACAATCAGTAGACGTATGGGCTATAACCACTTTGGTAAACCGTAGTAACTAGCACACACTATGGTAGTTGTGTCTGATGGTCGCTACCCTCGCGGTATGTCGGCTGATGGTGTCACGATAGTCGCTACCCTCGCAGTATGACGGTTGATGATGTTCTAGACGTGTGTGTGAGTTATGAGATTAGATAGAGTAGCCTGTCCCTACCCATACGTCAAAAAGTTGGCCTCATTATGCATTCATATAGATTGTCTTGTACAGCGTACTTATATATTTTCTACCTATTATGCATGTTTACTATATTCAAATTGGCATGCTTCTATGTATCTTCACTACCAGAAAAAATTAAATTAGAGATGCCCAAAAACATCGCTAAATGACAAAAAAATGTCGTTAAACACGTTTAGCGACGTAATTAGCGACGTTTTAACGCAGTCAGAAAAAACCAAGTCGTTGAAAGGAAAAACGTCGCTAAACGTCGCTATGCCGACGTTTTTTAGCGACTTTATTGAGTCGCTAAATGTAGCGACGTTTAGCGACGCCGCATCACGAAATAGCGACGTTTATTAAAGTCGCTAAACGTCGCTAAGTAGCGACTTATATAGCGACATAATAGCGACGTCTTTAATGACCTGGCAGTACTGCCATGTCAGCCATTTGCGACGTACAGCGACATATTTAGCAACGTTTAGCGACGTCGTTAGCGACGGCTAATGACACGTAGCTAAGTAGCGACTTATTTAGCGACTTATAAAAATGTCGCTAGACGTCGCTAAACGTCGCTAAATTTACAAAAAAGTAAAAAAAAACCTGAATTGTTCCAAACTATTATTCCTGCAATTTATAAATTTCTAATTAAAAATAGACCCGGAGCAACCCTCCGTTGAATTCTATGGGTTCGTCGACCCCTTCGTTGGAACACTCAACACTGGATTAACAATATTTAATATGAATAAAAGTATCACAGTCATACAATTAATACACACAAATATTATAGACAGACAATAAAAGTATCACAGTCATAAAAGTATCATAGTATCACAGTCACACAAAATGGGCATAAACAGCATCACAAAATACATAATATATAAGTATCAGAGTATTACAGTAACATAAAATGCATAATATATAAGTATATGAAACATCATAGTATCAATCTCGAGAATTTCCAAAATGGGACAGATACCAGTCCCTCAAATACTGCGCATAAACAGCGTTTATGTTATCAAGATCCGCTATGGGTGCTGGGTGACTGGAACTCCCCGTCTGAGATACAGCCGCGATAGGTTCTGGGTGACTAGAACTCCCCGTCTGAGATACAGCAGGTGGTATCTCTTCCTCCTTAACAGTAGGAGGCATCACTTCCTCCTTAACAGTAGGAGGTGTCGCTCTCTTGGGTGCCATCTCGTAAGATAGATGAAAACAAAGAATTAGTTATTGGACCGGAACGGAAAAATTAGATAACTCACAAAGAATTAGCTGTTTGTTGCAGTATAATAATGATACCATAATATCTTATTTATATCCTACGTGTCACAAAATAAAATGACCGATTTAATGAACTAGTTTGAAAATATGATCCAATATTAAATTATATAATTGTAATTGAAATTAAAATTGAATTATGAGATTTGGATGATAAAGATTAAAGTAAAGAGTAGTATATGAGGGCATTTTATGAACGTGAATAATGATACACAAAAGAAATTGCAAAGAATTTAGTAGGAAAAGAAAATTTGGAAATGTTATTCTCATTCCAAGTGCACTATGCTATGCCTCCCAATACTGTCGGACAAAACGAAATAAAGAATGGAATCAAGTTACTTGATTTTTGAGGTCAAATTACTTAGCTGGACTCGAGTCATTGTTCCTGAATGCTGCATGACTCCCAAAGTATCGATACTTTAATCCTCGTATGTACCGTTCTTTCTTTTTCTTTTTCTTTTCTCTCCCTTTTTTATTCTCCCACTACTTCTTTTATATATATCAATAATGCTAAGTTTACTATCAAATGCTTACAACCTTCTTGTAACCCTTTCACCTCCACCTCTCTCCCAATAAACGATCGTCATGCATGCTTAAAAAAATATTAATCACCCAAAAATTGGAACCTATTCTACTATTCTTCTATGTAAATAATGTAAAATGAAAGAAAAAAAAGCAGTATAAACATTATATACATTACTGATTCCATTGGTTGTCCAAAAAATAAAAATTGATTCAAGAAAGCATTTTCTGTTTAATTTTAGAATTTTAGAGACTCCATTTGAAAATTTGGAAGGTTTGACAGACCAAAGTATTAGGTGGGACTCTTGAGAGTCTGTCTCTTACATAGATCACAACAAATGAATTTATATTGATTAGGAAAATGAACTTCTAGAGGGATTGCATTCCTAGAGTTTCCAAACTCAAGAAACCATCACCTCCACTATAATACAAGAGGAGAGGACTGGTCAAAAAACAGTGTCCAGGCCTTGTAGGTAGGAAGTGATGTGGTAATATTTTTTCTTCTGATCCTCAAAAGCGAGAATAGAACTTTTATTAAGGGACCTTGTTAGTATGGATATTCCTCTAGGAGACTAGAATAAGAGAAAATCCTATTAATAATGTCATTGAAAACTTTAATGTGACACCATAAACCTAACCCCTACTCAAAAACCCTAAACCTAACCCTAACCCTAACCCCAGGTCAAAAAACTTAACCCTAACCCTAACCCTAATTTGCTGTGTGTGTGTGTGTGTGTCTGCGTCTGTGTGTGTGTGTCGTGTGTGTGTGTCGTGTGTGTGTCTGCGTCTGTGTGTGTGTCGTGTATGTGTGTCGTGTGTGTGTGTCTGCGTCTGTGTGTGTGTGTGTCGTGTGTGTCTGTCAGTGTCTGTGTGCTCATGTCGTGTCTGTGTGCGTGTGTCGTGTCTGTCAAGTGTGTCTTGTGTCAGTGTCATATGAGAGAGAGAGAGAGAGAGATTACCTAGAGCTCGAGGAGGAGGAGGGGGATACCGGAGTAGCCGCAGCCGTGGAGACCCGGTCGCCGGAGAGGGGGGAGTGGGGGAAATCGAAATGTTTCGAAATTTTTGACAGATGGAGAAAAGAAAATTGAGCCCTAATTAACCAAAATTTAGCGACGTTTAGCGACGTCAAATAAAAACGTCGCTAAAAAAATTAGCGACGCCAAAGACGTCGCTAAATACGTTGCTAAATATTTTTGATAGATACGTCGCTAATTACGACGCTAAACGTCGCTAAATCAGATATATTAGCGACCTTAATTGAACTTATAGCGACTATTCTTTTAAAATCTTAATAAAAGTCGCTAAACGTCGCTAAATGTCGTCATTTAGCGACGCCTAGCGACGATTTTACGGAGTCGCTAATATAGCAACGTTTTAACTAGGAGTCGCTAAAATACGTCGCTAATACCGCTTATTCTAGTAGTGCTTGTTACGTCCCTCTGAGGACATGGTCCTTTTTCAGGTGTAGATGATCTTGACTATTCGCAGGAGCACATATCAGGACTTGCTACTTATCTCTTTCGATAAGGTCTTCTCTTTGAGTCTCATTGTTCATTAGATGTACTTATGTAGTTTCTCTTATATTCTAGTTTGGCAGTGGATTTGTTTCCACCCGACTATCATTCTTTAATACTTCATATTAAGATTTAGTTATAATTGATTGGTTATTTGATTCTGTGGATGAGATCTAGTTATGCCCTGTGACTTGTGATAATATATATACCACATGTGAGTTATTATTCATACTACGGCGTACGTGTGTATTATGGTATCCATATATTAGAGTTGCCATATACATATGGCTGGCATGCTTACGTATCCCTAGTCCTACGTATTTTGGGATTGGGACGTGACAGTGGAGGTACCACTCCTCAGTGTCATCTGGAAAAAAAATATCCAGTAAGGAAATGAGCAAAGTACATATCTAACATCAGTTCTAATAAATAATATAAACTATGTAACAATAAATATATGTGAATATACAAGATGCAATATACAGATACAAGAGAGATGCAATAAAGGAAATACTGGAAATAAATACAAGAAATGAGCAATATAGAAATGAACAAGAAATACTAATACTAAGTTAGTGAGTACCAGCTTTAACATGTGATCGGCTTGGGAACTTGCACAAGGTTAATGGCCTGGTTAATCATACGTGTGGTGTATGATCAACACTCACAAGGAAAAAGACATGCACAAGAGGGTATGATCACATATCTACACTAAATACACTCCTATCCCGAATGGTATAGTATATCCAACCATGGTGCATAATGATACGGGTTTCCACAAGAAGGGCGCCAATCTTCTCATGAACCAATGTCTGTATTTATATAAGAAGAACAAGGAAACAAGGCTTGTAGAAGATACACCATAAATACCAAGGAATAATATCTCATGACGAGATTCAGATATACCAATCCGTATAACCATTGTGTCAAAAAATCAAGGATATCTGCACTAGATACAAAAGACATAGAGGATATCATAAATAAGAAACTATCAAAGAATGTACTCGTCTGAAATCCAGTGAACAATATCAAAGATGTCTGGTACGGTGCCTCGAAGAGCTAAATATAAAATATTACATCAATACAAGGTTTTGGAATAAAAATAAGTTAAACTAGTCAACTTCTAGGTCATAAAGCCATTTCTAAGTCAAAATAGTCAAACTAGGTCAACTATAGGTCAAACTAGTCAAACTTGGTAAAACTAGCTATTTCTAGGTTGTATGAGTCTATCTCTAGGAAATTGGGTCCATACACTATATAACTAGGCCATACTAGCTATACTAGCTATACTAGGATACTAGAAAACCAACGAGATACCGTATCCTAAGATACACAATTTATTAGATATAAAAATATTATAATATGTATATACAATTAACAATATATGATATTCCTAACTAAATTAATGTTAAGTGGATACCTTGGCTTTGAACCAAAAGCGGTATCACACCACCTACACACTCATCTTGATGTTCAAACCCAATACCTTGAGAAAAATCTAATACCTTGACATTACCTTGGTATCTCAAGGTAATTCAATATCTAATATATAACTAATACCTATACACCTCACTATACATTAATATGTATTTAACTTATGACAATACCATACTAAACTACTATACTAACATACCCCTTCGAATATTCAATATTCGTACCTAAGATGCCTCACTCTCATTACCTTGGTGTATCTCAAGGTAATCTAGAAATACTACTAACCAATGCTAACTAGTATTCATCTACATATATATATATCTCCATATATATATATATATATATATATATATATATATATATATATATATATATAAAACTAGTTACCTATACAACTTACTGACTTCAGCTATAAGTCAAGGCTAACCTCCATTTCAAGTTAATATCATGAAGTTGCTGCTCTAGCTGCTCTTGTTGTTGCTATTGTTGTTGCTGTTGCTGCTGCTGCTGCTCTAGTTGCAGTTGATGCCCTTGCTATTGCTGATGCAGCTGTTGTTGCTAGTGCTACTGTAGTTGCTGTTGCTGCTGCCTTCTTGCTGCTGATGTTGCATCTCCTTGCTGTTGCAGCAACCCGACCCCCTAGCACACACACACACACACACCCCTATACACACATACACTTATCCATATATGTATATATATATATATATATATATATATATATATATATATATATATATATATATATATATATATATATATATATATATATATATATATATATCTATAGTGTTATTTAGATATGTATATATAGATATATATTTATGTATATATATAGATATATATATATAAAAACAAAATATCACTATACATATATATACACATAACCATACAATTATAACACTCTAATAGCTATAACCAAGTTATATTGAATTGAAATGCAAGAAAATAAATACGTGGAGTGCATCACACCCGTATCACACTAAATATATGATACGCTTGCGATACGGCTCCACCACACAACCAATTATATCCCAACAAACACGAGCAAGTCTAAAATAATAATTACGAACAATACAGCTAACTACTCATCTACGTATCCGTGTCAAAATATGAAATGCTCAAACCCCCATGTCAGACAAAAACCTTAAATTAATCAGTATCTCCAAATTGTCGGGATACAGCCTACACGTATCCAATTATGGATACGACATTAGACACACACAATCAAACACATATTAATTTGGTCTAATTGACCAATTGACAGACACAAGATTGACACAAAATACCACATAACTTTCTCCATAGGCCTCCTATGAACCTAATTCCAATTTCTATGGGTAGTCTTAGCATATGGGATAGTTCTTAATAATTAAAACAAAGATTTATAGTCTAGTTAGAGAGAGAAAAAAACTAAATTGTACCTATTGGGAGATAAATTTCCAATAAAATCTCCAAATTAAGTAAAAAGAGCCTCCAACTTGTAGATCCATGCTCCTCCTTATAGATCATTGGTTTCTCCTTATAGATTATTGCTTTAATAGCCTCCAATGATGATTAAAGAAGGAATTGGAAAGAAATTTTGGTAGAATTTGATGTGGGAATGAAAAAATTTGGAAGAGGAAATTCTAGATCAAGATTTGAAATAAAAATGAAGAGAGAAACTTTCCCTCCATATAATAATAGGTCGGCCACTATCCCCCCTCCCTAAGCTACTATGCAATGTCTAAAATACCCCTTGGGGTTTCTCATGAAAAAATAATTAAGGAAGGAAGGTTCTAGTCTAATTGGTTTAACTTAATTAATCATCCTCCTAATGAATGGGCTTCTTATTGGGCTCAATTCTAGCTAGAATTAAATGTTGGTCCATGGATCTAATCTAAACTAGTTAGGTCCACTAACACAAGTCCAAAATAAAATACTAACATCTAACAAAAGATAAATAATATCATAAATAATTATACCACATGCACAATATTTAATTAATTATGAAATGACCAAAATACCCTTTTCTAAAAAATATGGTAGTGACAGTAGTAGAATATTAGAGTGTGTTTCCATGTCTGTGATGAGTTGTATATGATAGTGTGCATTAGTAAAGAACAGGGGGTCTTGGGTAGGAGTATCCAGGTTGCACTACAACTGGGTTATGTGCAATTTGGGGAAGGGTGCAAGTCTGTATTAGGAAGAGGGTTTGGGTTAAGTGTTGGAATCTGCAGGTGAAGCAATACAGCAATAGGAGCAATATCTTGTGTGCTCATGTGTGTGTATTGAAGTATTTGGAGAGAGAGGGTAAAACTTTAGCTCATTGTGAGAATTCCACTACCTGGGACAGACAGTGCAGTTGGGTTATGGTTCAGCAGTGTTGAGGGGCTTACCTGGGTCTTTAATAACAACAAGTTGCTGTGAACTTGTAGCAGCACTGGTGTGACTTGAGGCAGCAGATAGAGATCTGCAGTGAGTTGGAGACAGGCCAGGTAGGGCTCGGGTATGGGCATCAGCAGACAGTGTTGGGGGCTGGTGTTGTAGCTGTTGCTTAAGTATGGTTGTAGTAGTTGTGGTTGTCGTGAATGGAGTTAAGTAACGAAAGATGAGTATCAAAGATCAGTGTCAGTGCACTAATTGGCAGTTACAGTAACATAAATTTAAGGGTATCAGTTGAGGGTAGTAGAAGGGAGCTGTACCTAGGATTGGAAGTGGTGTTGTTGTTGTGTATTTAGCAGTCGTGTTCTAACAAGTGGTGGAGAGTATCAACAAGGGGTATAATAACAACAGTATTTGAGTGTTGAGATTAAGTACACTCAAGCACTGATACTTGGTATATCAGTCTTGACAATAGACTGGAGAAGGGGGGAAACTTTGTGTCAGAATGGAGGTGGTTGCACTAAAACTAATTGATGGCCAAGTACAGTGAGGTAATCTGGTATCAGATGTGTTTCAGCTAGTAGGCATTAGTGATGTCTAAGACTGATACAAGTGTATCACTAACTTGGATAGGTGAGGTATTGAGTTGAGTGATTTGTAGGTTAAGGTATTTGGGTTGAGTGAAATTAGATAAGTAAAGTGGCATAATTGAGTGTGACCATAGAGAGGAGGGAATCAAGTGAGATTAGTTGATACCCATGTACTGTTATGACTATTAAGTTGGAGTAAGATGGAATTAGTATTAGTTAAGATACTAGGGTATTGATATAGCTCATATATAGGTAGTGTATTAGGATATCTTGGTAGTAGAGTTTAGGTATCAAGTTATGGGTATTGATACTAGGTAATATAGATAATAGTAATTATACTAGTATAAGGTATATATGTATACATTACCTGGTGCTATTACTACTATAGGTTATATATATTAGTATAGGCATATATGGTGTCCTAATAAGGAGTATTAGCTAGTATAGCTAATACCTTCAAGGTATGGACCTAGAAACCTAGTTTGACCTAGTATTGACTACTGTTAACTAGTTTGACCCTAAAAAGTCAATTCAATAGGTAGTTTGAACCTAAAATCAAGGTGTGGACCTAGTTTAACCTAGTTTGACAAGACTTGACCTAGAAATATAGTTTTAACCTATTTTAGAATTATTTATGATTTAAAAATATCTTTTAACATGATAACTCATACATATAGGTCACTTGGACTCTAGTTTAGACTAACTTGGTATTCATTGCTTTGGACCACAGGCGAATACATTCTTTGATAGTTTCCATTATTTAATAATTACTATAATACAAGTATTTAGTAATGCTTTACCTGATTTTTGACACGATGGTACACGAATTAGTATATTCGGATCCTCGTCATTAGATGTTACTCTTCAGTGATTACCTTAATATTCTCTGTGATTATATAGACCGTGATTATCGTGCTTGTATTATAAAACTTGTATTATGATTATCGTGTCCTGACGTATCATGATTTGGATCTATTGTACTAGTTGGAGATGGAGGAAATGCTAGATAGATATGTGATCAAATTCTTAAATATTGCATTATATAATATAGATAACAACCAATCATATACCTCACATATGATTGTGTTACTCCGTAGACAACAACCAATCTTATATGATTATGTTACTTCTAGACAACAACCAATCATACCGTACATATGATTGTGTTATAGCCTTGATAGTAGACCTTTATAACCCAAGCCGATCACATATCTAGCTAGTATTTCAAAACACTTAGTGTAGTTCAGTTCTTTTCTATACTCTATTTTATTGTGTACAGTTTATGCCTTATTGCTCCAGATTATCGGTCTTTCTTTTCTACCATACTATGATATCTGCTTATTATTATTTTTTGTCTAGTATTACATTCACTATTATTGTTTATAGTCATTATCAATTAACTTGGAACTGCTATTGGGTTATACTTTGCTCCAATCCTGACTGAATATATTTTTTAGATAACGACTTAGAGGACTGGTGTCCGACATATTAAGGACCACATAAGGGAGTGGCGATTATGGGCACTGACATTCAGGAGTGATTACCGGAAGGATTAACTGGTGTCACTAGATACCTTAGTTATATTACTTAGCACTTTGTACTGGATTTGTTTCCAGCAACTTTTAGACATTGGGTTGTTGTTGATATCTTAGACTTATGATGGTGTAGCTAGACTTATAGACTTGTATATTGTTGTTACTTCTCTAGTTGTGATTTTTTGGGATTATATTCCTTTATATGTTGTCGTGCCATTAAATTTCTCTTGTTTATTGTGATTGAGTATTATATCACTATCATATTATCCTTCTTTTGGAATTAAGATATCATTGACAGATATATATATATATATTATATATTATTGTGAGATGATTATATAGTGTTATTGACCTAGACAGCATTCTACCGCCTTTGCTACGGCATAGGCTAGACGTACCCACTTACTCGTGCCCTCACACCGGACGCTGGTCATGACAGCAGCAACAATGACTCTTCGTCTCTTAATTTCGAATTAAGTTTTTAAAATGGCACGAAAAGAGTATTTATAAAGGAGGATCTGTCAACTGATTACGAAAAGATAAGAAAGAATTAAATTCAAATTCCACAAAAAATTGGATGTGAACTAATGATCTAATCTTTCCGTAACCGTTCAAATCCCGTAATCAGCGAAATCATTCCCTAACTACGTTATCTGTGCATATGCTCCCTGCAACACAACCGCTAATACTCCTGTAAGCATTAACCAGCTGCACAACAGCCCATGCGCGCCGTACAACTGCGCCATCTGCGAATACGTGCGTGGCTGAGCATAGCCTGCGCCTAGCCTGCATATATGCCTGCACATGCAATAACGCATGTAACTCACACATAAAATAAGCGTATAAGAGAAACTAATATGTACAAGCACCATGCACTGATGCTAACGTGCTAAGTGTAAATTGTGCCAACAAAGCACCACTTTGTGCTTGAGTCCGAGTCAGAGTTTGAGTTTCTAAGGCCCTTTAGGGCTTAGCTCCTAAGGGGATTTTTCCAAGAGAGTGAAAAAAGAATAAATAATTTCTTTGAGGAGTTATTCCTTTTTTTCTCCTAGGAAAATACCCTCACATGCCACCTACATATACCCCACCATACCCCATGTGGATACCTCAACACAAGCAAAGCATTATATTTAGATACCTACTTGGAGGTGTAGCCAATGTGAGTATTTTTACTATTCCAAAGGCAGACAACTCCAACAATCCCCCCATATCTTAATATATATGGGTTGAACATTCTCCATAGTGACTGCCCATCATGCATTTGGATAGATGTCGCTTAAGACCTAAATCTTCCCGTGTGGGTCAAATAACAATATGATACAAGAATTGACTAAGACTTGAATTATGTACCATAGCTATAATTTTTCCCACTCACACAATAACCTCATATGTGCTTCCGATTGTACATTAAAGGTCATATGTATGCCTGGTTTTGGTGTTTATATATTAGATGTCTACAAGCTTACTCTCAAGAGACGTCATATATCTCTTTCCACACACTCTAGGTGAGTTCCATTGAAGAGTCCTAGAATAAAGCCTTGCGCTTCCTTGCGGTGCTATGCCGCTATGACATGGCCCAAAGTCGCGGCTACACCTTATTGTGGTGTCATACCACTGTAGCATGAGGTCAGAAGCCTCTTTGTAGTGCCATATTACCCAACCTGAATCCTTGCGCTTCCTTGTTGTGTTACGCCATCATGACATTGCTTGCATAGTCGAGGCTTTACATATTTCACCTATTGGTGGTGTTACACCACTGTAATATGAGGTCACCGACCTCTTTGTTAGGCTGCCTACCACTCTTTATTTTACAACATTAGGCTACTTGCCTATATGCGATGTTACGCTACTGTGACATAGCCCAAATCAGAGATTTTGCCCTCTCAAGGTACCTCATGTGGTGTCACCCCACCGTAGCAAGGAGTACTACACTCCTTTGTAGTGATGTTCTACCAGTGCTTCCTTATAGCACGCCGGATATTCAAAATGTCTGAGAACTCATTAAGGTGTGGAAGCCATCCTCCCATAGGACTTATTCTAGACAAAGAACAAATTGTACACAAGAGTGGTTATGGGTCCATAACCCCTCAATGTCTCAAGGACTACCCTTTGTTTCTGATATTCTCCCAGTCAATAATCCTTCTTTGAACCAAAAGCTAGATGCCTAGTAGATTTCTCTTTGAACTAATAGCATAAAACTTTATAGTAGAATTACAAAGACACAATATCATGATGCCCTCAAGCCCATCTTTGTTGTTTTGTCCTCCACCGGTTGGCACTTAAGGCCTTTGGTGAACCGATCTGCCAAATTCTTCTGGCTCAAATCATCAATTATGGCAATGACTCAAATCTTCATAAGATCATTCACTGCCTTGTGCCTCAACCACACAGTTATGTTCTTACCATTAAAGAGATTATTTGATGTCATCGCTATAGTTGCCTGGTTGTCACAGTAAATCGGTACCACCAGAATCTATGCACCAACTACTGAAAGATCATACATGAGCTCCCAAAGCTATTCTGTTTTATCCGCTTTAGCCGCCAGTACATACAGATTCCATAGAGGAATGAGAGAGCATAGTCTGATTCTTTGACTTCTAGGATATAGCTCCTCCAACCATGGAGAAGATATATCCTCCTGCGGACCTTTCGTTCTCTGCTTTTGAGCACCAGTTTGTATCACTGAAGCCTTCCACTACTGTCAGATAATCGTTGTAGTTTAGTAAATACTTCTAAGTCCTCTTGAGATATCTTATCAATCTCTTCACAGCTTTCCAGTATTCAACACTTATATTTCTCATAAACCAACTCAGCATCCCTACGACAAAAGTTATGTCAGGCCTTGTAGTAGTTGTTGCATATATCAAACTCCCGATGATGCTTGAGTACTCCAGCTACCTGACACTTTTACTTGGATTTAAATTCAGTTTCTTGTCATACCTGTACGGAGTATCGATCCTTGGAATATCCAGATATCCATAGTGTATGAGCATCTTCTCAATGTAATGATTGTGATATGCAACTCTAGTGTCCTTTCGGATGATCTTTATCCCCAAGATAACATTAGCTTCCTCCAAGTGTCACTACCATATTTCTAGATGAGGGCATTAGAATATTTATTATTTAGTGATTAAATATTTATATTATATACTACTAATTAATTATATTGAGTTGTGCTATTTAATTATTTATTAGTGAACTAGCATATATTTATTTAGACTTGTCACTAGTGGACCCATTGGATTGTCGTGACACACTAAGCCCAATATTAGACTAAACCCATTAGATCATTTTTTTTAATTAATTAAGGAGATTAGATTAGTTTCATGTAGAATTAGAAGCTTTCTAATATAACCATTCCTACTTAAACCTCATGACTAGCTAGTAGGGGCATCATGGATATTTTGTTGTGACTTAGAGAGGAAGAAAAGGGGCCCGCCCATATGAGGACTCATCATTCTCTCTTCTCTTCATTAGTTTATTTTATTTAGATCTCCAATTGTGTTCTTCCCCAAATTGACTCATCCCTCCACAAATTCAACCCAATTCACTCTTATTTTCTCTCAATTTCTTTATCTAAGAAGCATTGGATCTTGGATTGCATGGAGTACTTGAAGGAAGAGGAATCGACAAGGTAATTATATTCTAATTGTGTCCATTAAGCTTTTCATTGGGAATCCATCTCCCAATAGGTAAATTCTGAATCTATTCCTTAATTTAGACTCTAATTCATGCATTTAACCATTAGGAATCATTCCTTGGCTTAGGGCTACCTATAGGATAAGGAATTAGGTTTATATGACTTATATTATGACATTTACATGGTAATTTATGTACAATTAGGGGAAATTATGAGATTGACACATCAAGTGTGTCATGAGACCAATTAGATCTAATTGGACTTAGATCGGGATTGTGGAACTAGGTACGTGTCCACAATTGGACACGAGTAGAGCGTATCATAGTATTTTATGATACGGTGTGATACGAGGCTCAATTTTGGGAAATTTCGGTAAATGATCTTTAATTCTATTCTAACAAGTTGCATTAGTTATATAAAAGTGTATTTGATGTGTAGGAATATTTATTATGGAGAATGGTGAGTTTTGGCATTCCATTTGAGTGTGTATCAGGAATACTCTAATTGACACTCTAAGTGTTTGCTTAAATGATTCTTGAGTATTATATAAATATATGTATTAGTTCATTATTAATAGTTATAAATGTATGAGAGTGTATGAATGTATTGTGTAGTATGTGTAGTCATTTGGATTATGAAGGGGTGTATGTTGAGTAGATATTGTAGTTGTATGTTGGCGCTTAGGTGAGGAGGGAAACGTAATCTGGATGTTGGCAGTAGGGGTAAGGGCACTATCGGGTTGTGCTTGCAGTGGCTCAAAGGATGCAACATTGTGCATCAGAAGTTGGCAGTAGTATACTTAGGCAGGTGTTAGCAAGTATGAGGGGAAGATTGTGGGATACTTAGAGCAGTGTATCACACTGTCAAGCTTAGCCTGGGAGGAGAGACTGTGAAGCAGTGGTTAAATAGCCAGATAGCAGAGCAGGGACAGCAACAGCAGCAACTTGTTGTGCTGCCACTGTTTGTTCAGTGGGCACTATTGTTACTACCTCGAGCAGTGGGGTATGGGGGATTTGAGGGTAGAAGCAACATGGTTAAGACTAAACATACCCTCAGTCAGAATGAGCTCATTTAGAGAGGGGAGATGAGTGTATGATGAGGTTATTGGTTAGTATATATTAGTGTATGAGTTAATGTATTTGATTTGATTAGTTGTAGTATGTTGGAGTTAAGGTTATCAGTTAGTGTTGGTTCCAAGTGAGGTAGTTGTATTGCACCATTGTGTATCAGTTATAGGTGTAGGTGATTGATAATCAAGAGTATTAGTAGGAATGGGTAAGTTATGACATATTAGTTAGTCCAAGTTAATGTGTTGTCAATATTAGGTACCAAGTTAGATTGTTAAAGTATTGTATAGCTATATATGTATGATGGTAATACTAGCACTAGTATATAAGTATATGTGTAAGATTAATATCTAGTGTTAATACCTAGTATAGCTAATATAAGCTAGTATTAGCCAGTTAGTGCCAATATAGATTAATTAATTAGTATTGGACCTAGAACTAGCTAGTTTGACTGAGGTTGACCTAGTTTAGCCATAGTGACCTAGAAATGACCTAGAAGAGCAAGTTTTAGTGCATATAGCTCATTTATCACTTCATTATACCATATTTGACATGCCATTCATATATAGGTATGTTTGAAACCAGCTCGGATACTGAGATATATCATTTGCTCAAGACCACAGGCGAGTATATTCTCTGATAGTTTCCTTATTTGATAGTCTCTATGTTTCACGTATTTAGTATTGAGATATTTGATTCTTAATACGATGCTTTCATCGCTTGGTATACGTGGATCTTGGTCATGAGAAGTTATTGGCGTGGTTAGTCAGTGATAGTCGTGCCATATTTCGTGATTATTCAATGATTACCGCGATATCTTAGTGATTATATAGACCGTGATCATAGTGAATGATATTATAGACCATGTAGTATGATATACGTGTTATAACATGTCATAATTTGGATTCGTATACTAGTCGGGGGTTGGAAAAATATTAGTGGATATGTGATCATACCATATAGCCCATGATTTAGTGTAACCTGTGATAGTTAGCAGATTATGTCACTCACGCGTGATCACGCTAGCTCACCTTTTATATATTGCATGTGTTAGGCCCAAGCCGATCACATTATCTTACTAGTATTTCAAGGCATATTTATATATATTGTTTTCTTTATTCCAGTTCATTATATTATGTTCCTCACCATATTGTTCTCAGTTCTTGCCATTACTTCACCATGATATTGTTTCTCGTGATATATGCTAGCTCAGTTATTTCTATCATTTATTTTCATTGCTATTGTTGTTTCATAGTTTCTGTCAATTATTGGAACTACTATTTGGGTTGTATTTCGCTTCAATCCTGACTGGATATATTTTCAGATAATTCATTAGAGGACTGGTGTCCTATGCACTACGGGCCACAGGATGGCGAGCCAGTTGATTTATCACACGTAGAGCATGTTGAGTTAGCACCAGCAGTTGATGAGGCATAGTTAGTTTATTATTGATATTGTATATGTCCGTTAGACTTTGACATTGTATTATTATTTGATGTCTTATGTTGAGATTAGACTTGGACTTGTGATGTATTGTGACTTTATTTATTTTCTTCTATTCCATATCGTGCCATATCTTTCTCTAGTTTGTTATCGTAATTGAGTATTGTTTACCATTATCATATTATTATATTATCCTTCATTTGGAGTTGAGATAGCATGAAAGGTATATTGTATATTATGTGAGATATTTAGATAGTATTGTTGGCCTAGACAATGTTCTACTGCCAATATCGCGGCGTAGGCTGGACGTACCCACATACTCGTGCCCTTACACCGGGTGCAGATCGTGACACATTTTTATGGTGGCCCATGCAGGTCTTCTTCTCAGTAGTAGTACTCAGACTTATGGTATTACTACAAGCCTGTTATAGGATATAGGACTAGGGATATAGGATAATAGGATACTCAATCACTACTAGGAACATTTCTAATTTATTGAAATTGCTATCTTTATCATACGAAATAATTATTTTCTTTAAAATATTACTGTCATTCTTTGATGCTATCGTATCTTGCACAATATTTATTCTTTGTTTGAATCTGTCTTCAGGATGCCTCCAAAGACTCAATCGCAGCGCCCTGGAGAAGTCTTGGCGAGGTCCGTTACTTCGTCACCTCAAAGAGAGACCGTAATGACAGTTCCACCTTCTTCCGCTCAGAGGATTGCTTTACCAGTCATGGTGGGCATTTCAGCAACAGCTTTTGGGGATGCCCCACCACCAGTTCTGAGGACTGTTCCATCAGTCATGGAGGATCTTCCACCATCACCACCTATGCCAGCAGACGAAACATAGATATTTGCTATGTTCCAGGAGATGATGGAGGCATAGCAGAGACAGACAGACGTTCTACGTCAGGGCATCGAGAGTGCTCACAAGTTAGCACTAGCTACTGTGAAGAGGGTAGCACTTGTTCAACCACAGATTGTACCGCTTTACCCTACACCATACTAGCCGAGGTCGGGTACCTTCATTGACTTCAAAAGGATGGGGCCCAAGGACTTCAAGGGCATTGAAGGGATATCGTATGCCGACGATTGGATCGAGGACATAGAGAGGACTCTGCGATTATCACAGATTCTAGAGAGCCTACAAGTGGAGGCAGCGGGCAGCCAGATGTTCGATATTGCGCTGACATAGTTCCGCACAGACCAGAGGATCGCAGAGCCAGGACTAACTTGGGAAGCTTTCAAAGAGTTTTTCAAGGAGAAGTTATTTCCATACGTGGCTCTGAGTGCTCTAGAGAGCCAATTTCTAGACCTCATCTAGAAGAACATGACGGTGGACGAGTACGCAACAGAGTTTTGCAGACTAGGCAAATTTATAGAGGGACAAAATACTCTAGGGAAGGCCTGGAAGTTTCAAAAAAGTTTCATCAGGGAGATCAAATCTCTCACTAGAGGACACTGCACAGCGACATTCGAGGATATCCTGATGGATGCACAGAGGGAAGAGAATGACTTGGAGCTCAATTCTAAGAGGATGTGAGACGCATCAGGGGGAGCGAGAAGTAGTGCGAGTCCAGCCAAACAAACCCACTTCCCGCAGCAGAGATAGCAGTTTCATGCACCATTTCGTGTACCAGCGCAACAGACATACCAGGCCCCGAGACCAGCACAGCGAGTCCCGTAGTATACTCACTGTGGAAAGATTGGTCATCCACGGGAGGTCTGTATGAAGAGGCTTGGAGTGTGCCTCTATTGCGGAGAGCCAGGCCATCAGTTGAGGGAGTGTCTAGTGGCTCTAGTTCAAGCAGGCCAGGAAGCAACACCGGCACAGAGAGCACCAGCGAGGCTACCTGTGGGATAACAGAGGGGACCTCCTTTACAGGCTAAGTAGCAGTATTTTATCCAGCACCAGCACCAGCAGAGAGGTGCACTGCGAGGGTGAGCTTTCGCCATGACTATTGAGGAGGAGGAGCCAGTCAGATACGTGATATCAGGTTTAGTTTTTTTATTATATTCCAACTTATGCTTTATTTGATTCCGGTGCTTTACATTCTTTTGTATATGTATCTTTGGCTCTTATGCATTTATTAGAGTCTGAACCTTTGGCTAGGACTTACAAGATCATGACTAGGGGAGGCATTATCCTGGTTAGTGATGTCTACAAGGATTGGAGAGTCATACTGGGAGGTCGGTAGTTGAGCGCGAGCTTACTCGTAATGTCGCTTCCGAGCTACGACATTGTACTTGGGATGGATTGGTTGAGTAGGCACCATGCTAGTATAGAATATCGTGGAGGCAGAGTTTTGTTTTGACTACCAAGATATCCAGAGTTTGAGATTGCCAGAGGACCAACGGAGCTGAGCGAGGATGCCATCTGTGGAGCCATGGTATAAGAGAATGAGTTGTTATATCCGTTGATAGCAGAGTTCATGGATATTTTTTCGGAGGAGTTGCCTGGTTTACCTCCAGACCGAGAGGTTGAGTTCTCTATAGATTTGGTGCCAGGCGCAGAGCCAACATCTCAACACGTATATAGAGTTAACAACAGCGAATGGGTAGAATTGAAGAAACATGTGGATGAGTTGCAGGACAAAGGCTTCATTCGATCCAGTTCATCATCATGGGGTGCTCCGATATTATTTGTACCAAAGAAGGATGGATCGTTACGCATGTGTATCGACTACAGGGCTCTGAACAACCTCACTATCAAGAAAAAATACCCGCTACCAAGGATTGACGATCTATTAGATCAGTTGAGCGGAGTAAAGGTAATTTCAAAGATAAACTTGAGGTCAGGCTACCACCAGGTGAAAGTGAAGAAGGAGGACATTCTGAAGACGGATTTTTAGACCCGGTATGGCTAGTTTGAGTTCATGGTGATGTTGTTTGGGTTGACTAATGCACCAACGGTATTCATAAATTTGATGAATAAGATATTCTACAAGTATCTTGCTAAGTTTGTGGTGGTATTTATTGATAATATTCTGATGTATTCGAAGACCCCGGAGGAGCATGAGGAGCATATGAGGATAATTCTGGAGACTCTCAGGAAGGAGAATCTTTATGGCAAGCTTTCAAAGTGTGAGTTATTCCTTGACAAGGTTGAATTCCTTGGAAATATGATTACAGGAGATGGGATCTCAGTGGACCCGAAGAAGATTTCAGATGTGGAGTCGTGGGCTACTCCGAGTTCAGTGGGAGAGTTCAGGAGTTTTCTGGGGCTAGCAGGTTATTTCGGAGGTTTGTATAGGACTTCTCCAGGATTGTAGAGCCGATAACTAGGCTGACTAAAAAGGATGTGGAGTTTGTCTTGACTGAAAAGATTCAGGCCGCTTTTGAGGACCTGAAGAAGCGGTTGACAACAGCTCAAGTGTTGACGTTGCCATCGGGAGTAAGTGGATTCACTATCTATAGTGATGCTTCAGGGAAGGATTTGGATTGTGTCTTACAATAGAATGGAAAGGTGATTGCCTATGCTTCCAGGCAATTACGTTATCATGAGAAGAATTATCCTACCCACGATTTGGAGTCGGCAGCGGTCATTTTTGCTCTAAAGCTGTAGAAACACAATTTGTACGGAGAGCGTGTGGAGATATTCACAGACCACAAGAGCTTGAAGTACGTATTTATCCAGAAAGAGCTAAATATGAGACAACAACGTTGGTTGGAATTGATGAAGGACTTTGACATATCATTGCAGTCCTATCCAAGGAAGGCCAATGTAGTCACTGATGCCTTGAGTAGGTATCTGATAGCTATGTGCCTAACTACAGACAGATATTTATTGGCCAATTTTGTGAGCTTGGATATTGAGGTGCCGGTACCAGGTGTCGAGAGGCAGATATGGGGATTGCAGATACAGTCAGAATTGATGGACAGGATTCAAGCTGCGCAGTATGACGATGAGTTTTTAGGGAGCATTAGAGCACAGGTTCGAATGAGATTATTTGAAGACTTTACTATTGCTGAGGATGGATCACTACAGTACGGTACCAGGTTATGTGTGCCAAGTGGAACATTGCGCAAGGAGGTTCTTCAAGAGCCATATCGATCACAGTACTCTATACATCCAGGTGGCAACAAGATTTATAAATATCTGAGGAAGCATGTATGGTAGTATGGTATGAAGTGGGAGGTAGCGCACTTTGTATGCAGATGTTTAGTGTGCCAGTAGGTAAAGGCAGAGAGGTAGAGGCCAGGTGGTTTGCTCTCGCCTTTACATATTCCAGAGTGGAAGTGGGAGGATGTTACTGTAGATTTTTTTTCGGGGCTTCCGTGTTCTCCAGGTAGTGAAGACGAGGTTTGGGTCATCGTAGACCGGTTGACCAAATCATCCCACTTCTTGTCATTCAAAGTGGGTACGTCTACGGAGAAACTAGCGAAGATATATGTGCGACAGATTATCAAATTGTATGGAGTTCCTGTGAGCATCATCTCGGATCAGGATAATCGTTTCATATCCCACTTCTGGAGGAGTTTATAGGCAAGCTTGGGCACCTAGCTCAGTTCAGTACCGCATATCACCCCAGACAGACGGGCCGTCACTGAGGACTCTTCAGACTCTCGAGGATATGCTTGGCACTTGTGTTTTGGATTTTAGAGGCTTTTGGGAGGATCATCTTCACCGGGTAGACTTTGCTTACAACAATAGCTACCAGGCCAGTATCCAGATGTTACCATTCGAGGCTTTATATGGACGGAGTTGTCGCACTCCTCTATCTTCGAATGATATTAGTGAGAGAGTCTTGTTGGAACCGGAGATGATTATGGATACAGCTGAGAAGGTGAAGCTCATCAGAGATAGGCTTCGGGTGGCGCATGACAGACAGGGCGGCATTAGACCGATAGCCACCGGAGACTTTTGGAGTTTGAGGTATAGATTTTGTTTGTATTGCTTGTGATTATTTTATTTTAGGTATAGTGTTAAGGGTGTGTTTCTTCTAGGTTAGAGATCGGGTGTTCTGACGGATTTCTATGACACGGGGCAAGATTCATCTTTGTAGAGGCAGAAAGCTTAGTCTATGGTACATCAGACCCTTCGGTGTTCTTGTGAGGGTCGGTGCAGTGGCATACAGACTAGACTTACCGTCGTACTAGAGGGAGTGCATGATGTGTTTCATGTGTCATAACTGAGATGGTATATGGCAGATCCTAGTCACGTATTGGATCACTCGAAGATTGAGGTGGGTCCGACTCTCAGCTACCCAGAGCAGCCAGTGGAGATTCTAGATCGCAGAAGAAGGTGTTGCAGAACCAGACAATTCCCTTGGTGCATGTCACGTGGAGGCATCACTCTCCTGGAGAGTCTACTTGGGAGAGGGAAGCCGATATGCGCGAGCGATACCCTTATCTCTTTAAGCCTTAAGGTATCATTCCTTCTTGTTTGCTATGATTGCTTGTTGTAGTATTAGTTATTCCTCAAATTTTGAGGACAAAGTTTTTCTAAGGAGGGTAGACTTGTTACTACCGTATTTCTAGATGAGGGCATTCTTGTCATTTAGAATATTTATTATTTAGTGATTAAATATTTATATTATGTGCTACTAATTAATTATATTGAGTTGTGCTATTTAATTATTTTTTAGTGAACTAGCATATGTTTATTTGGACTTGTCACTAATGGACCCATTTGATTGTCATGACACATTGAGCCCAATATTAGACTAAATTCATTAGACCCTTTTCCTTAATTAATTAAGGAGATTAGATTAGTTTATATAGAATTAAAAGCTTTCTACTATAGCCCTTCCTAATTAAACCTCATGACTAGCTAGTAGGGGCATCTTGGATATTTTGTTGTGACTTGGAGAGAAAGAAAAGAGGGCCAGCCATATGAGGACTCCTCATTCTCTCTCCTCTTCATTAGTTTATTTTATTTAGATCCCTAGTTATGTTCTTTCCCAAATTAACTCATCCCTCCATAAATTCAATCTATTTTACTCTCATTATCTCTCAATTTCTTTATTTAAGAAGTATTGGAGCTTGGATTGCAAGGAGTACTTGAAGGAAGAGAAATTGTAAGGAAATTGTGTCCTAATTGTGTCTATTGAGCTTTTTATTAGAAATCATCTCCCAATAGATAAATTTTGAATCTACCCCTTAATTTAGACTCTAATTTATGTATTTAACCATTAGGAATCATTCCTTGGCTTAGGACTACACATAGGATAAAAAATTAAGTTCATATGACTTGTATTATGAAAGTTACATGGTAATTTGTGTCTAATTAGAGGGAATTGCGAGATTGACACATCAAGTGCATGTCATGAGACCAATTAGATCTAATTAGACTTCGATCAGGATTGTTGGACTAGGTACATGTCCACAATTGGATACAATTATAGCGTATCATAGTATTTTGTGATACAGTGTGATACATGGCTTATTTTTGGGGAATTTGGGTAAATGCTCTTTAATTCAATTCTAACAAGTTATATTAGTTATATAATAGTATATTTGATGTGTAGAAATATTTATTATGGAGAATGGTGAGTTTTGGCATTCCATTTTAGTGTGTGTCAGGAATACTCTAATTGACACTCTAAGTGTTTGCTTAAATGATTCTAGAGTATTATATAGATATATGTATTAGTTAATTATTAATGGTTATAAATGTGTGAGAGTATATGAATGTATTGTGTAGTATGTGTAGTCATTTGGACTGTGAAGGGGTGTATGTTTAGTTGATGTTGTAGTTGTATGTTGGAGCTTAGGTGAGGGAAAACAGACTCTGGGTGTTGGCAGTAGGGGTAAGGGCACTGTCGGGTTGTGCCTGCAGTGGCTCAATGGATGCAACATTGTTCATCAGAAGTTGGCAGTAGTTGCTGCCTAGTAGCAGCAGTATACTTAGGCAAGTGTTAGCAAGTATAGGGGGAAGACTGTGGGATACTTAGAGCAGTATATCATACTGTCAAGCTTAGCCTGGGAGGAGAGACTGTGAGGTATATTTTAAGCAGTGGTTAAATGGTCAAATAGCAGAGCAGGGACAACAACAATAACAACAACAACAACAACTTGCTGTGTTGTCACTGTTTGTTCAGTGGGCAGTGTTGTTACTACCTCGAGAGGTGGGTATGGGGGATTTTAGGATAGCAGCAACATGGTTAAGACTGAACATACCCTCAGTCAGAATAGACTCAGTTAGAGAGGGGACATTGTTGACACAAAGTGCTCATGGTCAACCTGATTTTGATAAACGACAAAATATTAGACCGAATACAAAGAAGCTGATACAAGATGCAGAACAAAGCAACTGAGATCAACTTCAAAAGACAGACTTGTGCACCAGCCTCCAGATCTTTTGAGTCGAGTCTTTTACTATTTTTGCAATATAATCTTTTATTTATTCAGTCTAGGATCGATGTAAGCTATGTCACACTGGCAAATCCAAATACCTATACCCAGACAACCAGTCTACTCAAACAAACCATCGAACCGATACCATACCTAGGTAATCGAACTCGGACCGAATTTATGCCGAACTCGAACCGAACTCGGTCACCTTTTTAGTATGAAATCAGTACAGCTATGCAATCCCTGATTTCCTGGCCCAACGTCAAAAATTTGAATTAAATCCCATCCGAATTCTAGTCGAATTCTGTTTGCCAATACACTATAAATAGAATTAGAATTCTCATATTTCAAATCAACCCAACTATTCAACTCACCTTCTCTAAATCCTTCTATCCTATTTGTGAGCAAACAATCTGAGCTTAAACCTTCCTATATCCAAGATTAACTCCCTAGACTTTTAGTGCTAAGTACGATCTCGGTTAGAAGTCTTCTGAGTTGTAACAGCTTGGTTCATCAAGCCTTTCTTCTGTGTGAAGTTGCGAGCCTTCGGATCAAAACTCGTGGTATAAAAAAGTGACAAGCCTTCGGATCAAAGTTTGTGATTCACTATTGGTAATTATAGTAGATAAAACTCCGAGCTTGAGTTCTCGGGACTGGACTAGTCCTCTCAGAGGAAAACCAGTATACATCTTGGTGTTTGCGTTTTCTCTCTCTCTCTTACTCTTACTTTCATATATATATATATATATATATATATATATATTGCTAGTAACAGTTACTCTTTTATATTCATACACATTGCTAGTAGTATCACTTACACTTTAGATATTTTAACTACTAGTAATTGATCAACATTGCATGCCATAGAATTATTTTTAACAAGTGATTTTATTCTGCTGCATACATAAACTCTATTCACCCCCTCTAGAGTTGTCATACACGGTCCAATAATTGGTATCAGAGCGAGTTCTCTTAATTACTGGATTAACATCCAAAGAGTATAATACATGGCAACAACATGATCACTCTTTTCCATCAATGGTGAAAACCAACTCTTTGATAAGCCACCTATTTTTGACAGCACTAACTATTTATTCTGGAAAATACACATGAGTGCATTTCTGAAATACCTTGGCTTTGATTTATGGACTTATGTTACTAATGGTTAGAAAAGAGTTGACAAAGCAGATGATGAATATATAGAAGAAGAAAAGAAAGCAGCAAGCGATGATGCTAAAGTAATGTACATGTTCTACTGTGCTCTAGACGAAGATGAATTTAAACGTATTTCCAATTGCAAAACATCACATAAAATATGGAAAATGCGGGAAGAAACATATGAGAGCGATAATAAAAAAGATGAAGAAGAACCTCAAGACACAACAAGCTTAAGTCTTACTAAGCCAGTTGCAAGCATAGAGAAAGATGCTGATATTCCAAGGAACTACGATGGCAGTAATTCAAAAGAAGAAGAAGATTCAGACTTATGCCACACTATAAGCCCTGGAACTGATGCAAGCATTTAGTGCGAGAATGACAAAAACTTTCAGGAAACGACAGACTTGTGCTCAATGGTAAGCGAGGTAGATGATGATTCACTAAAAAAAGATATTTCTTATGCTGAATTATCTGATACTTTTAATAATCTGTTTGAAGATTTTAATAATCTTAGAATTAACTATAAGCAAGCTTGAAAAGATATCAAACCTTATCAGCTTAAGAATGATCAGCTTATTTGCTTACTTAAGAAAGCTAGAGAAAACTCCTCTTCTGGTGAATCGATTGAAATCTCCAAACTTAAGCTTAGCTTACAAGAAGCTCTTGACTGCTTTGATAAAAGTAATCAAGAAATTGCTAAACTTAAGGAGGACCTAAAGCAAAAGAAGTACTCTAATGCCTCACTTAAGATTATTGATCTCTCTATTAAGATGATGAATTACTGGCTAGCTCTAAAAAGTTAGAGATTAAGCTGGGTAAACAGGTCATGCAACCTATAGCCCAATCTAATACTAGACACGCACAACACTTGACCATACAAAAGGTCACCAACATGAGATACTCAAAAAGAAGTAACAAGATGATTGGTAAAATACACAATCATGCCTTTATCAATACAAGATCAAAGAAGAATATTTACGTCACACATCATGTTCACACATCTACTCCAACTAGCTTCATTATATGTCACTACTGTGGTTTAAAAGGACACACCTCACACTTATGTAAAGCTCAAAGATTAGTGAATATGAATATGTTTATTTGGGTTCAAAAAACCAATCACTGTGGATCCAAATCATGGATACCAAAGTATTGTTTGAATCATATAGGTGGAACAATTTACGGCAAGATATGATATCAAGCAGAAAGTTGGTGATTGCAAAAAGCTACAAAGGATATCCTCATGCAATTGCACCAACATAAAACATGACTATTAAAGTCATTTCGGTAATGCTAATCTTATAAAGTTATATTAACTATGGTAGTATAAAAGTGTTACACATTTTGTTCCTATTTAAGAAAGTTTGCATTAAATTTGCATGCCAAAGCATTTTTTTTGTGTATGAAGAGACATTTGTCAATAACTCTATTAAGTCATGCTCTAAAGGTCTGAAAATATCATTGGTTAATAGTCGAAAGGGTTCTTCTGTCAACAAAGGTATAAAAACCTTAAGCGACAAGGTACTTAAGAGTCTGCGGACCACCGCTAGCTAGGAACCGGCCCCTACAGCTAATTAATGATATTAAAATACCTTACTGAGTAATGATATACAAAGAGTTATCTATTACAAAATACACTTTATGCTTTCAGTCAAATAAATCGATAAATATTCTATCACTTTATTTATTTTCTCTGTTATTTTCCTCATATGATATAATGACAAAGGGAGAGAAATTAACAAAATACATTAGACTATGATAATATTTGATATTTTATGATACATGATTAGACTGTGATAATCCCTGATAAATGATGATATATAATTGGACTATGATGATTTTTTAGACTCATGCTCGCTGAAAAGAAATAACAGGTTACAGGTGTTTCGACTCAATACCCATTCGAAAAAAGCTCTTCTTACGGGGGAGCAAGTTCTTCTTACGGGGGAGCTATTCTATTTTAAAAAAAAGCTCGCATCAAATACTCATCGAAGATATTTTTAAATTTATATTTTGGCATAGTTTGTCCATTATCATAATGAGGAAGATTGTTCACACAAAGTGGTCACGGTCAACCTGATTCTGATAATCGATAAAATATCAGACCGAATACAAAGAAGCAGATACAAAATGCAGAACAAAGCAACTAAGATCAACTTCAAAAGACAGACTTGTGCACTAGCCTCCAGATCTTTTGAGTCGAGTCTTTTACTATTTCTTCTATGTAATCATTTATTTATTGAGTCTAGGATCGATGTAAGCTGAGTCGCACTGACAAATCCAAATACATATACCCAGATAACTAGTCTACTCAAAAAAATTATTGAACCTATCCACCAAACTAGACCACATTCACTCAGGACTATACCATACCTTGGTATCCGAACTCGGACCGAATTCATGCCGAACTCGGACCAAACTTGGTCACCCTTTTAATATAAAATCAGTATAGCTATTCAATCCCTCATTTCCTGGCCCGACGTTCAAAAATTTGAATTAAATCCCAGCCGAATTATGGCTGAATTCTATTTTCCAATACACTATAAATAGGATTAGAATTCTCATATTTTAAATCATCCCAACTATTTAACTCACCTTCTCTAAATCCTTCTATCCTATTTGTGAACAAACAATCTGAGCAAAAATCTTCCTATATCCAAGATAAACTCCCTAGCCTTCTACTGCCAAGTGCGATCTCGGTTAGAAGTCTTCTGAGTTGAAACAACTTGGCTCATTAAGCCTTTCTTTGGTGTGAAGTTACGAGCCTCCGGATCCAAACTCGTAGTGTGAGAAGTTGCGAGACTTCGGATCAAATCTCGTGGTGTAAAGAAGTGGCAAGCCTTCGGATCAAAGCTTGTGATTCACTATTGGTAATTATAGTGGATAAAACTCCGAGCTTGAGTTCTCGGGACTAGACTAGTCCTCTCAGAGGAAAACCAGTATACATCTTGGTGTTTGTGTTTGCTCTCTCTCTCTCTCTTTTACTCTTACTTTCCTACACACACACACACACACACACACACACACACACACACACACACACACACACATATATATATATATATATATATATATATATATATATATATATATATATATATATATATATATATCTTTTACTCTTACTCTTACTTTCCTGCATATATATATATATATATATATATATATATATATATATATATATATATATATATATATATATATGCAGGAAAGTAAGAGTAATATATATATATATATATATATATTGTTAGTAACAGTTACTCCCTTATATTCATACACATTTCTAGTAGTATCACTTACACTTTAGATATATATTAACTACTAGTAATTGATCATCATTGCATGCCATAGAATTATTTTTAACAGGTGATTTTATTCTGTTGCATACATAAACTCTATTCACCCCCTCTAGAGTTGCCATATACCGTCCAACAGAAATGAGTGTATGATGAGGTTATTGGTTAGTATATATTAGTATATCAATTAGTGTATTAGATTTGATTAGTTATGGTATGTTAGAGTTAAGGTTATCAGTTAGTTTTGGTTTCAAGTGAGGTAGTTGTATAGCACCATTGTGTATCAGTTGTAGGTGTAGGTGATTGATAATCAAGAGTATTAGTAGGAATGGGTAAGTTATGACATATTAGTTAGGCCAAGTTAATGTGTTATCAATATTAGGTACCAAGTTAGATACTAGTGATAAGTTATATTGTTAAAGTATTATAGAGCTATATATGTATGATGTTAATACTAGCACTAGTATATAAGTATATGTGTATGGTTAATACCTAGTATAGCTAATATAATCTAGTATTAGCCAGTCAATGGCTAATATAGATTAAATAATTAGTATTGGATCTAGAGCTAGCTAGTTTGACTGAAGTTGACCTAGTTTAGATAGAGTGACCTAGAAATGACCTAGAATAGCATGTTTTAGTGCATATAGCTCATTTATCACTTTATTATACCCTATTTGATATGCCATTCATATATAGGTGTATGTGACACCAGCTCGGATACTGAGATACATTATTTGTTTAGGACCATAGGCAAGTACATTATCTGATAGTTTCCTTATTTGATAACCTCTATGTTTCATGTATTTAGTATTAAGATATTTGATTCTTGACACAATGATTTTATGTATTGGTATACATAGATCTTGGTCATGAAATATTATTATCGTGGTTACTCAGTGATCGCCGTATTGTATTTTATGATTACTCAGTGATTACTGTAATATCTTTGTGATTATACAGACCGTGATCATAGTGCATGATATTATAGACCGTGCAGTGTGATATACGTGTCATGATTTGGATCAGTGTACTAGTCGGGGGTTGAAAAAATATTAGTGATATCTAATCATACCTTATAGCCCAAGATTTAGTGTAGTCCGTGATAGTTAGCAGATCATGTCACTCACGCGTGATAACGCTAGCTCACCTTTTATATATAGCCCGTGTTAGGCCCAAGCCGATCACATTATCTTACTAGTATTTCAATATATATATATATATATATATATATATATATATATATATATATATATATATATATATATATATATATATATATATATATATATTATTTCCTTTATTCCAGTTCATTATATTATGTTCCTCACCATATTGTTCTCATTTTTTGCCATTACTTCACCATGATATTATTTCTCGTGATATATGCTAGTTCAGCTATATTATTTATTTTTATGCTATTGTTGTTTCATAGTTTCTGTCAATTATTGAAACTGCTATTTGGGTTGTACTTTGCTCCAATCCTAACTGAATATATTTTTTAGATGATTCATTAGATAAGTGGTGTCCTACGCATTATGGGCCACAGGATGGTGAGCGAGTTGAGTTATCACCCGTAGAGCCTGTTGAGTTAGCACCAGTAGTTGATGAGGCATAGTTAGTTTATTCTGGATATTGTATATGTCAGTTAGACTTTGGCATTGTATTATTATTTGATGTCTTGTGTTGATATTAGACTTGGACTTGTGACATCTTGTGACTTTATTTCTTTTCTTCTATTCTATATCATGTGATATCTTCCCGTAGTTTGTTATTGTGATTGAGTATTGTTTACCATTATCATATTATTATATTGTCCTCTATTTGGGGTTGAGATAGCATGACAGGTACATTATATATATTGTGTGAGATATTTAGATAGTATTGTTAACCTAGACAATGTTCTACCGTTGATGCTGCGAGTAGGCTGGATGTACCCACATAATCGTGCCCTTACACTGGGTGTGGGTCATGACACCAAGTCCTTTATACTAACTTGGATGAGAGAAATTTCTTTGTCCCCATGACACATTCTAAATTCGTACCCAGAATTAACATGTTATCTACATACAAACAAACAATAACTCTTCTTCCATTAGTGAACTTTGTGTAAACATACTTGTTTGTCTCACTGACCCTGTAGCTGTTTGATCTTATGAATTTATCAAAATTCTTATGCCATATCTTGGGGGCTTGCTTCGGAGCATATAATGATTTTACCAACTTACAGACTTTGTCTATAAGACCCTTGACGACAAATCCTTCTGGTTGTTGCATGTAATCTCTTCGGTCAATTCTCCATTCAGGAATATTTTTTTAATATACATCTGATATATTAATATCTTATGAATTATCCTCGGAGAAATAAATATCTTGATGGTTGTCATCCACGCTACTGGAGCATATGTGTCAAAGTAGTCGATCCCCTACTTCTGATAAAACTACTTGGCAACTAGCCTTGCCTTGAACTTGTCGATAGTTCCATCGGCCTTCATCTTCTTCTTGAAGATCCACTTACATCCGATTGGTTTAGCACCTTCGGGTAGATCAACCAACACCCAAGTATTATTGGAGGTTATTGAGTCATACTCATCATTATTAGCCTCCTTCCAAAAGACAATATCTCTGGTCTTCATCGCCTCATCATAGGTAAGCGGATCTGCTTCCACATGATAGGTGATAAAATTATTTCTGAAGTCCTTATATCTTCTCACTCGCTTAATCACAGGTTCTACGAGTTCTGGTTCAAATGTTGTCTCTACAACAATAATTTCTTCTTAGACCACATCTTTATTGGAAGCTTTAGCCTCTTGTGTATCCACACTATTCTCCGGAATGTCTGCAAAAAAATGTTCTTATGCCTTTTAAATTTATCTTCAAAGAATTTTGCATCATGAGTGTAAACCCCCTGATTTTTCAGAATTTTTAAAATGGATTTTTTAGAAATTTTTCTAGAATTTTAGTTGATTTTTCGGTAATTAAAAACAAGGTATTTCGACATTAAATAAAATTAAATAATTTTAAACACTATTAAAATATAATGAAAATAATATTTTTGGGTGTAAAATAAAATATTGGACTTAGGATAATTTTTTTAGAATTTATTGGACCCCGAAAATATTTTTAAAACCCTAAAAACCCTATTTTTTAATTAAAACCAAACAAATCGGGTTGAACTGGGCTCAAACCGGGTTGAACCGGATGAACCCAGTCCAACCGAACTGGACCGGACCGCCCACCCTAACGGGTCGGGTCCTACCCAGCCCGACCCGACCCGACCCGACCCGACCTGCTCACCCGCACGACCCCGCACCCCCCGTTTCCCGGCCGCCCGCGTCTTCCGGCCACGCCCTCCGCCTCCCCCGGCCACGACGCCGCCCCCTCCGCGCTGCCCAACCCACAATCCGCCTCCCCGCTTCGCCTTGCTCGGCCCCGTCCCCAGCCCCGCTGCCCTATAAGAACCCCCTCTCCTCCGCCACAGAATCCCTCCACCACCGTCTAAACCACCAGCGCCGCCCAGCTCGCCTCGCCTCGTCTCCGCCCTGCCTCCGCCACTCCCAGCCCCGCTCTACCACAGCCTCGCCGTCCTCCGCCGAGGCCAGGGTCGACGACCCCTCGCCTCCAGCCCCGAGCTCAGCCCCCTGCGTCGTGCCCGAGCTACCCTAGCTCCGCCTGAGATGCCCTCGACGAGCCGACAATCTCGGAGCCCTAGCCGCAGCGCCGCCCGACCCTGCTCTGGCCAGCTCCGCCGCCTCCGGCGAAGTCTCCATCGACAGAACCCTAAGCCTAACCGAACACAACCCTGACACCGTGTCCCTTTGCGTCGTGTCGCTTCGCGGACACGAAAAATTCGGTTTCACGGAGCCCTGTTCAGGTAATCCGTTCTCTTTCCTCGCTGCCCCATTTTTGGTTCCGTCTGTTGCAACGCGAACTCTGCGTGACCCTCTCGATGCCCGTGCAACCCGCTAGGTGTGTCGTGTCCTATGGTGATCGCGAACTGCGACCCAAAATCAGGAAAAATAACACCCTATTTTACCCCAAAACTGAGTGCGTCCCGCCAAACGGGATGACTTGGTCGCGTGTGATCTTCACGAAAGGTGTGCGCCATTGATACGGACGTGTGGGATTTTGCAAAAGTTGATATGGATGTGCGTGCACACCGGAATCAACGCGTATCAGCCGATAACGCCCCGTATTTGCCTATTCTGAAACTCGTTGTAACTTTGTGTACACACGTCGGATCAAAACAAAACTTGCGCCATCGAACTCGTAGCAATACGCTGGTCCTGTGACCCAAGTTTGGTTCGATTCTGAAAACGTTGATAGAATCTCGCATCGTGGGCCCTGCGGCTCCACTTGACGGACGATTTTGTGATCGTCTCACCGGAATCCAATTCTGGAAGTTCCGTTGGGTTCGTATCATCGTTCTCGACTTGCTGACACTAAGTTTGACAAATTTGGAGAACTTTGTCCCTGACACATTTTTCGGTGCGAAGCGGGCCACATGTGGACCTCGCTTTGACCCAAAATTGTCAATTTTGCCCCTGTGTCCAAATTGGACTCAAGGACAGGCGTTTCTAGCTATTTGATATTTTTTGAGCATGATGGTAATATTTGTTTCAGCATCCAAAGATGTTTCTGGAGATTTCACAATTACCAGAGCCGTAGTTGGAAACTAAACACCAGGCAAGTGTACCTTGCCCACTCGCAGTGATTCCTGTTATAGTACTTGCTTGAGTTCTTTGTACATACATATATAATCTTGATATAAATGTTCAACCTAGGACCGTGTGACTTACTTAGCGTCCGATTAATAGTCGGGTGCCAACACCATACGCGGAGTTGTGTAACGTCACCTAGAGATGGATACCGAGACCCTATACTTCTCGTGCTTACATTATCAAGTACGTTATACAAAAGACACCTGACACTATGCATGAGACAAAATCTTCCTGAAATATTCAAGTTGATTATCCATAGGTTATAGGATTTATGACATAGACATTATATTCATAGCTATCATATGACTTGCTGCATTAGTAATGATCTTGCGTGACATGGACATGAGGCATCGTGGACATGAGATGTGTGATTACATTGGGTGGGGAGAGACACACAAGCTACAGGCTAATTTTATATATATATGGTGCCACAGGCCTACTACATAGTAAACTACATAGTAAACTAGATAGTATAACTGCTACCGGCTCCCCGACACAGAGCTTGTAGTGGTCTCAGCCTGAGTTCTAGTGATGCTCTCAACTTGCATATCACATAGTTGGTTACATAGTTAACCCTATTATTTATTTACTGCTGTACTACATTTATATTGGCTTGAGTTATTCTTGTACCTTGCTATGTCCCCTGAGGACCTAGATCCGGATTGTGTCCCCAGGTATAGCCGAAGAGATCTATCCCGAGGTATACGGGACAGGAGCATACGTTAGAGCAGTACCTGAACCCGAGGACGAGATCGTGCCAGAGGACTTTTCCTGAGTATTGGCTTTATATACTCAGTTATTTCTGTTTTTAGTTACTTTATTTCCTATTTATTGCATTGATGTATCAGACTTATTCTCAGGTTGTTCCCCGAGACACTTTTATTGAGATATGTTAGATTATATTTATTTGCATTTATTCTGGCATTTGATCTGTGATTATCTTTTGTGGATGAGATTAGAATAGACTGTGACTTGTATCATTGGACCTATTTATTATTGTACTACAGCTTAAGTACGCCCTGATGGATCCATTAAATTGGGTTTATCCATCGGTGTGTGCTCCTAGCCATTGCCACGTATCCAGTCCCTCGGTATTTTGGGATTGGGACGTGACAATGAGATTCGATGATATGATTTGATTTAATATCAAAAAACCTTCGAGCATCACTCTTCACAACATAACCTAGGAAGATAGTCTTCGTAGTCCTCGAACCCAGCTTCTGAATCTTCAAATACGCTAGACACCCCCACACTCGAATGACATTCAAGTTTGGTCTGACTTTGAATCAGAGTTCATGAGGAGTGACATCAGAAGTTGTATATGACACTCTGCTCAGAATAAAAGTAGTCGTGAGCGCAGCTTCTCCCCAGAAGCAGTTTTGAAGACCCGCAGTCAACCGCATTGAGTTTATTATCTCTGTCAACGTTATGTTCTTCCTTTCTGCTACTCTATTTAATTGAGGATAATACAGAGCAGTTATCTTATTCACAATTCTATGCTCTCTGCTGAATGGTGCAAATTCAAGAGACCTATACTCTCCGCCTCAATTACTTCTGAGTCTCTTTAGTTTGTCCAGTTTGTCACTTGGCTTCAGCATTGAAGTCCTTCAACTTCTTGAATGCTTTATTCTTCGACATGAGAAGATAGACGAACGCATACTTTGAGAAGTCATCGATGAATATAATAAAATATTTTATCTCGGCCATTGTGGAGAACTGTTTAAAGTCACAGATATCTGAGTGCACCAACTCCAGAAGATCTATGCTTTGATTAACCCGTTTCAATAGTTTTCTTGTGATCTTAGTCTGTGCACAGATTTTATACTTCTCCACCTTCTTACCCCCCATATTTGTAGATAATCCTAGACTAGACATTTTGTTTATCCTTTTACAATGAACATGTCATAGTTTATTATGTCATAACTCAAGAGGATAACCAAAAAAAGAGATTGCATTAACATTATCAGTCTGAGTTACAAGCTGAAGTTTAATCATCCCTTCGGTACAAAAAGTTTTTTTTAAGTATGTTCCTTTATATGACATCATCATCTACCCAATAATGATGTCCATCCTCAAGCCTGCGTTGCATAACAGGCATCCTGAGACCAGGGCTATCACTGGTACATGCTTCACTTCCCAAAGCATCAGCGACTTCCCCGAAGTCAGATTCAGTACCACCATTTTGGTCCCAAGTAGTTCAGCTTGTGCCTGGTTTGCCACCATCACCTTCTCAGACGTAAGCTTGTATATAATAAATAATTTTTTCTTAAAGCAAACATAGCAGGATACACCAGTGTCCACCCACCAGTCAGTGTCGACATCAGTTGAGACTACATGCACAATCATACCAACCTTGTTAGGCTCACCTTGCTCAGTCTGTTTAAACTTGGATCTGCAGTCCTTCTAGTAGTGGACTTTCTTGCCACAGTTGAAACATGCCCTATCGTTCTTGGGCTTTGGCTTGAACGAATTCGACTTCACCTTCAGATGGTTAAAGTCCTTCTTCTTTTTGTAAGAAGTATTTTGCTTTCCCTTGGAGTCTATATCATACACCAAGTTGGCCTTGGCCATCTATTTAGATAGCTTGTCCACTTTGAGTTGAGCCCTCAACTCATCTTCAACATGGATCTAGTATAGGAGGCGTTCAAGGTTAACCTCCATCTTCTTACGGTGCATGTCCGCAATGAAGTTGCTCCACCCAGGCGGAGGCTTGGCGATAATACCCCCAACAATGAAAGCATCGACTAAGGACATGCTATAATCCTCAAGTTTTTGACATAACTTGAGGAGTTCCTTGACTTGAGGTAATATTGTTTTGTCATCCTCAAATCATATCTTCTAGACTTTTTATGTCACATAGATTGTGTTTCTGTGACTTGTAGTGGTTCTCCAGAGATTCTTAGACGTCCTATGCCTGGACCATCTTGCTGTATGACTCCACCAGAGAATCTTCTACGGAGTTCAAAATTAGCAGTTTGTAGAGGTTGTTGTCTCTCTTCTACTTTATCTACAAAGCAGTGGCCTCGGCAAACCTCCGATCATTTTTACCCTCCAGAATCGTAGGCTCAGTATTTTTTAACACGTACTCCACGTTCACAAGTTAAATATTGAGACTGACATTTCTCTTCTACATGTTGTAATGCTCCCCATCAAACTTCTCAAGTTTATTAAAACTTATTTCGAGAAGGTTTGCACGGTTGTTCTCCATCTTACTCGGATCTTGCTTTGAGATTGTTAGTCCGGAGGCTTAATCAAAAGATGGTAGATTGAGGCCAAGAACAGAGGTTCACGTAAACTTTCTAGTCTATGCTCTGTTTGATCCTGAAGTTGTCATCGAGATTAGAGGTTGACATAAAAGTTCCCTCACTGACTATCCTCGATTTCAACGAAGAACAAGTATAATATATCTCGATTAAAACTTGCAAACTATATTACAATAATAAGAAATCAAACTATCATTCTTTCTTGCAAACGTAGTTACAATTGAGACATAACGTAATATAAGTTAGCAGAAGAGAAATAAAAGAAGAGGATCGAATCTCTGCTTGCTGGGGTGATGAAGATCACTATTGCTCAATGAAAGATTTGCCCCATATGATCTGCTCCCAGGAACCAGCAAGTTCTTACAGAACTTCAAGAACGCTCGTTGTCACCTCTTTTCTGGATTCGCACGAATTCTGTTAGACTTCAATGGCGGCAGCAACAATGAAACTCTTCATCTCTCAATTTTGAAGTAAGTTCTCAAAAGAGCACGAAAAGAGTATTTCTAGATGACGATAAAAACCCTAACCCTAACCCTAATTTTGGCTGCCAACTGATTATGGAAAGATAGAAATGAACTAAATTTAAATCCCATAAAAATTGGATATAAATTAATGACCCAATCTTTTCGTAATTGGTCAAATCCTGAAATCAGTGGAATCATGTACCAACTACACTATCTATGCATATACGCCCAGCATCACAGCAATAGTTACTTTTGTGCACATAAACTAGTAGCACAGCACCCCATGCATGCATACGTGTAAACGTGCGTAAATGCATAACCTGCCTATAGCCATGCAAAGCCACGCATAGCTGGCGAATGCATCGCGCAGGAGCGCAACTAATACGCACAAGTACTAATGCTGACGTGCAAGGTGCACCAACAAAGTACCACTTTGCACCCTTGAGCCCGAGTCCCAGTCCCAGTCGCTAAGCCCCTAAGGGAATTTTTTTAAGAGATTGAAAAAAAGCATAAATGCTTTCTTTGAGGAGTTAATCATTTTTTTTCCTAGAAAAACACCCCCACATGGCACCCACATGTGCCCCACCACTTACCATGTGCACACCTCAATATAAACAAAGTATTATATTGAGATACCCACTTGGAGGTGTAGCCAATATGGGTCTATTTTTACTAGTCCAAAGGCAAACAATCCTAAAATTTTTTTTATTAAAGTGTGAAGGTAAAGGAAAGCAAGATCAAAACCAATCACCATTTAATGAATTATACTTCCGTCGTGATCACAAAGATTTCTGAATAATTCCTTCGTATGAATTCAAGTTCAATTAGGTCCTTCGAACCAACAAGTCAGTTTATATATATATATATATATATATATATATATATATATATATATATATATATATATATATATATATATATATATATATATATATATATATATATATATATATATAAAGTATATTGGAGGTGCATTGGGCTTTAGTCCCACATTCGGGTAGTATAATAGAGAGGGGCTGACTCATATCTTATATATATGTAATATTTTATTTAATAATAAACTATCCTATTATTTTTATTCTACATGGTATCAAAGCTAAAATTTTGAATCCTCTATTTCCTCCACCACTACCCCCTTCTCTCTCTCTCTCACTACCAAACCCTAGCCTACCTGCCTCCGTCCAACGCTGCTCCGACCCCACCCTCTGTCTCCCTCCCCCCCACCACCACCGACCCGAGTGGTTGGAACCCCCCCAATACCATACTTGTGTTGCCACTACCAGACCCCCCTAAACTGCTGCTTCCACCCGACCCCCTAAGTCGTTGCTGCCCCACCCGCTGCCACCACCCGATCCCCCCAAACCGTGATTGCTGCAACATATGTTGCTGCCGCCGCACCTACTGCTACTGTTATTTCACCTACTGTTATTGCACTCCCCCTTCGAACTCCCCCTCCAAAATCCTAACCTTTGATTTATAATCCCCCTCCATATTCCCACAAAATGTAACACTAACCATCCCAACCTTAACCATGTTTACCATCCGTCATTTAACCAAAAACCCTAACCCTAGCCATATTTCCAAAAAAAAAAATTGGTGTTGAGATCTGCAGAGGGTAAACTATGATTGTTTGCTTGAACCTCTGAAGCTCGACATAGACCTCAGGAGTTAATAAGGAACAAATAAGTTGATTGTTTAAGTGAATCTTTGTTTTCTTCCGGGCCCGGCATCCACGTTAGGATCCAACAGAGAGCAACATGGGTTGTGTAAATCACTGTCCTGACTTGTGTGATCCATATTCGAATATCTGCCAATATTGCGCATGCTAGTTCTAGCGACGATTAAGTATTAGCAAGGTTGATGTGAATATCGGGTCGTGATGATCATCGACAGTCAACTCAAGAACTTGGAGATGACAAATACTGTGACGAATAGAAGTAGCACTAGTATCGAAAACACAGAGGTGGAAATACCGATCACTAGTACAATGGTATCTTCAATTCGACTAGTCGATCGAAGCCTGGATGGTCCAGATGGCTACTCTACGTGGCATAAGAAGGTGGAGAAGATGCTTTGGGGAATACGGTTGTCCAAACATCTGACAAACAAGCCTCGAAAGGAGATTGGTTCCACCTATGAGCAGAGGGAGACCGATGATAGCAAACTATTTACACAATTGATGAGTTCGATGAAACCATCAGTGGAGGACGTGGTTCAGAACTCAGATTTAGTAAAGGAGTTATGTGAGGTCCTTGTGACTGCAATTGATGGGAAACACGATTTGTCTCACATTTATGACTCGGTTGTTGGAGTCTACCGGGCTGACCAGGGAAACAAATCATATAAAGACCACTTTCATGCCTTCAAGATACTAACTAATGATGTTGATAGTGTGTTACCTCTAACGACGGATATCAGTGAGATAAGAACTCAACGTTAGCAGCTCTATGTCACGACGTATCTTGTTTCTCTCTGTCCTGATATAGACTTTGAACGATCTCAAGGCATTATTGGGGCTGAGGTTTCATCTTTAATGGAAGCCCACTTTCGTGTCCTACGGGCAGCAAAATTTGTTGAGACTACTACGGGTGATGCCCCTGCTGATCGTTCTGCCCTGGGTGCTGCTCGTGGTAGATTTTGTTAAGGTCGCGATTTTTGACTTGGTGGCCGGAATGCTAGTCGTGATGGTGGACGAGAAAATGGTGGTCGTGATGTCGGAAGACCGTGCACATGCTTCCAACTGTGGTCAACAAGGCCACTTTCAATGGCATTGTCCTAAAGCTCCTGCCGCCAATGTTACATAAGATAATCCCGACAGAGGCCTATATGAATTCGTTGACTTCCAAGATCATTATCGTGGTAAAGCCTCCGCATATGGATCCACAGTCGGGTACTCAGCAGCATGTATGATCAGGTCAAAATAGTGGGTGAACAACTGGTGCGTATGATCAGATGACAGGTGATGCAGGTATGCTGTGTGATTACATATCTATCGGTCCTATCTCAGATATTACTGTTGAGAATGCAAGTTCCCTGAGAGATCATGGAAAAAGAAGCATATATATTTTTCCTGGTCTGCCACTAAAATAAGTTTTACACACACCTGGCAATCCATTAGTAGAATTACTCGTGACTTGCAATATTCGATAATTTTTTTTCTGATGGTTGTATTTTTTAGGAATTGAAGACTGAAAAGACTATCGGTAGGGGGCACGTGGTTGGAGGCTTATACATGTTTGACATAAATTCTTCCATTGTATGTGCCGGCATAAAATTGGATTCGTTTGAGTTGCATTGTCGGTTAGGTTACCCATTTGTCCAAGCTCTCCAGAAAATGTGTCCATCTTTAGAATTTCAAGTTTCTTTTTATTGTGAGTCTTGCAGTTTGGCATAACATCACCGGGTATCCTATCCGGTGAGTCTAAATAAAGCTGCATCAGCTCCTTTTGAGCTAGTGTACTCTGATGTATGGAGACCTTGCCCTATTGAATCTGTGATGGATTTTAAGTATTTTGTTTTCTTTGTCGATGACTACTCATAAGTCACCTTTGTCTACTTGATAAAAAATTGCTCTGAATTATTTGACATTTGGTACAAATTTTATACGAAAATCAAAACCCAATTTGGGTTTTCTATTAATTATTTATGGAGGGACAATGGTCGTGAGTATATATCCCATGAGTTCAATTCTCATATGGCTAGACATGGCATCATCCACCAAACTTTTTGTTCTTACACACCACAACAGAATGCTGTAGCCGAATGCAAGAATTATCACCTTTTGGAAACAACATATGCTCTTATGTTTCATGCACGTACTCCCAGAAATTTTTTGTCTGATGTGCTCCTTACAGCTTGCTATCTGATCAATCGTATGTCATCTTCTATTTTCAATAACAATACTCTCTTTTCCCGGTTATATCGTAATCGTGTGTCATTTTCTTTACCTTTAAAAAATTTTGGTTGTTTGTGTTATATTCTAGATAGACCTACTCTTTCTAAATTTGATCCAAAGGCAATCAAGTGTAGTTTCTTGGGTATCCTAAGGATCAGAAAGGGTATAGTTATTTTTTTCCAACCTTGAAGAGGTATTTTATGTCTCGGGATGTTACCTTTGTTGAAATCGAGTTTTCTCCACTCCCACCAACTACAGATTATGTTACAAAAGTTTACCCAGGAGAGGATTTTTTTTATTGTAACCAGTTCAAACACAACAGCCCCCGTAAGGGTGCCCTCCCCTGCCAAACAAGTATGACGGTCCACAAACACCGGCTGAGTTAGAACCGGCATCGCCAATCTCACCGTCTCCGCCAGAACAAGCATCACCAATGGTGCCCATAGCCGTAGAGCCATCTTATTCCTCCATCTCCACTTATTCTTCACGGCCTGATATATTGGCTCACCCCCGTCGTACATATCGCGACCATTCTTTGAATGTTGACAACTACAAAGGGCTTGCGAGTCATACTCAGTGCTTGGTGGCTAGTATAGATGAGATTCAGATCCCGAATTCTGCAGAGAAATGACTCAAACATCTCAGTTGGTGCGCCGCTATGGAAGAAGAGATACGAGCGCTTCGAAAGAACCATACTTAGGATATGGTGAATTTGCCTACTGGTAAGAAGGTGGTAGGTTACAAATGGGTATTCACTATCAAGTTAAAACTGGATGGCACTCTTGATCGTCTGAAAGCTCGACTGGTGGCTAAAGGATATTCTCAAATATATGGTGAAGAATATTTTGAGACTTCTCCGTAGTTGCTGGGATAACTTCTGTGCGAGTGCTTATAGCCTTAGTCGTCCACTATTATTGGACCCTTCTGCAATTGGATGTGAGGAATGTATTTCTTCATGGGGACCTTGAAGAAGAGGTGTATGTGGTGTAACCTCCTGGGTTTGTTGCAATGGAGGATAAAGTATGTCATCTACGGAAGGCCCTCTATGGTATCAAACAATTATCTCGTGCCTGGTCTATACATATTTTTACTCAGTTTGGCATGTGTCAATCACAGAAGGATCATTTGGTATTATACCGACAGACATCAGCTGGACGAATACTACTATAGTGTGATAACGGGAGACAATAGTCAGGGAATTGCAGGGCTAAAGAAGTTTCTGAGTGAATATTTCCAGACTAAAGATATGTGATCGTTGAAGTACTTATTGGACATTGAAGTCATACGGGGTAAGCGAAACATTGTAATATCTCAGAGAAAGTATGTGCTGGATATCCTAACCGATGCAGGAATATTGCAAGAGAAGGGAACAACCTCACCCATGGTTCCAGGGGTAAAGTTACTCCCTGATGAGGGGATACTGATGACCAATCCGGATCAGTATCGTCGAGTGGTTGAAAAACTCAACTACTTAGCAGACATGACTCGCCCAGACATTTTCTGTCGTAAATGTCAAAAGTAGATTTATGGATTCTCCATGAGTCCACATTGGGAGGCAGTTCTCAGAATCCTGCGCTATCTAACCCAAAATTCGGGAAAAAAAATTCGAATGGAGAAACAGGGGCATACTAGTCTTGAATATTTTATATATGCAGACTGGGATGCAAGTCTTACTGATAGACGACCTAAATCCGGCTATTCAGTTTCATTGGTAGAAATTTGGTGTCGTAGAAGAGGAAGAAACACAGTGTGGTCACACGATCAAGCTCAAAAGCAGAATATCGAGCCATTGCTCATGGTACCTCAGACGTATTATATCTTCTACAAGAGCTGGGAGAAGTAGCAGGATCGAAAGCAGCAAAAATGAGGTGTGATAATCAATCTTCTATCTACATTGCTACCAATCCCATTTTTCATAAACGAATGAAACATATTGAGATTGACATTCACTTTGTGTGTGATGAATATCAGAAGGGGATGATCATATGTCACCATGTAAGAACTGGAGATCAGATAGCTGATATACTTACAAAGTCTCTTTTGGGTTATCGAGTCCAGTTCATTTGTAACAAGCTGGACATGATAGACATATATGCTCCCACATCGGATAGAATAATAAAGAGAGGCTGACTCCTCTCCTATATATATATAATCCTTCATTCAATAATAAACTATCCAATTATTCACATTATATATATATATATATATATATATATATATATATATATATATATATATATATATATATATATATATATATATATATATCAATGTTGCGCGGTACGAAAGAGTGAGTGATGGACATTAACATGTTACTTCAAGTTTGGTGTTCGAGGATTTCTAAGCACATCTGTAGTATGGTTTTTATAGCAATTATATAGGTGATATGGAAAAATAGGAACAAATGGCGGTATGAGGGATACTCCTTTTCGGTAGAACAAATAATTTTTGAGACATATCGGTAGATTTGGCAAAGTGTTAGAGAGGTACATGCATTTAGAGGGTGGGGATGAAAGGCTGGTCAGTAGGTTGGCAGGAGCAGGGGATTAAGATGTATATGATGGGGTATAGTCATCCATTTTGGCAATTTTCGAAGTAGGCTGTATACTTGTGCGTCTGAGGGTATGCCCTTGGATTTTGGTACTATTTAGTTTCCTTTTGTAATCATTATTGGTGGATTTTATTAATAAAGGATTATATATATATATATATATATATATATATGCCGCACCATAATTCCCCGATTGTACTAGTGTTAGTCTCCTTTCTGGAACTTCCTAGCCATCTCTTTGCGAAGGCTTCCATCTTCGTGATTGCTTCATGCTTTGGCACGCCTCTCAAGTTGGATACGGCCACCGAGACTTTGATTCTCCCTAGTCGTACGCGAGCGCTGGTGGAGTTACACGTTAGTAAACCTCTAGTGGACCATATTTGCATCAACCTCCCCAAGGGGCATAACTATTACCAGGTTGTGGAGTACGGACAATACCCTGCATATTGTAATCAATGCTTACAACAAGGCCACTCGCCGGTCAACTAGTGTAAAGTGGCTGGTAGGGATACATCCAAAGGCAAAGGAGCTATAGCGGCTCCTGGAGGGGTTCTAATCCCATTGATCCACTGCTTGAGGACCGATCCTAGCTCGGGGAAGGATGGCGAGGAGATATTTTCTTCTAGGGGGCTTCCCATGCCAGTTATGATCACGGGAGGGCCATTGTCTCCCGTAATTGCTACAGTCAAGTCAGGGCTTTCATCCCCGCGAGGAGGGTGGAGCTCAAGACGGGGTTCTCTCTAAGAAGGTTGGGCAGGCGCAACTTAGTGTTGTCATAGTAGGAGATCTCGTTGCAGAGTCTGCGCTAAATTTGTTCTTCTGGGGACCTTGGAGGACCATCCGGGTCCCACATCCTAGCTGTGAGGGGGTATTGTTGAAGCATTCCTTGTCTTACGTGGTGTCTAGTCCTGCCTTGGACGCCTTGGTGGTGCCAGGAGACATTGTTGGCTGGGACTTGGTCGGTCTGGATGATGTTTGTTTTTTGGTATCACCATGCGTACGGCAAGCTGTAACCAGTCTGGGGGCTGATGCTATTGTTTCTGCGGTACCTTGTGCCTTGCAAGTGGAGCTCCAGGCTGGTGCTGTGGCGTTGGGGGAGTTGATCATTCATGGGGCTTCCGCAGAGGTTGTGGCTCCGACTGAGCTACCCCATATTAGCTTACATTCCATCCATTAAGGTCCGTCCCCTTGATCCATTGTCCCCTCCTTGATGCTCTAATTCAGGTCTCCGTCGCCTCCTCTCATAGTTCCCCTCCGGACCCCCCTACTGTGTCGCTTGGCCAGTTCCAGGTGTAATCACCACTTCAACTTGTAGGAATATTTTTTTGTTATTTCACTATTGTTTGCTCATTGTATAGTTAGTAATTAGTGTTGTCTAGAATTAATTAGTGTTAGTTAGTATACTAGTTAATTATAATAAATCAGAGTAGTTGTCATTGATAGAATATTCCCAATTAGTAGGCTAGATGACATCCATATCTAATTAGATTCCTTTTCCACTTGAATTTGAATTCAAATTATAAATTATGAGTGGCAAATTAGTAATTAATCCAACTCCCAAAACCATCATGACATGGCCGGCCTCTATTGGTGGACATTTTTTAATTCAAATTTTTCTCCAAAAAGCCCTACTTCTTTCCCAAGCAATGCTCCACTAACTCATTTTATTTCCACAAATTTCTAGATCTAGAAATTAAATTCCCACACCAATTCTCCACCAAATCCACTCATTCTTCTTCCATTGGAGAGTTAGAGTCTTGGAGCACTAGAGGAAGCATGAAGAGGAGTCCAAGCATTGAGGATCATGTCCGATTCGACTTCCTCGTGACCAAATTCGGAGTTCTTCAAAGGGGACATATGAATTAGGTAATTCTCTTCTTCTTTTTTACCCAATTCATGGTTAGGAATACTAATTGGACCTATATGAACCCTCTCATAGGTGGAATTGACTCTCTATTGCTAGATCTAGGTGTTATAAGCCCTAATTTGGTATATCTAGGTTTTTCTTATGTGGAATGATAATTTTTGTGCTCAATTTTGAGAAATTATGAATTGTCCTCCAAATGTTTGACACTTGTCCCCAAAGAGAATTTTGGTATCTAATTTACTTGTGCTTGTGTTTTAGTATCCACAATTGGATACGTGGTGTCGTGTCATGGTACGCCATGATACGTATGGCTAGATTTAGTGATTTGAGTATATTTGAACCTCTTTGTGTGCAATTATTATTATTTGTATTAAAACTAGTTATTCTGGCTATTTCCATATCATACTCCATTTATATTTCACGTTTCATTGGTATTAGTATTGGTATCTTAATGGTGACGGTGTAGGAATAATGTATTATGAATATTATAGTATATTATAGTGTTTTGAGATTGATTGATATATGTAGAGATTGTATTTCATGATAACAAGTGGTATTATGAGTTGTGTTAGCATTGTATTGATATTGAAGTGTTGGTACCATGGCATTTGAGGAGTTGAGGGTATTTTAGAGGATGAGTGAGTATTAATGTAGGTTGTATGCTTTAGGTGTTTGGATGCCATTGCAAGGATCATCCGTTCATGCAGCTTTCTGCATCTGAGTACTCAGTATACTCAAGCAGTTGCTTATGGTAGCATCCTGCAGGTGGTGCCTGTACTGATGTGCACTTTGTGCACATCATAGTCAGTACAGTTTTTGCACATATTACAAGGAAGGAGAGGAGAGCATATAGCTCGGGTTGCAAGTTAGAATGGGGGAGGGGTTCTGCACAGTGGGCAGTAAAGTGTGGCAACTGCATGAGAGCTCGGGTAGACTGCAGGAAGTGTATTTCTTCACTATAGTGTGTAGGATCAGGGGAGAGAGACAAGTCTGTGCAGTTCTGCATAGTATTGGGCTCGGGTTGTAGAGGTTTAGGGTCATCTAGGTGTGTGTAGGCCACAAAATAGTTATGTTCTGTATGGGGTGACAAAATTTATGGCAGAACTGAAAGTGCAGTCGATTGTTTTGGGCAGCTGCTTTAGAGCAGCACCAACCTCTGTTGTGTTATGCAGGGCAACAACAACAGTGAGAGACTGTGCAGTTTGCACTACACAACTTGGAGTAACATCAATAGGTAGTGTCACATGTTACGACCCGCACTCGGTATAGGGGCACGAGTGCGTGGGTACGTCCAGCCTACGCCGCAGCATCGACGGTAGAACGTTGTCTAGGTCTTGATGCTATCTAAACAATCTCACACGAGCATCCGACTCCTTAAGGAGACACGGATACCACAATATAATATAAACAACGTACTCAATCACAACTACAGCATGATAAGATCTCGAAGAAACAAGTAAGATGCAACACAAGTCTGAAATAGAAATAGTCTACTCAACAAGATAATCCAAGTCTCAAATAAGATTGCCGGAGACAAATCCGGTACCCAAAATAGACAACTAAGAAACTAACTAGATAACTAGTGATTCCGGCTAAACCTCTCAGAATCACGACTGAACTACCAAGTCCAAGTCTGCAGCTACTCACCCTGTGGTCCATAAAGTGTCGGATACCGGTCCTCTAAGGCATAGTCTGGAAAAATATATCCAGTCAGGATTGGAACGAAATACACCTCTAACAGCAGTTCAACATATATTGATAAAACTATAATACAGTGTAAAAAAATATAGACAGATATAAAAACTGGCAATAAGGAATACTGGCGAGCATGGATATACTGGAAACAGAAATACTGGAATAAAGGAATACTGGAGCATATAATGTACATCTTGAAATGAAATAGAAATCCAAGTACACGCTAGAATAATGAACTGGTATATAAAGGTGTACAAGAACAATAACTAGAACATGTGGGGATGCTAGATCAAATACACTAGAGATACATGTCAAGAATCATCTAACTAAGTGTGTGAAATATCAGCATATCATGTGATCGGCTTGGGACTAATAAGACTCATTACATTGGTTAGCGATCATCCCTGAGGTCAGGCTAATCCATCTGGATAGCTATGATGCGAGTAATAGTTAGGCTAACCACATGTAACAGTGATGAGGCATGTAATGGTAAGGCTGCACCGACGTGAGGCGTGGGTGAGCTATGATGCATGTAAAGTTAGGTATGATCACATAAGCTACTAATATTTTCTCGTTTTTCCCCAGCTAGCACGATGGATTCCAGATCACGACTCCTCGTGACAGGTCTCAATGATGCCAAATCGTGTAAAGAACAGTGTCAGAGTCATGTACGCTATACAACAAGAGTTATAGAAATAATCAACATAATAGAAACTGTCAGAGAATGTACTCGCCTTGGGTCCTTAGCTGTCAATACCAATGTCCTGTCCCAGAATATCGTCTGGATGATCCAACAGTCCTATAGACATATGATAAAAATAATATTTGTATCAGATGCTACACTAACACAATCATATACATCGAACTCAGGGCTGTGCCAGGTATGGCACTAGTCAACTAGGGTCAAGTGCGTCAAGTTGCACGGGCGTTGTCACGACCCGCACCCGGAAATTCGGGCACGAGTGCGTGGGTACGTCCAGCCTACGCCGCAGTGTCGGCGGTAGTACGCTGTCTTGGGCATCTCCATAGTTAAATTAATACTAGCTCATTCACAGTAATTAAACAGACAAGGAATTGAAAGGAAATGCTGAGATTTTATAACCAGAAAGTGACAATCAGATCCAGAGTTATTACAAAACCAGAAGTTAAATCGGGGACAAACCCGATTACTAAGATGAAAGGAAAACAAATAACTAAAGCTAACTACTCTGCAGGAGTAGTCTCCTGTGTGGGAACCTGCTCTGCAACTGTATCACCTGCTGCCTCATAGGGGCCATAATAGGTGGGGGCAAGGTAAACTCATCATCGCCTAAAGCAACGGATCCAGTCAGGAAATGAGCAAAGTACACAGTGCACAACAAGATTAAACTAAATATTTATGACAATTAGAATGAGTATCATATTGAGAATATGTATAAAAGAAACACAATATCTCAGAGTTAATGCTATAAACAGGAATATGAGAAAACAGAAATAAATGAGACAGGAAATGAAACTACTACAGTCAGCAAGAACTATAACAAGACCAGAAGCTATCTGTGTGAACTTGTGTTTATTTTAGAATACATAGTTGGCATGTAGGGATTTATAAGACTAATCCGGCTGTCATAGACGACTATTAAACATGAATAATCGAGATCCGGCTGAGGGTACAGTCGCGCACCAACAGCTATTAAACACGGTAGGAGGAAGGGTAAACTACATGCCTTCTAGTATTCTCCCACCCGACATGAAAAACAAGACATGAACTCCAGTATTCAAGACATAAAATCCAGTGTTCTAGCACTACGTGTAATCATCAATGGTACTAGTAAAGCAGGGAATTAATTATCACAATATAAAGATTAACTTGAAGTGCAGGTACTTGCCTGTTGTTTGGATCTGATTAATTATTCTTGGGGAAATTTCCAGAGATGAGTCCAAAAGCTGAAATAGATATTACCATCACGCTCAGAAGATATCAAATAGCTAAAAACGCCTGTCCTTGGGTCCAATTTGGAGACAAGGGCAAAAACGGCAGTTTCGGGTCAAAACGGGGTCCGCCGGTGGGCCCACTTTGCACCAAAAAACGTGTCCGAGTCAATGGTCTCCAAATTTACCAAACTTAGTGTCAACAGGTCAGGAACGCTGATACGAACCCAACGGAACTTCCAGATTTGGATTCCGATGAGCCGATCACAAAATCGCCCGTCGAGCGGGGCCTGTGGGACCCACGACACGCGATTTCGTCAACGTTCTCAGAATCAAACCAAACTTGACCCACAGGACCAGCGTATCGCTACGAGTCCGATGGCGCAAGTTTCGTCTCGATCTGACGAGTGTACAAGAAGTTAGGGCAAATTGCAGAAAAGTCGGATACGGGGCGATGTCCGCGGATACGCGTTGATTCCGGTGTGCACGCACACCCGAATCAGCTTCCGCGAAATCTCACACGTCCATATCGACGACGCGCACGTATCTGTGAAGACCGCACGCGACCAAGTCGTCCCGTTTGGCGGGGCGCACTCAGTTCCGGGGTGAAACAGGGTCTGGTTTTTCCTGTTTTTGGATCGCGGTGTGCGATCACCACAGGGCGCGATGCCCCAAACGGTTTGTCCGGGCACCGAGAGGGTCATACAGGCTTCGCAACACAATTTGCGGAATTGAAAACGGAGCTACGAACAAAAAGTTACGAGTACCTGAAGGGGACCTGAAAACAGGGTCGAGTCGTGTCCGACACGTGTCCGACTCGTGTCGGACACAGGGAACCTAGGGTTTAGGGTTTCTGGAGCTGCTACGGTTGCCGGTGGTCGGCACGGCGGCGGGGAGGCCGAGGGTGGCTCACCGGGGAGAGGGCGCACGGGGACGGTCGGCAGCGGTGCCGGAGGCGGCGGAGGCGGCTGCTGCGGCTGCTGATGCTGTCTCCGCTATTGTGGACGCCGGAGACGGAGGAGGGAGGCGGCTGGAGGCGACGGCGACGGCGGCGGCAGGGTGGCTGGGCAGCGGCGAGGGCAGGGCAGTGAGGTCGGCGGCACGGCGGAGAGTTAGGGTTAGGGTTCCGGTGAGAAAGTGGGGAAGAATAAGAAGAGGGGGGGTTTAAAAATGGGAGGAGGCGGTTGCTGGGGCCGAGCTAAGCGGGGAAGAGGGGGACGTGGCCGCGGGGAGCGGGGCGAGCCGGCCGGAGCGGGCGGCACTGCGCGCGGAGGCCGGCGCGGGATGCGGGCGGCGTGGGGCTGGGGGGGGAATGGTTCGTGCGGGTCGGGTCGGGCGGCTAACGGGTCCGGACAGACCCGCCCGACCCGCGAGGAAGGCGGGCTGGGGCTGGCTGCTGGGCTCGGCCCATTGGGCCGGGCCGGGCCCAAGAAAAAGAAAGAAAAAAAATAAAAATAAAATAAAATAAGTATAATAATAATAATAAATAAACAGTAATTTATATAATTAATTAAAATTAGTTTTTAGGCATTTAAAAATAGGTCTGAGACCCAGAAAAATCCAGAAAAATTATCCTAAGTCCAGTTTTTCATTTTACACCCAAAAATATTATTTTCATGATATTTTAATATTGTTTATTAACAACTAAAAATTATTTAATATTTGAAAACCCTGATTTTAATTTCAGAAAATTCCCAGAAAATTGTGAAAAATCCTAATTTTAATATTTTTGAAAAATCAGGGGCTTACAATCTACCCAACTTATAAAATTTCGTCCTCGAAATTTAAATTATGGCAGGGTTCTCTCTGTCCAAACTCACTTTATTATAGTCTAACGGGTTTCTCTCAGGTGGACATTGCGGTCGCTACCCAACTTAGAATTTTACCCATCTATCCTCTAAGGCTGTACAACTAGTAAGGCTAGGTCTCAACTTAATAAATCATGGTATTGAATCTTTAAGTCTTTAACACAAACACACCATCTATGGTATTCCCTTAGTCATAGAGGTTATCATCAATTCGACCGGTCTGAGGGGTACATCTAGCACTACAAATCAAACTTATACCAAACATAAGATTTTGTCTTTCCGAAATAAGGGAAGACGAGGATCAAATAATAAAGAGTTTAAGGGCGAAGTGGTAGAACAGAGGTATAGGGATCAAGGCGTTTAAGGAATTCTAATAGGAATCGTCAGGCGGTTATGGATTGAGATTCTATTCTGGTAATCATTTATTCGCATGCTCGTATTAGTACAGTTATGTAACTGATACGATATGCTCGAACGTATTTAGGGGCAAGTATACTAGTCAACTATATATCTTAATCCACGTAAAGTAGTCGTGCGAAGTGCGAATCAAAATGCACTAAGGTTGATCAGACCGTAGTACAATGATTCTGAATAGACGCTTGTATTAGTGGGGTTGATCAGACCTCAATAATACAGGTGTCATGAACAAGCCCGATAAAGAGCAAGCTTGCAAAACTAGGCTATAAAATAGCACCATAAGTCAAGTTCAGCAAAATTAAGTGCGCTAGATGATGATGAAAAGGAGGTACAAATTATTGAAGTTCACAAAATAACACAAAATAAGCATAATAGCAAAAGTCTCTAAAATCTCTACAGTTATCAATTTAAAAGCATACCAGGTTAAAGTTCAAAATTACTAGGTTGGGGCTGAGGTCACGAACCAATAGGCACGAAAACAATACTAGAAAAGGTATCTACGAATCACTTACGCGCATTAGCTGCTTCCAGAGTCTGCGCGTTCTCCACGGTCATCATGTAAGCTTGTCCGCGTCCTGGAGCAGCGGGACAGTCCCTCACTTGATGTTCTGTTGATCCACAATATAGACAGGCACCCAGTCTCTTTCTACAAACTTGCCAGGTGTGACCTTGTTTTTGGCAAAAGTTACAAGCAGCATCTTATTGGTTCTGTCCTTGAACCTGGTGTTGGGGTGCTGGAGCTCGAGGGAGAGGACGCTGAGTTTGCTGCGGGGCCCTCTGCTGTTGTTGTTGAAATGGGCGTTTGTTGGGTCCCGCATTTCCGGTATCTCTCTCTCGTTTTAGTTTATGTCCCATGTCTCTCTCAACGCCTTGTGCCACGCTCAGGATTTCCTCATAGGTGCGAGCTCGGCTGGTGGTGACAGCAAGGCGAATATCCGGAGATAGCCCCTTCTCGAATCTACGAGCTCTGTCCTCCGAGGTACGAACCATGTACTCCGCAAAGTGGCTCAACCTGCTAAATTCAGCAGTATACTCATCAACAGATAGGTTACCTTGTTCCAGTCTCTCGAATTGGCTTTCGAGAGCTTCCCGAGCCACTTTGGGGTAGAATTTCTCCTTGAATAACCTCTTGAAGTCCTCCCAGGTAAGGTCAGGAGCAGATAGTTGAGGTTCGTCCCTAAACCAGGTCCGAGCTATGTCGAACAGTTGCAGGCTTGCGGACTCCACTTTGAGATCATCAGGGACCCGAGCAGTCTTCAGGAGTCGCTCTACGTTCTCTATCCATTCATCGGCATAGAGAATGCCTTCAGTTCCGTAGAATTCCAGGGGTCTAAGGTTCTTGAAGTCTTTGGCACTTCCTGGCCTCTTTTGTGGTGACTCCCGGGTCCGAAGAGCTTCTGAAAGGCTGGTCCGTAGCAGGGCAGTTTGTTCCTTCTGGGATTCCACTAGTCCCTGGAACACTCCAAATAGCTGTGCCCCATCCAGAGTAACTGCCGGAATAGATGGAGGTAGAGGGAGGGCAAGAGTTTCGGGCACAGTCTGCTCAGCTGGTTCTGATGTGCCTCCTACTGTGTTCCTCGTCTAAACCATTCTGAAAGATTAATGGATAGGGAATCAGAATAGATTACTTGGAAATCAAAGGCAATAGGAAAATTGAGCAGCAATGATATCAAGAATTGAAATAAGGACCCTATACTGTGAATGAGCTTTTCCTAGAATCCTCAATCTTATTCCATACCCTGTCCTAGGGTATTACCCTATTTAAGGATAGAACCTGCATGGGCCACTACAAAAACGTGTCACGACCCGCACCCGAAAATTCGGGCACGAGTGCGTGGGTACGTCCAGCCTACGCCGCAGTGTCGACGGTAGTACGCTGTCTAGGGCATCTCCACAGTTAAATTAACACTAGCTCATTCACAGTAATTAAACAGACAAGGAATTGAAAGGAAATGCTGAGATTTTATAACCAGAAAGTGACAATCAGATCTAGAGTTATTACAAAACCAGAAGTTAAATCGGGGACAAACCCGATTACTAAGATGAAAGGAAAATAAATAACTAAAGCTAACTACTCTGCAGGAGTAGTCTCCTGTGTGGGAACCTGCTCTGCAACTGTATCACCTGCTGCCTCATAGGGGCCATAATAGGTGGGGGCAAGGTAAACTCATCATCGCCTAAAGCAACGGATCCAGTCAGGAAAGGAGCAAAGTACACAGTGCACAACAAGATTAAACTAAATATTTATGACAATTAGAATGAGTATCATATTGAGAATATGTATAAAAGAAACATAATATCTCAGAGTTAATGCTATAAACAGGAATATGAGAAAACAGAAATAAATGAGACAGGAAATGAAACTACTACAGTCAGCAAGAACTATAACAAGACCAGAAGCTATCTGTGTGAACTTATGTTTATTTTAGAATACATAGTTGGCATGTAGGGGTTTATAAGGCTAATTTGGCCGTCATAGATGACTATTAAACATGAATAATCGAGATCCGGCTGAGGGTACAGTCGCGCACCAACAGCTATTAAACACGGTAGGAGGAAGGGTAAACTATATGCCTTCTAGTATTCTCCCACCCGACATGAAAAACAAGACATGAACTCCAGTATTCAAGACATGAAATCCAATGTTCTAGCACTACGTGTAATCATCAATGGTACTAGTAAAGCAGGGAATTAATTATCACAATATAAAGATTAACTTGAAGTGCAGGTACTTGCCTGTTGTTTGGATCTGATTAATTGTTCTTGGAGAAATTTCCAGAGATGAGTCCAAAAGTTGAAATAGACATTATCATCACGCTCAGAAGATGTCAAATAGTTAGAAACGCCTGTCCTTGGGTCTAATTTGGAGACAAGGGCAAAAACGGCAGTTTCGGGTCAAAACGGGGTCCGCCGGTGGGCCCGCTTTGCACCGAAAAACGTGTCCGGGTCAATGGTCTCCAAATTCACCAAACTTAGTGTCAATAGGTCAGGAACGCTGATACGAACCCAACGGAACTTGCAGATTTGGATTCCGATGAGCCGATCACAAAATCGCCCGTCGAGCGGGGCCTGTGGGGCCCACGACACGCGATTTTGTCAACGTTGTCAGAATCGAACCAAACTTGACCCACAGGACCAGCGTATCGCTACGAGTCCGATGGCGCAAGTTTCGTCTTGATCTGACGAGTGTACAAGAAGTTAGGGCAAATTACAGAAAAGTCGGATACGGGGCGATGTCCGCGGATACGCGTTGATTCCGGTGTGCACGCACATCCGAATCAGCTTCCGCGAAATCTCACACGTCCATATCGACGACGCGCACGTATCTGTGAAGACCGTACGCGACCAAGTTGTCCCGTTTGGCGGGACGCACTCAGTTCCGGGGTGAAACAGGGTCTAGTTTTTCCTGTTTTTGGATCGCGGTGTGCGATCACCACAGGACGCGATGCCCCAAACGGTTTATCCGGGCACCGAGAGGGTCATACAGGCTTCGCAACGCAATTTGCGGAATTAAAAACGGAGCTACGAACAAAAAGTTACGAGTACCTGAAGGGGACCCGAAAGCAGGGTCGAGTCGTGTCCGACACGTGTCCGACTCGTGTCGGACACAGGGAACCTAGGGTTTAGGGTTTCTGGAGCTGCTGCGGTTGCCGGTGGTCGGTACGGCGGCGGGGAGGCCGAGGGTGGCTCACCGGGGAGAGGGCGCGCGGGGACGGTCGGCAGCGGTGCCGGAGGCGGCTGCTGCGGCTGCTGATGCTGTCTCCGCTGATGTGGACGCCGAAGACGGAGGAGGGAGGCGGCTGGAGGCGACGGCGGCAGCAGGGTGGCTGGGCAGCGGCGAGGGCAGGGCGGCGAGGTCGGCGGCACGGCGGAGAGTTAGGGTTAGGGTTCCGGTGAGGAAGTGGGGAAGAAGAAGAAGAGGGGGGGTTTAAAAAGGGGAGGGGGCGGTTGCTGGGGCCGAGCTAGGCGGAGAAGAGGGGGACGTGACCGCGGGGAGCGGGACGAGCCGGCCGGAGCGGGAGGCGCTGCGCGCGGAGGCCGGGGCGGGATGCGGGCGGCGTGGGGCTGGGGGGGGAATGGTTCGTGCGGGTCGGGTCGGGCGGCTAACGGGTCCGGACAGACCCGCCCGACCCGCGAGGAAGGCGGGCTGGTGCATACTACAATCAAGTCACCTAGGTTCAAGGATCTCTATGCCTCAATCATCAACCAAGAAACAGTAAGAATGGGCATATAAGATAAAGCAGTTAGGCGTCCCTGACGCTCTATCAGAATAATCATGAAACTAGTTATACAGGATGGTACACTAGTGCATTGTCAAGAGTACATGACGGTAAGTCAGCCACGGTCTGAATAATATACAATCATGTAGAGGAACAAACATCTAAATACACCGGCTAACAAGTGCCATCGGCTAAACGCCAAAAAGGTAATACAAAATGATACTCAATATGGGGAAGAAGAAACATACTCAAGTTCCTCGACAGACATCCTCCTGGTGTGCGCCATCGGTCAGATACAGCATAGGATCCTCGGGCTCTGCTACTAAACTTGACCAAACAAAACCAGCGGGGTCAAGCCCCAATAGCAAGTACCACAAAAGAGCATAAGTGAATGAAGCAAAAACCAATAGGGTACATAAAATAGTAAATTCGTGTCACAACGACAAGCAAATGACCTTTCATCGGAGCAGTAGGACACCCCTACAACCAAACAAGGATAAGGGGTATCGCACTACTCTGAGACAGGGTACGACTACGACGAAGATGCAACACATCAATATAATCCTGGGCAGTCATGCCATAATACAAGCTAAGATATAGATATAAATATAATATGTAGCTTCGGTACATGACCTTTTGTGACACATTGGCGCAACCCTACAACCAAACAAGGATAAGGATTTAATCATCGTACCATAATAGTTTATATCCATAGATTACCCGTACATACTCTTTTAGATCGGCCAATCAATACTATGGCTTGTTATGTGGAGTCTGAGTTATCTTAGAAGAATAATGCAATATTAGAATCCTCAGATCATATTGACGGTGGGGTGGGCTGGTCAAGCTAATAAATGCATAGCACATAGTATGTAAGCACCAGTCCCTTGTAAAGCCACCGCACAAGTAATCATGTAATAATATATATATAATATAGTCGGATACTGCACTCTACTTCTGTAGATGATATACGGTATCCGTTGGGGACCAACATGATGCCCTAGGACATATATCCTAATGGTAGCAACCACGCATGATCTCGAGATTCTATTGCCTCCCAATGTTCTATAAGTTCAGTTACTTAATTAGCCCTACAATTATTAGAACATCGTGTCAGGGTTATACGATCTTCCTCCTTAGATGATGCACCTTGGTACATGTATGCTAGGTACGAATCCACATTGTTGTTCGAAAGCCAAATATGGATTTCCCCCAAGCGTAATACAACAAATCAATCCAATAAACATCCTAACCACACTATGGTTGTTAACCCACATACAATGCTTGTGTTGGAGAAATAATATAATAATATCACATATCACGTAGTACAGGAGGCATTCTCGATGCACAAACCGAAACATATAATCTCATAGCACGTAGAATTATGTCGCACTTTAATAAATATTATAATACATGTACACGTAGCACGTAGTAATTATATCAACACGGATACAAAAAATGGGTCGAATCACCAAACTTACAGTTAGTCATATGAGTTTTATCATATTGGGGCACTTGGTCAAAAATATAATCTCCTCAAATCAGGTACACAGACTATCAATCAATTGGAAGCCTAAATTTATGATGTGAACTACTCAAATTAATAATTTTGCTGCCAAACGTGAGTAAGGAAAAAAGTGTGAACTACTCTAGAGCAAATTTATAATCCTTAAACCAAACAAGGACCGGGATTGCATATCGTCTCCCGAGCAGAACTACGACCCTCACTCTATTCAATAAACAAAAGGATAAGTTAATCTACTAATCTGAGTTTACTCTGGTTGCCACATGGTCTACTATAGCATATAATTATACTATGCACATAGTTAGTTCTAGCACATAGCCAGGTCTAATACAGTCTGGTTACTAAGCCCACTCTTTCTTAGAATAACACAAACAAGAAGCCACGATCAACCACATAGGGTACGATAAGAAATATTTTAATAAAATAATTAAATCCAAAAAATTGTAGAACGTGTACATAGATTACTAGGGTCACATAGGATCATATACGTGCGTAAAAAGTGCATGCATGGATTGCCACATAGGACAGGCCGCATGCACTGATCAGGTGCATGAGCAACTAGCTGCATGAGCGAGCTGGCCGCATGGACAAGGTAGCAGCATGTTGTCCCAGGCCGCATGGACTGCTTGCCGCATAAGGCAGGTGCCGCATAGCGTCACAGCAACGTTCACTCCTTGGAACAAGTGCCGAAGTGACTGAAGTGATGGATGTGATAGGCCATAAAGTTTGTCAGAAAGAAAAGACAAAAACATAAAAAGATATGCCAAACAATCAGAGTCATGCGTCCGAAGGAAAGTGGTCGCATGCTCTGCTTGCTGCATATATGTGCTTGTCGCATTTGGGTCGATATCGCATGGAGGTCGATGCCGCATAAAGGTCTCTTGGACTTAGCAAATTTCTTATTTGTTCAGCGTGTGAAAACATAAGGGTTCAAGGATTAGCTCCAGAACACTTGTGTAATGGTCAGGCATGCATCTATCAAGATGGACGTATGCTGGTTGGCTATGCGTCAAAGAGTCCAACCCCATAAGGATCATGCCGCATGAGAGTCTTGGCCGCATATTGCGCTGGCCACATGAGAACTTCATCTTCTCTAGACAGCAATTTCAGCCATGGCAGAAAAGCTCCAAAAAATCTAAAAATTTATTTTTTTCATAAAAACTTTATTTTAAGTCCAAATCAAGTGAAACAAAAGCCAAAATGCTCGAAATAAAGTGCTCTATCAACCAAAAAAAACTATTTTTCTATGATACCATATTTTAATAGATCAAAACCAAGGAAAACTTTTAGAATCCATAAAATTCTAACTTTAAAACTTAGATCTACTCAAAATCGTTCATCCAAACCAAAAACTCCAAGAACTAAAACTACTAAGAACATCAAGGAGAATATTTTATATCAAACACATTTTAATTACTACATATATGCAAAAATATGAAAATTTATGGCTTCACCACTTAGTGGTGGCACATGCAGGTCAGACTTCGCAAGTTGTGCGATGTCATGATAGTGCGACATCTTAGTTGTACTACTGCGTGCCTACTATAGAATATAGGACATAGGACATAGGATACTAGGATGAGAGAGGATACTCAATCACAAAAATTCTTGATAGATTCCTGGGACGACCCCTTGAGAATCTTATTACAATTTTTAATTTAAATTTTTTCCTTGTTTCCGTCCGCTCTCGCTTGTTGTTATTGAACTTGATTCTTATTGATCAGTTATTAAATTAAAATCTTGGGATCATTGTTGAGTTTGATTCTTGTTGACCAGTTGATAAATTTAATTCTTGGTATCGTTGTTGAGTTGATTTCATATCGAGATGAATATTACGGGCTAAAATTTACGGTATCATCTGATGACATATATTGATGAGGACAGTGAGAAAGGTATAACGTCTACTTTGGTTATGGAACCTAGAGTTTATCGCAGCCATATTAGCTGTCGTGACGAGAACGTAGGAACCTGACTTGGATGTACATACTTTAGTTATAAAATTTAGAATTTTTTGTAGCCATACGGGTTGGCGTGGCGAGGGTTCTAGATGACATGATTATAGAGTTGCATACCTTAGTTACGAAACATGTCGTTTACCGTATCTATGCTTACTGGCGTGGCGAGAATTCTGAGTGTCATGATTTCTGACAGACGTGCATGATTATCAGGTTGTTCTTAAATTGGTTCTTAAAGTATCATCTCAATACTTATCTATTTCTATTATTACAGGACTTTGTTCCATCACTTTTGCTTGGCAGTAGAGTTACCTTCAGTCCTTAGCCAGTTCATTTTGAGCTTTATTTCCTTAAGATCCTTGTTAGTATGATAATTTGTGACTTGCAATTATGTCTGTGTCTTGTATTAGTGTTGACTGAGTGTGACTTGTTAGTTTGTAAGTGTTTCTTAGTTGGACATGTGAACAGTAGGCATTAATCTAGAGATACCCATAGCATAGTACCTTGTAGCAATAGTTCTATGATAGGCGTTATTATAGTTAGTATTTGCAGTATAGATAGAAGGAGAAAAGAGTATCAGTGATGGTTCCAAGAGTAAGTATCAAAGTCAACATGCCAGTCCTGGATAGTCATGAATTTATGTAGCTGGGTGATCCATGTAAACAATTAAGAATTGAGGAATTGCGTTAAAGATTAATGGAGCATGATGTTCAATTTGATGATTGATACTTGGGTGTGTCAAGAGTGAATAAATGTATATGCATAAAGGGTATTATGAGTGTGCCATGAGTAAAAATATATCAAGATGGATCATGCAAGTTATAAAGTGTATCACAGACTAGTGTAACAGGCTATAAAAGATTTAAGAGGAGATACGTATACATAAATCAAGATATAAAACCATATGCCTGCCTTTGAGAGTGAAGTAAAACATATGAATTATAGAAAGTGCAAGTGATCGTGGGTTCTAGTGAGTGTGATGAGGTAACCTAATAATGAAGTTAGTGTTACTATACCAAGAGTGCTAATATTTCTATATCGAGGATTAGTTGAGCAAGGTGCTAATAACATTAAGTATTTTATGTAATGATAATTAGATTGGTGTATCAATTAATATAGATAGAAAATTATTGGAGAAAATATGTGTGATGATAACTTTGATTATTGGAAGTAATAGTGTAAGTAATCCAGGCAGTACAATATTCAGTACACAGTTGAGGTTGTAAACAACTGGTGTATTTGAGTGCACCTTGAGTATTAGATATTGTGAGTATTTATATGTATACTTGTGGATTTAAATTTATAATTTGAAGACTGGAAATAAATTTTAATTTTTAAGAATTTTGAGGAGTTGAGATTTTATGTTATTCAAATGGTTGAGGATTCAAAATTTGATTCAATAAACATAGTCAAAGCTATAAAGTTTTTTGGAAGTGATTAAAATTTTATTTCGATATTGAATATTTAACTTTTGAGGAAAGTATATGTATTTTATTTTAAATTATTCAAGAAGTTAAATTTTGATAATTTTATTTTGAGGAAAAAAAATTATGATGGGTAAGAAATGTATAAGAATAGAAGATGTGCATGTGTAAGGATCTATTGGCTTGAGAATGCTTGAGATGGCACTGCAAATAGACTTGGGTGTCCGTCTAGAGTTGTATTAGAGAGAGCAGTACTTAGTATGATGTGTTGCACTTGGTGTGCACTTGAGTGATAAGAACAACTAGTATAAATAATTATAGTTAGTACGAGAGCTAGCAATGGGTGTGCTAGTAATACAAATAATGGTACCAAGGGATAGAGGTATTAAACTTGGATGCAATTGACCTATGGTTGTGTTAGAGGTTCTTGGTATCCGATTTTGGTATTAATAGACATGTGTGTGCCATGTGGATGTATCTATGGATATCTTGTGGACTAGTGATTAGTTGATATGGGTAACAGTATATGGGGACAGGAATTTATGAATAAATGTGCCAGAGTTAAGTGTATGATAGAGGTTGTAGATGTCCAAGTAATGGGTTAGAAGACTATGTTCTGTTCTTTCCTTCTGTTCCTTTTTTGCCTGATTGATTGATTGATAGATTGATAGATTAATTTCTAGTACCGTAGTTTGTATCAATGATTCTTTTACTAGAATATAGTTAGTAGTAAACCCCGACAGAGACTGCAATACCATGATAAAAGAGACCATGACCATGCATGTTTTCTCTAGATTGTATGTTGTATGACTGTAGGTAGGAATTTCCTTAGACTTTGATTATTGGGAGTTAACCGTAGTGAAAGAGTTAATGAAGAGATTATGATTTGACAAAGAGAGACAATGTGCCTCAAATTTCAAGGATAAATATTTATTTAAATGAAGAGAGTTGGGGATTTAATATGACAGAATTGACGATTTGTTAAATCATAAATTTTTATGAAGATTGTGGTACGATTGAATGTCACTAACATTTGAGGAAATTAAGGAGATAATCATTATATTCATTGAACTGCATGTTATGAACTTATATTAAATGTGGTATTTGAATATTTCATAACTATTACATTATTCGATTTTGTGTGGAAAAAGAAATCGAGGATTAAGATCACTAATGGGTTAGTGTTCGATTTTAAATTTTTGGGATGAGGATATATATTTTATAAACATACATCAATTGGATTTAAATTTGAGGAGTAAGCTGATTAATGGGTTAGTGTTTGAATACAAACTTTTTGGATGAGATTTTAAATTTTATAAATGTGCATTGATTGGATTTAAAATTAGAAGATTGGATATTAAATTTTTGAATATTTAATTATTAACATCAAATTTTTGAGGAGATTATGATACGACTGGAATTTAATTTTTAAATTTGAGGTTTTTTCAGAAATATGATATCTATAGAATTTTAAAAGAAATTTGTGAAATAACAATATGGAATTGCTTCATGATTATATGGTTTGATGGATTAAATTTTGTTGGAGAAGTAAAATAAATGAATACATACAACTATTGAGGATCTTAAATTTCAAGGACAAAATTCTTTTAAGGAGGGTAGACTTGTCACCCCCACATTTTAGATTAGGGGTATTTTCATTTTTTCATAAATTAATGTATAAATGATTGTATATTATCTAATTATATTTAAATTGCCATAATTTTATTTAATTGTTGCGCCTTACCGTTGCTTCGATGATTGAAGCGCTACCCTAGCTTTTGCCTTTCAACAAATTTCACAATCTTGTCCTAGACATGTCCGCCTTCCATTCTGACCTTTGTGTAACTTATAATTATGTTCTCTTGTGCTTCATTTAAGTCACACAATATTCGTCGCAAATGTTTTTATTTAATTCAATATAAATTAATTTTGTATCCTTGTGCGTTCCAATCGAAATTGGAGACACAATATCGACCCATTTTGTGCAACCCAAATTAGGGTAATGTTATATTCTGAGTCTTCTTTATTCATGATACTTGTGTCCCACTTAATTTTATCCCCTTGTACTTCTAATTAATTTTAGAACACCTATTGCATTTATTTTTAACTAAATAAACCATAAACCCAACTTTGTGCAATTTCCAATTGTTGGGCACTTTTATGCAAAAGTGTATTAAGGTGTCTACCCCATTGGGCACAATATGTGAATAAACCTATTTCTTCTTTATGGGTATTTTTCTATAATTTTTAGGAGTGTGTAATTCAACACCAAGCTCCTTAAGACTCTGGCCCTCCAAACCTTGAACCGATGTAATCCGAGCCTTTCTTTTGAACCCATTCAAATCCTAGCCCATTGAAATCCTACATGAGAAGCCCAATTCCAAGAGGGGTTGACCAGTCAACAAATTCTAGGTCAAACCTACACCCTACTTGTATAAATAAAATTTTTCCCTTTTCTTTTCTATTCCAACCTAACAAATACTTAGCCTCCTTCCTTCAACCTAACTCCGACCCCTTCTCCCGGACGGCTCCACCCTCGACGCCGGAGCCCGATGATCACCGCAGCCGTCTCCTCAACACAGCACCTATCCCTCTTCATCCTATTCATCATCATCTACACTTCCTTCTCTCCCGCGTGAACGGCCTCCCCCTCACCGGAGATTCCTCGATCCAGGCCGCTGAACCTCGTCGGGCATTCCTCCGCCTCACCCGCCTCATCCTTCGTAGAGACCCGACTCCACGATGCCAGAGCAGCAGCACCCACGACTCCTTCAACTTGCCCCGCCAGTCGACCTCTTCGACAGTACACGACCGGACCGCGCTCGACTTCCCTGTTCACCCTGACTCACTCGCCGGAGTTCATCGTCCATGCCGGTTGACCCACTGCCAGTCACTCGCTCGTCGCCGTCTCCTCCGAGCAGTCCCCATCGGAGCAGCACCCCGCCACCCATCTCATCCTCCTCGACACCTCGGAGAAGCCGCTACACCCCGAGCCCCACACGACCTCCTCCTCTCCCTATGATCAGCTTCCTCTGCTAGCACGACCATGGCTACACCCCGATGTCCTCCTCGCCAAGCCCCTCCAACTCCGGCAGCCCTGCCTCCTCCTCTTCGATTATCGCTATCATCATCATCGACCCCACCTCGACGAACTGTATAACCACCATCATCATCATCTCTACCTTGATCATCACGATCACCTTCACCATCATCATCGTAGTCATCGTCACCAACATCGTCATCATCACCTACGTCATCGTCATCGTCATCACCGCGCTCGTGCACGTCCATGCCAAAGCCAAGGTGATGAGCATTTCTTTTGTGATTGTTGTGTACGCATACGTACGCGTATACGTATTTTGATGGGTAGTATGTATGTATTAGTGTTAGTATAGGTATTAGTATATGTATAATATATAAATAATATATTTCTCGAATTAGTATATATATACTTATGTATATGTATTGTAGATGTATGCCCTAGTATACGTTTAATATGAATATAATTGATTGGCATGTTTAATATATATACATAGTGTAAATTCATTAGTGTATATACATATATTATATATGTAATTAATTGGTATACGTATATATTATATATGTATGTAATTAGTGTATATATATATTGAGTATTAATGTTATTGCTAATTAATAATGTGTATAATATGTATATTTGTATATATACTAGGTGACCCGAGTGTAACCACGGATACCCCGTATTTACATTGACCTATGACTATATGAATTATAACTTGTCTGCCATATGTACACTGACGTAATGGCAACATGCATCCTCAGGTCCTTGTACATCTTGTTGGCTCCTGGATGTATAAAGTATTGTGATCTGTGTGCCTCTTGCATAATTTCTTCTCTTATGTCTCCTTGAGGTACACATAGTCTATCGCCATGCCTCAGTGATCCATCTTTATGCATAATTTCTTCTCTTATGTCTCATTGATTGTCTATCTTGCACAGCAATAACAGATGCGACACCCGTGCAATTTTACGCACACTTGACCCTAGTTGACCAGTGTCATACCTAGCATAGCCCTGAGTTCAATGTATTTATGATTGTGTGTTAGAGTAATGTCTGATGGAATATTATATTATATGATGTCTATAGGATTATTGGATTGTTCAGACAAGGCTTCGGAATCAGGTTATTGGTATTGCCAGTAGTAGGACCCTAGGCGAGTATATTCTCTGACAGTTTCTAGTATGTTGATTATCTCTATAATTCTTATTGTATAGCATACATGACTCTGACATTGTTATTTACACGAGTTGGCATCATTGAGACCTATCATGAGGAGTCGTGATTGGAATCCATCGTGCTAGCCGGGAAAAAATGGGAAAATATTAGTAGCTTATGTGATCATACCCAACTTTACATGCATCATAGCTCACCCACACCTCACGTCGGTGCAGCCTGACCATTACAGCCTCATCGCTGTTACATGTGGTTAGCCTGACTTTACAAGGATGATCGCTAATCAATGTAATGAGTCTTATCAGTCCTAAGCCGATCACATGATATGCTGATGTTTCACACACTTAGTTAGATAATTCTTGACATGTATCTCTAGTATATTGATCTACCATCTCCGCATGTTCTAGTTATTGTTCTTGTACACACTTACATACCAGTTCATTGTTTTTGCGTGTACTTGTATTTCTATTTCAATGCTAGATGTACATTGATGATGACATGCTCCAGTATTCCTTTATTCCAGTATTCCTTTATCTCTAGTATTTCTTTATTCCAGTATTCTTATTGCCAGTATTCATATTTGTCTTGTATTTCTTTACACTGTGTTATAGTTTTGTCAATATATATGGAACTACTGTTAGTGCTTGTACTTCATTCCAATCCTGACTGGATATTTTTTCAGACTGTGACATAGAGGACTTGTTCCCAGCATACTTGGAGACTGGATGTTATTGATTGCAGGTTAGACTATTCATATTATTTAGACTTGTCTTGTATTTTATTTGTTTTTTCGATATCTCATCGTGCTCTAGTTTATGTGATTGAGTATATTCTGTATTATGTTATGATATATGTGTCTTCTTATGGAGTTGGATATTCATGTGAGAGTGATTAGCTAGTATTATGACCTAGACAGTATTCTACCGTCGATGCTGCGGCGTAGGCTGGAGTACCCACGCACTCGTGCCCAAATTCCGGGTACGGATCATGACAGGAATATTCCAATAAAATAATTAAGCCCAAGAAATCGTGGAACGTAAACATAGATTACTAGGGTCACATAGGATCACATACGCGCATGAGAAGTGCTTGCATGGATTGCCGCATGGGACAGGCCGCTTGCATTGATCAGGCGCATGAGAAACTAGCCGTATGGGCGAGCTGGCCGCATGGACGAGGTGGCCACATGCTGTCCCAGGCCGCATGGACTGCTTGCAATATAAGGCAGGTACCGTATAGCGTCACAGCAAAGTCCACTTCTTAGAACAAGTTCCAAAGTGACTAAAGTGATGGATATGACAGGCCATAAAGTGTGTCGGAAAGAAAAGACAAAATCATGAAAAGATGTGCCAAACAATAAGAGTCATGCATCGAAGGAAAGTGACCGCATGCTCTGCTTGTTGCATATGCTTGCTTGCCGCATATGGGTCGGTGTCGCATGGAGGTCTCTTGGACTTAGCAAATTTCTCATTCGTTCAGCGAGTGAAAACATAAGGGTTCAAGAATTAGCTCCAGAATACTTGTGTAATGGTCAGTCATACATCCAACAAGATGGACACATGCTGGTTAGCTATGCGGCAAAGAGTCCAGCCGCATAAGGATCATGCCCCATGAGAGTCTCAGCCGCATATTATGCTGGCCGCATGAGAACTTCGTCTTCTCCCGATAGCAAGTTCAGCCATGGCAGAAAAGCTCCAGAAAATCCAAAAATTATTTTCTTCATAAATACTTCATTTTAAGTCCAAATCAAATAAAATAAAAGCCAAAATACTCGAAATGAAGTGCTTCATCAAGCACAAATTTTTTTCTAAAATACCATATTTTAATAAATCAAAATCAAGAAAAAGTTTTGGAACCCATAAAAATTCTAACTTTAAAACTCAGATCTACTCAAAACCGTTCATTAAAACCAAAAACTCCAAGAACTAAAACTACTGAGAACCTCAAGGAGAATATTTACCATCAAACATATTTTAATTACTATATATATGCAAAAATACAAAAATTTATGGCTTCACCACTTTGAGCAATATGTACTTGCCTTGGTGGACTAACAAACCTCTTCCTAGAACCAAGTCTAGGGCTAGGGCTTAGGGTTTCGGTTGGGAGCTCTTGAGGGAAGGAGAAAGTAGAAAGAAGAAGGGAAGTAAAAATGAGAAAGAATGAGAAAGGTGAGAGAAAACCATATAATACCTAGTGGAGAAATGGGGTTAGCCCTAAGATTAAGCCATGACACTCTACAACCAAATCTCAACCATCCAAAATAGGCTTAGTGGCTCCAAGAGTGAACCGGGTCTGTTATCCATCCTATATACGGGTCCTAGCACGGGTCCATGGTAATTGCCAAGGTGTTCACTACTGGTCTCAGGTAATCTTCCACAATAAACATGAATAAAATTAAATAAATATAACATATTTAACAGGAATCAACATATAAAATACAACATGAATACATCTACAAGAAAAATTTTAAATATCAAAAATTCAAGAATACCAAATCTGGGAACGGGTGTGACAGGTTGCATGTGAGAGGGGTGCTAATGTATGAGAGTGAGTCGCAGAGGGTGGGTATTAGAGTTAGGCGAGGTATGGCTTGGTTTGTGTAGGTAATTGTTGGGGATTTAAAGTGAGTGTATTAGTATAAGGTTAGTGTCATGTGACACTTGGATATCAGGTGAGTAGTGTGGTACCATGTACCAATGTGAGGATGATAATGAAGAGTGTAGGTTGAGTGTAACCTATAGTACCCAATAGTTAGGATACCAAATAATAGGAATTGGGTATCAAATTAGATATTGGTATTGGGATACCAATAGGTATTAGAGATAGGGTATTAAGGTATTAGTCAAGATACTATGATACGAGGTAAGTGTTAAGGTATTTATACTAGGTACTATGTAATGGATAAGATATTGAGTTTAGACTAAGGTATTACTAGATAATATTATATATGTGTATATATATGGATATATATAGTATATGATATCTAGTATAGCTATACATATATGGTCTTGACCTAAAAAATCTAGAATTGACTTAATATAACTAGTATTACTTCATAGGCCAACTAAATAGGTATTCGGGAACCCAAATTTTGGTATTGACCTAGTTTGACTCCAAAGACCTAGAATTGATCTAGAAACCTAAAATAGACCTAGTTAAGCTTGTATTTGACTCTAGAACACTCATTGATATTAGAACTTTATATATAGGTCACTTTGACTCCAGTTCAGACATTGATTTCTGTTTACTACTCAGGACCACAGAAGAGTACATTATTTGATAGTTTTCTTTACTTATTTTTTTTTGATACATGTTTATAGTATTGTTTACTTGATTCCTGACATGCTGGATACACATATTGGAATTATATGAATTCTTTGCCATGAGATACGTACTTTTAGCCTATTAATTTTTCTGGACTAATGTATTTACTGGCCTATTGACGTTTCTGGACTATTGTGATACTTCGTGTCGGGATCGGATCTATGAGTACTAGTCGGGCGAAAAAATACCCAGATGATGTGTGAACATACCCTTTCTATCGCATGGTCTTACTAGAACAATAGCAGCCACACACGACACGTGTTGTTTGCAGTTTTTACCCCTAATCGTTCACATGTTGACTTGGTATTTCAAACACTTAGATAGGTAGTCTTCCTTGATTTTACTCTATACTTGTTGGTTATATTCTTATATTGGTATGCTACTTGATTCCACATATTTACTTGTCTTTACTGCCACACTTATCCGTTTTATTTTATCTACCTTACTAATGATACCTTACTTATTTGTTCACTCTATTTCTCGTAACATGATCATATGCTTATCTGTCAATCACATATTCATCATTATTACTGTTTTATAGACTTTATCTGTCACTGTCACATTTCTAAATAAGGGTATTCTTGTCATTTATTATATTATTATTTAATGATTAAATATTTATATTATGTGCTACTAATTAATTATATTATATTATGTTATTTAATTAATTGTTAGTGGACTAGCCTATTTTATTTAGACTTGTCATTATTGGACCCATTGGATTGTCATGACACAATTGAGCCCAACATTAGATTAGGCCCATTAGACCCATTCCCTAGATTAATTAAGGAGATTAGATTAGTTTTATGAATAATTAGAAGCTTTCTAATATAGTCCTCCCAATTTAAACCTCATGACTAACTAATATGGGTAACTTGGGTATTGTACATTGCTTGAAAAGGGGGAAAGAGGGGGTCGGCCACATATGAAGGACTCACTCTCTCTCCTCTCATTAATTCATTCATTAGAGATCTTCAATTGTGTTCTTCTCCACCCATTTTTCTACCAAATTTAACATAATTCACTCTCATTTCCTTTTATTTTCACCAATTAAGAAGCATTGGAGCTCGGATTGCAAGGAGTACTTGAAGGAGGCAAAATTGATAAGGAAATTGTGCCCTAATTGTGTCCATTGAGCATTTTATTGAGAATCCATCTCCCAATAGGTAAATTCTGAATCCACTATATAATTTAGACTATAATTCATGCAGTTAACCATTATGAATCATTCTTTGACTTAGAACTACATAGGATCAAAAACTAGGTTAATATGACTTATATTATGAATTCTACATAGGTATTTGTATCCAATTAGGGGGCATTCCTAGATTGACACAACAAGTGTGTGTCATAAGACCAATTAGATCTAATTAGACTTAGATCGGGATTGCGGGACTAGATACGTGTCCACAATTGGACACGAGTAGAGCGTATCATAGTATCTTATGATACGGTGTGATACGGGACACATTTTGGATTATTTATGTAATTACTCTTCAATTCCTAGTGTAACTAGTTACATTAATTATATTTATATATTGAGTTGTATTATGAGTATTAGTAGAGAATTGGGAGTTTTGGTATTCCATTTGGGTGCGTATCATACAGTATCATACTATGCATGCCAAGTGTTTGGGTTAATGCTTTAGTGTGGGTTGTGAGCTTAATTAGAGTGATATTTGCTAGCCCAATGTTTAAGTTGAGTTTTTTAATATGGATAATCGATTAAGTTTAGTATTATGATAATCGATCAATCACTATAGTAACTTCTACTTAAACTTAGCAATGTTCAGATATGCATTAAATGTTATCATATTTGCTTTTATATATTCCTTGTTCATCTAACATGTATGTGCAAAAAATTAATAGACACATGATATGAAGAAATGATGATGAGCCAAAGATGGCATTATACCAAAAGATTTCGTCCAACCGCCTACGACTTATCCGTAGCCTCGCACTCGGGGGTTTCGCTGACCAAAAGATTTCGTCGAGGGAGCAGCACCCCTCGTGGGGGTTTGGGGGTGAAACCCCTATAAGGTATTCAGATTCCCAGATCTGGCAACCTTTGGACAACTATCGTCAAGGAAAAAGTCGAGGGGGCAGACATCAGAAGATTGGCGTCATTAGTGCTCTTGGTCTTTCACTTTTTATTATGTATTTTATATTTTGTTTATAGGACCAAATATACATCGAGTTTACATTTGGCACTAGGAACCTCAAATCCATATTAAGCCAGAACCTAGTCCACTCAAAACAGCCTGAACCAAACCAAACATATTCCCAACATTCTGGAAATAGACTAACATAGTTCGGATCGAATTCGGACTGAACTTGGACCGAACTCCATCAGTATCAAACCAAAAAATTGAGTCAGCCTCCTCTTTCGGATGACCAGGCTCTAACGTTCGAATTTATGAACGTTAGGTGACCGAACTCGGACCGAGTTCTGCCCGAACTCTGTCCAAACTCGATTCAAAAAAAATCTTATAAATAGAGAAGAATTTCTCTATTCCAAATCACCCATCCATTCTTCATTCTTCTCATCTATTCTTTAGTGTTAGTCTGAGCTATAAACCTTTCATATTTCCAAATCAACTCTCAGCCTTCTAGTGCCAAGTATAATTTTAATTTAGAAGTCTGATCGATTTGTATAGCTTGGTTTATAAGTTCATCTTCCAAACAAGTTTGAAGTCAGCAAGCTCTTCGGATCAAAAGCTTATGGTTGTAATAAGTCGCGAGTCCATCGGATCAAAGCTCATGTTGTAAGAATTTGGCATGCTCTTTCGATCAAAGGCACGTATATACCTTATTTCACAAATAGAGGATAAACATCGAGCAAGAGTTCTCGGGCATGGACTAGTCCTCTCAGAGAAAAACTAGGATAAAATTCTAAATATTTGAGTTTGTTATTTTAAATTTTACTTATACTCTGCTTATTCTCTTTCTGTTACTGCAGTTTCTAAGTTAGCCTAACACTTAGAATTTTTAATTGGGTTATTACTTCCGCTATACTCTATTCACCCCCCCCCCTCTCCTCTAGAGTTGCCCTAATGGTCCTACAGTATCTTATATGTATGTATATGTTATACCTACATAGTATATATATGTATATATATATAGGGTGGTGTTCTTTGTGTATATCGTTACATAGGGGTGCTCGGGTTACTGTGATAGTGTGGTGTTTACTCGTGTGCACACACCAGTGTCTATGAAGGGAAACATATAGTAGCTTGGAGAGGGGTCGGGCTTTGATATGTAGGAGATGCAGCAGCAGTAACAGCAATATGTGCAACAGAGATAGGGGGAAGACTGCTCAGTTTGATAGTGCACTGAGTGCACTGTCTATATCAACTGTAACAACAAGATGGGAGTTGGGGTGTCAGGTTTGACCCAAGTAACAACAGCATGTAGTAACAGTCAATTAAAGGAATAGCAATAGCAGTAGGCTCATATCAGGCAAAAGTCCATGTGAATATTAAAGGGGAGTGCAGTGCACACGAGACAGTGCATGAGCAGGTCTGTACACATGTGTGCATAGATGTAGTGACCTGCAGTGAAGTATTAGGGGACTGTTGGGGATTAAGTAAACTTGAGTATGTGATATTGAGTATTAAGTCTGCATCAGTAGTTAACTCGTGTACAGTAACACTCCTTGGTATATCAAGTGATACCAGTTATGAACAAGGAGAGGCAAGCAAGTGTATAAGTGCTTGTGAGTGTGAAGGTGCATTGTGTGTAGTGGGTAATGGTAAGCATTGTGGTACCAGATATAGTAGTTGTAAGAAGATAGTCAGGTGGTTGTACAAGAGTGTAGGTAATTGATTGAAGTTAGTGTGTGTATATTAGAACACCTAGTACCAAGGTATTTTGTCTAGGTTTTGGCTTGGGTGTTAAGTAGAGTAGAGTATATGATTATAGACTAGGATACTAGTTAAGGTATCAAGTATATAGGTGGTATCCGAACATACCTAGTTATTAGTAAGTTACCTTAGGATATTATTAGGTATATGAGTGCATAGGCAAGGTACTTGATAGTATTAACTAGTTAGCTAGTACCCTCAAGGTATAGACCTAAAAACCTACGTATGACCAAAAATCACTTAGTACCAACTTAGAAGCTAGGTACGGCCCTAAAATAAAAGTATTAGTCTAGTTTAACCTAGTTTAACTAGTATGACATAGTATTAGTGTAGAAAGCATATTTAGTGCATTTAGCTCATTTCTCATTTATTACAATAATTGATATGCCATTCATATATAGGTGTGTGTAACACCAGCTCGGATACCGAGATATACCAATTGCTCAGAACCATATACGAGTACATTCTCGGATAGTTTACTTATTTGATAGTCTCTATGTTTCATATATTTAGTATTGAAATATTTGATTCCCGTCACGATGGTTACACGGATTGGTATACGTGGATCTTGGTCATGAGATATTATTATAGTGATTACTCAGTGATCGTCGTATCGTGCTTCGTGATTACTCAGTGATTACCGTGATATCTTAGTGATTATATAGACAGGGATCATAGTGCATGATATTATAGACTATACAGTGTGATATACGTGTTATAACGTATCGTGATTTGGATCCGTGTACTAGTCGGGGTTGGAAAAGTATTAGTGGATATGTGATCATACCTTATAGCCCGTGATTTAGTGTAGCCCGTGATAGTTAGCAGATCATGCAACTCACGTGTGATCACGCTAGCTCACCTTTTATATATAGACCGTGCTAGGCCCAAGCCGATCACATTATCTTACTAATATTTTAAGGCACAGTTATTATATTTTTACCTTTATTCTAGTTTATTATATTATTTTTCTCACGATATTGTTCTTAGTTTATTGCCATTATTTTCCATGATGCTCTTTCTCGTGATATATGCTAGTTCAGTTACTTCCATCATTTATTTTTATTGTTATTGATATTTCATAGTTTCTGTCAATTATTAGAAATGTTATTGGGTTGTACTTCGCTCCAATCCTGACTGAATATATTTTTCAGATGATTCATTAGAGGACTGGTGTCCTACGCACTACAGAACACAGGATGGCAAGCCAGTTGAGTTAGAACCTATAGAGCCTGTTGAGATAGTACTATCGGTCGATGAGACTTAGTTAGTTCATTTATGTTATTGTATACGTCGTTAGACACTTTTGATATTGTATTATATTTGAGATCTTGTGTTGTGTTTAGACTTGGACTTGTGATGTATTTGACTGTTTATTTCTTTTCTTCTATTTTATATCGTGTCATATCTTCCTCTAGTTTATTATTGTAATTGAGTATTGTTTACCGTTATCATATTATCATATTGTCCTCCATTTGGGAGTTGAGACTTCTTGACAGATATATTATATATATATATATATATATATTGTGTGAGATATTTAGTTAGTATTGTTGACCTAGACAGAGTTGTGTTTGTTTTATCCTGACTGGATAACATTTTTATGTGATAATCTTGAGGAGTGATGTCCTACTTATTATGGACCCCAGGAGACTGTAGTGGCAGAGTTGAACCATGTTGCTTAAGAGTAACTTGGAGAGGTTGTCCGGGAGGTCTAGTCAGATTTATCTAGTTCTTATCTTCTATTCTAGTACTTAATCTACCGGATTTGTCTCCGAGTATTATTGGGATTACTTGGATGTTATTTGGATTTTAGATTTGTTGTGCTTAGCTATTCGTGACTTTGGAGTCTTCCTTTAATATTATATTATGCTTTCTAATGTAATTAGTCTTTGTGATTGAGTATTTTTATTGCTTTATATATCATTGTTCTCCTTATGGAGTTGGATATTATTATGTGAGAATGTTAGATAGATATTGATGACCTAGACATAGTTCTACCTCCAAAGTTGTGGCATAAGCTGGACGTACTCACTTAATCATGCCCGAATATCCGGGTGCGAATCGTGACACCTGGTAGTAGAGGCAGGGGTGTCCTTGTCACGCCCCAGTCCCAAAATACGTAGGACTAGGAATACGTAAGCATGACAGCCGTATGTATATGGCAACTCCAATATATGGATACCATAATACACACGTACGTTGTAACATGAATGTTAACTCACATATGGTATATATAATATCACAAGTCACTGAAAATGCTAATCTCATCCACACAATAAGTCACAATAAAGAAATAACAAAACTAGAATAATGAGTCTGAATAATCCAAAAATAATAGTCGGGTGGAGACAAATCCACTACCAAAGACTATAACAATACTAAAATGAGAGAGGAGGGTAAATATCCAATATAAAATAAGATGATGATCTAAGAGTATCAGTTAAGGGATCCATCGCTAGAGAAAATCAAGGGTGCTCAGAAGGTAAGACCTCCTCGGCAGAAAATAATGCGTCAGGTCCTGTCACGACCCGCACCCGAAAATTTGGGCACGAGTGTGTGGGTACGTCCAGCCTACGCCGCAGAGTCGGCGGTAGTACGCTGTCTAGGTCAAATCTACAGTTAACTAATCTAGCTCATTCACAAATAAAATAGGCAAGATAATAATGAGAAAAAGATGCTTAAGATTTTAAATGAAATAAATGTGACAACAGATCAAATGTTTAATACAGAATCCAGAAATGAAATCGGGGACAAACCCGATTACTAAGATAAAGAGCATGAAATAAAATAGCTACTGCTAACTACTCTGCAGCAGTGGTCTCCTGGGTAGGAGCTGGTTCCTCATATGTGTCATCTGTTCTCTCATAGGGGTCATAATATGTAGGGGCAAGGTCCTCATCATCGCCTAAATCAACGGATCCAGTCAGGAAAGGAGCAAAGTACACAATGCACAACAAGATTAAACTAAATATTTATGACAATTAGACTGAGTATCATATTGAGAATATGCATAAAAGAAACAACAATAACTAAGAGTTAATGCTATAAATAGGGATATGAGAAAACAGGAATAAATAAGATAGGAAATAAAACTACAACAGTCAGCAAGAACTATAACAAGACCAGAAGCTATCTGTGTGAACTTGTGTTTGTTTTAGAATACATAGTTGGCATGTAGGGGTTTATAAGGCTAATCCGGCCGTCATAAACGGCTATTAAACAGGAATAATCAAGATCCGGCTGAGGGTACAGTCGCGTACCAACAGCTATTAAACACGGCAGGGGGAAGGGTAAACTACATGCCTTCTAGTATTCTCCCATCCGACATAAAAAACAAGACATGAACTCTAGTATTCAAGACATAAAATCTAGTATTCTAACACTATGTGTAATCATCAAGGGTACTAGTAGAGCAGGGAATTAATTATCACAATATAAAGATTAAACTTGAAGTGTAGGTACTTGCCTGTTGTTTGGATCCAAATATAGTTTGTATCTCGGGAAAATTTTCCAGAAATGAGTCCAAATGCTGAAATAAATATTATCATCATGCTCAGAAGATGTCAAATAGCTAGAAACGCCTGTCCTTGGGTCCAATTTGGAGACAAGGACAGAAACGACAGTTTCGGGTCAAAACGGGGTCCGCTGGTGGGCCCGCTTTGCACCGAAAAACGTGTCCAAGTCAACGGTCTCCAAATTCACCAAACTTAGTGTCAACAGGTCAGGAACGATGATACGAACCCAACGGAACTTCCATATTTGGATTCCGATGAGCCGATCACAAAATCGCCCGTCGAGCGGCCACGACACACGATTTCGTCAACGTTCTCAGAATCGAACCAAACTTGACCCACAGGACCAGCGTATCGCTATGAGTCCGATGGAGCAAGTTTTGTCTCGATCCGACTAGTGTACAAGAAGTTAGGGCGAAATACAAAAAAGTCAAAAATGGGGCGATGTCCGCGGATACGCGTTGATTTCGGTGTGCACGCACACCCGAACCAGCTTCCGCAAATTCTCACACGTCCTTATCGACAGTGCGCACGTATCTGTGAAGACCGCACGCGACCAAGTCGTCCCGTTTGGCGGGGCATACTCAGTTCCGGGGTAAAATAGGGTCTAGTTTTTCCTGATTTTGGATCACGGTGTGCGATCACCACAGGACGTGATGCCCCGAGCGGTTTGTCCGGGCACCGAGAGGGTCATACAGGCTTCACAACGCAATTTGCGGAATCGAAAACAGAGCAACGAACAAAAAATTACAAGTACCTGAAGGGGACCCAAAAACCGGGGTCGAATCGTGTCCGACATGTGTCCGACTCGTGTCGGACACAGGGAAAGAATTAGGGTTAGGGTTCAGGGAATCCGGTGCTGTGCGGCGGAGGGCGGCGGCTGAGCGGCCCGGCTGAGGCGGAGGGGGCCGGGGGCAGCGCGGCGAGGCTGTGGCCGGCTCTCACGGCGGCGCTGGAGGCGGCGCGGCGGTGCGGGGGCTGCTCGAGCTGCTGCGAGGTCGGGGCTGGCCGCTGCGGGGTCGACGGCGAGCTGGGCACGGCGAGGGGAGAGGAGGAGACGGAGCCGGGGAGGAGGTCGATGGCGCTGAAGGCTGGCCAGGGTCTCAGGCGAGTGGCGGAGGACGGAGGAGGTCGACGGTGAGCTGGGGAAGGGGTTTTATAGGGGGCCGAGGCGCTGGGTCGGCCGGGAAGGACGGCTACGTGGCGGAGGAGGCGGGAAAAGTGGAGGCGAGGGTGGGGAAGGCGTGGCGCGGCGTGGCGCCGCATGGCCGGCCGGGGCGGCGGGGATTGCGGGCAGTCGGGTCGTGGGGAGGGGGTGAGGTAGCGGGTCGGAGGCGGCGGGTCGGGTCTGGGCAGACCCAACCCGACCCGGTAGGGAAGCGGGTTGGGCTGGGCTACTGGGCCGGTCCACTGGGCCGGGCCGGCCCAAAACAAAAAAATAATAATAATAATAATAATAGTAATAATAATAATAAGTATAATAAAATCATTTAATTAATTAATTAAAATAGTTTTTTAGGAATTTAAAAATAGGTTTGAGGCCCAAAAAATCCAGAAAAATTACCCTAAGTCCAGTTTTTCATTTTACACCCAAAAATATTATTTTCATAATATTTTAATATTATTTATTAATAAATAAAAATCATTTAATAATTAAAACCTTGATTTTAATTACAAAAAATTTCCAGAAAATTGTGAAAAATCCTAGTTTTAATAATTTTGAAAATTCAGGGGGTTTATAATCTAATTTTGTCCTCGAAATTTAAGAATAGCCATGGCACGAAAGGAAAGGCCGAGAATTAAAATATACCTCAGGGTTCAAAAAGGTAAGGGTAGCGTTCTCTAATCTCGTCTTCTCGCTCCCAGGTGGATTCGCCGGGAGAGTGGTGCTTCCAAGCTACGCGAATAAGGAAAATAATCTGGTTTCGTAGAACTTTCTCCTATCGATCCAGTATCTCCACGGGTTGCTCTTGGTAAGTCAAACTTGGGCCTACTTCGAGCTCTGAGTGATCCAAAATGTGGCTGGGATCTGACACGTATTTTCTCAGCTGTGACACGTGGAAGACATTATGGACCCCATCCAGAGAGGGTGGCAATACCAGACGGTATGCCACTTCTCCGATTTTCTCCTGAATGCCAAAAGGTCCAATAAATTTCGGGCTGAGTTTTTCACTCCTTTCGAACCTAATGGTGCCACGTGTCGGAGATATCTTCAAGAATACCAGTTCTCCAACCTTTAATAAAGTCATAATCAAGTCTTAGTTCCATAATCAAAATGTTTAAATTAACTTGAATTTTATAAATTTAATTATCTCAAATTCCAAGGGCCTTCGGTGGCTATTTGCCCAATGTCGTTGCCTGTCTTGAGCCACTCGAAGTCTATCCCTTATTTGTTTTACCTTCTCAGTTGAATCGATCACCATCTCTGGTCCCAGTAGGGCTCTTTCTCCAACGTCGTCCCATGATAGCGGGGTACGACATCTTCGGCCATACAGAGCTTCAAATGGAGTCATCTTAATACTTGCTTGGTAACTGTTATTATTAGAGAACTCCACAAGATGTAGATAGTCTTCCCAGGATCCTCCAAAATCCAGAACACATGTACGAAGCATATCTTCAAGTGTCTGGATTGTACGTTCCGATTGTCCATCGGTTTGGGGATGATAAGCTGTGCTGAATTTGAGTTGAGTCCCCAAGCTGGCTTGTAAGCTCTTCCAGAAGTGAGAGGTGAATCTTGAATCTCGGTCGGAGATAATACTTACTGGAACCCTATGCAATTTAATAATATGTCTGATATATAAATTTGCCAACTTTTCTGTAGATAGCCCTACTTTGAAAGGTAGAAAATATGCAGATTTGGTCAGTCTATCTACTATCACCCAGATTGCATCCTTACCACTAGGTGTCCTTGGAAGCCCAGAAATAAAATCTATTGTAATATGTTCCCACTTCCACTCCGGAATGGGTAGTGGTTGAAGTAATCCCCCAGGTCTTTGTCTTTCAGCCTTGACTTGTTGGCATACTAAGCACCGAGATACGAATCTGGCTACTTCTTTTTTCATGCCATGCCACCAAACATGCGTCCTCAGGTCCTTGTACATCTTGTTGGCTCCTGGATGTATAGAGTATTACGATCTGTGCACTTCTTGCATAATTTCTTCCCTTATGTCTCCTTGAGATACACATAATCTATCTCCATGCCTCAGTGATCCATCTTCATGAACTTTGAAATCCTCCACTAATCCAGCTTGCACTTGACCTCGAAGGCTTCGCAGGCCTTCGTCTTGAAACTGAGTCTCCTTGATCTTATCTATTAAGGTAGACTGAATCTGCAAGTTCATCATTTGGCCTTCTTTTCCTGGGATAATTACCTCAATGTCCAAACTTTCCAAGTCCTCGAGCAAGTGTTGGTCCATAGTCAAGTACATCGCCATAGGATATCTGCTTAGAGCATCAGCAACTACATTGGCCTTTCCAGGATGATATTGAAGGGTGATATCAAAATCTTTCATTAGTTCCAGCCACCTTCTTTGCCTCATATTCAGCTCTTTCTGAGTGAAGATATATTTTAGACTTTTATGGTCTGTAAATATTTCCACCTTTTCTCCATAAAGATAATGCTTCCATAGCTTAAGAGCAAAAATGATAGCTGCCAATTCTAAATCATGAGTTGGATAGTTCTTTTCATGAGGTCGAAGCTGTCTAGAGGCATACGCTATTACTTTCTTGTTCTTCTCCAATATACAACCTAGATCTTTTCCAGAAGTATCGCTATATATAGCGAATCCTCCGGTTCCAGAAGGTAAGGTCAGAATAGGGGCAGTAGTCAGCCTTTTCTTCAATTCCTCAAAAGCATGCTGACATTCATCAGTCCAGGTGAACTCTTCATCCTTCCTTGTTAATTTTGTCATGGGTTCAGCAATTCTAGCAAAGTCCTTCACAAACTTCCGATAGTAGCCAGCTAGTCTCAGGAAGCTTCTAATCTCCGCTACAGAGTCTGGAGTGGGCCATGATTCTACTGCCGCTATCTTCTTGGGATCTACTGCTATCCCATCTCCAGTCACAACATGTCCCAAGAATTCTACTTTGTCTAGGAAGAATGCACATTTAGATAATTTTCCATAAAGTTTTTCCTTCCTCAAAGTCTCCAATGCTAGCCTCAAGTGTTCTTCATGTTCTTCGGGGGTCTTGGAGTAGATCAAAATATCATCAATAAAGACCACTACAAATTTGTCTAGATATTGCTGAAAGACTCTGTTCATTAAGTTCATAAAAACTGCTGGAGCATTCGTCAACCCGAACGGCATTACTAAGAATTCGTAGTATCCGTTCCGGGTATTGAAAGCAGTTTTAGGGATGTCTTCCTTCCTCATCCTTACTTGGTGGTAACCAAACCTCAAGTCAATCTTTGAAAATACCCGAGCTCCACTTAACTGATAAAATAAGTCATCTATCCTGGGTAGGGAATACTTATTCTTAATTGTTAAGGCATTCAAGGCCCTATAGTCAATACACATTCGGGATGTTCCGTCCTTCTTGGGCACAAATAATACTGGAGCTCCCCAGGGTGAGACACTAGACCTAATGAAGCATTTGTCTTCTAACTCTTTTATTTGCTCATTTTGTTCTATTATCTCCTTCTTGTTGATTCTGTAGGGATTTTGAGATGCTGGCGCTGCTCCCGGCACTAAGTCAATAGAGAATTCAACTTCTCGGTCTGGGGGTAAGCCTGGGAGATCCTCAGGGAAGACATCAAGATATTCGGAGATGATAGGTAGTGGCAATTCTTCTGTTACTAGGGCTCCACAAATTTTGTTACTACCCATTTCTCTAGAACCTCTAGCAAATTCAAATTCTGGCTTGTCAGGGGGCCTGAAGATTACACTACCTCTGTGACAGTCTATAGTGGCATGGTGTTGACTCAACCAATCTATACCCAGTATAATGTCAAAATTGGGAACTGGTATTACGAGTAGCCTAGCATATAGTTCTCTTCCACATAATGTAATAGGACAATTGTTATATGCATCACTAACCGGGATGATTCCTCCACCGGTAATGATCTTATAACAATTCCTAAGGGGTTCAGTGATTAAGCTATGCTTCATAAGGAAATCTACTGACATGAATGAATGTGAAGCTCCAGAATCAAATAAAGTAATGGCTGGTATTAAATTTATAAGCACAGAACCTGTGATCACGTCTGCTGTGGCTTCAGCTTCTTCCAGAGTCATTGCATAAGCACGGCCTTGCTGCGGTGCACCCCTCTGTTGCTGCTATTGGTGCTGAGCAAAGCATTATTGTTGAGTTGGAAGCGGGGGTCCCCTCTGCTGTGCTGCTGGGGGCCTGGCCTGGACTGGAGCCTTTGGTGCGGCTGGGCGTCCTTGAGCAGCAGTACAGTCTCTCATTTGATGCGCTGCTGAGCTGCAGTAGAGGCAGGCACCTAGCCTCTTCCTGCAGACTTGCCAAGTGTGACCTGGTTTTTGGCAAAAGTTACAAGCGGCAGCTTGTTGGTTCTGTCCTTGAGCCTGGTGTTGAGGTGCTGGAGCTCGAGGGAGAGGACGCTGAGTTTGCTGCGGGGCCCTCTGCTGTTGTTGTTGTTGGAATGGGCGTTTGTTGGGTCCCGTATTTTCGGTATCTCTCTCTCGCTTTAGTTTATACCCCATGTCTCTCTCAACGCCTTGTGCCACGCTCAGGATTTCCTCGTAGGTGCGAGCTCGGCTAGTGGTGACAGCAAGGCGAATATCCGGAGATAGCCCCTTCTTGAATCTACGGGCTCTGTCCTCCGGGGTACGAACCATGTACTCTGCAAAGTGGCTCAACCTGCTAAATTTAGCAGTGTACTCATCAACAGATAGGTTACCTTGTTCCAGTCTCTCGAATTGGCTTTCGAGAGCTTTCCGAGCCACTTCGGGGTAGAATTTCTCCTTGAATAGCCTCTTGAAGTCCTCCCAGTTAAGGTCAGGAGCAGATAGTTGGGGTTCATCTTTGAACCAGGTTCGAGCTATGTCGAACAGTTGCAGGCTTGCGGACTCTACTTTGAGATCATCAGGGACCCGAGCAGTCTTCAGGAGTCTCTCGACATTCTCTATCCACTCATCGGCATAGAGAATACCCTCAGTTCCGTAGAATTCCAGGGGTTTAAGGTTCTTGAAGTCTTTGGCACTCCCTGGCCTCTTGTGTGGTGACTCCTGGGACCTAAGAGCTTCTGAGAGGCTGGTTCGTAGAAATGCAGTCTGTTCTTTCTGGGATTCTACGAGTCCCTGGAACACTCCGAGTAGCTGTGCCCCATCTAGAGTAACTGCTGGAGTAGATGGAGGCGGCGGGAGTGCAAGAGTTTCGGACACATTCTACTCAGCTGGTTCTGATGTGCCTCCTACTGTGTTCCTTGTCTGGACCATTCTGTAAGATTAAGGGATAGGAAGATCAGAATAGATTACTTGGAAATTAAGGGCGATAGAAAAATTGATCAGAAATGATATCAAGAATTGAAATGAAGATCATATTCTGTGAATGAGCTTTTCCTAGAATCCTCAATCCTATTCCATACCCTGTCCTAGGGTATTACCCTATTTATGGATACTTGACCTGCATGGGCCACCATAAAAATTTGTCACGACCCGCACCCGGAAATTCGGACACGAGTGCGTGGGTACGTCCAGCCTACGCCGCAGAGTCGGCGGTAGTACGCTGTCTAGGTCAAATCCACAGTTAACTAATCTAGCTCATTCACAAATAAAATAGGCAAGATAATAATGGGAAAAAGATGCTTAAGATTTCAAATGAAATAAATGTTACAACAGATCAAATGTTTAATACAGAATCCAGAAATGAAATCGGGGACAAACCCGATTACTAAGATAAAGAGCATGAAATAAAATAGCTACTGCTAACTACTCTGCAGCAGTGGTCTCCTGGGTGGGAGCTGGTTCCTCATAAGTGTCATCTGTTCCCTCATAGGGGCCATAATATGTAGGGGCAAGGTCCTCATCATCGCCTAAATCAACGGATCCAGTCAGGAAAGGAGCAAAGTACACAATGCACAACAAGATTAAACTAAATATTTATTACAATTAGACTGAGTATCATATTGAGAATATGCATGAAAGAAACAACAATAACTAAGAGTTAATGCTATAAACAGGGATATGAAAAAACAGGAATAAATAAGATAGGAAATAAAACTACAACAGTCAGCAAGAACTATAACAAGACCAGAAGCTATCTGTGTGAACTTGTATTTGTTTTAGAATACATAGTTGGCATGTAGGGGTTTATAAGGCTAATCCGGCCGTCATAAACGGCTATTAAACAGGAATAATCGAGATCCGGCTGAGGGTACAGTCGCGTACCAACAGCTATTAAACACGGCAGGGGGAAGGGTAAACTACATGCCTTCTAGTATTCTCCCACCCGACATGAAAAACAAGACATGAACTCCAGTATTCAAGACATAAAATCCAGTATTCTAACACTACGTATAATCATCAAGGGTACTAGTAGAGCAGGGAATTAATTATCACAATATAAAGATTAAACTTGAAGTGCAGGTACTTGCCTGTTGTTTGGATCCAAATATAGTTTGTATCTCTGGGAAATTTTACAAAAATGAGTCCAAATGCTGAAATAAACATTACCATCATGCTCAGAAGATGTCAAATATCTAGAAACGTCTGTCCTTGGGTCCAATTTGGAGACAAGGGCAGAAACGACAGTTTCGGGTCAAAACGGGGTCCGCCGGTGGGCCCGTTTTGCACCAAAAAATGTATCCGGGTCAACGGTTTCCAAATTCACCAAACTTAGGAACGATGATACGAACCCAACGGAACTTCCAGATTTGGATTCCGATGAGCCGATCACAAAATCGCTCGTCGAGCGGGGCCTGTGGGGCCCACCACACGCGATTTCGTCAACGTTCTCAGAATCGAACCAAACTTGACCCACAGGACCAGCGTATCGCTACGAGTCCGATGGCGCAAGTTTCGTCTCGATCCAACGAGTGTACAAGAAGTTAGGGTAAAATACAGAAAAGTCGGATACGGGCGATGTCCGTGGATACGCGTTGATTCCGGTGTGCACGCACACCCGAACCAGCTTCCTCGAATTCTCACACATCCGTATCGACGGCGCGCACGTATCTGTGAAGACCGCACGCGACCAAGTCGTCCCGTTTGGCGGAGCGTACTCAGTTCCGGGGTAAAACAGGGTCTGGTTTTTCCTGTTTTTGGATCGCGGTGTGCGATCACCACAAGACGTGATACCCCGAGCGGTTTATCCGGACACTGAGAGGGTTATACAGGCTTCACAACGCAATTTGCGGAATCTAAAACAGAGCTACGAACAAAAAGTTACAAGTACCTGAAGGGGACCCAAAAACCGGGGTCGAATCGTGTCCGACACGTGTCCGACTCGTGTCGGACACAGGGAAAGGATTAGGGTTAGGGTTCTAGGAATCCGGTGCTGTGCGGCGGAGGGCGGCGGCTGAGCGGCCCGGCTGAGGCGGAGGGGGCCGGGGGCAGCGCGGCGAGGCTGTGGCCGGCGCTCACGGCGGCGCTGGAGGCGGTGCGGCGGTGCGGGGGCTGCTCGAGCTGCTGCGAGGTCGGGGCTGGCCGCTGCGGGGTCGACGGCGAGCTGGGCAAGGCGAGGGGAGAGGAGGAGACAGAGCCGGGGAGGAGGTCGACGGCGCTGGAGGCTGGCCGGGGTCTCAGGCGAGTGGCGGAGGACGGAGGTGGTCGACGGTGAGCTGGGGAAGGGGTTTTATAGGGGGCGAGGCGCTGGGTCGGCCGGGAAGGGCGGCTACGTGGCGGAGGAGGCGGGGAAAGTGGAGGCGAGGGCGGGGAAGGCGTGGCGCGGCGGGGCGCCGCGTGGCCGGCCGGGGCGGCGGGGATTGCGGGCAGCCGGGTCGTGTGGAGGGGGTGAGGTAGCGGGTCGGAGGCGGCGGGTCGGGTCTGGGCAGACCCGACCCGACCCGGTAGGGAAGCGGGTTGGGTTGGGCTGCTGGGCCTGTCCACTAGGCCGGGCCGGCCCAAAACAAAAAAATAAAATAATAATAATAATAATAAGTATAATAAAATCATTTAATTAATTAATTAATTAAAATAGTTTTTTAGGCATTTAAAAATAGGTTTGAGGCCCAAAAAATCCAGAAAAATTATCCTAAGTCCAGTTTTTTATTATACACCCAAAAATATTATTTTCATGATATTTTAATATTATTTATTAACAATTAAAAATTATTTAATAATTAAAATCTTGATTTTAATTACAGAAAATTTCCAGAAAATTCCAGAAAATTGTGAAAAATCCTAGTTTTAATAATTTTGAAAATTCAGGGGGTTTACAGGTCCCGGCCCGTACTCCTGCGGATACTCCTGGTCGTCTATACCTGGCAAAGGACCATGTCCTCAAAGGGACGTAACAAGATACATAGAAGCATGCCAATTAAATACAGTAAAACATGCATAATAGACAGAAAATATATAAGTACGCTGTACTAGACAATCTATATGAAATGTATAATGAGGACAACTTTTTAACGTATGGGCAGGGGTAGGCTACTCTATCTAATCTCACAACTCACACACACGTCTAGAACATCAGAAATTGACATACCTCAAGGGTAGCGACCAGCACGACACAGAAAATGACATACCTCGAGGGTAGCGACCAGCGCGACACAACTCCCGTAGTACGTACTAGTTACTACGGTTTACCATAGTGGTTATAGACCATACGTCTACTGATTGTCCTCCCCTCCCATGATACTATGTGTCAAGTGTGTGTCAACATATACATAGTATATAATTATGACTAAAAAAATACACATGCAATGAATATACAAAATATAATAAGCATGCAAGGTACTGTAGGCAATTTGGCAAGGTATACTTGCCTGGCAAAAAAGCTGCAAAGTATAAATGTCCAGGCGTCAAGCACACAGAAGTAGAAACTACGACTTTCGAATAAACGTCTCCGGATGCTGAAATAAATATCACCAACGTTCCCATAATAAGCAAGATAGCTAGAAAATACTATCCTTTCGTCCAATTTGGACACAGGGGCAAAACGGTAATTTTGGGTCAAAGTGGCTCCACTTGTGGACCACTTTGCACCGAAAAGCATGCCAGAGGTAAAGGTCTCTAAATGGGCCAAATTGTAGGTCAAAAAAATTCTAAAAGTCAATAAGGCCTCAACGGTACGTCCAATTTTGGATTCCGGTGAGCCAAACACAAATTCGCCCAAAAAGTCAACCGTAAGGCCCGCAAATAGGCAGCTTGGTCAACTGTCTCAAAATTGAGTAAAACTTGGGTCACAGGACCAGCGTGATACCACGAATCCAATGGCGCAAGTTTCGTCGCATTCTGACGAGCGTACACTAAATGGTGCAATATTTTGTAAAAGTTACTAAACGGGGCCTTTTTACGAACACGGGGTGATAAAGACGCGCACACACGTCCAAATCATTTTTCGTAAAATCTCACACATTAGGATATACCATAAACGTCTTTTGGTATAATTGGTATGCAACGAGACGATTCCTTTTGGTGGGGCGCACTCCGTATCACAAATTTTATCATTTTAAAAATAAGTTTTTATGATTTTTCAACCTAATTTAATTCTGTATTTAACACAAATTAAAATAATGTAATTAACAGGAAGTGATCTCGGTTATATAGGCTTTACACAGAAAAAGATAGATCTTGATTTGGATATCTACGTTGGGAGATATCGGCCTCGGAACATAGATCGATGGAACAGTTTTAAAGTAGTTCAAAAATATGGTTTTTCCTCAACTTGGCGTCGATTTCTACCTGGTTTATAACGTTGTTCGAATGAAACTAATCAACAGAGTTGGAAGAGGGATAGGTCATGATCTTACCGGCGAAGATGGATCTGAATTTGGTCTAGCGAGGAGGCAGAAAATAGTGCGTAAAGGAGAGGTCGTCGCTGCTCAATTTCTACTACGGGTGTACGCTGCGCGGTTGCGGTTGCGATCGCGCCGGCCGACAGTTCTCCGGCTACTGCGCGGGGCTGCGATGGTCGGGCGGCGTCGTGGAGAAGTGGGCGGAGGTCGGGTGGTAGGGGATTAGGTTAGGGTTAGGGTTTCGATTTAGAGTAAGGTACATATATAAAAAGAGAGAGAGCGGGTGAGGAGGGGGATTAGGTTGTAGGAATTAGATTGTAGGAATTAAAGTTAAAAGTTGTGCTCGTGGGGTTGGGGATCCGTTGCTGCGAATGTGGTTTTGGGCTGAGGGTTGATTAGGTTGTAGGAATTAAAAGTTAGATTAAGGGTGTTTGTTTAAGGGGCTAATTAGGATTAAGGTTTTTTTTTTAAGGTTCCTGGATTTTTCTTTCTTTTTTTCTTTTCTTTTCTTTTTTTCTTTCTTCTTTTATTATTATTATTATTATTAATCTTATTATTATTATTATAACTATTACTTATTATTATTATTATATTTAATAACTATTTATTATTTACGTATATATTTGAGGTATATAAAAAAAATACATTTGTACCCAATTTTAAATTCTAAAAAAATCTATCACTCTTCCACAAAGATTCCCAAAATAAAATAGTAGCTTTTGTAAAATAATTCTAAATGATTAATTAACTAGGTAATTAAATCAATAAATATTATTTTCTAATTAACTATGAAATAATATCAATAAATTTAATAATTAATTAATTAAATATAATATTTAAAAAAATATGGGGTTTTATATTCTACCCAACTTACAAAAATTTTGTCCTCGAAATTGACACTAACCTATATTCATAATAAATCACTATAGCTATTACACTTCATTGCTATATAGTTGTGCTTCCTAAAAGTCATAGTCAGTCATTCTAATACTTCTCATTTATTGTCCATACACTATTCTATTATCCTCTAACCCGTCTACACTACCCAACTTACAAGAATTATACTAGTAGTCAAAGTCTCTTGAGGCTATTGTCTAGGTTGTAAGACGAATTTATTCATTGGGTCAAGAATCTTGGAATACCTATCTGAAATCTCATAACTATAATTTTTCTTTGTAACCGTCAAGTATCCTAGTCTAATACTGCCATGCCACCTGACCAGTATGTCTGCAAATACTTCGACTACTCTACTATAATGGTCTAGCTACAGTTGTCGCTACTTCGCCAGCGATTTGTCATTGTCATCAGTTCGTAACAAGTGCCTTCAACTCTTTCCTAAGCTTAGTCTAAGTTTTAGGGCAACAGTTATGGTTTTGACTAACTTTATAAAACTATTTGAAGTATGAACTATTTCAACAATCCCACTAATTCCTGTTATACTAAGGGATGTTTTTCATGGTTTAAAACATTAAAGGGATATAGATATTGCTATAGTGCATATGCATAAGGGTTATTATTATGAACTCATCTCTTAGTTATTAATCATTACTAACCTATTTATGTTTTAACTAACAAAATAAGGGTGAGATTGAAGTAAATCAATAATTTATGATGGCACGAAAAGACGCAACTACGATAGGAAGAATTTAGCGTGGAATAAGGAATGGATACGGAAGCGAAGGTGAGCAACCCAAGGGGACGGGATGGTGATAGGAAGGAGAATACTACTACTGCTACGCGTGTCATCCATTAGCATCGTAGATATGCCATCTAGTTAAAATATCAACATATCCTCAAAAAATTTGTCACTACCACATTCCAAAATAGGGGTATTTTTGTCTTTTTATTATTTTAAGTGTTGTGTATATTATATTGCATGCTATATATATATATATATATATATATATATATATATATATATATATATATATATATATATATATATATATATATATATTATATAGTATATTGTTCATTAATGTGTGAGTTAGTAGACTAGACTTAGAAGCCCACTAGATGAAGTCCTGACCGAATTATAGGATTATGGATTTTAATTAGCATTTTTAGGATTTAATTATGGAGGTTGTAATTAATTACCGTGATTTTATTTAATTGTTGCGCCTTACCGTTGCTTCGATATTTGGAGCGCTACCCTAGTTTTTGCCTTCCAACAAATTTTACACCTTTGTCCTAGACGTGCCCGTCGTTCATTCTGACCCTTGTGTGACTCATAAATATGATCTCTTGTGCTTCATTTTAGTCGCACAATATTCGTCGCGGACGTTTATTTTAATTCTAAATAAATTTGACTTTGTATCCTTGTGCGTTCCAATCGAAATTGGAGACACAATCTTGACCCATGTTGTGCAACCCAAATTATGATAATATTCTATTTTGAGCCCTCTACGTCCATGATACTTGTGTTCTACCTAATTTTAGCCCCATGTACTTTCAATTAATTTTAGAACACCTATTGCATTAATTTTAATTAATTTGATGTAAGGACCCAACTTGACCTAAAATTAGACCCAACACCAAACCAAACCCTCATTCACACCCTCAAGCTTCATCCTAAACACCAAACATTCTTTTTATCCAATACATCACACCAAACATGGTGTTTTCCCTCATTTAATCCAAAAAGCCACTTTCTGTGCAATTTTTTAATTGTTGGGAACTTTAATACAAAAATGCAATGATGTGTCACCATCCTATTGGTCAAGCACATAAAGAAAACACCTCCCTCTCCCTTTGACCGGTCCTCTACTTCTCCCCGACCTCAGCTCCACTATTAACACCACCCCTTTCGACCACCGTCGATACACCCTCGTCGACCACGGCCCCCGCCTCTCCTTCACCACTCCATACGACGCTGCACCTGCCTCCTCGTCGACCAAAACCGACTGCACGTGAGATCCAGACTCGCTGTTCTCTTCCACCTCTCACCCTCCTCGCCTGAATGCCACGATCACCTTCACCATCATCATCGCCTTCATCATCATTATCATCATTACCTTAACTATCATCATCATCACCACCATCGCCATCGTCGTCATCGTCGTCGTCATCATTGTCATCATCGTCACCATCGTCATCGTCGTCATCATCGCCATTGTCGTCATCATCGTCATCGTTGATCCCGTGCATGCCCGCGCAGGTTCGATCCTGCCCTCCTTCATAATTTTATGTACGTATGTGTATATGTATTCAAATAGGTATTTGGTATGTATAGTATATGTATTCCATTAGTATATGTTTAATAGATATATAATTGATATATATGTATATATATACATATATACATAGTATATATATATTCAATTAGTATACATTTGGTATATATATATTATTCATTGGTATATATATATGCATATATATATTGTATATGTATTTAATTGGTATATATATAAATTATAAGTAATTAATGTTATATGCTAGTTAAGACTATGTATATTTATAGATGTACTAGGAGACCTAGTGTTAATTACGGATATTCTGTATTTACCTTGACCATGGGACCCTATAAATTATTAGAAGACTGCCTTATGTACACTAACGTACTGGCGAGACCCGTGATATTTGACTGTCTAATCTTGCACAGCAATTACAGATGTGACACCCGCGCAATTAGAAGCACATTTGACCCTGCTAGTTGATCAGTGTCATACCTAGCGTAGCCCCTGAGTTCAGAGTATTTGTGTTTGTGTATGTGTTAGTGTAATGCCTAATACAATATTGTATTATATGATATGTCTATAGGACTGTTGGATTTTCAGACGAGACCTCGGAAATAGGACATGTAGCTATCGAACAAGTTCCCAAGCCGATCACATTTTGAAACTACGATTTCAAACACTTTGAATAGTTATAGTCCTCTATTTTAGTTCATATACTACATCACCCGTATATGATATTGTACTTCATTCTTTTCATTTCACATATGCACTGACAGCACCATTTTGCCTATATTGCCTGTTCTCTTTATTTTGCCATTGCATTTATTTATTGTCTTCTCTCAATATATAACATCATCTATTTATTATTTTATAGTCCTTATCAATTAACTGGCACTGTTATTCGAGATGTACTTCGCTCCATCCTGACTGGAAATATTTTTTCAGACTGCGACTTAGAGGACTTATTTCCGGCATACTTGGAGACTTGGCTGTTATTGATTGCAGGATAGATTATTTTATTGTTAGACTTGTCTTGTATTTCATTTGTTTTCTACGATATCTTATCGTGCTTAGTTATGTGATTGAGTATTCTATATTATATTGTGATATATGTGTCTCCTTATGGAGTTGGATATTCATCTGAGATTGATTAGATAGTATCATGACCTAGACAGCGTTCTACCGCCGATGGTGCGGCGTAGGCTGGACATACCCACATACTCGTGCCCCAAATTTCGGGTGCGGGTGGTGAAAATTTTAACACTAAATATATCACATTGTGATATGCCCTTAATTACAAAAGATAGTCACCAAGTAATATGATTAGCCTATGGGATATATCTAGTAGTCTCCGTGTATCAAACTTATACCAAACACGAGAGTTCGTCTTTCCGAAATAGGGGAAGACAAAAAAAAAATAATAAAGAATTCAAGGAGGAGGTGATAGAATACAAGTACGGGGTTCAAGGCGGTTAAAGAATTCAAAAAGGGAGTTGTCAAGGTAGTTGTGGATTAAAATCTTATTTTGGTAAATTTCTATTCGCATGCTCATATCAGAACAGTTATGTACCTGATATGATATGCTCTGACTTGTCTAGAGAGCAAGTATATTCGTCTAACAAATTGAGTCAACTATATCTCAATCCACGTAAAGTAGTTATACGAAGAACGAACCAAGCACACTAAGGTTGATCAGACCATAATACACTAATTCTAAATAGACATTTGTATTAGTGTGTGCACCCAATAATACAGATGTCATGAACAAGCTCGATAAAAGAATAAGCTTGTAAAACTAGGCTATAATAGCAGCATAAGTCGAGGTAGTTCAGAAAATATAGGTACGCTGGATTATGATGGAAGAGGTACAAAATACTTCAAGTTCACAAAGAAGATAAGGCTCATCCGGTGTTGTGCCTCTACAGTTGCTATACTAACTTCTTATCTAAGTCTCTGGTCGCCCAAATGGGGGTGTGGGCCTCTAACTTTTACAGTCTGGGTAAACACTATCTTCTTATGCAAGTCTATGTCTATAGTTGGTGTCATTCAATTACACTTCATTAATGCGTAAAAAGGATTATGTGATACTAGGTCATGAGGCATACTACCAAACTTACAAGAATTTAATTAATAGTATTATTGAACAATAGAGTGTATATACCTAGTACAAGTCATCATCCTAACCCCTATTAAGCACGAAGGAAAAGATAAGATTAACGTTGAGAAAGGATCAAGCAAGATGCAATGTAAGGAATCAAATAAGAAGGCGAAATAGAATCAAGGACGGTGATTAAATAAGTGGATGAGATCATATATTCTAATACTATGCGTAGGCTTGCTCGGTACAATAACATAATCGAGACAATATGCTCTCGACCTGCATGGGCCACCACAAAAAATGTTACGCCCCAGTCCCAAAATATGTAGGACTAGGAATACGTAAGCATGTCAGCCGTATGTATATGGCAACTCCAATATATGGATACCATAATACACACATACGCTGTAACATGAATGTTAACTCACATGTGGTATATATAATGTCACAAGTCACAGAAAATGCTAATCTCATCCACACGACATGTCACAATAAAGAAATAACTAAACTAGAATAATGAGTCTGAATCATCCAAAAATAATAGTCGGGTGGAGACAAATCCACTACCAAGGACTATAGCAATACTAAAATAAGAGAGGAGGGTAAATCTCCAATATAAAATAAGATGATGATCTAAGAGTATCAGCTAAGGGATCCATCGTAGAGATAATCAAGGGTTATCAGAAGGTAAGACCTCCTCGACAGAAAATAATACGTCAGGTCTCGGCCCGTACTCCTGCGGATACTCCTGATCGTCTATACCTGGCAAGGGACCTGGTCCTCAGAGGGACGTAACAAGATACATAGAAGCATGCCAATTGAATACAGTAAAACATGCATAATAGACAAAATATATATAAGTACGCTATACTAGACAATCTATATGAAATGCATAATGAGGACAACTTTTCAACGTATGGGCATGGGTAGGCTTATCTATCTAATCTCACAACTCACACACACGTCTAGAACATCAGAAATCGACATACCTCAAGGGTAACGACCAGCGCGACACCAGAAATCGACATACCTCGAGGGTAGCGACCAGCGCGACACAACTCTCGTAGTGTGTGCTAGTTACTACGGTTTACCAGAGTGGTTATAGTGTAAACCCCCTCGATTTATTCTGTAGAGATAATTGATAGCAGATGTCGAGGTTTAGAGTAGAGATAATTTATCTGGTGATTAATTCAATTAATTAAAACTCTTGGCGCGCCCCATTATTTTCTGATTTTTTGGAGCCCAATATCAGCCCATAAATTTCGTTCAATTATTGTACTTCTGACCTGACCCGCCAACTTAGGCATTGGACTTTTCCGTCCTTTAAAATTAATTTTTGTGTGCTCTAAATTAATTGCGCAACATTTCAAAAATTGTAACCCATATTTAATTCCGTGTCGGACACCTGTGTCGTTACCCTAAATTTTGAGATACCAATTTAACCCGTTGAGCCGGACTAACTAAAGGGTCCAAGACTGACTCCAAGCCCCCACCATTTTTGGCCTTTGCGTCATTTCCGGATTTTGACCCCAAGTGCCCCAATTAAATTAAATTCGCGGGACACTTTATTTCTATTTTAATCGGGAATACCAACTTTATAAATCCTATTTTTAATCCTAAATTAATCCTAACGCCTTCCTAATTAAACCCGTGCCTAACGCACAACACCCTCTCACCATGAAAATTTCTAAATATATTTTTCTCCGCAATTTTTGTATCATTTTATGTGTCCATACAATTTCCCGAATTTACGGGGCTAAGTTACAATTATTAAATTATGTGGCACCACCCTATTGGCCAAGAACAAATGAGAGGTCCCAAAATGGGGTCCCATTCACACCCATGCATTCACCCTCATGAAGAAACCCTCTCCTCTTCATGATCAATCTCAACCATCTATTTTGAATAGGATGATCTCACCCATCCATCCCCTTTCACCAACCCCTATAAAGTAACACTTCCCCCACCCTCAACACAAAAAAACCAACCGGCCCTAATCCCAAGAAAATTTCTCTCTCTCTCCTCCCACTTTCATTTAAACCCCCCATGCAAACTCCTTCTTCCTCCCTTCTTTCCTCATGAAGAAACCTCTCTCTCTTCTTCCTCACTTCACCATTCTTCCTCCCACTTGAAGCATCACCACCACTCCGGCCATTGCTGCCCCCGACCACCGGCCATCCTCCCCCGACCGCCGGCCATCCCCCCCGACCGTCGGTCCAGACCGGAGCAGCCGGCCCCGGCGGAGCAGCGGCAGCCGCCCCACATCAGCAGCCGGTCCAGCCCCTCCGGCCGTGCAGCCCACTCCGGCGGCCCACTGCTGCCCCCGGCCATCCTCCCCCTGGCCTTTGACTCCTCCCTCCTTCACCACTCTCCCATCCTTCTCCGGCCATCACCCCTCCGGCCGACGAACTCCTCGTCGAGGTATACGATCCTTTCCCCCTCTTGTTTAAAAAAATTCCAGATTATTAATAACATGTTATTTAGTGTTGTTCACATATGAGAATGTGTGGAATGTTAGCTATGGATGTGTTCATATATATTGTTAGGGTTTATATTGTGTAAGTGTAGTGTAGTGTATTTTTGAGCATGTAATAATGTAGGTTAGGTTGGTGTTTACACAAGTAATTATTAAATGATGAGAGAATTTCATGGTTGTATAGGGTTTGATCCTGATTAGATGTCATGAATATATACATGGTGGAAAGAAATGCTAAATAAATCATTTATGGTTTAAGTACGATTTGAATGAGGGTTCTTGATATATATATGGTTGTGTACCTTAGATGAGTTTGTGTTTAAATCATGGTTGTGTTGTAATGTAGATGATATATATGGTTAGTGTAGGTTTACTTTGAACTATGTGTTAAGGTTTACCTTGGTTAAGACAAATGAGGTTTAATGTGAATGCATGTGGAAATTTAAATGACTTGAGGATGGGTTTAATGAGATTGACATGGTTTGATATTTATGTAGTATAGTGAGCATGTATCTTGTGGTTTATGAAGTTGGATTTGGATGTGGTACTAGGATGGAAATTAGGGTTGGCCTCTACATAAAATATCATGATTTAATTAAAAATATGTGATCGAGGAGAATAGAGTTTTGACCTTGGAGCCAACTAATCAGGATGTATCGTACATGGTGGAAATGTTAGTTTATATTCAGAGAATTAAATTCGAAGAGAATATACAGATGACTAGTTGATGGACTATCGTACCGTTAGTCAGTTGTAGTCAGCCCTCTAGTATCTTACCCTTGAGAGTCATAAATAGATTATTGATTCGGGTTTGTATCTCTTCACTAGGTACTGCGGGACCTGAGGACTTGGACGCGGTACCAGACCCCCGTCATCAGCAGCCGCACGCAGGCAAGTGTACCTTGCCACCCTGTATTTCAGTTTACAGATACTTTTGTTCTTTATGTACTCGTGCGCGTTTTTATGTTGACGTTCGATACTCCGTGTCCGGTTCACAACCGGGTGTTGACATTCGACGTAACGTCTTAGAATAAATTGCTAGATGCTTTATAGCACCTCGATGCACATACCTGAGTACATCGACACCCCAGGACACACATATACACCGTGATCATGCCAGATTCCTGTATCCTGATACTGACATCATGACCAGAGACTGGGACGACCTTAGGGTCGCGTCTGTTGAGTTAATTCTTTGTGTCGAGACTGTAGTTAGAGGTTCAGGTTCAACGCACAATCGTTGACCGCTTGGGAAGGAAAAGACAGTTACTAGACGTTTGGGCTACTCTGCATGCGCTTATATATATGTAGTATTTTGTAGTGATACTTGTATCTAGTGTAGCTGTTTCACCCGTGTGACTCTTTGCCCGGAGCTGCGGTACGTGCCGTGTGTTTCCGTGTCCGGAGCTACGATTTTATTTTGGACGGCCCACGCGTCGAATATTGTCTTTAAACTGTGTCATACTTGTTTGGTTATACTAGATTACCCTGTTGTTGCACTTGTATTTTCTGTTTACTTGGCATGTTGTATTTCTGAACCTTGTTACGTCCCTCTGAGGACCTGGTTACCTGCCAGTTTTGCAGCATAGATGATTACGGAGCATTTGGAGCTGCTGTTGGAGTTGCATGTCTTGCGGGCATAGTACCAGCTACTCATATTATATCTACCGGCATTATAGTTATTTTACATTGTTTATTTCATCTGCTGTTGTAGCCTAGTTTTTATAGACTCATACTTATTCTCGAGTCTATTCGAGTTAGTGTGTTATTGGGCGGCCGACCTTAACACATATAGCTCTTTCTTGTATACTGATGTACATTGTGGATTGAGACATAGAGGTTTATATTTATGAATATCTAGATAGTACCCTTTATATTACAGCTTATACGTATTCGAGTCAGACCAGAGTCTGGTCGAATGCGTAGCTGGCATGTCACGTATTCCTGGTCCTACGTATTTTGGGACTGGGGCGTGACATATTTTTGTGGTGGCCCATGCAGGTCCGATTTAAATCGTCTTGGTCACCTGACTATGCCAAGCGAGCCTGCAAATTAGGAATAGATGTTATGATTGTTGAATAGGATCTCAATCTATAATCGATTTTAAAACTCTTTGTATGTGATTATCGCCCTTGGACTTCCACTTTGCATTTATTCAATCTTCGTCAATATCGCTGTCCTTGTTTCTCGTCCCCTATTGTTCGGGGAGACGAATGCTTGTGACTGATGACTTCCCTCCAGAAGAAGATCGAAGACCAGGCGACAGAAGACAGAATTTGTATATCTTTCTCGGAGAAGATTGTTACTTTATCAGGATAGATTGATGGGTTCTTTGGATTCTAGAACTAGTGTGGAAGGTTGGCAAGAGAGTTGGACCCAGTAGTACCCTACCCATGCTTGAGGTAGCAGTGATCTTGGAAGTACTAAGAGCTGGAAGGATTGTTGATCATGACCTAGAATAATTTTGGAAAATGCATAGCCTGATGATGGAAACTAGTGGTTGTATATGATAGCAATACCAGGAATGACATTATGGACTAGAGGAAAAAAAAAATTCAAGCTCTCACTTGGAAGATGATGATCTAATACCAAAAATATTAGTATGTGCTTGGGTGATATCATTATTATAATTGTAATTATGACTTGGAGAGATAAATAACGAAAAGAAGAAAACTCGAGGAATGAAAATTTAGGGAAAACTTTGAGGAGAAGATAATTATACATTAGGCACGAAATTTTTTTCTTTTGAGGATTGATGTTGGAAACAGAACAGGAGAAATTATTTTGAGGTTTAAGACTAGACTATGACATTGTCCTAGACATGAATTGGTTGAGCCAATACCACGCAACACTAGATTGTCGACGTAGTTGCATTATATTTTTAGGCCACCAGATTACCCTGAGTATGAGTTACTTCAGGGAGCCTGGGAGCATAGTGCCATCTACCTTAGAGGCACACATTGCAGAAGGTGAACCAGTGTACCCATTGTTATATCAGAGTTGGAGAGTGTGATTCTAGATAATCTTTCCGGCCTGCCACCTGACAGAGAGATAGAATTTGCTATAGAGTTGACTCCAAGAGCGGAGCTAATTATTTTCCCGTCTTCAGACTAGCACCGAAAGAGTTGGTTGAGTTGAAGGTCCATAGTAGAGGATCACTTGGACAAGAGTTTCAGTCAGGCTAGTGTTTCTCCATGGGGAAAAACCCATCTTAATTGCGCCGAAGAAAGACAGGATAGTACAGTTGAATCAGCTAAGTAGCGCATATGTATTCTCGAAGATCGATCTCAGATCAGGCTATCATCAGATCAAGGTACGGAAAGAAGACATCCAGAAGACGGCCTTTCGGACGAAGTATGGCCACTATGAGTTTTTAGTCATGCCGTTTGGTTTAATCAACACGCCAGCAGTATTTATGTGTTTGATGAACAATGTCTTCCACCAGTACTTAGATAAGTTCGTGGTGGTATTTATAGACGATATCTTGATATATTCCAAGAGCCAGGAGGAGCATGAGAGACATCTCAGGATTGTGTTGGAGACGCTGAGACATGAGAGGCTGTACGCCAAACTCAGCAAATGTGAGTTCTGCTTGGATAGAGTACCATTTCTTGGACACATAATCACCGGAGATGGACTATTAGTTGACCCGGAGAAGATAGCTGCAGTAGAGACCTGGCCTACCCCTACATCAGTTACGGAGGTTAGGAGCTTCCTCGGACTTGCCGGATATTATCGGAGGTTCGTGGAAAACTTCTCGAGGATAGCTGCGCCTATGACGCGACTGACGCGTAAAGGCGAAGAGTTTATCTGGACCGACGAGTGTCAGGCGGCTTTCGATGAGCTGAAGAAGCGTCTGACATCAGCACCGATTTTGACACTACCTTCAGGATCAGGAGGATTTGTAGTGTACAGTGATGCGTCAGGGAGCGAATTGGGATGTGTACTGATGCAACACGGCAAGGTGATAGCCTACGCATCAAGACAGCTGAGAGTTCATGAGAAGAACTATCCGATGCACGACTTAGAACTAGCTGCGGTGATATTTGCACTAAAGCTATGGAGACATTACCTTTATGGTGAGCGTGTTGAGATTATACCGATCACAAAAGCCTGAAGTACGTTTACACGCAGAAGGAGCTCAACATGAGGCAGAGACGTTGGCTAGAGTTGATGACAGATTATGACAATGAGTTGCAGTACCACCCTGGCAAGGCGAATGTCGTAGCAGATGCCTTAAGTAGGAAGCCCATGGCATACTTTTTGACGACGCAGCGACAGTTGCTAGAGGATCTCCAGGAGCTTGGGATAGAGATCGTATTGCCAGGTATGGATGGACAGATGGCCAGTCTTGAGGTTCAATCTACTTTGATTGAGAGGATCAAGGCAACATTGCCTACAGATGCGAGATTTTGACGTCTGCGAGAGAGAACAGAAGCCGTCATGCAGACGGGACTCAGGATTCATGAAGACGGAACGTTGAGGTACGGAGATCGCCTATATGTTCCGAGTGGCGAGCTACGCCAAGAGTTGGTGACCGAGGCTCATAGCTCGATTTATTCCATTCATCCCGGGGTTACGAAGATGTACCGAGACTTGAGACAGCATTTCTGGTGGCATAGGATGAAGAGGGAAATTGCAAGATTTGTGGCAAAGTGTTTAGTTTGCCAGCAAGTCAAGGCTGAACATCAGATAACTGCAGGATTATTGCAGCTGCTTCCCATTTTCGAGTGGAAGTGGGGACACATTACAATGGACTTCGTCACAGGATTCCCGCGAAGCCCTAGCGGAAAGGATGCAGTTTGGGTTGTCGTAGACAGACTCACCAAGTCTGCACAATTCTTGCCCTTCCGAGTTGGGCAATCCACTGAGATACTAGCTGACATGTATATGAGACAGATAGTACGATTACATGGAGTGTCTGTCAGCATCGTATCGGATCGTGATTCCAGATTCACGTCACACTTTTGGCGGGTATGCAGAAGAGCCTAGGAACTCGTCTCAAGTTCAGCACTACATATCATCCACAGACTGATGGTCAGTCAGAGCGCATGATACAGATATTATAGGATATGTTGAGAACGTACATGATTGATTGGAGGATCTTAGGAGGACCACCTACACTTGGTGGAATTCTCCTACAATAATAGTTACCAGGCCAGCATACAGATGGCACCTTATGAGGCACTGTACTGCAGGAAATGTAGGTCGTCAGTTTGTTGGAGTGACGTGGGAGAGCGTCAGATACTTGGTCCAGAGTTGGTGACACAGACAGTAGAGAAGGTCAAGCAGATTCAGAGCCACCTGCGCGCAGCACAGGACAGACAGAAACACTGGGCAGATGCGCACCGCAGACCATTGGAGTTCAAGGAGGGTGACCACGTATTTTTGAGGATATCGCCCACTCGTGGTACCATCAGATTCGGAGGCAGAGACAAGCTGAGTCCGAGGTACATCGGACCTTTTGACATTTTGGAACTAGTTGGTGAAGTGGCTTACCGTCTTGCATTACCTCCATCATTAGAGGGAGTACACGACGTATTTTACGTATCCCAGCTGAGGAGATATGTCGCAGACCCTAGCCACGTGCTTGATCATTCGGAGATTACAGTCGGGCCCAGTTTGTCTTACGTAGAGCAGCCAGTTGAGATCCTCGACCGCAGCGAGAAGACTTTGAGAGGGCAGACGATTCGACTGGTCAGAGTGGCATGGAAGCACCATTCACCAGGCAAGTCCACTTGGGAGCGCGAGGATTCTATTCGGCAGCGATTCCCGTACTTATTTGAGGAGCAAGGTACGATTTTTCGTACGACATTTGATTACTATATTGTTTTAAAATTCTGTTAGATATTATCGTGCTTTACTTTTAATTTCGGGGACAAAATTTTTCTAAGTTGGGAAGAATGTAAACCCCCTCGATTTATTCTGTAGATAGTTAGAGTGGATTTGAAAAAAAATTGATAGCAGATGTCGAGGATTAGAGTAGAGATAATTTATCTGGTAATTAATTCAATTAATTAAAACCCTTGGCGCGTCCCATCATTTTCTGATTTTTCGGAGCCCAATATCAGCCCATAAATTTCGTTCAATTATTGTACTTCTGACCTGACCCGCCAACTTAGGCATTAGAATTTTTTGTCCTTTAAAATTAATTTTTGTGTGCTCTAAATTAATTGCGCAATATTTCGAAAATCGTAACCCATATTTAATTCCGTGTCGGACACCTGTGTCGTTACCCTAAATTTTGAGATACCAATTTAACCCGTTGAGCCGGACTAACTAAAGGGTCCAAGACTGACTCCAAGCCCCCACCATTTTTGGCCTTGCGTCATTTCCGAATTTTGACCCCAAGTGCCCCAATTAAATTAAATTCGCGGGACACTTTATTTCTATTTTAATCGGGAATACCAACTTTGTAAATCCTATTTTTAATCCTAAATTAATCCCAATGTCTTCCTAATTAAACCCGTGCCTAACGCACAACACCCTCTCACCATAAAAATTTCTAAATATATTTTTCTTCGCAATTTTTGTGTCATTTTATGTGTCCATACAATTTCTCGAATTTACGGGGCTAAGTTGCAATTATTAAATTATGTGGCACCACCCTATTAGCCAAGAACAAATGAGAGGTCCCAAAATGGGGTCCCATTCACCCTCATGAAGAAACCCTCTCCTCTTCATGATCAATCTCAACCATCCATTTTGAATAGGATGATCTCACCCATCCATCCCCTTTCACCAACCCCTATAAAGTAACACTTCCCCCACCCTCAACACAAAAAAACCAACCGGCCCTAATCCCAAGAAAATTTCTCTCTCTCTCCTCCCACCTTTATTTAAACCCCCCATGCAAACTCCTTCTTCCTCCCTTCTTTCCTCATGAAGAAACCTCTCTCTCTTCTTCCTTACTTCACCATTCTTCCTCCCACTTGAAGCATCACCACCACTCCGGCCATTGCTGCCCCCGACCGCCGGCCATCCTCCCCCGACCGTCGGCCATCCCCCCCGACCGCCGGTCCAGACCGGAGCAGCCGGCCCCGGCGGAGCAGCGGCAGCCGCCCTACATCAGAAGCCGGTCCAGCCCCTCCGGCCGTGCAGCCCAATCGGCGGCCCACTGCTGTCCCCAGCTATCCTCCCCTGGCCTTTGACTCCTCCTTCCTTCACCACTCTCCCATCCTCCTCCGGCCATCACCCCTCCGGCCGACGAACTCCTCGTCGAGGTATACGATCCTCTCCCCCTCTTGTTTAAAAAAATTCCAGATTATTAATAACATGTTATTTAGTGTTGTTCACATATGAGGATGTGTGGAATGTTAGCTATGGATGTGTTCATATATATTGTTAGGGTTTATATTGTGTAAGTGTAGTGTAGTGTATTTTTGAGCATGTAATAATGTAGGTTAGGTTGGTGTTTACACAAGTAATTATTAAATGATGAGAGAATTTCATGGGAGTATAGGGTTTGATCCTGATTAGATGTCATGAATATATACATGGTGGAAAGAAATGCTAAATAAATCATTTATCGTTTAAGTACGATTTGAATGAGGGTTCTTGATATATATATGGTTGTGTACCTTAGATGAGTTTGTGTTTAAATCATGGTTGTGTTGTAATGTGGATGATATATATGGTTAGTGTAGGTTTTACTTTGAACTATGTGTTAAGGTTTACCTTGGTTAAGACAAATGAGGTTTAATGTGAATGCATGTGGAAATTTAAATGACTTGAGGATGGGTTTAATGAGGTTGACATGGTTTGATATTTATGTAGTATAGTGAGCATGTATCTTGTGGTTTATGAAGTTGGATTTGGATGTGGTACTATGAAGGAAATTAGGGTTGGCCTCTACATAAATTATCATGATTTAATTAAAAATATGTGATCGAGGAGAATAGAGTTTTGACCTTGGAGCCAAATAATCGGGATGTATCGTACATGGTGGAAATGTTAGTTTATATTCGGAGAATTAAAATCGAAGAGAATATACAGATGACTAGTTGATGGACTATCGTACCGTTAGTCAGTTGTAGTCAGCCCTCTAGTATCTTACCCTTGAGAGTCATAAATAGATTATTGATTCGGGTTTGTATCTCTTCACTAGGTACTGCGGGACCTAAGGACTTGGACGCGGTATCAGACCCCCGTCATCAGCAGCCACACGCAGGCAAGTGTACCTTGCCACCCTGTATTTCAGTTTACAGATACTTTTGTTCTTTATGTACTCGTACGCGTTTTTATGTTGACGTTCGATACTCCGTGTCCGGTTCACAACCGGGTGTTGACATTCGACATAACGTCTTAGAATAAATTGCTAGATGCTTCATAGCACCTCGATGCATGTACCTGAGTACATCGATACCCCAGGACACACATATACACCGTGATCGTGCCAGATTCCTGTATCATGATACTGACATCATGACCAGAGACTGGGATGACCTTAGGGTCGCGTCTGTTGAGTTAATTCTTTGTGTCGAGACTGTAGTTAGAGGTTCAGGTTCAACGCACAATCGTTGACCGCTTGGGAAGGGGAAGACAGTTACTAGACGTTTGGGCTACTCTGCACGCGCTTATATATATGTAGTATTTTGTAGTGATACTTGTATCTAGTGTAGCTGTTTCACCCGTGTGACTCTTTGCCCGGAGCTGCGGTACGTGCCGTGTGTTTCCGTGTCCGGAGCTACGGTTTTATTTTGGACGGCCCACGCGTCGAACATTATCTTTAAACTGTGTCACACTTGTTTGGTTATACTAGATTACCCTGTTGTTGCACTTGTACTTTCTTTTTACTTGGCATGTTGTATTTCTGTACCTTGTTACGTCCCTCTGAGGACCTGGTTACCTGCCAGTTTTGCAGCATAGATGATTACGGAGCATTTGGAGCTGCTGTTGGAGTTGCATGTCTTGCGGGCATGGTACCAGGTACTCATATTATATCTACCGGCATTATAGTTATTTTACATTGTTTATTTCATCTGCTGTTGTAGCCTAGTTTTTATAGACTCATACTTATTCTCAAGTCTATTCAAGTTAGTGTGTTATTGGGCGGCCGACCTTAGCACATATAGCTCTTTCTTGTATACTGATGTACATTGTGGATTGAGACATAGAGGTTTACATTTATGAATATCTAGATAGTGCCCTTTATATTACAGCTTATACGTATTCGAGTCAAACCAGAGTCTGGTCGAATGCATAGCTGGCGTGTCACGTATTCCTGGTCCTACGTATTTTGGGACTGGGGCGTGACATATAGCCCATACGCCTATCGATTGTCCTCCCGTCCCATGATACTATGTGTCAAGTGTGTGTCAACATATACATAGTATATAACTATGACTGAAAGAAAACACACATGCAATGAATATACAAAATATAATAAGTATGCAAGGTACTATAGGCAATTTGGCAAGGTATACTTGCCTGGCAAGAAAGCTACAAAGTGTAAACGTCAAGGCGTCAAGCACACAGAAGTAGAAACTACGGCCTCCGAATAAACGTCTCCGGATGCTGAAATAAACATCACCAACGTTCCTAGAATAAAAGAGATAGCTAAAAAATACTACTCTTTCGTCCAATTTGGACATAGGGGCAAAACGGTAATTTTGGGTCAAAGCGGCTCCATATGTGGGCCACTTTGCACCGAAAAGCGTGCCAGAGGTAAAGATCTCTAATTGGAATAAATTATAGGTCAAACAAATTCTAAAAGTCAATACGGACTCAACGGTACGTCCAATTTTGGATTCCGGTGAACCGAACACAAATTCGCCCAAAAAGTCAACAGTAGGGCCCACAAATAGGTGGCTTGGTCAACTGTCTCAGAATCGCGTGAAACTTGGATCACAGAACCAGCGTGATACCACGAATATAATGGCACAAATTTTGTCGCATACTGACGAGCGTACACTAAATGGTGCTATATTTTGCAAAAGTTGCGATACGGGACCATTTTACGGACATGGGGTGATTCTGACGTGCACACACGTCCAAATCACTTTCAGCAAAATTTCACACGTCAGGACATAGCATATGCGCCTTTCGGTGCAATTGGTATGCGACGAGACGGTCCTGTTTGGCGGGGCGCGCCCCGTATCACAAAATTTTTTATTTTAAAAACAAGTTTTTCTAATTTTTCAACCTAATTTATTTCTGTATTTAACACAAATTAAAAATAATATAATTAACAGGAAGTGATCTCGGTTATATAGGCTTTACACAGTAAAAGGTAGATCTCGATTTGGATATCTACGTTGGGAGATATCGGCCTCAGAACATAGGTCGTTGGAACAGTTTTAAAGCAGTTCAAAAATATGGTTTTTCCTCAACTTGGCGTCGATTTCTACCTGGTTTATAATGTTGTTCGAATGAAACTAATTAACAGAGTTGGAAGAGGGATAGGTCGTGATCTTACCAGCGAAGACGGATCTGAATTTGGTCGAGCGGGGAGGCGGAAAACAACGCGTAAAGGAGAGGTCATCGCTGCTCAATTTCTGTTGCGGGTGTACACTGCGCGGTTGCGGCCGCGCCGCCGGCAGTTCTCCGGCGACTGCGCAGGGCTGCGGTGGTCGGGTGGCGTCGTAGAGAAGTGGGCGGAGGTCGGGTGTTAGGGGATTAGGTTAGGGTTAGGGTTTCGGCTTAGAGTAAGGTACATATATCTATAGAGAGAGAGCGGGTGAGGAGGAGGATTCGCGGCTCTAGGCCGCAGGTGTGCTCGTGGGATTGGAGATCCGCTGCTGCGGATGTGGTTTTGGGCTAAGGGTTGATTAGGTTGTAGGAATTAAAAGTTAGCTTAAGGGTGTTTGTTTAAGGGGCTAATTAGGATTAAGATTTTTTTTTGTTTTAAGGTTCCTGGATTTTTCTTTTTCTTTTCTTTTCTTTTCTTTTCTTTTTTTCTTTCTTTTATTATTATTATTATTATTATTATTATTATTAATAATATTATTATTATAACTATTACTTATTATTATTATCATATTTAATAACTATTTATTATTTACGTATATATTTGAGGTATATAAAAAAAATACATTTGTACCCAATTTAAATTCTAAAAAATCTATTACTCTTCCAGAAAGATTTCCAAAATAAAATAGTAGTTTTTGTACAATAATTCTACTAGGTAATTAAATCAATAAATATTATTTTCTAATTAACTATAAAATAATATCAATAAATTTAATAATTAATTAATTAATTATTATGTTTAAAAAATATGGGGTTTTACAATCCTCCCCACCCGCTAGGCGAGCGAGGACAACACAGACGTGAATCTTCGCATGGCAATGGAGCAGCAGATTGGAGACAGATTTTGACAGATATCATATGCAACAATGGGAAGGTTGGGTTGGTAAGGTTAATCATGTTTCTTGTAAGGGGGTATCCCCTCCTGCCGCCTCCTAGGGCTCCTCTCCCCCTACTCGACACTCTAGTTGGGCGGATGAGGTGGAAGCTGAGATTTTCATGTCTGCCGGAAGCTCCATCATTACTGCTCTGGGAAACAGCTCCAAGCTGGTTGGCAGCCTTGGCTCCACGCTTACGCTTGTTGGAGGTCTTTATGAACCCGACTTTCGGGTTGACGCAATCGGAGATGGGGTTAGTTCAACGGGTGTTGGGACTATGAAGGTAGTGGGTGTAGTGCAAAGGAGGGATGAGCTAGGTCAGGTTGCGAGTTTGGAGGCCAGACAACAAGAATATGAGGTCCAGGAAAGGCAAGTGTACAAGAGGTCCAAGAATCCTAACAGAGCTATTCTCCAGTACATCATAAACATGCGTCCATCCTCTACTACCAGATCCAGAAGGTCTCCCAGAGCTAGGCCCTAGGCAAGCGGTCTTCTGTGATGCTCTTTAGCTTCGAGTAGAAAATTATAGTTTTTTGCAAGTTGTATTTTGCCAGTTTGGTCTATATCGACAAGAAGTGTTTCCTATAAGCCTCTGACTAGTTATCAATAAAATCTCATATATATATATATATATATATATATATATATATATATATATATGGTAAACGAGATATGAGCCATATGTTCATATTCCTACATACGCCAATGCACATGTGGACCAATAGGAATGGAATGAACTAGTGCACATGGGTGCACATGAAATGTAGGAGTCCATTCTTATTGGTCTATATGTGCATGACTCATGTAGAGATATGAGCCTATGGCTCATATCCCCTTTACCTATATATATATATATATATATATATATATATATATATATATATATATATATATATATATATATATATATATATATATATATATATATATATTGAAAGAAGCTGGCATATAAATAATCGTAAACTTATTACTCTTTTCATTTTCAAAACCCAATACGAAGCCTTAGGATGACATAACATTTGATGAATCAAACAAGAGCAAAAGTGAATGTTCCTCCAAAGACAGTTTCAGTGGGGCTAATTCACAATTTTTGTACTACTAATATATTACAGGTTGGATCTAAATGGAACTTGATCTCGAGCGAGCTTTCTCTTAATGTTTATAATCTTGGTCGACGACTTTGAGTGGATGGGCTCAGGGAGATGAGCTAGAACCTCTACCTGCAAAAGATACCTGATTGGGTTAACCCAGGTTTTATCCCTCTAATGCTTAAACCAGTCCAATGACAAGAAAAGGTGGAAGAATTTGATTAGAAAATAATTTAACTTCAATGAAATAGATACTCCATTTGACCCGTTTATCTACTTTACAATTAGCGATTGCCTTTAATCCCGAACAGGATTATGAAATTCCCCATTGAAACTTTGTTGGATCTGTCACACGTTCAATTTAATGTTCATGTCCAGAAGTTTGGTGGTGATTATAGAAATAAGTTAAATACGAGTTTTAAACGGAGTAAGATATTTAGTCCATATCAGTAATACATAGACATATTGAACCCACAAAAATTTCCCAAAATTTTTTCTGAGTTCTAATTTTTTGAGAATTTCAGCAGAGAAACAACCTGCAACAGGTAACCAAAATTGGTATATTATGCCAGTGGCACTAAGAACTAGCGTTACAAATGAACAAAATGCCCGACTTAACTCAACTCGTCTTCATTAACAAGTCAAGTTTGAACATGGAAAAAAAAAGCTCAATTTCTTTCCTCAAAGGATTAATCTTGAGCATAGGAAGGTCACGAACAAGCTTATTCGCAAAGCTGGATGAGTACTCGACTTGGCACAACTCTATTAGGACACAATTTGACTAAAGTTAGATATATATGTTAAGAGATAAAAGCCCAGTCCCCAACACAAAATTTAAATTGCAGTGATAGTGTTCATACAAAACAAGTCCTGCCTACGGCCAAACACTATTTTTCCTCTATACTATATTCCTTCACATTTCATGTATTATACACTTAACCAGCTCGAGCTCAAAGCAACTCGTGATCTTCTCTCTCCAGCAATCTCTTTCAAGGGCTTGCCATTGCCACGATGATAAAGCACTCAATGCCGGAGTATCCACCCAAAAGCTAGAGCCTCTTGGAAGACTAGCCAATTTCGAGCATGAAGACAGTTTACAAGCTCAAGTTCTAGCTCAAGCTCGCCTCCATAATGTAATAACGAATTCGACTTGAAACTGATATGCCCAAACAACCGATTAAATGAGGTGTTTCTAATTGTAATATACCACTTCTTCTATTAGACTAATCTATTATTAAGAAAGCTTATTATTTATGGTGTTTGCATTTATTATGATCTCTTACTTCAATTAGATATCTACTTGTAACAACGTGCTAAAGATCCTAAAATGAAACAATGGATTCAGATTGTCAGAGAATAATATATTTAAGGTTCAAATCCTTATAAAGTGTTCTTAGTTGTAGGTTGACTAAGAAGGACACTACTAGAACCAAAAAGACTAGTACACTATATGCAAACTCATTTGATGAGTATTGACTACTCTCTTATATCAATGGTCTAGCAAGAGTGTAGTTGTTTATAAGTTGAGTAAGTTTACTAAACGATTAACATAACAAATCCCAATTAGATTATCTACTATGTTTTAGTAAGGAGTTCCTCATGTTGTTGGTGCAAGTGATCCTTTGATTTGAGATTTTCACAACATCTTGTGGGCATGAAACTACAATTTGATACTCCTCAATTGTAGCCCTAATTATGATTATTAAAGGATAATCATTGAGTGTACTGAATCTAGAACTCCTAGCATACATATTAGGAAATAATTTCCTATATGATTCAATATTGTTACCCTTAAACAGTCGTAAATTGTGAGATAAGAATTGGAAGAAAAAAAATTATGCTTCTAATTGAGGTGTAAATATTTAAGTGAGATGCATAATATATGTACATATAGATTTGAAAGAAAAAAAATATGTACATATAGATTCGACATTAATTTCATATTTCATATGTAGTCGAGACGATATATAACAAAAAGATTGAATTCCATTTTAACTGACCATGGACAAGTTCTTAATTGATGCAATTATACTCTTATGATTTGGGTAGCCATGACACACTACTAGGTGTCAATTTTGATTTGCAAGTTAGAATCTTAAAATGGTTCTGAATTCGGTCAACCGGTTGGTCATCTGATCACTTACTCGATTGATGTGAATGAAGATTCGAACTTCTTGACATCTTGGTGAGGAGTCTAATGGTTCACGTATAACAAATATGATTTATTCATGGTCAATTGACCAAGTTAAATCTAGTTTGACTTGCGCTAGCATATTTAAGAGTCGACTTGGCAAACTCTTGTGACCTCATTATTTCCTAATCAATAATTAATTGAATTTTCAAATAGCACAAAGAATTAATATGATCACATATTTCCAATAGGAGGCCAACCCCTCACCCAAGAAATAGGATGCCCCTGGGTTCTGTTACTTGACAACATATTGTTGGAATTGGACCCTAAAATTATGCCTAACCTGAACCCACTATTAGTTCTATGTTAGGACAAACCCAAGTGTTTCATAATGTTGTTATTCCATATTGATTTTATGACAAGGGTGTGCAATGTCCCAAGTCCTTAATTGGTTAATGGGGGTGGTTGGTATGCAATAAGTCAAAGGTTCAAATCTACATGATTAAAATCCTTCTAGCCCCTCGAGCTATAGGACATTGGACTTTTGTGACAGTTAGATGACGTACTTTGCATATGTGCATTAGCTGCTGAGTTGCGTTAGGCTGCTGCATGGCTTCGTAGCACTAGAAGCTAGAATTTTTTTTGTTACACAAAGTGAGGCTTTTTTATTCAGATGTTACATTGGTATTATGAGACTGAACTTAAAGATCTGTAACTGAGCTTAAAACCTCTGAAAGTTACGAAGTTGGATAGATTCATAATATTAGGTGCTGAGTTGCTCTGGACTACTGCATGGTTTTGTGGCACCAGAAGCTTGAATATTTTTTTACACAAGATGACTTTTTGGATCAGGGATTACATTGGGTGTTATGAGACTGAACTTAAAAACTCTGGACGTTAGGAACATAATAGATTTATAATTCCTGTATAGATTTATAACATCTAGTGTTGAGTTGCGTTGGGCTGTTGCGTGGTTTCATAGCACCGAAAGCTTGAACTTGTTGTTACACAAGGCAAAGCTTTTTGAATTCGGTATTTTGATACTAAACTTAAAAAGGACTAGAAGTTACGAACCTATATAGATTCATAACTCATGTATAGATTCATTACATTGGTAGCTGAGTTGTGTTGGGCTGCTATATGGTTTTGTGGCATCGGAACATTAAAAAAATTTTGTTACACAAGATGAGGCTTTTGGATTCAAGGATTACATTGTGTGTGATGAGACTAAACTAAAAAGCTCTGGAAGTTATGAACCTATATAGATTCATAACATCGGGTGTTGAGTTGTGTTGGGTATTTGCATGGTTCTGCTGCATCGGAAGCTTGAATTTTTTGTTATACAAGACAAAGCTTTTTGAATTCAAGGATTACATCGGGTGTTATAAGACTGAACGTAAAAGCTCTAGAAGTTACGAAACTGTATAGATTCACATCTCCTGGATAGATTCATAATATCTGGTGATGAGTTACTTCGTACTACTATGTGGTTTCGTGGCACCGGAAGCTAGAAGTTTTTTTGTTACACAAGACGAGGCTTTTCAGATTTAGGGTTACTGGGTGTTATGAGACTGAAATTAACAGCTATGGAAGTTACGAACTTACTCTTGTATAGATTCATAACAACGGGTGCTGAGTTGTGCTCGACTCTTGCGTGGTTTCATGGCATCGAAGATTGAATTTTTGGTTACCCAAGACGAGGTTGTTTTGATTCAGGGGTTGCTATTGGTGTTATGAGACTGAATATAAAAGCTACTAAATTTGCAAATTTGTATAGATTCATAACTCCTTTATACCTTCATAACTGCGTTTGAGTTGTATTGGGCTATTGTGTGGTTTTGTGGCACCGAAAACTAGAACATTTTTGTTACACTAGGCGAAGCTTTTTGATTTGGTGGTTACACTGGGTCTTATGAGACTGAACTTAAAATCTTTGGAAGTTATGAACTTGTATAGATTCATAACTCATGTACATATTGATCATAACATCGGGTGTTGAGTTGTGCTGGGCTGATTCATGATTTGGTGGCATTGGAAGCTTGAATTTATTTTGTTACACAAGGCGAGATCTTTTGTATTCAAAGGTTATAATGGGTGTTATAAGACTGAACTTAAAAGCCCTAGAAGCTACAAACATGTTTTGATTCATAACTCTTGTATAAATTCATGACATTTGTTGCTGAATTTTTTTGGATGTTATGTGGTTTCCTGGCATGGTTTCGTGGCAATGGCAGCTTGAATTTTTTGTTACAAAATACGAGTTTTTGGATCCAGGGGTTACACCGGGTTTATTTGACTCAGACTTGAGAACTCTGGAAGTTATGAACCTATATGGATTCATAACTCCTGTATAGATTCATAACATCAGATGTTGAGTTGCATTGCGCTGCTAATTGGTTTCGTGGCACCAGAAGATTGAACTTTTGTTACACAAGGCAAAGCTTTTTATATTCAGGAGTTACATTGGGTGTTATGAGACTTAACTTATAAGCTCTAGATTACGAACCCGTATAGATTAATAACTCTTATATAGATTCATGACATTTAGTGCTATGCCGGGTTGCTGCGTGGTTTTGTGGCACCGGAAGCTTGAATTTTTGTTACACAACATTCAGGGGTTACATTGAGTATTATGAGACTAAACTTAAAAATCTCTGGAAGTTACAAGCCTGTATAGATTAATAACTCTTGTATAGATTCATAACAATGGGAGCTGAGTTGCGTTGTATTGTTGTGTGGTTTCGGCATCATAAGCTTGATTTTTTGTTTGTTTGTTATACAAGGTAAGTCTTTTGGATTCAGGGGTTACACTGGTCTTATGAGAGTAAACTCTAAAGATCTGGAAGTTACGAATCTGTATAGATTCATAACTCGTGTATATATTCATAACATCGAGTGGTAAATTGATGGGTTGTTGCATAGTTTCACGACATCGGAATATTAAATTTTTTGAAACACAATATGAGACCTTTGGGATTTAGGGGTTATACTAGGTGGTATAAAAGTAAATTAAAAGTTCTCGAAGGAATGAACATGTATAGATTCATAACATCGGGTGCTAAATTGCATTGGGCTTCTGTTGGCACCAAAAGCTTTAAATTTTTTTTCGACAAAATGACCTTTCTTGGATTCAGGGGTTACAATGGGTATTATGTGACTTAACTTAAAAGCTCTGGAAGTTACAAACAAGTATAGATTCATAACTCCTGATTTTTTAGTTCGTAACATTTTGTTTAAAAGAATAAACTTAAAGTTGTGTGAGTTACGAATCTTATGGATTTGTATAGTTTTATGACTCCTTGATGTTCAGTGTGCAACAACCTAGGGTCTGGTTCGTCTACTTAAGAAGAGGGCCAAAGCATTGTTTGAATTATTCAAGAAGTGTGCGTCTTCTTAAACAGTGTAACTAGAATTCATCTATCATTGTAGTATCTACGACCATACGATCTAGGAGCAACAAGAAGTGCCCAACAAGCATGTTGCATTATCTTGGTGGTAAAAGAGTGTTCCAAAAGTTTGGATGCTATTCAGCGTAACCAGAACTTTGCTGGTTTCTGTGAATCGCTAATCAGGATCGAATCGCATTTGAGCACCGGTGGTTTTGATTATCTAGCAACAACAAACCAATGTGTTTTATTTGCTACAGTTTTTTGTTTCAAATTACTGGCATCTACTAACAAATTTTTCAAGTTTTGAAGCCCCTGGAATAACACATCACAGATCAAAAAATGGCTGCTTTTCAACCCGTGCCGGACAACAAGACATTTTGTTATCTTTAGGTGTTTGTTGAGGATTTTATCAGGTCTTTGGTGGTCCTGTGTAGCAGCAATTTGTTGTTGCGTTTGTGTGATGGTTCTTGGACAAGGATGTTTATTGGTTGTTTCGGCATTGCAAATGTGGATAACATTAGAGACCAAACACGTATTTAGTGCTTGACTATATTTACTGATAAATCAATTTATAGCATAGAATGGGATTTTATATTATGCGTGAATCTATAGTTTAGAATGTATTTGTAGTTGCTAGCTATGTTTCACGAATAGGATACTGATTGGGATAATGACACAATGCGGATACGAGATACCGACAAATCCGAATAGGTACAAGGTACACTTATGTTGCATGAATACGGACACAATAAGGATACATACACCATATTCTAGTCTCCGTACAAGATAGGCTGCAATTCAACAATTTTGCTCGTGCCGTGAATGATCTATCGATGCATGAGATGTATCGTACATATCCGTCAACAATATAACATGTGTCATCTGACAATCATCTCATTGTCAAGTAAACTCCACACGGTTAGACACGTGGAGTGCTCATGTATCAGAATACCGAGAGAGCGTATCTCGTTTACTCGCAGGGCTCAATAATTTCAAGCTCGAGCCCGACAACCTTACTAGGTGTCCTCTCAAACATCAAATTGTATCGATCATGAAAATTAATCGAACCTTAAATTTTATCCAGAAATTTTCTTGACACCGACACGATAACTTTGGAGTGTATATACAATTTCCAATACGTGTCCGACACGATAAGATAAGTCAAAATATGATAGTTGTATCAATAATTTCCAAATTCCCAATCTAGAATGTAAAAAAAAATTCAGGGAAACGCACCTATAATCCAAGAGTGATCACTCTCCTCCCCTCCCCCTCCCCTCTTGATCTCCACAATTCTGCTTCTCTATCTTCTTCCTCCGCGACCCGATCAAACAACCATCCTCCGCACAATTCTCCCTCTCCGTCGCCTCCGCCTCCTCCTCACTCACCTCCCCCTCCCCCTCCCCCTCCTCCAAATCTTCTTCATCGGATCCCTTCTTCTTATTGGATAGGAGGAAGAGCTTGCGCTCGTGGCGGACCTTCTGCTCCGCGTAGTGCCTGGCGCAGTAGCTCCGGCCGGGGGCAACTATGGATTTGCACCGCCAGTCCCCATTGCCAGTGCGGCTGCAGCGGAGGAACGGAGCGAGGTCCATTATCTGCTCCTACATTATTTTTTTCTTTATTTGATGGAGTAACTGGAGCAGTAGTGATAAAAAAATAGTCTCTCTCTTTTTTCCTCCCTCTTCTTCTTTTGTTGGGGAAACGTAAAACCCGGTAGAAAAAATCGTCCATTAGACAGTTATATTTTAACTTAGGAGTGTGCACATTTGGACCACAAAATCAAACTAATTGATTTTTAACCGAACCGATTGGGCCAATCGAATTAGTTCAACTAGATTTTATTAATAAATAACCAGTTTGGTTCAGTCACAATTTGATCATTCAAAAAATTGATTAAATATGAACCAAATCGAACCTACTACACCCAGGTGACCAGGTCTATAAATAAGTAGGGTCTAATGGACCCGATCTATACTTCATCTTTTTCTCTTGACCATTCATGGATTTTCTTTTATTGTGTGCTTCTTATGTGATGTCTATGAATCTCCGTATTATGTTATTTCCTATCATTTTTATGTGATATATTTTGCCTACACTTATGTTCATTTTTGTTCTTTTTTTTTGTATCAAAACCGATCAACCGAGCCGAGCCGAGCCAAACCGATCCAAGTGGTCGATTTTAAAACTGAACTGACCAATCGGTTGGTTTGGTTTGGCTGTGATTATTTTCAAACTGATCTACTTTTGTTTTGGTGCACTTGTGACCAAATAGGTCGACCACCGACAAATGTACACCTCTAATTTTTACTTGATTGGACGAGTACGTAGACTGGATCGATCGGATTGGAGGCCAGGCTGATCAGGAGGGGGATGGGGAGGAGGAACATGGTTTCACATGGTTTCATTAGGAAAATGGCACCAAAGAATTTTTAGATGTAAATGTGGTCCCGGCAGATCAGGTTGGAGGTCCGGCTGAGTCAACTTTGTTAAGGACTCCGTGTTGGGTCGAGTTTTGTTCAAAACATTAAAACGCAGTATATATCAGTGACCAAGGTAGAACGGATCTGGTATAGACCGGGTTGAATTCAATCTAGACCGGGCGGGCTTGTGGGCCTCTCAATTTATAAAAATAAATCAATAAATATGGATTTCTCTCTCTCTCTCTCTCTCTCTCTCTCCTCTCTCTCTCTCTCTCTCTCTCTCCTTGTATATATATTGGGTTGAATTCATTAATTTGGGTAGCTCATACGACTAGTGACTATCCTCTCCATCCCCAAATAGACTAACTAAGTCGTATATGCAACATGTCTAACTTGTAACTGCTTTTGCCACTCTAATACATTGATCATAATAATTATGTTCTATTCGTCACGCGTTCCATATCTATCAATGATCAGTCGGATACAACAGCATGTGTCCTATAATGAATATCATATACCATGTCAAGTATGTGTCAAGGTCATAGAGATATGAGAATATCCCACAAATACATTCTAGTCTACTAAAAACTAGGTTGATATGAATAAAATAAATAAAAAATAAGTAAATGGGCGAACCTCGTCAATTGTACCTAAGTATAGATCAGACGCACAAGAGTCCACCGAGCGGTAAAGTAAGTTCCTTCTTCGTCTTTTGCTTGTCATTGGATTGGAAGCTGCAGGCGATAATTTCTTGCTTGTGTGCCGTCCCAAAGCTCGCCCTAACACCCAAAACGAAAAATGAGACTTGTGACGAGACACGGGTAAAAAATAAGAAATATAATACAATAATATAATATGATGAAATATAGATAGACAATATTAAATAATAGCAAGATATACTTGCTTGAGATTTGAAACAAGTTTTTATAGCATTCCGGCTACGAACTCGTCGTCAAGAATAGCACAAAAAGTGGAAGATGTACAGACATTATCGTATGCTAAAATAAATATCACTAATGCGTCCAAGATTGATGATACTCAGAAACCCTACCCATAAGTCCAATTTAGACACATAGTAAAATTTAGCAGTTTCAGGTCAAAATGAGGTCCGTAGGCGAGCCCGCAAGGTACCAATTTTAGGTTAACATGGGCACTTTTGGCCATTCTCTAAATGGGTCAAATTATATGTCAAATAAGCCCAAACGACGATACAATCTCAATGGTACGTCAAGAATTAGATTTTGATCAGCCAGACACAAAAATACTAGTCGATTTGGATGGGGGGTCAATATGACGATCTGGTAGACAATCTCATAATCGGACAAAACTTGAGTGACTGGATAAGTCAGATCCTGCGAGTCCAATGGTGCAAGTTTCGTCATGACATGACGGACGTACAAAAAATTAATTGAAACTTTTCTAAAAAAATTGATGAGGTAATTTTTGACGGATACAAGCCAAATTCGTTGGTGTTTGCCATTAATGTGTAAGTTTGGGAAACTTTTGTTTAACAACAAACAAAAGGTACAAATAAATTCTAGACAGAAAATCTAAATACAATATTTTTTATCTGGGAATGTGGCCATGGAGATAGAGTACTACAGCGACTCCTTTACTCCGTTGATGGTCCGACGAGGGAATAATGATGGTCTGTTCTCTTTTCTCTCTCTTGAGCCTATGTGCACGTACGTGACTAGCCAGGGTTTGTGGGGTATGCTACACTTGTTATTTATAGTTATCCCGTTGACGGGCTATAGGTGCCGTATATGCCTCTGTTTGGTGGCTGCATAGGGCTCCTTCAACAGAATACGGTTGTAACGGTAGCCGCATACCACGAATATGCTGCCATGTAGCCTCGGTTGGGATATGTTGTTGATAAGATCTCGAGGTTGTTGTGTGCGTGACTCGGTTAGCTGAATACGTTGTAGAAGCATAAAAAATATGCTGTAGATTTATACGCAGTGTTTCAGTGCTGTGTGGCGTAAAATATGACTTCAGAGCCATCGGCATACAACAGAGCTTTGTCGCTAGTACAGCGTAAAATATAAGCTCAAGGACAATCCGCGTAATACAGTATTTCTAGGCTGCTTCAGCGTAAAAAGGGTATTATACCGCCTTTATGGCGTAAAACTCATCCGCTTTTAATACAGCATGGAAGTGTACGAGGAACGCTTCGTATTCCTCGAATGAACCTATCAGATCATGCAGTGAACCTGACTCCTGACAAAGAGTACTGCACGACTATCCAGACGACGGTTGTAATAATGGTGCGGCAAAGAGACCCAAACCGTCGTTTAGTGATATTTTCCTGATACAAAGTGCTTTTACGCATACAAGGGAATACGCTGCCTAGTTTTACACAGGCAAATATGAGCTTTTACGCTTAGCAGAAGACAAAACGAACTGCCACATCAAAAGCTGCTCTTCGTACAGAGCTCGAGGCACATCACTGCATTTAATGCTCAAAATGGTGGCAGATCTTCGTATAGAGCTCGAGACACGTCTCTACATTTAATGCTCAGAATGGTGGCAGATCTCTATATTTAATGCACGAGATTTGATTATATCTCCAAAGACTGTGCAAGCCATAATTACGGCTAATACGTCTACATCATCACCCCTGCATATTATGCCATCAAGCTATTTTCAGCTATAGGAGCACGCTGTACGCTATCTCCTTGAAATACGCCAACTCAGGCTATATTTGCATTTGTGCGTGAGAAGGCTATTTGGTCCAGAATACGCTCAAGGCCTCAGTCAAAGAAGGAGGATTAGTTATCTTTTACGCTAGCTACCTATCCACGCAGCATCAGGCTTCTACGCCTACAAGACTTCTACGCCTATTTGGCTTCTACGCCAACCAGACAACTATTTGGCTTCTACGCCATGGTGACAGTTATTGGCTTCTACGCCAACCTTATTTACGCAAGGGGCAGTTACCTACGTGGCTCGCATGTCATGATCTTCACAGTAGTTATACGCATTATCTCTTAATGGAACACGCGTCACACGCTTATTCAGAAGATCATCTATACGTGGGTGGCAGTTATTATAACCGCCGCGTAAAAAGTGCTATACTCTCCACTATCTGGCTTTGTGTTCCAAGGGACAAAGTGATCGACTGCAGATCAGACTCCTATAGCAATATTTACCCAGATTAAAATTTGTACTTAACATCGTCGTATAGGATTAATAGTACTTCTTGTTTGTAAACCTAAGAAAGGGTTTTGTATAAACCTAATTTTATTTCTTCCGTTTATTATCAAACACAAGATGGCGACTCTACTGGAGACTTCTTTCTCATCTGACGAGAAAGTAATTGCTCAACACGATGCAGTATCAGTAGGATCAATGAAGAAGACCTTGGTCATCCAGTTCGACCAGCCTGCCTACGAAGATATGCTTCGAGCAGGGGGAATGCTTCAAAGATTGCAAGAGGAAGTGGATGCTTGATGCCAAAATCGTTGATCGCTACTCTCTGTCTGTCCAAGACAACAGAAAACTACGTAAGGTCTGGATGCCCAGGACATCCCCTACCATTCCTGCCGACTCTTCGGTTCCTCCGACCAGTCAGGTTGTAGCTGCGCAACCTTCGCGCTCCGCTCGTAAAGCTCTCTTCCGTTTATGACATAGCAGACAAAACTTCTGACAATGCCTCAGTGCTAGTCCATAAGTCTACTTCGTGCTCTGAGCGTAAAGCTTTGTCTCCCGTCTGTGACGTGGCAGACAAAACTTCTGGTGATGCCTTAGTGCTAGTCCAGAAGTCTACTCCGTGCTTTGCGCGTAAAATTCAGTCTCCCGTCTATGACGTGGCAGACAAAATTTCTGATAATGCCTCAACGCCAAATAAGAAATTCCAAACGCGCTCTGTGCGTAAGAATGCATTTGCCCTCCACGAAAAAGTAGATGGTCCCTGCAATCTACGCAAGGAAAAACAAGTGGCGGACTACTCAACTTTTCGGCCTTTATGCCAGCAAGGGAAGAATCTGACCGCTCTCCAGATTACGCGAGAAGCGGATGGCCGATTGAGGGCTTCCTCAGTTTTACGCCAGCTTGAGCAGAGTTCCAAATTATGCCAGGTTAAACCCCTCAGCGTAAAGAAAGCCTGGTTTGTGGAGAGACACACTCCTCGGGGATTATCTGCTACTCAGATGGCTAACCTGTTGTATACGGGTGGTAGGGGAAAAGTGATGGTTCCCAATATCCGCATGCCAACTGACATAAACAAGAGGAATAAGCCTTCTTCTTCTTCTTCTGTAAATTCTCCGGACTTGCGCGAATTTTTGATCCAGAAATGCAAAGACAGGAGTCATAAACAGGCTTCAGTTTCCTTAAATGTCAAACGGGGAGAGATCATGTGGGAAGATGCGTCAACATCTAATGTCGTCATGACATATGGGCCACATGAAGATTCTGTCTTTATTGTTCCTCCAACTTGCGACGACCAGCATCCAATAGTCTTCGGTCGCATGCGGAGCAGACCGATTGTACAAGAAGAATTTTGCGAGTCTGAGGGTGGCAAAATGCAAACCCACAGATATAGCCCACAAGCTTTAAAGATTATACAAAGCATGGGTTATGATTTGAAGTTGAAACAAGGCCTCAACTATGGAAAAGGCAGACGAACACCGTTGTATAGTAATCCTTACTGTCAACAAAGTTGTTTTGGGTTGGGGTACACTACATCTCTTGCAAACTCCAAACCTCCAGAGGCTAATCCTGCACAACCAGAGACAGCTCCTTCTAAATCAACTTCAGGGGTCAAATGCCACGACATGTCTGGGGGTAGTCTACCTCGACAAAATAGGGCAGCATCCAAAGCTGGGAGTAGAATTCCCTCTGAATCTGAAGGTGATGCAATGATGACGATCTTTCCGGAAGACCGTAAAACTCAAGCATCAGGAGCCCGAAGGCCGAAAGGGACTTTCTCCTTCAATGAAGATGACATCATTGAAATCTTCAATATGTTGATGAAGGAACACAAACTTTGGCTACCCAACATCAGATACCCTGAGAGGGCTGGCAAAGTCGATGACCCATATTATTGTCTCTTCCATCGGTATATTCATCACCCTACAAGGGCCTGCTATGTATTGAAAAAGAGGATTCAGGAGTTGATCGATGCCAAGGTCATCACTCTGCATCTGTAAATGAGGGGACGATTACTGCAAATTGATTTCACTTTTAACGTGATAATTTGCTCCCTCAAGAAAGTACCGGATGATGAGTCCCTAAAGTTTTCCCAGTGGATTCTTTAGGTCTATCACCATTCAAGAAAATCACTCTACAGTGAATTTTTCGGACATGAGTTCATGTTCATATTACCTCTGAACTATTGTCCAAATATTTTGCTATCTCCTCAGATGAGTTGTCATGTTCATATTACCTCTGAACAAACCATCCTGGTCTGACTATCGATTATCATGTCCATATTACCTCTAATATCGGTAATCATCTCAACTTAACACCCGTACTTAACTCTAAGTACGCCAGTGGTGTTAGGTCTAAAAAAAAACTGCCATGTCCATATTACCTCTGAGCAGATATGTACCTCCATCCCCAATGGAGTCATAATCCAAAAGTTTATCATGTTCATATTACCTTTGAACAAACTTTTCGAGTTTTTGGCTATCGATTATCATGTCCATATTACCTCTGATATCGGTTGTCATCTCACCTTAACGCCCGTACTTAATTCTAAGTACACCAGTGGTGTTGAGTCCACAAAAATTTCCATGTCCATATTATCCCTGGTAGGGCTTGTTTCAAACCTATTACTTGTACTCTCGTGTGCAAAAAGTAATAGGTCCACAAAAAATTCTCCTGTGGAATGCCCGCAATAGAAAATAAAATATTCATATTACCTCTGAACTATCTTTATTTTCCTAGCGAAGAAAGAGTCAGTCTCTATTCATCCCTACAGAGTTGTATTTCATTGCGCCTATATTACCTCTTTCAGGATTTGTCTCAAACCTATTACTTGCACTAATATGCACAAAAAGTAATGGGTCCACTAAAAATCCTCCAGTGGGATATCCTCAACAAATACGGTATCGTACTATGTCTACATTACCTCTAGTACAATATTCGAAATTCGCGCAAACAATTATAAAGAAATGGAGGGTCCTTATATGATTGCAAACGACGCTTACAGATCAGCCAAGCCTAATGGAAACTTGGCAATGGCTACTATCAACTGCAAATTCCCGAAGAAGTACTATACTTTGATCTCCTTCGTTTAATGGAGTATGACGAAGATCTTATTCTGACGATACCATACACAAAGGTTAGCTGGATCATATTCTATCAGGTTCATATGACCTCCAAATAGATATCCTTAACTAATTTGTAAACCTATCATGTTAATGATACCTCTGATAGTGTTTAGTATACAAATTTAGTTGGATTATATACTTTCAGATTCATGTTAACTCTGAATAGATTTACATTCAGCAAAACCTTAATAAAAGAATATCATGTTAATGATACCTCTGATATCACTTTCACCCTAGCCTATCACATTCTAAAATGATGGGCCCACAAAGTCAGAAAATGTGTCTTTATTATCTCCGAGAAATTACAGGAGAAACAAGAAAATACATCATTTGGGGGGAGCAGTTAAATCACGAATCTGCTGCACCAGAGTAACCATTCTCTCATCCCTGGAGTTCAAGACGTCGGCACGGGCCCGCTTCAACCTTGCCGCATCATTGTTCAAAGCAGATAGCTCGGACCGGGCTTGTACAAAACCTGCGTGGATGATACCCGCATGTGTCAGGTTCTGCTGAGGTGTTTCCCTTCGGATCTTCAGCACATCTCGAGATGCCAACAAAGAGAGAGCCTTCTCCTCTGCCTGAGCGAGTTCATCTTTCAGTCTGCGGACCCTCGCTGCCTATTCCTCATATTCGGCCTCGTACTGAGCCAGCTGGGGAATGACATACCCCAATACGGCACGCTCTTGATCCATCTCCTGCTGTTGTTCCTGGATGGATTTGTTCAGAGATTCCATTTGCCCAGCAAGCTCTACAGTTAAGGAGTCATATCTAGCTTGAACGAGACCGTCGATGCTGCCTCGAGATAGTTGCAAATAGTCGTTAATGGGTTATTCTAAACCATTAACTATTTGCTCTAGTGCATCAGCTCTGTCATTATCGTTGAAGTATCTAATCTGCGCTATACTGAAGTTGGAAGACGTCTTCAGAGCCTCGAAGCTTAGATTCTTCTCCAGCACCATCGATATCAGCATTTTCTAAAAAATGGCGTAGAAAACGCTCGAAAATTGCTCAACAAACATGGCGAGATTTGAATGGGTGCTGGGAGTAGCTACAATATCAGAGAATCCCCTTCCAGCAACGACTGCAGAGGGTGTCATCACATTCGTCGCTTTAGTAGAGGGTGCGGCAAAGGTAGAGGCAACAGCAACGGCTGAAGTCGCTGGCATACTCAAAGGAGACATAGTCGTAATGACAGGCTCATCCTCCTCTCGAGATATCGGAACTGTTTCAGGCGAGCCTGCACCCGAAAATATTTTCTCTTCGAAGTCGAGCACCTCCATGTCATCGACAGGAGCTGAAATAGAGGCAAAAGGCGCGTCAACACTGCCCTCCCCGTAGATGTCTTCCCCTAAAAAGAAGACAAGAGAAAGTTAATATCAATATGATGTTAATTTTTCTAAAAGGCATAAAAATGACATTTACCCATGGCCAATGGTATATATGTCGCGTCGACGGCCAGTACAGCTAAATCATTTCTTAAATGATGCTAAGCGAGCTGTCATACCTGGAGAAGGGGATGTACCAATTGACATTGGCAGGTATTCTTCCAAGTCTTCATCCAGATCCAATCGAGGTTCATCAGGTGGAATCTCGCTGGGTATACTTACAGACACGGCAGGGGTTTCTCCCGTTGCTGATCTGGATAAAGATATCCTTATTTGGCTCGGCCTCGAAGGCGATCTCGTACCACTACCTGAAGCGGTAGCAGCGACAGCAGCCTCGAGCAAAGATTCTTCGGCACTGCCAGCCGGAACTGTGGAGGTTACCTCTCTAAAAGGCGAGGAACCTCTAATCAAAGGATTGTCCCCAACAAGAGAAACAACAGGCGTACTTCTAGGAGCCTCATGACTGGAAGCCTTGTCAGGACCACCAACAATCTTCTTCTTCTTACGAGGGGAAGTCTCCTTCAGAACAGGAGCTCTTCGCTTACCAGAGATAACCAGAGGCCCTGCAGGTGGAAGTATTTTGCCTCTCGGTACTGCCAATAAAGGCTCATCTGGATTGACAGAATCCTCACCCTCGTCAGAGGAAACTGATGGGACTTCGTCTCTTCCCGCTGACTTAGAAGAGGGCATCCTAAAACTTCCATGCATATCAAAATTGCGATAGAAGGTATTGGTTGCCACATAAAACTGGGCATACGAATGGAGGATGCGCAACTCCATGGAGAGTGAAGTCGCAGGCACAGTAAAAGCTGCTCCAGTGCAACCCATTATGAAGTACCGCCATCATCTCGCTCCATCAATAAGTCCACCTCTGGACTTGAAGCTGGTGACGGCATTGCCCACGTGCAATTGGTCATACCCAAACTGCCTGGCGAACCGACTAGGCAGGTAGGGCTCCAAGAAGCATTGGTCTTCACTTCTGTACAATAAATGGGAAGGTCTAATGCAGACCAACCAATTAAAAGCTTCAGGAGAAAGAATGGTCTTCCCTTCACCTGAGTCCTGAAGCCTGCTCCCCTGTTGATTGAGATATACGGAGGGGACGGTGCAGAAGAGCTTCCAGCTGTGAGCAAAATTTAGTGCCCGCCGACAGTCTAAAACTGTGGTCACGTTCCAGGTGGAATTCTTGTAATTCAACAAGAAATTACTCCCCGAACTACTGCCAGGGCCAGGAGACATCACCCTGGGGTTATGGAGAATTAACCATCCCATCAAATATAGGAAAGGTAATTCTACCCTGGAAAAGCTGTCACGCCGAGTTTCATCGGTAAGAAGCCCATCAGTAATGGCCCTCAGGCCAGCTTGTATGCGGCATACCATGGCAGGGAGCAAGCCCAGTCTTGCCCCGAATACCAGACGCACTGCAGGCCATAAGGTGTTGCGGTGAATGCGATCCGAAGATGCAATGCCGAAGATGCAATATCGGGTACTACCAGTCGGCGCAGCCATATAGAGAGGAAGCCAGCCAGTTGAGCTTCCTTGGACAGAGGCCTGCGGCAATGCCTCAAATAACTATAGGCTTTAGTGCCCGCAGGATATTTTCCTATCCCTTCGTCGAGAATTTGATCTGAAGCCCCAGCGTCTTCAATAAGGTCATCGACTACCTGAGCACTAAGCACACTCAGAAAGCTCAAAGGCCTATCCCTGCTATCCACGACTTTGTCTGGCTTAGCAGTCCTGGCCTGATGGAAGAAGAGATAGGACGCCTATTTGTTGGTATGAGCCAAATCAGAGGGCTCATTATAGAAGGTGGTGCACGCTAAATAGTGACACATCAGCTCCTGGTACACTGCCACTACCCGAGGGTCTGTATCCCCCAGCTCCCGGTTTGTGGAAACATACTCTTCATAAGGAGTATCCCCCATTGGCAGTCTTGAAATTTCTGCCATTTCGTGAAGGGCCAATCCCAACTCCCCTAGTGGAGTGGCGAAAGTCCCGGTGAGTGAGATATATCGCTCCATTAAAGCCAGAAATAGGTTAGGGTTGAGAGGTAACCCAACACTGGTAGTACTCACAGCCGCGTATAGACCAATGCTCTCCAGCTCAATCTGAAAATGCTTCAGGGCCCAGTCAGCTAAACGAGCCCATCGAAGATTTGTAGGGGTAACCCACCCATTGGTCCGAGGATTAACCTTGGGGTATACTCCTCCATGACCCATGAAGTCATTGCAGAAAGTCGGTAATTGAACCCGGATACAATCCCCTGAACGGCATGACCGGGCCGGAAGGACGGCTTACAAATAACCCTTGGTCGGACCATTTCTGATAAAATATCTTCCCCGGCTGCCCGTGAAGATTAGGGGTTAGAGTCTACGATATCCTCCTAGGATGCGTGGCATGGAAGAATGCCGAGATAGGATAATCTCTCAGCATCTTGGGCAGATACAGGACCAAGCCCCCAGCAGAAAAAACCCAGTTTTCTTTCTTGGGCTTCGTCTAGGATTGTTTATCAATCATATCCCCGAAGAGAAAAGTCAGTTTTATATATTGTGCCCCGTCTATATACGCCAGGGGCTCTCCGTTGATCATGCTCAACAGCATTCGCTCTCCTTGAGACGATATCAGGATCCCCCTTCCTTCAGGATATTGGGGTCCAGAAATAGGAAATGTCACATGGGACAAATCCTCCAGGTAATTAGAATGCAGCATCCCAGCAGCAGAACCCATCACCTCAGCCAACAGAGATACATGCAACTTAACTACAAAGTGCAAGAAAAACACGTCAGTTTCTATACTATATCTTACAATCTTGCAGCTTATGCCAAAAAGCAACAGTCTGTGCTTTTACGTCAAGACTGTAAAAACTTGACTTTTTACGCTGGAATCTCATTCCAAAGCGTAAAATTCAAGATTGACAGTATACACAAAAATCTGACAGTCTGTATTTTATGCCAGATTGCCAAAGTTTGAGTTATTACGCCGAAATTCTCATCCAGAGCGTAACACTCAAAGTTTGTAGTATACTCCAAATTTTGACAGTCAAAGCTTTTATGATAGAACTGCGAAAATATGGAGTTTTTACGCTAACACATTAGAAATGTGGGCGTAAAAGATGAAGCATCTCTATGCATCATCTTCCTCGAAGAGGCTATCAGCACAGAAGATGACCTAGCGCGTTCACGTACAACGTGTGCAAAGGGTTTTCTTCGTTCTTGTCATCCCAAAAGCTTTACCTATAATGCCCGGTGCACAGCTCGTCAGTGGGACACTTCGTTTAGAGCGAGGTTCGCCCTGCCCGACGGGAGTCGCTCTTGCTTGGGCAGAGGAGCGAGAAGAGGAGGCAGCCTTCTTTCCCTTAGAGGAGGAGATTGGTTTTGGTGCCATTGCTAAAAACTCAGAATGCTCAGAGAAGAAACGAAGGAGAATACTCAAAGAGACGAAGGTTTTCTTTTGCAAAAGACAGGTGAAGAGTCTTCTCTCTGAAAGCCTTGGGGTATTTATAGAGTTCAGATGGACTCCTCGAATCCCTAACCAAATCCGATATTTAATATTTCGGTTATGATTGGGGACTATGTCAGCCTATTACTTAGGGAAGGCGGACAGTCAGCGAATTCAAAAAAAAATTATGCAGAGCAGATTCGTGATTTTACGCCAAGGAGCTTTTTACGCTCGGGAAGCTACAAATCAACGGTTTTACGCTCAGAGGCTATAAGTCTATGGTTTTACGCCCGGATGCTTTTACGCTCGGTAGATTTTACGCTCGAGAGGCTACAAACCTACGACTTCACGCTCAGAGGCTACAAATCTATGATTTCACGCTCGGAAGCTTTTTATGCTCAGAGGCGACAAATCTACGACTTCACACTCAGAAGTTTTCTTTTCAGAGGCTATAAATCTATAGTTCTACGCCCGGATGCTCTTATGCTCAACAGCTTTTACACTCGAGAGGCTACAAACTTATGATTTTATGCTCATCTATATTACGGATCTATGACTTTTCGCATATCCTAAAATACGCAGGCAAGAGTATGCGTATATCTGAAACAATTCCCATGACAGCAAACTACAAGGGTTCACGCAGAAGATGCCCCTTCTTGGCCTCAAAATATCCCAAGTACCCAAAGTATACAGAGTTCAGCATGGAAAATGACTCTTCTTCTTGGGTCGACTGGAGTTTCATCCAGAATCCAGTCTGAATATTTTCTCTACAGTTCAAGATGGCGACTCAGTTTTGACAGCCATTTCTCGCCCTATTTCAAGGGATTTTCAGAAAATCATTCTTGAAGACGACGGTCTGAACAATAATTCTCCTTCTCAGAAGAGTGATAGTTCAGAATTCTATGCAGTTTCCCATTCCAAACAGTAGGACAGTTCAAATATTCGACTTAAATACTAAACAAAGCTTTCTACGCATCTTCAGTTATGCGTAAAAGACAGGACGGGACCAAATACTCTTTATATCAGAGTCGGCGTAAAGTTATTCAGACATGTCGAAGCTACACATATTCAGACTTCTTCACAGCAAAAAATATGGCAAATCATCAGATGCGCAAAAGAAGACGATTTTATTAAATCATGATTACATATGAGGGAAATCCAGTCTATATCGGGTTTTTCATCTTCATGATTACATGATTACATATGAGGAAAATCCCGTCTACAAAGGATTTCTCATCCTCATTTAAAGATCATGCCCAGAATCTGTTCTGTCAGGTTCTAGCATTGGGGAAGATCTTTATCCGTCTTCTATAGCAGTTCATCGACTTCCACAGTCGATGAACAAAAAAATAATTAATGGCGGAAGGATACACAACTGGGCCTGTATAAATTATTCAAGAGCCCATCCTCCATACGCCATGACAGATTGAGTTGAGGTTTTAGACCCAACTCAGTACTGGAAGACAAGGCTAGTTTGTCTTCTCTCGTCCACGAACAACGGGAGAAAATACAACTTGCAAGCCGTGTGGTCGAATGTGACCCTTCCTCTCTCTTGGACGAATCGCCATATGAAGTTGCTGATTATCCCGAGCAAAGGAAGCTATGATATCCTTCCATGATCCATCGTTGCAGAGGATATTTGCTCGAAGACGCCTTCTTTTTCGGCTCCTTATATACTGGAAGAACATGATCTTCTTCTTCCTCAAGTCGACCTGACGAACTCCGGCAATCATCTCTGTGTGGTGAAGGAAATATGGGAAGAATAGGTTAACTCCTTAGCCTTTATATAGGCAAAAGAGAACACATCGAATCCCAACAAATCCCCAAAAATCCACCAAGAAATCAGCCTCGAGGAACGAGTCAGACTTGACCATTTCATGCTTCATTCAACGTGTTTCAAATTATGAGGAATTTGAAAACTTTGAAGGGGGTCTTATAGAAGCATGAAAAATACGCTGTAGAGTTATACGCAGTATTTCAGTATTGTGTGGCATAAAATATGACTTCAGAGCCATCGACGTACAACAGAGCTTTGTCGCTAGTACAGCGTAAAATATAAGCTCAAGGACAATCCGCGTAATACAGTATTTCCAGGCTGCTTCAGCGTAAAAAGGGTATTATACCGCCTTTATGGCGTAAAACTCATCCGTATTTAATGTAGCATGGAAGTGTACGAGGAATGCTTCATATTCCTCGAATGAACCTATCAGATCATGCAGTAAACCTGACTCCTGACAAAGAGTACTGCACGACTATCCAGACGACGGCTGTAATGATGGTGCGGCATAGAGACCCAAACCGTCGTTTAGTGACATTTCCCTGATATAAAGTGCTTTTACGCATACAAGGAAATACGCTGTCTAGTTTTACACAGGCAAATGTAAGCTTTTACGCTCAGCAGAAGACAAAATGAACTGCCACGTCAAAAGCTGCTCTTCGTACAGAGCTCGAGGCACGTCTCTGTATTTAATGCTCAAAATGGTGGCAGATCTTTGTACAGAGCTCGAGACACATCTCTATATTTAATGCTCAGAATGATGGCAGATCTCTACATTTAATGCACGAGATTTGATTATATCTCCAAAGACTGGGCAAGCCATAATTACGGCTAATACGTCTACATCATCACCCCTGCACATTACGCCATCAAGCTATTTTCAGCTATAGGAGCACGCTGTACGCTATCTCCTTAAAAAATGCTAACTCAGGCTATATTTATATTTGTGCGTGAGAAGGCTATTTGGTCCATAATACGCTCAAGGCCTCAGTCAAAGAAGGAGGATCAGTTATCTTTTAAGCTAGCTACCTATCCACGCAGCATCAGGCTTCTACGCCTACAAGGCTTCTACGCCAACCTGACAACTATTTGGCTTCTACGCCATGGTGACATTTATTGGCTTCTACGCCAACCTTATTTACGTAAGAGGCAGTTACCTACGTGGCTCGCATGTCGTGATCTTCGCAGCAGTTATACGCATTATCTCTTAATGGAACACGCGTCACACGCTTATTCAGAAGATCATCTATACGTGGGTGGCAGTTATTATAACCGCCGCATAAAAAGTGTCATGCCCCGATCCCGAAAGGATCATTCGTCCTTGCCGGATCCTTTACGGAACCGATTCTTCCTCGCTAGGGGCATGATGCTGTGCGAGCCTGGGATTGCGCTCGCACATGGCAAGAACTTACAGTTTTAGGAACCCATTTTGAAACACAATTGATAAAACACATTCACAGAGATTTGAACACAAATGCGGAAGAAATATGTTTTTTCATTGAATATTCAGAGTAATTTACATAGAGTTTACATTGATGCGCCTTCTCGGCTATTGAATTACATTACAAAAGATAACTTAAAATGCAGGGCGCGCTCCGTCAGATAGTCCACGTCCTTTGCACATTACGCCCTTGTATAGATTGAAGTCTTTACCTCCAAAATGAACTGACTCCAGCTATACTTCAAAATAGAGGTGCTCCTAACGCCTCCTCGCAAACGCACTAGCGTTGCACCGTCTGATTGCCTAAAATAGTTGCCCACAACGTGGGTCAGTACTCAACTTGTACTGATGAGCGGGATGAATCCCACTCGACTAAATCGACACTAGCTTGTTAGGGGAGAGCATGCATTAAGATAGCTTCTATAAGGAAGCAAGTGAAATCAATTCATATCAGTTGCATATTTTGATAGGAATGAAATAGCATTGAATCAAACCAGTACACCGATTGCTTACTCAATCGATGCACGCCTTCCCTGAAACGAAACACAAGTATACTTACCATCTGTACAAGACAATAAGTTAGCATGCGTTCTATTCTATACGATCATTGGTGTGATCGACACCTTAGGGACATATTTCAAGCTTAGCGGCGCGCCCTATCAGCCCGGGTAGCAAGCTCTGCTGGAGGTCCCGCTATGCATCGTGACGAGCACGAATCAAATATTTCCCTCCGGATCGATACGGTTCCAGTGCCCCGAAAAGCCGTTTCGAGGAAATGTCAAACCCTGTGCACAAGTTGTCCCAGACCATGCAAATGAATAAAATAATTCATATTACATACAATGCATCAAAACAAACAGAAGAAGTAAAGCAGCAACATATATATATATCTCATGCAACAGTTCATATTTTCTCAAGCGGTGTTCCGATTCAGTTATCCCATAAGTCCAACTCTATCCGAGGCACCAGGCCGCCACCAACAACCAACTCTTCCTTATAAACAAGCTCAAATTATAAGGTGTGCAAGCATATGATAAAATTAGTCTACAAATCCCATGTTCCTTTCTTAGTGGCTGGCATGCCTGTGGCTAAGGATTTTCTAGGCGTCCAACCGGGCATCATCGAGTGAATGATTGAAACTTAGAGATGTTGGCATAAAGAAGTAGGAAAGAAGGGACCAAACCACTCACTGGTTAAGGAAAGAGGTAGCTGAAACACGAATCCCGCCTAGCGACGATCAAACGTCAGTTACGCGGACCTGAAACAGCACGAGCACCGAGTTAGAAATCTTGCCTATCCTTTCTTGCCGAACTCCCCAAAATCCTAGCTCCAAACGATAAAACCAACAGCGAAAACCAAGCAAATCGAAAGCAACACCAAATCAAAATCCTAAAGCGGCAATCGAGAAAACCAAGCAACCAAAACACGAAAACTATTGGACTCGTTTCAATAGAGGCCTTTCCATGAGTTGGAAAGGATTATCGCATTTTGTCCATGGCAAGAAGATGCCGAGATCTAAGTTACGACTCAGACGGACTAGCCACAAGCCTAATTACATAGTGCTCGTCCCGGTCGGATCGGGATTTGAGGCACTACATAATATACCAATAAGAAAAAGTTTCGACCCGAAACTTAAGAACAAGGCCTACCTCCGATTCAATGAACAATGAAGGATACTTCTCCTTCATCTCCGATTCGACTTCCCAGGTTGATTCTCCAACTGTATGGTTCTGCCACAGCACGCGAACCAAGGACATCGTACGGTTGCGAAGTACTTTTTCCTTACGATCCAGAATCCGCACCGGCTCCTCCGAGTATGACAAATCCGTGCGCAATTCTAGCTGTTCGAAGCTAACTACATGACTCGAGTCATGCACATACTTCCGAAGTTGGGAAACATGGAATACGTCGTGCACTCCAGCCAAGGCGGGAGGTAGTGCAATTCGGTATGCCATAGCTGCCACCCGTTCTAGTATTTCAAAGGGGCCGACAAACCTGGGACTCAGTTTGCCCTTCACGCCGAAACGCATCACTCCACGCATCGGTGTCACTTTCAAGAAGACATGATCCCCGACCATCAACTCCAAGGGCCTACGATGAGTATCGGCATAGCTTTTCTATCGGCTCTGCGTAGTGCGGAGTCTTTTCCGAATCAAACGAACTTTCTCGACTGCCTGCTCCACCAGCTCTGGCCCGAGTACTTGCCGCTCGCCGACTTCGTCCCAACAGATTGGAGATCGACACTTGCGCCCATAGAGTGCTTCGTACGGTACCATCTGGATGCTCGATTGGTAGCTGTTGTTGTACGCAAACTCCGCCAACGGAAGGTGCGTCTCCCAACTAGTCTTTAAATCGATCGCACATAGCCGTAACATATCTTCAAGTATCTAATTTGTCCTTTCTGTTTGGCCATCAGTCTGGGGGTGGTATACGGTACTGAACTGTAGCTTGGTTCCCAAAGCAGACTGTAGGCTAGTCCAGAAACGAGATAAGAAACGTTCGTCACGGTCAGAGACGATAGAAGAAGGCACCCCGTGTAATCGAATAATCTCGTCTATGTAGATCTGTGCTAACCGATCGACGCTTCACGCAACTTTTATGGGAAGAAAGTGGGCTGATTTGGTCAAACGATCAACTATGACCCAAATCGCATCATGCCCCTGTGGCGTCTTCGGAAATCCCACAATGAAATCCATAGTGATGTTGTCCCATTTCCACTCGGGAATAGCGAGGTTCTGCATCTCCCAGCCGGGCCTCTGATGTTCAGCTTTCACCTGTTGGCAGGCCATATACTGTGACACAAAGGTCGCCATATCCCGCTTCATACCTTGCCACCAGAAGGTACCGCGTAAGTCCTTGTACATCTTAGTGCTCCCCGGATGCAAAGAATACTTCGCGTAGTGCGCTTCCGCCATAATTTTCCTTCGGAGTTCAGGGTCGCTTGGGACGCATAGCCTTCCTTTCATTTGTAAGGCCCCATCTTCACCGGCCACAAAGTCAGACATCTTCCCCGCCGAGATCAATCTGCGTACTTTCGCTAAGAACTGATCGCCCTCCTGAGCTGACTTGATTCTTTCTCGTAAACTCGGTTCAAGATGGAGTGGTGCCAGCTGCACGCCTTGATGCCGAACTCGGAACTCGATGCCCATTGCCTCAAGATCTCGAAGTAAACGGTTGTTTATAGATAACGAGCCTACGTGCTTTCGACTCAGAGCATCAGCAACGACGTTTCCCTTGCCCGGAGTATACGCGATCGTTAGATCATAGTCCTTAATAAGTTCTAGCCAACGCCGCTGCCGGAGGTTCAATTCCCGTTGGGTGAAGAGATACTTGAGGCTCTTGTGATCTGTGAAGATTTTGCAAGCAACACCATAAAGATAATGCCTTCACAACTTTAATGCAAATACAATCGCCGCCAATTCCAAATCGTGTGTCGGATAGTTTTTCTCGTGCGGCTTCAGTTGCCTGGAGGCATACGATATTACCTTGTCCCGTTGCATGAGTACACATCCCAATCCGAGTCCTAAAGCGTCACTGTATATCTGAAACTCTTCTACCCCATCTGGGAGTGTAAGAATTGGAGCTGAAATAAGACGCCGCTTCAGTTCACTAAAGCTGGCTTCGCATTCATCAATCCAGTTGTATACAATCCCTTTCTGAGTAAGGCGAGTCAAAGGCGAGGCCAGTTTAGAGAAATCTTTCACGAACCTACGGTAGTATCCTGCTAAGCTGAGAAAGCTTCGAATTTCGCTGGCTGACGTAGGTTGTTTCCAGTCCACCACCGCCTCTATTTTCTTCGGGTCTACGGCGACGCCTTCTGCCGAGACGACATGACCAAGAAACGCCACGCTGTTCAACCAGAACTTGCACTTGCTGAGCTTAGTGAACAACTTATGTTCTCGTAATGTCTGCAACACGATCTTCAGGTGTTCCTTGTGTTCCGTCTCATTCTTGGAATATATCAGAATATCGTCGATGAATACGACGACAAACTTGTCTACGTACGGCCGAAATACGCGGTTCATCAGATCCATGAAAGCTGCAGGGGCATTCGTTAAGCCGAACGACATCATGAGAAACTCATAGTGTCCGTAACGAGTCCTGAACGTAGATTTTTGAATATCTTCTGGTCTGATTTTCAACTGGTGATACCCTGACCTGAGATCAACTTTAGAGAAAACTGTTGCACCTTGCAGTTGATCAAATAAGTCATCTATCCTTGGCAAAGGGTACTGATTTCGCACGGTCGCCTTATTTAATTCTCGGTAGTCAATACACATGTAACCCCCTGATTTTTCAGAAATTTTTAATTTGGATTTTTTCACAATTTTCTGTAATTTTCTAGAATTTTCAAGAATTTATTTTAGATTCAAATATAATTAAAAATATCCCAAACTTTTATTTTATGTTCTAAATAATAAAATATATTTTTTAGAAGTTTTTTAGGAATTTTCTGAGTATTTTTAGTATTTATTGGGAGTTATTTAGGCTAATAACTAATTTTTAGGAATTGTAGAATTTATGGTGCAAGCTCAGGAATATAAAATGGATCCACATTATTTTCTAAGGTTTATAATATTATTATATATTTTCTGGAATTATTTCAAAATTTGTGGAATAATGTTAGTATTTATTTTTAGTTTTATGGTAAAACTAATTTTTAGAGCTTCTCCTAATTATAGTAGGAAATCTATGAATATAAAATTATCCCAAATATTTTTCTAAGGTTTTTTGGTTCAAAATATATTTTTTGTAATTTTTCCAGATTTTTATGATTAATTTTAATGTTTATTTTGAGTTATTTAGATTTAAAACGACTTAAATAATGTTTTGATAAAGGCAAATCAAAAATAAATAATATAAATAAAACCATTCAATCAGATTCTGACACATGTCAGCCTATAGATATCCATTCAGCCGCAGGTACATCTATATATATATATATATATATAATATAATATAATAACCCTAATTATCTTATTATTTTAGAGAGAGAGAGAGAGAGAGATTTGGGAGAATTGTCATCTAGGGTTTCTTCATCTTCCAAAAGCCATTGCGCATAGCTCCGGACTCCAAACGAGGCCTAGTTTCTTGCATTAGAACGATATTGAGGTTAACTTTCTGATTATATAATTTGTTTTACAAAATTATTAGTATTAAATTCTGAAAAATTTGTAGAGCACAGCATGTCCGAAAATAGACGTGTTTCGATGTTTTCCCAATTTCGGGAGAACCCGGAATCAGAATCACGAACCATTTAAAGTTTCAGAAATCTAATGTTGGGATCATCGACATATATTTTTTCCAGAATTTAATTTGAAGTATTTATATACTGTTAATTCTGTAGAACTTCTAGGTTAGAATTTAACCATCGGTGCACAATACAAAATTTGTATGTGCCATAATTCCCAAACGAATTTGAATTCGGACGAGCCGTAAATTCTAGTATGTTTTTTATGCTAAAATCTACAGGAAATCATGCATAAAAGTCGAGTTTGTGTCGGTTGACTTTTTGGTCAACAAATCGCCTTGATTTGCGTGCCATGAGACTCGAGTTGATAAAATTCAGTTTCTTTGGACAAAATTTAGGAATTAACATAAAAATTAGAATAATAAGATTAAAATAGGATTTTAGAGTAATTATTCCAGAATTAAATAAATTAAAATAAATTATCTTTTGACGTGATAAATTTGTAATACATAGGCTATTTGGACTGTGACTTGGACTCTGATTCATACCAGCAACAGGACCCCAGGCAAGTGTACCTTGCCAAACTCTGCAGTATTGTTATATATTTTCCTTGCTTTATTATATTGCTGTGCATGCTTAACCTAGGGCCGTGTGACGTACTTAGCGTCCGATTATAGTCGGGTGCCAACACCGTACGCGGAGTTGTGTATTGTCATCTAGACATGAATATTTGTGACCCTCTTTATTCTCGTATTTGTCCTATCAAGTACACTATAACCCAGGACACTTGACACTATTCATGAGACAGAATCTTCCTGAGATATTCATGGTGATTCTGTGTAGGATACATGTTTTATGACATAGACATCATATTCATAGATATTAGATGACTTGCTGCATTAGATATGATCGTGCGTGACATGGACATGGTGCATCATGGACATGAGACGTGTGATTACATTGGGTGGGGAGAGACACACAGGCTACAGGCTGAGTTTATATATATATATATATAAAACATAGTAAACACATAGTAAACACATAGTAAAATACATAGTAAACACTGCTACCGGCTCCAAGACACAGAGCTTGTAGTGGTCTCAGCCTGAGTTTAGTGATGCTCTCAAATTGCATTTTCACATAGATGGTTATATAGTTTACCCTATTTATTTTATTTACTATTACACTGCATTTTGGCATGTCAATTTATGTACCTTGTTATGTCCCCTGAGGACCTGGATACCGGACTTTGTCCCCAGGACTAGCAGACGAGATCGACCCCGAGTTACACGGGACAGGAGCATTAGCAGAAGATGGAGCAGGAGCAGACACTGGAGCAATACCAGATCCAGTAGATGATTGATCCCCGAGGGTATCATCTGGGTATAGGCTTTCCCCATACTCTGTATTTGCTGTGGTTATCTTTATTCTTGTATCTTGACAGATGTATCAGACTCATTATCAGGTTATTTTCTCGAGTTTATATCATATTGAGATTGATCTTGCTTTATGATTCTGATATTGTTGTATTCATTTCTGTGGATGAGATTAGTATATCTAGACCATTATTATTGTATTACAGCTTAAGTACGCCCCGATGGATCCATTAAATTGGGTTTGTCCATCGGTGTGTGCTGCTGGCCATTGTCACGTGTCTAGTCCCTCGATATTTTAGGACTGGGGCGTGACATGGTTTTTGTGGTGGCCCATACAGGTCGACGACTAAATTGTTCGGTTTCAACTTAGGAACCGAGCAAGCCTGCAATAAGGATAGGATAAGTTTTTGGATCTCATCCACTTGCTTGAATCGTTCTTGACATCTATATCGGATTCGAATTAATTTCTTGACTTGCATCCTGCCTTGATTTTCGTGCGCCTCTTATTGTTTATTTTGGTTGTTACTCTAAACTTTTTATTATGTGATTGGTAATTAGAACTTGACAGTTTGAGTTAATCTTATAGATGGTGACCTAATGATTACCCCTTAGCTTTGAACCGCGTAATTAGTACCCCACCTCGATACAAGTTATCTTTCTTTTTCCTTGAGACTAGTAACCTGTCCATTCTCACTATTGACACATGACCTATGAGCACTATGATTAAGACTTAAGATGACCATTACTTACGTAATACCATAGGAGACCCTAATAAGAGTTCTGTTTTATTTAGATGTGCAAGGTTATTTTGCAGGACCCTCTTAAGACTGTCACAGTATTAGTTTAATTCTTATAAGTTGGGTAGTATGCCTCACAACATAGTACCACCTAGCCCTATTGATGAAGTGACTTAGGATGACACAACTTTAGACTTGCATAAGACGACAGTATTTATTCAGACGATAGAATTTAGAGGTCCTTGCCCCCATTTGGTCGACTAGCGACATAGACAAGGAGTTGTATGATAACTGTAGAGATTGTAGAGTCTTTTATTATTGTTGCTTATTTTGTTTCTGTTTGTGAACTCGAATTGATTTGTACCTCCTTTCATCATCATCTAGTGTACTTATAATTTTTGTACTACCTTGACTTATGCTGCTATATTATAGCCTAGTTTTTGCAAGCTTATTCTTTATCAAGCTTGTTCATGACATATGTGTTATTGGGGCCTGATCAACCCCACTAATACAATTGTCTATTCAGAATCAATGTATTATGGTCTGATCAACCTTAGTGCATTTTGGTTCGCTCTTCACACAACTACTTTACGTGGATTGAGATATATAGTTGACTAGTAGACGCCTGTACTTACCCTCTAGATATGTCTGAGCAGATCGTATCGGTTACATAACTGTACTAATACGAGCATGCAAACAAAGGATTACCAAAATAGGATTTCAATCCACAACTGCTTTGACAATTCCCAATTGAATTCTTTAAACGCCTTGATCTCAATACTTCTATTCTATTACGCTGCCCTTGAACTCTTTATTATTGGTCTCCGTCTTCCCTTATTTCGGAAAGACGAAACATCGTGCTTGGTATAAATTGATACACAGAGAATACTAGATATACCCCATAGGCCGATCACATACTTGAGGATTATTCTTCGTAATTAAGGACATATCATATATGATATGATCGGCATTGAAGTTCGAGGATTGAATGACATGAGTAAACATATTAAGGAATATTCTCTTAAGGTATATAGCCTTATGTGATAGATGGGTAAATTCTAAGTTGGGTAGTAGTGCATTGTCAACTCGAGAGGAATTTCTTTTAGATTGTGATCGAGTAAGATTAAATTGGGAGAGGTTCAAGCCATTTTAATTTTGAGAATTTTAGAAGAATGACTAAGATGATGAGGATTAATGAATTGATATTGAGGACCCAATATTTATACCTTAAGTACATGATTTAAACAATGAAGGTAAAATCATCAACTTGAAATTTAGAGGATAAAAAGATGAAATTTCAGACTTGAACAATGGTGGACTGCATTTTAATTTTTTTTTTTTCAAGTTGATAATTTGAGTTAAAATAAAAAACTTGATGGTTGGACTACCTATTTGAAATATTAAGGATGTGAATGGAATTTAAGAAGTTGAAGCATACAAAAACTTATAAGTGAAAATAGGAATAATAATGGACTCGAATTACTTCTAGAGGAGATTATGATAATTGGAGATCGTGAGGTAAAATTGATATGCGTATTTAAATCTTGAAGATGATATATGGATTTAATTTAAATTTGGATATGGATAATTTGAAAAAGCGAGAAGAGATAACCATAGGTTGAATTTGATTGGATCAGTGGTCATCTTAACCTAGAAGTGATTACAATGGATATGATTAGGATTTTAATTGTCGCAAGGAGATTGCGATTGACTTGCCTTATGTACACGAAGGATTAACAAATTATGCCTTATTTTAATTTTGAGGACGACATTGTCTTAAGTTGGCTGGATTGTGAAACCCCCTTACCTAAGAAGTAGACCTACTTGGCTTAGATAGTGAGACTAAGGCTAGCTCGAATCCACTTAGGAATAGAACACGACATTTTTTATTTAGTTTTATAACATGGTATCCCTCGGCGCGCCTTACCATTGCTTCGATAATTGGAGAACTTCCCTAGTCACTGCCTTCCTACAAATTTTATACCTTGTCCTAGACATGCCCATCCTCCAATTTTCATCTTTGTGCAATGTTTCAATTGTTGGGTGCTTTTATGCAAAAGAGCATTTAGGTGTCCACACTATTGGACATGACACACGAAGAAACCTATTTTCACTCATGTGAATTTCTCCCATGATTTTCGGAATGTGCAACGTGCAACATCGTCCACTCCGTTAAACCTAGCCTTGCATTTTAACCAATACAAATCTTAGACCATCCTTGACTTCTATCATGGCTTAATTTTAATTTCGAGGACGAAATTTTTATAAGTTGGGTAGATTGTAACCCCCTGATTTTTCAGAAATTTTTAATTTGGATTTTTTCACAATTTTCTGTAATTTTCTAGAATTTTCAAGAATTTATTTTAGATTCAAATATAATTAAAAATATCCCAAACTTTTATTTTATGTTCTAAATAATAAAATATATTTTCTAGAAGTTTTTTGGGAATTTTCTGAGTATTTTTAGTATTTATTGGGAGTTATTTAGGCTAATAACTAATTTTTAGGACTTGTAGAATTTATGGTGCAAGCTCAAGAATATAAAATGGATGCACATTATTTTTTAAGGTTTATAATATTATTATATATTTTCTGGAATTATTTCAGAATTTGTGGAATAATGTTAGTATTTATTTTTAGTTTTATGGCAAAACTAATTTTTAGAGCTTCTCCTAATTATAGTAGGAAATCTATGAATATAAAATTATCCCAAATATTTTTCTAAGGTTTTTTGGTTCAAAATATATTTTCTGTAATTTTTCCAGATTTTTATGATTAATTTTAATGTTTATTTTGAGTTATTTAGATTTAAAACGACTTAAATAATGTTTTGATAAAGGCAAATCAAAAATAAATAATATAAATAAAACCATTCAATCAGATTCTGACACATGTCAGCCTATAGATATCCATTCAGCCGCAGGTACATCTATATATATATATATATATATATATATATATATATATAATATAATAACCCTAATTATCTTATTATTTTAGAGAGAGAGAGAGAGATTTGGGAGAATTGTCATCTAGGGTTTCTTCATCTTCCAGAAGCCATTGCGCATAGCTCCGGACTCCAAACGAGGCCTAGTTTCTTGCATTAGAACGATATTGAGGTTAGCTTTCTGATTATATAATTTGTTTTACAAAATTATTAGTATTAAATTCTGAAAAATTCGTAGAGCACAGCATGTCCGAAAATAGACGTGTTTCGATGTTTTCGCAATTTCGGGAGAACCCGGAATCAGAATCACGAACCGTTTAAAGTTTCAGAAATCTAATATTGAGATCATCGACATATATTTTTTTCAGAATTTAATTTGAAGTATTTACATACTGTTAATTCTGTAGAACTTCTAGGTTAGAATTTAACCATCGGTGCACAATACAAAATTTGTATGTGCCATAATTCCCAAACGAATTTGAATTCGGACGAGCCGTAAATTCTAGTATGTTTTTGATGCTGAAATCTACAGGAAATCATGCATAAAAGTCGAGTTTGTGTCGGTTGACTTTTTGGTCAACAAATCGCCTCGATTTGCGTGCCATGAGACTCGAGTTGATAAAATTCAGTTTCTTTGGACAAAATTTAGGAATTAACATAAAAATCAGAATAATAAGATTAAAATAGGATTTTAGAGTAATTATTCTAGAATTAAATAAATTAAAATAAATTATCTTTTGACGTGATAAATTTGTAATACATAGGCTATTTGGACTGTGACTTGGACTCTGATTCATACCAGCAACAGGACCCCAGGCAAGTGTACCTTGCCAAACTCTGCAGTATTGTTATATATTTTCCTTGCTTTATTATATTGCTGTGCATGCTTAACCTAGGGCCGTGTGACGTACTTAGCGTCCGATTATAGTCGGGTGCCAACACCGTACGCGGAGTTGTGTATTGTCATCTAGACATGGATATTTGTGACCCTCTTTATTCTCGTATTTGTCCTATCAAGTACACTATAACCCAGGACACTTGACACTATTCATGAGACAGAATCTTCCTGAGATATTCATGGTGATTCTGTGTAGGATACATGTTTTATGACATAGACATCATATTCATAGATATTAGATGACTTGCTGCATTAGATATGATCGTGCGTGACATGGACATGGTGCATCATGGACATGAGACGTGTGATTACATTGGGTGGGGAGAGACACACAGGCTACAGGCTGAGTTTATATATATATATATAAAACATAGTAAACACATAGTAAAAACATAGTAAAATACATAGTAAACACTGCTACCGGCTCCAAGACACAGAGCTTGTAGTGGTCTCAGCCTGAGTTTAGTGATGCTCTCAAATTGCATTTTCACATAGATGGTTATATAGTTTACCCTATTTATTTTATTTACTATTACACTGCATTTTGGCATATCGATTTATGTACCTTGTTATGTCCCCTGAGGACCTGGATACCGGACTTTGTCCCCAGGACTAGCAGACGAGATCGACCCCGAGTTACACGGGACAGGAGCATTAGCAGAAGATGGAGCAGGAGCAGACACTGGAGCAGTACCAGATCCAGTAGACGATTGATCCCCGAGGGTATCATCTGGGTATAGGCTTTCCCCATACTCGGTATTTGCTGTGGTTATCTTTATTCTTGTATCTTGACAGATGTATCAGACTCATTATCGGGTTATTTTCCCGAGTTTATATCATATTGAGATTGATCTTGCTTTATGATTCTGATATTGTTGTATTCATTTCTGTGGATGAGATTAGTATATCTAGACCATTATTATTGTATTACAGCTTAAGTATGCCCCGATGGATCCATTAAATTGGGTTTGTCCATCGGTGTGTGCTGCTGGCCATTGCCACGTGTCTAGTCCCTCGATATTTTAGGACTGGGGCGTGACAACACAGCCGCATGGATCCATCCTTCTTTTTCACGAACAGTACCGGAGCACCCCACGGAGAAACGCTTGGACGTATGTATCCTCGGTCCAACAGGTCTTGCAACTGAACCTTAAGTTCTTTTAACTCTGCTGGGGCCATTCGATAAGGTGCCTTTGATATCGGTCGCGCATCCGAAAATATGTCGATGCTGAATTCGATCTCACGATCAGGAGGCATTCCAGGCAGCTCATCTGGGAATACGTCGAGGAAATCTGCTATAACATCAGCCTGAGCTGCATTTGTACTTTCCTGTCGGGTGTCTCGAACTGAAGCTAAGTACCCTTCACAACCCGAATGCAGTATACGCCTAGCCGAAATTGCTGATATTACCATTGCCGTCTTCGGTGCAGCGCTGCACGAATAGTAGAACTCTGCCTCTCCGGGTAGACGAAATACGACTTGCTTCTTCGCGCACTCGATTGTTGCATGGTAAGCACCTAACCAGTCCATCTCAAGAATAATATCGTAATCCTTAATATCTAGTACAATGACATCTAAGGAAAGCTTTCGTCCTCCGATGCAAATATAACCATCCCTGCAGATCGCATGGGCGGGCATATCGACTCCCGAAGGTGTGCTTACGCAGAGATTCATAGTTAAGGGAGTAGAAGCTAATTTATGCTCAACAGTAAAATCAGCAGATATGAAACTATGCGTAGCACCTGAATCGAATAAGACTCTAGCGGGAAATTCTCTGTAAAGTAATGTACCTGTCACAACCGTTTCAGAGACAGATGCCTCATCCCGAGTCAATGCATAGACTCGGCCTTGAGCACCCTGATGTTGCGGGTTTACTGGCACCGTATTTGCATCACTTGTTGGAGGCCCCTTATTCTGATTATTCCCGTTGTTTTGATTCGGCTTACCCTCTCGGCAGTTAAATTATTTATGGCCCAGACGACCATATTTGAAACATCCAGTAACCCGATATTCGTTTACTCGATGCCCTGCTTTGCCACACCTGGTACAGTTCGGTGCCTGAGTCTGACCCCTGTTATCCAACGTGTGCTGACGCTTATGTGCTCCAGACCCTCCCGTTTCCTGAGGTCGTTTGTTGTTGTTGGTATGGGGGGTTTGCACTTCTGCCTTTGGGGGACAACGCCCAAAGATCCGCTCGCTGCCTAGGGCTGCTTTATAGCATTCCTAGTAGGTTTGACATTTCTGATTGATGACATCCCTACGCAACTCATCATTCAAATCTTTTTGAAAGCGATAGCACCACGCCTGCTGGTTAGGCAGGAAGTGCCCCGCAAACTTGGCCAGCTTAGCGAACACAGAATCATAATCATCTACAGACAAACTTCCTTAGACCAGATTGCTGAAGTCGTCTTCCTTTTGTTGAAGCACGGCCCTGGGAATGTATTGTTTAATGAAGGCTGATTTGAACATTTCCTAAGTTATTTTGTAGTTGGGATTGGCATCGTAAATCCCTTGCTTCGTTGCCTCCCACCAATCATGTGCACGCAGTTCCAGCTAAACCGATACACAGGCAACTCGCTTGGATCCCCGGATGCCAACCAGGTTGAAGAGTCCCTCCAGCTTAGCAATCCATCCCAATATCACGTCCGGTTCCGCTCGTCCGTTGAACGTGAGTGGATGCATTTTTGTGAACTCCGCTGCTCGGCAGGTGTTCCTAGCTGAAGGCTGAGTTTCTTCCGACTCATCCTCTACTGCCACGGCCGGCGGTGGGGAAGGAGTCACAGTGGCAGTCCCGTTGCTTGGTACCAAGGATGCAATCAGTTGCATCATGGTATCCATTTGCTTCTGCTGAGAAGAAAATTGTGCCTGTTGCGTAACGGCTTGTTGTTGCTGCACCTCCATGAGATGTATAAGCCGTTCCGCCATACCGGTTGAATCCGCTCCTCCGGATTCTCCAGGACTTGTCGGATCGCTCTAGATAGGCTGAGCACTGCTTGCAGCGACAGTATTTTTCTTAGCCATTGCTACAAAAGAGAGTAGCTTGTTAACACTCCAAAATCGATAGATTTTATATCTATGGGCTCATTGTATAGGCGACTCATCTGATGCAGCGGAAGCCAAACACAACTCAATTGAGAGGCGCATCAAACTCCTTTATATTCTTTTAAAATCCCAAGGAAGTACAGCCGTGCTCTGATACCAATATGTCACGCCCCGATCCCGAAAGGGTCATTCGTCCTCGCCGGATCCTTTACAGAACCGATTCGTCCTTGCTAGGGGCGTGATGCCGTGCGAGCCTGGGGTTGCGCTCGCACAAGGCAAGAACTTGCAGTTTTAGGAATCCATTTTGAAATACAATTGATAAAACACATTCACAGAGATTTGAACACAAATACGGAAGAAACATGCTTTTTTATTGAATATTCAGAGTAATTTACATAGAGTTTACATTGATGCGCCTTCTCGGCTATTGAATTACATTACAAAAGATAACTCAAAATGCAGGGCGCACTCCGTCAGATAGTCCACGTCGTTTGCAAATTATGCCCTTGTATAGATTGAAGTCTCTGCCTCCAAAATGAACTGACTCCAGCTATACTTCAAAATAGAGGTGCTCCTAACGCCTTCTCGCTAACGCACTAGCGTTGCACCGTCTGATTGCCTGAAATAGTTGCCCACAACGTGGGTCAGTACTAAACTTGTACTGGTGAGCGGGATGAATCCCACTCGACTAAATCGACACTAGCTTGTTAGGGGCGAGCATGCATTAAGATAGCTTCTATAAGGAAGCAAGTAAAATCAATTCATATCAGTTGCATGTTTTGATAGGAATGAAATAGCATTGAATCAAACCAGTACACCGATTGCTTACTCAATCGATGCACGCCTTCCCTGAAATGAAACACAAGTATACTTACCATCTGCACAAGATAATAAGTTAGCATGCGTTCTATTCTATGCGGTCATTGGTGTGATCGACACCTTAGGGACATATTTCAAGCTTAGCGGCGCGCCCTATCAGCCCGGGTAGCAAGCCCTGCTGGAGGTCCCGCTATGCATCGTGACGAGCACGAATCAAATATTTTCCTCCGGATTGATACGGTTCCAGTGCCCCGAAAAGTCGTTTCGAGGAAATGCCAAACCCTGTGCACAAGTTATCCCAGACCATGCAAATGCATAAAATAATTCATATTACATACAATACATCAAAACAAACAGAAGAAGTAAAGCAGCAACATATATATATCTCATGCAATAGTTCATATTTTCTCAAGCGGTGTTCCGATTCAGTTATCCCATAAGTCCAACTCTATCCGAGGCACCAGGCCGCCACCAACAACCAACTCTTCCTTATAAACAAGCTCAAATTATAAGGTGTACAAGTATATGATAAAATTAGTCTACAAATCCTATGTTCCTTTCTTAGTGGCTGGCATGCCTGTGGCTAAGGATTTCCTAGGCGTCCAACCGGGCATCATCGAGTGAACGATTGAAACTTAGAGATGTTGGCATGAAGAAGTAGGAAAGAAGGGACCAAACCACTCACTGGTTAAGGAAAGAGGTAGCTGAAACACGAATCCCGCCTAGCGACGATCAAACGTCAGTTACGCGGACCTAAAACAGCACGATCACCGAGTTAGAAATCTTGCCTATCCTTCCTTGTCGAACTTCCCAAAATCCAAGCTCCAAACGATACAACCAACAGCAAAAACCAAGCAAATCGAAAGCAACACCAAATCAAAATCCCAAAGCGGCAATCAAGAAAACCAAGCAACCAAAACACGAAAACTATTGGACTCGTTTCAATAGAGGCATTTCCATGAGTTGGAAAGGATCATCCCATTTTGTCCGTGGCAAGAAGATGCCGAGATCTAAGTTACGACTCAGACGGACTAGCCCCAAGCCCAATTACATAGTGCTCGTCCCGGTCGGATCGGGATTTGAGACACTATAAAAAGTGCCATACTCTCCACTATCCGGTTTCTATGCCAACTGGACGGTTACTGTCACTAAAACCCTATAAATAGAGACCTCTATTGACAGAGGTCCGGGGTCGAAAAGAAAGGTCGAACAAGGATCGAAAAGAGTTAAAAGAAATTGAAGAACAAAGAGAGAATAGCTCAGACAAAGAGTAGCGATCGACGATTTTGGCATGGAGCATCCACTCCCTCTTGCAATCTTTAAAGTATCTCCTTCTTCTATAGCACTTCTTCATCATCGTGTGGTCCAAGGGACAAAGTGATCGACTGCAGATCAGACTCCTATAGAAATATTTATCCAGATTAAAATTTATACTTAACATCCTCGTATAGGATTAATAGTACTTCTTGTTTGTAAACCTGAGAAAGAGTTTTGTATAAACCTAGTTTTATTTTTTCCGTTTATTATCAAACACATGTTGTCAACACTAATTGTGTGAAAATATTTTCGGTTGCAACGGACGAATCTTACATAACATCTTGGCCGCATATGTGCTCTCCTTTGGCCTTGGTCTTATGAACACTTCGGCCGTATGGTGTTGTGGCCGCATGCGAGCTATCGTCTGGCTTGGTCAGATGGACACTTTTGTCGTATGATGATGAGGCCGCATAGGACCATAGCTGCATATAAGGGAACACGTGGCATGTCACATCTGACGAAGTCATTAATGCACTGATGTGATATTTTATCTTTTTATGAGCCGTCGTCTCTCTCATAATGTAAACACCTTGATTTTTTTTAAAAATTTAAATATATTTTTCCCAATTTTTCAGTATTTTTCTAGAAATAAAACTAAGGGATTTTGTGAATAAAAGATTTTTAAATGATATTAATTAATATTAAAATATTATAAAAATAATATTTTATGGCGTAAAATGGAAAACCGGACATAGGGTAATTTTCTGCGAATTTATTGGACTCTGGAATCATTTTTAAAGCCCTGAAACTATTGTAGAATTAACCCAAATTAAATCTGTGCCAAACACCCAATATCCCCATGTGAGCCCAAGGCCCAACCCAAGAGGATGTTCACCAAAGTCAAACTTGTCTAGGTTAAATTCTACCTGTATAAATAATCCCTTCCCATATTTTTCCCCACATCAAAAACCCCAACCCTATTTCTAGCCGACCTCCCCAAATCTCCAACTATTCATTCCCTTCCCTCTTCCTGTGTATTCCCCTCTCCGGTTATCCTCTCCGGCCAACCGACCGAAGATTCTGCCGTTCTCCAGCCAGCACCCCCACCATTGACGGCAGCCTGACGAGCCGCAACCACCCCAGTCCTCTCCTCCGTTCCCGACATCACGACCTCTTGCTCGACCACGATGTCGGAGCTCGCCGCCTTATCTCCTTTCCATCTTCCCATAGGCAAACCGAGATTCTCCAGGCCACCGTCTCTTCTGCTATCAACCCACCTCCGCCGATAATCAACTCAACCACTGTCACGATGAGTCACCAACTCTCGACCAAACCCTATGCACTGATTTTCCGGCCGACCGTCCGGCCCCCTTCACCACCACCACCACCTCCATCATCATCATCTTTCCTATTTTTCTCATCTCTTAAAAAAAAAAAGAAGAAGAAGGACAAGGGTTTGAACTAGAAGAAGAAGATGATGAGTTGGGGAGGAGAAGGAGATTTGGCCCTAATTTTCTTCTAGAGGGCGTTACAGCATCGAGCTTCATCTTTCATTCTTCAGGCTACAAGGGCAGGCTAATGACTTTAAGATTCAATATAGCAGTGTCGTTTGATTTTTCTACTGCCAAAGTCCAATCAACCTCACACTTTTGTTGTGGTCACACTTGACTCACCTATCCGTAAAGGAATGACTTTGTATCTACACATTATTATTCGGTTTGGAACGGATACTGTTATTAAATATGCTCTATCAATGAGCGAGGAGCTTCTGGGTACAAAATACAAGGATAAATTGGAACTATCATATAAGGGGCTCATCCATGAGGTCCTCACTTTGATCATGCGGGGTTTATCTGGAGCAAAGGCCATGGTACTCGCCCCTTTAATCAACCTTGATAGAAGTTTTTTTTTTAAAAGCAAAACTTGCAAAGGATTAGTTTTTACAAAGGAGGAGGAATTGTTGATATTTGCTTGAGCTATCATGGTTCTTCTAGCTCTCTGGAAAAGATCAGTCGGGGTTGTACAGTTTGGTACAAATAAAAATAGATTCTTAGCCGCTGGAGATGAGTTTGTAGTCAAGTTCTGGGACATGGACAATATAAATCTCGTGACAACTGCTAATGCAAAGGGTGGACTGCCGAATTTCTGAAGATATGGTGAGATGCATGGGTTCCACATATTGCAAGCTCGCAGACCCTTCACTGGTACTGCGGGACCTGAGAACATGGGCACGGTACCAGATCCCCGCCATCAGCAGCCTCTCTCAGACCGGACACAGCGGACACGGTGACCGGACACGTGAAACTCAGATTCACGGAGCCCTGTTCAGGTACCGATTTCTCTCACCTCGCAGCACCATTTTTAATTCTGTCAGTTGCTATGCGTAGACTGTGTAACCCTCTCGATGCCCGTGCAACTTGCTCGGTGCAACGCGTCCTGTGGTGATCGCACACCGCGACCCAAAAACAGGAAAAATAATACCCCGTTTCACCCCGAAACTGAGTGTGCCCCGCCAAACGGGATGACTTGGTCACACGCGGTCTTTACCGAACCATGCGCGGAGTTGATACGGTCGTGTGGGATTTCGCTGAAGTCGATTCGGAGGTGCGTGCACCCCGGAGTCAACGCGTATCCGCCGACGACACTCCGTATCCGACCTTTCTGGAACACGCTGTAACTTTGTGTACACACGTCAGATCGAGATAAAACTTACGTCATTAGACTCGTAGCAATACGCTGGTCCTGTGACCCAAGTTTGGTCCGATTCTGAGAACGTTGACAAAATCGCGTATTGTGGGCCCCCACCGGCTCCACTTGACGGGCGATTTTGTGAACGGCTCATCGGAATCCAATTCTGGAAGTTCCGTTGGGTTCGTATCATCGTTCCTGACTAGTAGACACTGAGTTTGCAGAATTTGGAGACCTTTGACCCTGACACACTTTTCGGTGCAAAGTGGCCCACGTGTGGACCCCGCTTTGGCCCGGAAATGACCATTTTGCCCTGTGTCCAAATTGGACGTAAGGACAGGCAATTCTAGCAGTTTGATACCTTCTGAGACTGTTGGTGATATTTATTACAGCTTTTGGAGTAGCACCTACCAGATCCACTGATACAGGGACAGTTGTTGACATTCAAACATCAGGCAAGTGTACCTTGCCAACTCTGCAGTATTGTTACATATTTTTCTTGCTTCATTATACTACTATGCATGCTTAACCTAGGACCGTGTGACATACTTAGTGTCCGATTATCAGTCGGGTGCCAACATCGTACGCGGTGTTGGGTATTGTCATCTAGAGATGGACATACGTTATATTTTATCTTCTCGTACTTGTCTTACCAAGTACACTATGACCCAGGACACTCGACACTGTTTATGGAACAGGATCCTCCCGAGATATTCGTGGTGATTCTGTATAGGATACAGGACTTATAGAGATACTATATTCTAGATACATTATGACTTGTGCATTAGTTATGACCCCGCTGACATGGACGTGAGACGTTATGTTCATGATTTGTGTGGTTACATTGGGTGGGGAGAGACACACAGACTACAGGCTGATTATATATATACACCCCTACTATTGTGAGGCCCAAGACTCTGAAGCCGAGCTTGGCCCATTACTCATTATTACTGCTGCTACCGGCTCCCCTACCCAGAGCTTGTAGTATGCTTCAGCCTGAGTTCTAGTGCTGCTCTCATCTTGCATATCACTTAGCTGGTTATTTTAGTATTCCCTATTGTTCCATCTAATGCTGGAGAGACCTACATGCTACAGGTTGACTATGTTATGCCGGCTACTCAGTATCCCGCTGAGCTAGACCACCTCTTGACACCACTGCTACAGGCTCCCTTACACAGAGCTTGTAGATGTTCAACCTGAGTACTACTGATATTCTCTCTTGCATTATACAGATATTTATATACTTACCCTGTTTATCTTATTATTTGCTGCACTGTTTATATTCTGGCTTGTATTATTTCCTGTACCTTGCTATGTCCCCTGAGGACCTGGATATGGATTTTGTCCCCAGATTTTGCAGACCAGGTTTACCCCGAGGTTTACGGGACCGCAGCAGGAGGAGCCGATCCAGGAGCCGTACCACCATCTGAGGATGAGGTCTTAGCTGAAGACTTCTCTTGAGCATCCATGTTCATGCTCAGTTTTATTTATTATTTCAGTCTTTTATTTTCTGGTCTGTGGAACCATTGTACTAGATATTTATCGGGTTGTTCCCGAAGTACTTTGTGAGACTTGCTGATGATTTATATTCCTTATTTATTCTGTGGATCATATTTTATATCTTGTGTGGATGGGATTAGTTGTGCCATGATTGTCATAGACTTATTTTACAGCTTAAGTATGCCCTGATGGATCCATTATATTGGGTTGGTCTATCGGTGCGTACTGCTGGCCATTGCCACGTGTCTAGTCCCAAGGTATTTTGGGACTGGGGCGTGACATGGTTTTTGTGGTGGCCCATGCAGGTCCACGACTAAATCATTCAGTTTCAACTTAGGGACCGAGCAAGCCTGCACCTAGGATTAGAGCATAGGATCTCATCCACAACTAACTATGACTCATCCTCCTTCCAATCCATTCTATTCGGATAAAATGCATCCTGCTTGATTCATGTGCTTCTCTGTTAGTTTCTTGAGTATAGCCTCTCTTAGAATATATAAGTTCCTGTTGTTAGATGATAAGTAAGGTAGCCTTCATATTAAGAGTACCACTAGAGTGTTGACACCCCCTAAGTCTAGAATATCTAGTGAACTCTAGAATTCCTTATCTCTAGAATTGGTTTACCATTACCCCCTGATGAATTATGAAGACTTGAGAGTAGTATAGACACTACTAGAGTTAGTTAGAAATTTTACCATAATGTTTGACCCCAGTCTTGAAGAACCAATAGAAATCCGAGATCGAATGTTAGGACTAAACCTAATGTGCATAGTGAGATAGCGTTAGGATATAGGTTCGTGTCATGATATTAGCAGACAGTACGTCAGGAAGCCCAGAGCAACGAGTATGACATTCCCCATGGGATCACACCTCAAACACAGAGAATTGCTCGCCACCTTCACCTTAGGGAACCATGATATTATCTAGAGCCCCATATTTCAATTTCCTATGTTGTTCATCTGCGACCTTAACGTTCGCTAATGCGCAACGACTAAAATGTGTTCTTCTTTCCTCCGTCTTCCAATTCGTGCCACCTGACACTTCTGATAGTAGGCCAAGTAATTTCCTTCCTTGTTAAGGACCCATAGTTGCTAGGAGCATAGCTGTAGTCTTGAATTTGAAAATTTTGTGCTTGGTAGTTAGAGTTCGATAAGTTTGAGTTAATCTTGTAGATTGTGACCCGATGATTATCCCTTAGTGCTAAATCACGTAATTTGTACCCCCACCTCGATGCAAGTTATAATACCTTTCCCTTGAGACTAGTAACCTTCCCCTTCTCGCTATTGACGCATGTTCTATGAGCACTATGATTAAGACATAAAGCGACCCTTACTTACATGATACAAAATGAGACCCTAAAAAGTACCAAGCTCTTTCCTCATATGCCCTAATAAGAGCTTCTGTTTTAGTTACTTGTGCAAGGTTATTTTGCAGGATCCTCTTAAGACTGTCACAATATTAGTTTAATTCTTATAAGTTGGGTAGTATGCCTCACAACCTAGTACCACATAGTCCACTTGACCCATCGAGGCGGTGTAACTGAATGGCATTAATTGTATGCTAGCAAAAGATGACAGTGTTTATTCAGACAATAGAATTTAGAGGTCCTTACCCCTATTTGGACGACTAGTGACTTAGACAAGGAGTTTGTATGATAACTATAGAGATTGTAGAGTCTTTTATTACTGTTGCTTATTTTGTTTTTGTGAACTTGAAAAATTTGTACCTCCTTTCATCATCATCTAGCGTACTTATATTTCATATACTACCTTGACTTATGCTGTTATTTTATAGCCTAGTTTTGCAAGCTTATTCTTTATCGAGCTTGTTCATGACATATGTATTATTGGGGAGGCCCACAATAATACATTCCAGAATCAGTGTATTGCGGTCTGATCAACCATAGTGCACTTGATTCGCCCTTCGCAATAATACTTTACGTAGATTGCGGTATATAGTTGATTAGTATACGAATATACTAGCCCTAGACATGTCTGACATATCGTATCAGTTACATAACTGTACTAATACGAGCATGCGAACAAAGGATTACCAAAATAGGATTTCAATCCATGACTGTTTTGACAATTCTCATTTGAATTCTTTAAACGCCTTGATCCCGACACTTCTATTCTATTACCTCTCCCTTGAACTCTTTATTATTGATCTTCGTCTTCCCTTATTTCGGAAAGATGAAACCTCGTGCTTGGTATAAGTTGATACACAGAGAGTATTAAGATATACCCCATAGGCCGATCACATACTTGAGGATTATTCTTTCGTAATTAAGGAATATTTTTCTTAAAGTATATAGCCTTATGTGATAGATGGGTAAATTCTAAGTTGGGTAGCAGTGCATTTTCAACTCGAGAGAAAAATTTTAGATTGTGATCGAGCAAGACTAGATTGGGAGAGGTTCAATCCATTTTAATTTTGAGAACGAGATTGTTCTACGTTGACTGGATTGTGAAACTCCCTCACCTAAGAATTAGACCTACTTGGTTTAAATAGTAAGACGGAGGCTAGCTCGAATCCACTTAGAAATAGAACACGACATTTTATTCAGTTTTACAACATGGAATCACTTGGTGCCCCTTACCATTGCTTCGATAATTGGAGCACTTCCCTAGCCACTGCCTTCCTACAAATTCCACACCCTTGTCCTAGACATTCCCATCCTCCATTTCCATCTCGGTGCAACATTTCAGTGGTTGGGCATTTTTATGCAAAAGAGCAATTAGGTGTCCACATCATTGCCATGACACCAGAAGAAACAAATTTTTTCGCTCATATGGATTTTTCCCAGAATTTTCGGAATATGCAACGTGCAACATCGCCTACTTCGTTAAACCTAGCCTTGCATTTTAACCAATGCAAATCTTATACCATCCTCGACTTCTACCATGACTTAATTTTAATTTCGAGGACGAAATTTTTATAAGTTGGGTAGATTGTAAACACCCTGATTTTTCTAAAAATTTTAAAATATATTTTTCCCAATTTTTCTAGAAATAAAACTAAGGGATTTTGTGAATAAAAGATTTTTAAATGATATTAATTAGTATTAAAATATTATGAAAATAATATTTTATGGCGTAAAATGGAAAACCGGGCATAGGGTAATTTTTTGCGAATTTATTGGACTCCGGAATCATTTTTAAAGCCCTGAAACTATTGTAGAATTAACCCAAATTAAATCTGTGCCAAACACCCAATATCCCCATGTGAGCCCAAGGCCCAACCCAAGAGGATGTTCACCAAAGTCAAACTTGTCTAGGTCAAATTCTACCTGTATAAATAATCCCTTCCCATATTTTTCTCCACATCAAAAACCCCAACCCTATTTCTAGCCGACCTCCCCAAATCTCCAACTATTCATTCCCTTCCCTCTTCCTGTGTATTCCCCTCTCCGGTTATCCTCTCCGGCCAACCGACCGGAGATTTCGCCGTTCTCCAGCCAGAACCCCCACCATTGACGGCAGCCTGACGAGCCGCAACCACCCCAGTCCTCTCCTCCGTTCCCGACATCACGACCTCTTGCTCGACCACGATGTCGGAGCTCGCCGCCTCATCTCCTTTCCATCTTCCCATAGGCAAACCGAGATTCTCCAGGCCACCGTCTCTTCTGCTATCAACCCACCTCCGCCGATGATCAACTCAACCACTGTCACGATGAGTCACCAACTCTCGACCAAACCCTATGCACTGATTTTCTGGCCGACCGTCCGGCCCCCTTCACCACCACTACCACCTCCATCATCATCATCTTTCCTATTTTTCTCATCTCTTAAAAAAAGAAAAGAAGAAGAAGGACAAGGGTTTGAACTAGAAGAAGAAGATGGTGAGTTGGGGAGGAGAAGGAGATTTGGCCCTAATTTTCTTCTAGAGGGCGTTACAGCATCGAGCTTCATCTTTCATTCTTCAGGCTACAAGGGCAGGCTAATGACTTTAAGATTCAATATAGCAGTGTCGTTTGATTTTTTTACTGCCAAAGTCCAATCAACCTCACACTTTTGTTGTGGTCACACTTGACTCACCTATCCGTAAAGGAATGACTTTGTATCCACACATTATTATTCGGTTTGGAACGGATACTGTTATTAAATATGCTCTATCAATGAGCGAGGAGCTTCTGGGTACAAAATACAAGGATAAATTGGAACCATCATATAAGGGGCTCATCCATGAGGTCCTCACTTTGATCATGCGGGGTTTATCTGGAGCAAAGGCCATGGTACTCGCCCCTTTAATCAACCTTGATAGAAGTTTTTTTTTTTAAAAGCAAAACATGCAAAGGATTAGTTTTTACAGAGGAGGAGGAACTGTTGATATTTGCTTGAGCTATCATGGTTCTTCTCGCTCTCTGGAAAAGATCAGTCGGGGTTGTACAGTTTGGTACAAATAAAAATAGATTCTTAGCCGCTGGAGATGAGTTTGTAGTCAAGTTCTGGGACATGGACAATATAAATCTCGTGACAACTGCTAATGCAAAGGGCGGACTGCCGAATTTCTGAAGATATGGTGAGATGCATGGGTTCCACATATTGCAAGCTCGCAGACCCTTCACTGGTACTGCGGGACCTAAGAACTTGGGTACGGTACCAGATCCCCGCCATCAGCAGCCTCTCTCAGACCGGACACTGCGGACACGGTGACCGGACACGTGAAACTCAGATTCACGGAGCCCTGTTCAGGTACCGATTTCTCTCACCTCGCAGCACCGTTTTCAATTCTGTCAGTTGCTATGCGTAGACTGTGTAACCCTCTCGGTGCCCGTGCAACTTGCTCGGTGCAACGCGTCCTGTGGTGATCGCACACCGCGACCCAAAAACAGAAAAAATAATACCCCGTTTTACCTCGGAACTGAGTGCGCCCCGCCAAACGAGATGACTTGGTCGCACGCGGTCTTTACCGAACCATGCACGGAGTTGATACGGTCGTGTGGGATTTCGCAGAAGTCGATTCGAAGGTGCGTGCACCCCGGAGTCAACGCGTATCCGCTGACGACACTCCGTATCCGACCTTTCTGAAATATGCTGTAACTTTGTGTACACACGTCAGATCGAGATTAAACTTGCGCCATTGGACTCGTAGCAATACGCTGGTCCTGTGACCCAAGTTTGGTCCGATTCTGAGAACGTTGACAAAATCGCGTATCGTGGGCCCCACCGGCTCCACTTGACGGGCGATTTTGTGAACGGCTCATCGAAATCCAATTCTGGAAGTTCCGTTGGGTTCGTATCATCGTTCCTGACTAGTAGACACTGAGTCTACAGAATTTGGAGACCTTTGACCCTGATACGCTTTTCGGTGCAAAGTGGCCCACGTGTGGACCCCGCTTTGGCCCAGAAATGACCATTTTGCCCTGTGTCCAAATTGGACGTAAGGACAGGCAATTCTAGCAGTTTGATACCTTCTGAGACTGTTGGTGATATTTATTACAGCTTTTGGAGTAGCACCTACCGGATCCACTGATACAGGGACAGTTGTTGACATTCAAACATCAGGCAAGTGTACCTTGCCAACTCTGCAGTATTGTTACATATTTTCCTTGCTTCATTATACTACTATGCATGCTTAACCTAGGACCGTGTGACATACTTAGTGTCCGATTATCAGTCGGGTGCCAACATCGTACGCGGTGTTGGGTATTGTCATCTAGAGATAGACATACGTGACATTTTATCTTCTCGTACTTGTCTTACCAAGTACACTATGACCCAGGACACTCGACACTGTTCATGGAACAGGATCCTCCCGAGATATTCGTGGTGATTCTGTGTAGGATACAGGACTTATAGAGATACTATATTCTAGATACATTATGACTTGTGCATTAGTTATGACCCCGCTGACATGGACGTGAGACGTTATGTTCATGATTTGTATGGTTACATTGGGTGGGGAGAGACACACAGACTACAGGCTGATTATATATATACACCCCTACTATTGTGAGGCCCAAGACTCTGAAGCCGAGCTTGGCCCATTACTCATTATTACTGCTGCTACCGGCTCCCCTACACAGAGCTTGTAGTATGCTTCAGCCTGAGTTCTAGTGCTGCTCTCATCTTGCATATTACTTAGCTGGTTATTTTAGTATTCCCTATTGTTCCATCTAATGCTGGAGAGACCTACATGTTACAGGTTGACTATGTTATGCCGGCTACTCAGTATTCCGCTGAGCTAGACCACCTCTTGACACCACTGCTACAGGCTCCCTTACACAGAGCTTGTAGATGTTCAACCTGAGTACTACTGATATTCTCTCTTGCATTATACAGATGTTTATATACTTACCCTGTTTATCTTATTATTTGCTGCACTGTTTATATTCTGGCTTGTATTATTTCCTGTACCTTGCTATGTCCCCTGAGGACCTGGATATGGATTTTGTCCCCAGATTTTGCAGACCAGGTTTACCCCGAGGTTTACGGGACCGCAGCAGGAGGAGCCGATCCAGGAGCCGTACCACCATCTGAGGACGAGGTCTTAGCTGAAGACTTCTCTTGAGCATCCATGTTCATGCTCAGTTTTATTTATTATTTCAGTCTTTTATTTTCTGGTCTGTGGAACCATTGTACTAGATATTTATCGGGTTGTTCCCGAAGTACTTTGTGAGACTTGCTGATGATTTACATTCCTTATTTATTCTGTGGATCATATTTTATATCTTGTGTGGATTTGATTAGTTGTGCCATGATTGTCGTAGACTTGTTTTACAGCTTAAGTATGCCCTGATGGATCCATTATATTGGGTTGGTCCATCGGTGCGTACTGCTGGCCATTGCCACGTGTCTAGTCCCAAGGTATTTTAGGACTGGGGCATGACACATGATTCTCGAAGTGCTCTGGGTGATGAGTGGTGTGCCAGGATTTCTAACAGGCTTTGAATGTCGTATCGAGGGATCTCATGTGGCCCCTTACTTCGTGGCTGTTCAGGCCACATGGTATCTTCTTATGCGGCTTCCAATTCTTTGGTTGTTCGGACCGCATGGTCTATATGTGGCTCCTCAATTCGTGGTTGTTCAGGCCGCATGGATTCTTCTTATGTGGCTTCCAACTCCTTGGTTGTTCGGGCCGCATGGGCTCTATATGGCCCCTCTGTGCCCTGCTTTCACTTTGAGAGGGCATGAGCTATATACGGCCTGTATGATTTTTATGCTTCTACAATCGCGTACACGAGACCAATTTGAATTCCGTCAACCCCACATGTTAAAGAATATTGTACGTGCCTTTCGGTCCAATTTGTCGAGATGACCCTCGATTGATAAATTTTATTAAATTAAAAAAATTGGTAACCTAGTTTAACCCTAGATTTAATCTATCAATTCATCAATTTAAGGTATGGAACTTTGTAGGGGTAGAGAGGTGATTACCAATTTCGTATCAGAAGAAATAATACTAGATTAATTTGAATAAGGACAAGGATTTTAACGCGTAAAGTTTCTCGAAAATTGGCTTGGATTGCTACCCGGATACTCTGTTCTCTAATTTCTCCGAAAAATGTTTGGGTAGGGGCTGTGTGAATAACACTAAGGCGACTTAAAGGAGAAGGGAGAGGTCAGGGACAATCAGGCAATCTCTAACTCCTGCCTAGGTGATAATTGCACATGTTGTGGGTATTATATTTTATATTTTCTAATAATCTAGAATTATATTAAATCTTGTAATTATATATATATATGTGTGTGTGTGTGTGTGTGTGTGTGTGTGTGTGGGCGCGCTAGCGCTAAATTAGGTTATTCATTCATTAATCCCAATTATCCATAACATATTATTTAAATTAGCCTAATAACCCATTATGCATTAAACCCAAACCCATACTTAAATCTATCACCACTACTCAATAGCCTATAACACACCAAACCCTTCAGTCACATGACCGTTTAAACCTATTTCCCGTATCCTTCTCTTCCGCATGAGAGAACCGCGGACTACCCTATAACCTAGTGACACCCCCACTCTTTTGACTTTCCCTCCTCACTCGACTCTCCCATCTCCTAGTGACTAATTCCATTTCTCATATTTTCTCTCTTTCTATTATCTTCTCCCTCTCAACCGAACCTGAATACCCCATGCAACAGCCGATGATAGTCGCACCCTCCTTTCGCATCCGTGCCCTGACAGTAATCATCGGAGCCTAGATCGACCCCCAAATTTGTACCAGTGTCACACCCAGTCCTAAATTACATGGGACCAAGCCAGGTGGCAATGGTTAGCTATGCATTCAAGCGAACTCGAACTCGTCTCAAATACGTATAAGTTGTTCTAAATCCAGTTATACACAATAAACATTCATAACACTACCTATAACACTATGAACTATGAATATAAACGATAGAGTGATAATAATGCATCAACTAGCAATACCTGAAATCCCGAAAAAGAAAATCTTCAGATCTCAGCAATAACCTGGAAGGAAACCAAGTCCTCAGAGGAACGTAGCAAGATATATAATATACATACCATATAAAATACAATAAATAACATGTGAAGGCAGTAAGTGATCCAGAAAATAAATAGATAATCAAGTAACACTACTACTAGACAAACTAACTAGTTTGTGTGATATGCAAATGAGGACAATATTTGATACTTGGGCTAACACGACTCAAGTATACGGGTAGCACTCAAGTGGGTCGTTAGCAAGAAAAAATCATTAGGTAGTGCTTGTCTAAAGTCGCCAGCAAAATACTCATCGTGTAGTGCTCGCTTAAAGTCACTAGCAAATACAGACACGTACAAAATATAGTCCAATTTTCTAGTAACTGTCCTCTCCACCCAATGTTATTATGCAGGTTGCATCCATGACACATCCAGTCAGACTCTAACAAGCGATAAGTCTAGTCAAGATATACACAAGTAAATCCATCAACAGGTAAATAACAGAGATCATATACGAGTCACTAACAAGCCATGCAGTATGAATCTGTGTATCATGCCTATGTGTCATCATATGTTACGACCCGCACCCGATGTAAGGACGCGAGTACGTGGGTACGTCTAGTCTATGCCACAATATCGATGGTAGAACACTGTCTAGGTCAACAATACTATATAAATATCTTACACAATATATATAATATACCTGTCAAGATATCTCAACTCCCATATGGAGGACAATATGATAATGGTAAACAATACTCAATCACAATAACAAAGTAGAGAAAGATATAGCACGATATGGAATAGAAGAAAGAAATAAAGTCACAATACATTACAAGTCCAAATCTAATCTCAACACAATGATCTCAAATATAATACAATGTCAAAAATGTCTAACTGACATATACAATATCATAAATGAACTAGCTAAGTCTCCTCGACTGCTGGTACTAACTCAATAGGTTCTACGGGTGTTATCTCAACTGGCTCACCATCTTGTGGCCCGTAGTGCGTAGGACACCAGTCCTCTAATGAATTATCTGAAAAATATATTCAGTCAGGATTGGAGTGAAGTACAACCCAATAGCAGTTTCAATAATTGACAGAAACTATGAAACAATAATAGCAATAAAAATAAATGATGAAAGTAACTGATCTAGCATATATCACGAGAAAGTGCATCATGATAAATAATGGCAATAAGATGAGAACAATATGGTGAGAAATATCAATGTAATGAACTGAAATAAAGAAAACAATATAGTAAATGTGCCATAAAAAATTAGTAAGATAATGTGATCGTGTCACGACCCGCACCCGGTTTAAGGGAACGAGTGCGTGGGTACGTCCAGCCTACGCCACAGCATCGGCGGTAGAACGCTGTCAAGGTCAAGTAACTATCTAATCCATCTCACAAGAATACCCAACTCCATAAGGAGACGTGGATATCATAAAATAATGCTGGATACTCAATCACATAAACTAAGCATGATGAGATATCAAGGTAAGCAAAGAAATACAAGATAAGTCTAACGACAAAATAGTCATACCTGTAATCAGTAACATCCAATCCCCAAGTGTCAGAAACAAGTCCACTAAGGTCACAGTCTGGAAAATATTTTTCCAATCAGGAAGGAGCAAATTACATCTCTAAATAGCAGTTCTATATTAATGATATAAACTATGTAGCAGTTCTAGATGGAAATATACGAGATGCATGTATAGGTACGAGAAATGTACAATAAAAGAAATACTGGAAATACTGTAAGTAAATGCAGGAAAAGAAACAATATGTCAATGAGCAAGAAACCTATGACTAAGTGTGTGAGTACTAGCTTTAACATGTGATCGGCTTGGGAACTTGATCAGGCTAGTTACATGTGATTAGCTATGATTCATGTAAAGTCAGGCTAACCGTTGGTTAGCTATGATGCATGTAGAGGTCAGGCTAATCACACGTAACAGCTATGAAGCATGTAAATGGTCAGGCCGCACCCGACGTGAGATGTGGGGTGAGCTATGATGCATGTAGAGTTGGATATGATCACATATCTATACTAAAATACTCCCCACCCCCTACTGGTATAGTAGATCCAATCATGGTACGATATGGCACGGGATTCCCTAGGGAGGTAGCAAATCTCCCGGGTCTCTGTGTTTGTACATGCACAAGATAACAAGGAACAAGTCTTGTACAAGCTACACCATGAATAAGGAATAACATCTCATGACGAGATTCGTGTATACCAATCCGTGTAACCAACGTGTCAAGAGCATGGATATCTACACTAGATATAGTGAACATAGGAGATATCATAAATTAGAAACTAATCAGAGAATGTACTCGCCTTGGGTCCTTAGCTGTCAATACCAATGTCCAGTCCCTGAGTATCGTCTGGAGGATCCAACAGTCCTATACACATATAATAATATCACTTGTATCAGATGCTACACTAACACACAATAGAAATACACTGGCCTCAGGGCTATGCCAGGCATGGCTCTAGTCAACTAGGGTCATCTAGTAGGGATACGTATATAAATACACCTTTACACTCAGAGTATATACCAATAAAAACGTATATAATATATATATATAAGTGTCTATTAGTAATTGTACAAAATACGTATATGTGTATATACACTAAATAGATGTATATAAATATATATTTATATACCAAAATACATATTTGTATATATACCAATCAAATATTTATATATATATATATTAACTAATCAGAGAATGTATATAATGCCACACTTCTCAAGGTGATCCCAAATGAAGTAGCAGTTAGTTCCAATGAGTCCGAAGCAGTCCAAATAGCTAGAAACTATATAAAGAAGTCCAAGATCGGAGTTCGGCACGATAATCGAGATAAGGATACCAGGCCCGCAATACATAGAGAAAACATACCGGGGTTAGCTAAGATTAAGATTGACAAATTTAGCTAATAAGAGAAAAGGGTCGATTGTTTGTTATTAAGGTAACACCTTAGTTTATGAAAATCATTTCGAAATTACTTTGAACAATAATTTGTTAAAATTTTTCTTTCGAACATAATTACAATTAAAAGTTTATTAAAAAAATCTAGAATTTATGTAAAAGCCAATATATATTTATCTATAGTAAAATCGGTTACCAGCCCAAATAAACTAATTTTTGAACTAATCTTATTATTGAAACTATTTCTTAATTAATAATAATAAACCCCAAAAATTATTATATTTTTTCCATAATCAAAAACCCATAAAATTATTACTTAACTAAACTAATTACATAAAAACTAACTAATTACATATTAATATAACCAAACTCCTCACATAACTAAATTCATACATAAATAAATAAGACTAATTACATATATTAACTAACTAATCTAATTATATAACTAAACTAATTATAAATTAAACTAATATATGTACTAAACCAATTTTCAGTGTTTCTGAATCGAAAGTAAGAGGGAAGTCGGAGAGGGAGCTCACGTTGGGGGTCTCGGCGTCGACGCGGTGGGGGTTCCGTCGAGGTCGGGCCGGGCAGGGCGTCGGCGGTCGAGCGGATCTGCTGTGGCGACGGCGGTCGAGCGTTCGTCTCGGGGCGGCGGCGAAGCTCGGCGGCGGCTGGATCTTCGAGCTCGACGCACGCGGAAGGAGGGCCGGCGAGCTCGACTCAGAGGAGGAGGTCTCAGCCGCCGGCGGTAGGTTAGGTCGAAATAGGGTTAGGGTTTTGAATTTCTGTGAACGTGTCAGGGTTTTAGATCGTGTCCGAGGCTGGACATGATGGGTGATGTACGGTGGTGGATGTGTCCGAGGCTGGACACAAGGATGATGTACTGTGGTGTGGGGGGTGGACGTGTCCGGGTGTTGGACACAGGGATTAAAGTCTACACAGTGGTGGATGTGTCCAGATGGTGTCGGACACAATCCTATGTAATGTTGTAATAACTGGACACAGGAATGAATGGATACGATAGGACACCCGGGGTCGGACCCGAGGCCAACACGGCTGACACGTAAAGCTGGACACATGGACACGAGCACACAAAAATGGTGATGGTTGTTGGCTTGTGGGAATTTGTGAGGGCTAGCCTAGGTTTTGGGGATTAGGGCTTCTTGGGAATGGTGTGGGTGAGAGACTTTAAATAGGGAGAGGGTGTGGGATGAAGGGTGAGGATTGGCCCAATTAATGAATGGCCAAGATTAGACATGAATGAGTTCTTCATGTGGGAATGAGGGTGTGAATGACTAGTTAATGGGAGATGGTAAACTTGTAAATTTTTAAAAAAAAAGATTATAATTTAAGAAAATATTTTAAGAGGCTTCCAAGGCTAACTGATTCCCAATTAGCTACTAATTAAACCCATATTCCAAAACCTTAGAAAGTATGTAATTTATTTATTTACTATCCCAAATGGATATAAAATTTTATTATATTTTATCAACTAGTCCTTCAAATAATTTTATTAAACAAATAATTTCATGATTTCAAGCCAATAAATATTCGAAGCTAGAGTATTATATATATATATATATATATATCATTATTTATCTATTTATTTTATAATAAATCGATATTTAGGAAAAATGATTTTTATAAAAGATTTTAAATCACCTTCTAAAATCAAACATTGCTCAAAATATAATACTAAAACTCAAGGAGAAAATATTTTATAAACTTGAAAATTTAAAGTAAATTAAAATCTAAATATTTCGGAAATTTGGAAATCGGAGGTTACAAGTCTATCCACCTTAGAAAAATTTCGTCCTCGAAATTTAAGATCCTCAATAATTGCATTTACTCATTATATTATTTCTATCAAATTTAAATTTCAAACCAAATAATCATGAAGTAATTCCATATTGTTATTTCACAACCTTTTAAAAAATTCTATAAACATCATATTCCTGAAAATCTTCAAGTTTAAAATCAAATTCCTTTTTTTTTGTCATAATCTCCTCCAAAAAATTTTAAGTTCGTATCTAAATACTCCAGGATTTTAATATCCAATCCTCCAATTGAAATTCAATCAATGCATATTTATAAAAATCGTATCCCAAAATTTAAATTTTAAATACTAATCCATCAATCATCTTACTCCTCTAACTCAAATTCAATTGATGCTTATTCAAATCTAAATCCTCATCCCGAGAATTGAATTCGACATTATTCCATTAACGATTTTATTTCCTGATTTCCTTTTTCCTCAAAATACTCAACAATGCGATACTTACGGAATCTTCAATGCAACATTCATAATATAAAATTTCTATCTTGCAATCAATTAGATATAATGATAATTTCCTAAATTTTCTCAAATTTTTAATAACCAATTCAATCATATCAAGACCTTCCTAAAATTAATAAATCCTTATATTTTTGCCCTGCGAATTTCTTACTTCTCCATTTAAGTTAATGTTTATCCTCGAATTTCAATCACACCTCGATCTTTGTAAAACCATTGATCCATCAATTCTGTTATATCAACTCATGAATGCTTATTCTTGAATTTCTAATCATCTTGTCCCATTTGTCAAGTCATAACCTTTTCATAAATCTTTGTTATGGTCAAAACCCCAACGATCATGGTCTAAGAAAAAAAAATTTTTTTTTTACCTACAGTCATACAACAAACAACTTAGAGGAAACATGCATGGTTATGGTCTGTCTTATCATGGTATTGCATTCTCTGTCAGGGTGTACTACTAACTATATCCTAACAAGAAAAAATCATGTATATGAACTACAGTACTAGGGAAAATTCAGTCAAAAGACGAAAAAGAACATTAGGAAAGAAAAGAAAGAACCTGTTAACATATTTTCTGCAGTATCCCTTATCTCTAACATACACTTAACTCTAGTATATTCACTAACTAATTCCTATTCCTGTATATTGATATCCCTATCAACTAACTTTTAGTCCACAACATCCATGATTACATCCTCATTGCATACACCTGCTTATTAATACTTAAATCTGATACCAAGATTCTCTAATATAACCATGGTTCAATAATGCATCTAAGTTTGATACCTCTACCTCTTTAGTACCATACCCTCTGTCAGTTCCCGTTCCTACTACAATTGTTCATACTAGTCGTTCTTATCACTCAAATACACGTCAAGTGCAACACCATACTAAGTACTGCTTTTTCCAATACAACTTTAGATGGACACCCAAGTCAGTCTGCGGTGCCATCTCAACCATGCCCAAGTCAACAGATCCTTACACATGTATATCGTCTACCCATATATTAATATTCATATTTCTCGTCTACAATAAAATTAATCCTCAAAATAATCGTCAAGGTTTAACTTCTCGTTCAAAAAAAAAATAAATTGCATATACCTCCTCAAGGTCAGATACTCAACATTGAAATAAAATTTTTATCACTTCAAAAATCTTTGTAGCCTTGACCATGTTTATTGAATCAATATTTGAAATCCTCAAGAATTTAATGACATAATCTCAACTCCTCAATTATTCCTAAATTTTTTTTTCCAGGACGGGTATACCGGCTCTGATACTAACTCTGAGAACTATCACTGATACTCTATACTCTCCTTCTACTCTCAGTCTCTAATGACACTTATCCCAGAACCATTGTTACAAGGTACTATGCTAAGGTTAACTCTAGGTTAATGCCTACTGCTCACATGTCCAACTAAGAAACACTTACAAACTCACAAGTCACACTCAGTCAAACTAATACAAGACACAACCAAAATTGCAAGTCACTAATTATCACACTAACAAGGATCCTTAAAGAAATAAGGCTCAAAAGAACTGGGTTAAGGACTGAAGGTATCTTTACTGCTAGTAAAGAAAAGAAGCGATGTAACAAAGTCCTGGAATAACAGAAATAGATAAGTCTTGAGATGATACTTTAAGAACCAATTTAAGATACAACCTGATAATCATACACGTCTGTCTGAAATCATGACACTCAGAATCCTCGCCACGCCAGTAAGCATAGATGTGATAAATGATAGGTTCCGTAACTAAGGTATGCAACTCTATAATTATGTTATCTAGAATCTTTGCCACGCCAACCGGTATGGCTGCGAGAGACTCTAAGTTTCATAACTATAGTATGTACATCCAAGTCAGGTTTCTACGTTCTCGTCACGACAGCTAATATGGCTGCGATAAACTCTAGGATCCATAACCAAAGTAGACGTTTTACCTTTCTCACTGTCCTCATCAACATGTCATCAGATGATACCGTAAATTTTAGCCCATAAAATTCATCTCGATATGAAATCAACTCAACAACGATACCAAGAATTAAATTTAACAACTGGTCAACAAGAATCAAACTCAACAATGATACCAAGATTTTAATTTAATAACTGATCAACAAGAATCAAGTTCAATAACAACAAGCGAGAGCGGACGGAAACAAGGAAAGATTTAAATTGTAAATTATAATAAGATTCTCAAGGGGTCGTCCCAGGAATCTCTCAAGAATTTGTGATTGAGTATCCTCTCTCATCCTAGTATCCTATATCCTATATTCTATAGTAGGTACGTATTAGTACAACTATGACGTCGCACTACTACGACATCGCACAACTTGCAAAGTCTGACCTGCATAGGCCACCACTAAAAACGTGTCACGACCCGCACCCGGTTTAGGGGCACGAGTGCGCGGGTACGTCCAGCCTACGCCGCAGCATCGGCGGTAGAACGCTGTCTAGGTCAAGTAACTATCTAATCCATCTCACAAGAATACCCAACTCCATAAGGAGACGTGGATATCATAAAATAATGCTGGATACTCAATCACATAAACTAAGCACGATGAGATATCAAGGTAAGCAAAGAAATATAAGACAAGTCTAACAACAAAATAGTCATACCTGTAATCAGTAACATCCAATCCCCAAGTGTCAAAAATAAGTCCACTAAGGTCACAGTCTGGAAAATATTTTTCCAGTCAGGAAGGAGCAAAGTACATCTCTAAATAACAGTTCTATATTAATGATATAAACTATGTAGCAGTTCTAGATGGAAATATACGAGATGCATGTATAGGTACGAGAAATGTACAATAAAAGAAATACTGAAAATACTGTAAGTAAATGCAGGAAAAGAAACAATATGTTAATGAGCAAGAAACCTATGACTAAGTGTGTGAGTACTAGCTTTAACATGTGATCGGCTTGGAAACTTGATCAGGCTAGTTACATGTGATTAGCTATGATTCATGTAAAGTCAGGCTAACCGTTGGTTAGCTATGATGCATGTAGAGGTCAGGCTAATCACACGTAACAGCTATGAAGCATGTAAATGGTCAGGCCGCACCCGACGTGAGATGTGGGGTGAGCTATGATGCATGTAGAGTTGGGTATGATCACATATCTATACTAAAATACTCTCCACCCTCGACTGGTATAGTAGATCCAATCATGGTACGATATGGCACGGGATTCCCTAGGGAGGTAGCAAATCTCCCCGGGTCTCTGTGTCTGTACATGCACAAGATAATAAGAAATAAGTCTTGTACAAGCTACACCATGAATAAGGAATAACATCTCATGACGAGATCCGTGTATACCAATCCGTGTAACCAACGTGTCAAGAGCATGGATATCTACACTAGATACAGTGAACATAGGAGATATCATAAATTAGAAACTAATCAGAGAATGTACTCGCCTTGGGTCCTTAGCTGTCAATACCAATATCCAGTCCCTGAGTATCGTCTGGAGGATCCAACAGTCCTATACACATATAATAATATCACTTGTATCAGATGCTACACTAACACACAATAGAAATACACTGGCCTCAGGGCTATGCCAGGCATGGCTCTAGTCAACTAGGGTCATCTAGTAAGGATACGTATATAAATACACCTTTACACTCAGAGTATATACCAATAAAAACGTATATAATATATATATATATATATATGTGTCTATTAGTAATTGTACAAAATACGTATATGTGTATATACACTAAATAGATGTATATAAATATATATTTATATACCAAAATACATATTTGTATATATACCAATCAAATATTTTTATATATATATTAACTAATTAGAGAATGTATATAATGCCACACTTCTCAAGGTGATCCCAAATGAAGTAGCAGTTAGTTCCAATGAGTCCGGAGCAGTCCAAATAGCTAGAAACTATATAAAGAAGTCCAAGATCGGAGTTCGGCACGATAATCGAGATAAGGATACCAGGCCCGTAATACATAGAGAAAACATACCGGGGTAGGTTAGGTCGAAATAGGGTTAGGGTTTTGAATTTCTGTGAACGTATCAGGGTTTTGGATCGTGTCCGAGGCTGGACATGATGGGTGATGTACGATGGTGGATGTGTCCGAGGCTGGACACAAGGATGATGTACTGTGGTGTGGGGGGTGGACGTGTCCGGGTGTTGGACACAGGGATTAAAGTCTGCACAGTGGTGGATGTGTCCAGATGGTGTCGGACACAATCCTATATAATGTTGTAATAACTGGACACAGGAATGAATGGATACGATAGGACACCCGGGGTCGGACCCGAGGCCAACACGGCTGACACGTAAAGCTGGACACATGGACACGAGCACACAAAAATGGTGATGGTTGTTGGCTTGTGGGAATTTGTGAGAGCTAGCTTAGGTTTTGGGGATTAGGGCTTCTTGGGAATGGTGTATGTGAGAGACTTTAAATAGGGAGAGAGGGTGTGGGATGAAGGGTGAGGATTGGCCCAATTAATGAATGGCCAAGATTAGACATGAATGAGTTCTTCATGTGGGAATGAGGGTGTGAATGACTAGTTAATGGGAGATGGTAAACTTATAAATTTTTAAAAGAAAAGATTATAATTTAAGAAAATATTTTAAGAGGCTTCCAAGGCTAACTGATTCCCAATTAGCTACTAATTAAACCCATATTCTAAAACCTTAGAAAGTATGTAATTTATTTATTTACTATCCCAAATGGATATAAAATTTTATTATATTTTATCAACTAGTCCTTCAAATAATTTTATTAAACAAATAATTTTATGATTTCAAGCCAATAAATATTCGAAGCTAGAGTATTATATATATATATATATATCATTATTTATCTATTTATTTTATAATAAATCGACATTTAGGAAAAATGATTTTTATAAAAGATTTAAATCACCTTCTAAAATCAAACATTGCTCAAAATCTAATACTAAAACTCAAGGAGAAAATATTTTATAAACTTGATATTTTAAAGTAAATTAAAATCTAAATATTTCAGAAATTTGGAAATCGGAGGTTACAGATCGGCTTGGGCCTAACACGAACTATATAAAAAAGGTGAGCTAGCGTTATCACACGTGAGTTGCATGATCTATAAACTATCATGGGCTGCACTAAATTATGGGCTATAAGATATGATCACATATCCACTAATACTTTTCCAACCCCCGACTAGTACGGATCTATATCACGACATGTTATAACACGTATATAACACATTACGGTCTATATGCACTATGATCACGGTCTATATAATCACTAAGATATCTCGGTAATCATTGAGTAATTACGAAGCACGATATAGTGATCACTGATTCATCACAACAATAATATCTCATGACCCAGATCTACGTAACCAATCCGTGTAACCATCGTGTCAGGAATCAAATATCTTAATACTAAATACATGAAACATAGCGGCAATCAAATAAGAAAACTATCAGGAAATGTACTCGCATGTGGTCCTGAGCAAATGGTATATCTCGGTATCCGAGCTGGTGTTACACACAACTATATATGAATGACATATCAATTGATGTAATGAAAGAGAATGAGCTAAATGCACTAAATATGATTTCCTAGGTAATTTCTAGGTCACTCTAGCAAACACTAGCTCAAACTAGCCATTATTGGTCAAGACTAAGTCATACCTACGTTTCTAGGTCAAACTAAAGTAATTAGTCCATATTGGTCGCTAACTAGTTAACAATCGTCAATATTAGTTATATTAGCTAATAGCACTAAGTATGAACTATATACTAGGTATCTTGCATATCACTTATATACGAGTTAATCATCAAGTATCTATGTATATAACTTAATTATATATATATATATATATATATATATATATATATATATATATATATATATATATATATATACACTAGTTGTCACTATTATTATGTAATACATGGGTCATTATTCAATACTAACTTAGTTCTAATTCATCACCTAACATATCTCAATAACTTAGTTAACTAAGTAACTTAGATATATATTATTACCTTAGTATCTAAGATACTCCCTATATTTGTTCAGACACTTACTGTTACCAGTGTCTCAGTCTTCTCCTATTTTATCTTCATTATTCCCTTGGCACTCCACTTGTACCCAGGTCCTAAACACCCATCCCCAGATCTGTTGCACACTCAAATCAGTGCATAAGTGTGCTCTGATTCCCTTCAAGCCCAATAGGAAGACAAGCTCAGTCACCTCACCATTCCAATACCCCATGTTATCACCCGACCCCTGAACACAACATTTCTATATATCCCCCACATTCCAGTCCATTCCTTCAATGATGCAAGTGGTGTATCACACCTGATGCTGCTGTATTTGGATGGCAGTGCACTGCTGCATTAACTCAAGTTGGGACAATCCGAGCCTAGCTGATACCACAGTGTATCTTATTGTGGCAATAAAATTGCTCTAATTGTAGTGCACTAATGCTATCTTAGTTCACTAATATACACACATAGATGCACAGGTTTACCTAGGTAAATTACTGATATACTAGAGTCATCAATATTATTGATGTTGCTCTTAATTTCTATACATGCCTACCTAGTTGTGCACAAGACCTCAGGCCAATTGAAACTGAGCTCAGTGCTCTGATACTTACTTGTTGTGCATATACAACTGGATCACTAAACAGGCCTGCAATTAGCTGTTGCCAACTTGCCCAAGCCTATTGCTCGAACTATCTGCAGTGAGCTTCCCTCTAATCCCTTGCACTTGTAGTGCACCCAACCACTGCCCCCTTGTACTGCTACAGCTGCTGCTTCATGTTAAACCCGACACCCCCCTCTTCATCCTATTATACACACCATACTCTACTCACAGTAACATACCTCACTCTATGTATAAACACTAAGATCTATACACACACACACACACACACACTCATAATAGGAAATATATATTTATAAGTATAGTTATATACATACTAATGTATATATTTATATAAACACATAATTAGATTGAGTGTACCAAGTCCACACTAAAGCATTGTATCAAATATTTGGCATACAATCTATGATACTCTATGATACGTATCCAAATGAGAGTCAAAACATACAATTCTCCATAATTAACATACACGCATCTCAATTATATATAATAATAACTAATGTAACTAGTTACAATAGAAATTAAAGAGAATAAACATAAATCATCCAAAATGAGTCCCGTATCATGCCAGATCACAAAATTTTATGATACGCTCTACTAGTGTCCAATTATGGACACGTATCTAGACCCATCTCATCAATCCAAGTCTAATTAGATCTAATTGCTCTCATGACACATACTTGATGTGTCAATCTCAGAATTTCCCTAAATTGGACACTAAAACCTATGTAGAATTTATAATATAAATCATATGAACCTATTTCTTGATCCTATGGGTAGCCCTAAGTCTAGGAATGATTCTTAATGGTTAAATGCATAAATTAGAGTCTAAATTAAGGAGTTGATTCAGAATTTACCTATTGGGAGATAGATTCCTAATAAAATGCTCAATGAACATAATTAGGACACAATCTCCTTGTCAATTCCTCCTCCTTCAAGTGCTCCTTGCAATCCAAGCTCCAATGCTATCTTAGATGATAAAATTGAGAGAGAATGAGAGTGAATTGGGTTAAATTTGGAGGAGGAATGAGTCAATTTGGGGAAGAACATAATTTAAGATCTAAATGAATGGATTAATGAGAGAAGAGAGAGAGAAAGAGACCCTTATATGTGGTCGGCCCCCTCTTTCCCCCTTCCCAAGCAATGTACAATGCCAAATACACCCATACTAGTTAGTCATGAGGTTTAATTAGGAAAGGCTATATTAGGAAGCTTCTAATTCTACATGAAACTAAACTAATCTCCATATTAAGGAAATGGGTCTAATGGGCCTAGTCTAATATTGGGCTCAATTGTGTCATGACAACTAATGGGTCCACTGATGACAAGTAGGCTAGCCCACCCAGTAACAAATAATTAAATAGTATAACTCAATATAATTAATTGGAAGCACATATATAAATATTTAATCACTAAATAATAAATATGCTAAATGATAAGAATACCATCATCTAGAAATGTGGTAGTGACAAGCCTACCCTCCTTAAAAAATTTGTCCTCAAAATTTAAGGAAGAACTAACACTACAACAAGCAATCACAGCAAACAAGAAAGAACGATACATCACGGCTCAAAAAGATAAGGGTATCGCTCGCGTATCTCGACTTCCCTCTCCTAGGTAGACTCTCACGGAGAGTGATGCCTCACGATGCGTACCAAGGTAATCGTCTGGTTCTACAACAACTTCTTCCTGCGATCCAGAATCTCCACTTGCTGCTCTCGGTAACTGAGAGTCAGACCTACCTCGATCTCCGAGTGATCCAATACATGACTAGGATCTTTCACGTATTGTCTCAGCTGCGATATATGGAACACATTATGCACTCCCTCCAGTGCAGACGACAAGTCTAGTATGTAGGCCACTGCACCGACCCTCGCAAGAACATCAAAGGGTCTGATGTTCCGTGGACTAAGCTTTCCGCCTCCACCAAAATGAATTATTTCCTGTGTCGAAGAAATCAGCAAGAACACCAGATCGCCAACCTAGAACAAAATACAGCCTTAACAATCAACCTAAAGCAAAGCAATCACAAGCAATACAAACAAATCTATACCTCAAACTCCAGAGGTCTCGGATGGCTATCGGCCCAATGTCGATGTTTGTCCTGCGCCACCCAAAGTCTATCTCTAATATGCTTTACCTTCTCAGCTGCATCCACAATCATCTTTGGTCCCAACAAGGCTCTCTCACCAACATCATCCCATGATAGAGGAGTGCGGCATCTTCGTCCATATAAAGTCTCGAATGATGACATCTCGATACTGGCCTGGTAGATATTGTTGTAAACAAACTCTACCAAGTGAAGATGATCCTCCCAAGAGCCTCTAAAATTTAAAACACGTATGAAGCATATCCTCGAGAGTCTGAATAGTCCTCTCTGATTGCCCGTTTGTCTGGGAGTGATATGCGGTACTGAACTTGAGCTGGGTGCCTAAACTAGCCTGCAAACTCCTCTATAAGTGGGATGTGAAGCGACTATCCCGATCCTAGATGGCGTTCATCGAAACTCCGTGTAATCTGATAATCTGTCGTACATACATCTCAGCTAGCTTCTCTCTAGACGTACCTACTTTAAATGGCAAGAAGTGGGCCAATTTGGTTAACCTGTCTACGATAACCCAAATCGTGTCTTTCCCTCCTAGAGAACTCGAAAGCCCCGAAATAAAATCATTAGTAACATGCTCATACTTCCACTCTGAAATGGGTAAAGGCTGAAGTAAACCACCGGACCTCTACCTCTCTGCCTTTACTTGCTGGCACACTAAGCATCTGGATATGAAGTGTGCTACCTTCCGCTTTATACCATACCACCATATATGCTCCCTTAAATCTCTATACATTGTGTTCGCACCTGGATGTATAGAGTACTGCGATCGATGCGCCTCTGAAGAACCTCCTCGCACAATATCCCATTTGGCACACACAACCTGGTACCGTGCTATAGTGATCCATCCTCAGCAATAGTGAAGTCCTCGGATAATCCCATCCGAACCTGTGCTCTGATGCTCCTCAGAGACTTCATCGTTATACTGCGTAGCTCGGATCCTTTCCATCATCTTAGACTGTATTTGCAGTCCCCATATCTGCATTTCAACACCCGATACCAGCACCTCAATACCCAAGCTCTCAAGATCGGCCAATAAATGTATGTCCTTAGTCAAGTAGATAGCTACTGGATACCTGCTCAAGGCATCAGCGACTACAATAGCCTTCCCTGGATGGTACTGCAAAGATATGTCGAAGTCCTTCATCAACTCCAACTACCGTTGTTGTCTCATTTTTAGCTCTTTCTGGGTAAGCACGTGCTTCAAGCTCTTGTGGTCTGTGAAAATCTCTACACGCTCTCCGTACAAATATTATTTCTACAGCTTTAGAGCAAAGATGACTACTGCCAACTCCAAATCATGGGTAGGGTAATTCTTCTCATGATGATGTAATTGCTTGAAAGCATATGCAATCACCTTCCCATTTTGCTGCAAGACACAACCCAAACCCTTCCTTAAAGCATCATTATAAATAGTGAATCCACCTAATCCTGATACCAATGTCAATACTGGAGCTGTCGTCAACCTCTTTTTTAGCTCCTTAAAAGCGGCTTGACTTTTCTCTGTCCAAACAAACTCCACATCCTTCCTGGTCAGCCTAGTCATAGGCTCCGCAATCCTGGAGAAGTCATGTACAAACCTCTGTTAATAACCTAATAGCCCCAAAAAACTCCTGATCTTTGCCACTGAACTTGGAGTAGCCCATGACTCCACTGCTAAAATTTTCTTTAGGTCCACTGAGATCCCATCTCTTGTAATCACATGACCAAGGAATTTAACCTTGTCAAGGACACTTCAAAAGCTTGCCATAAAGCTTCTCCTTCCTGAGAGTCTCCAAAACTATCCTCAGGTGCTCCTCATGCTCCTCTAGGATCTTCGAATACACCAGAATATCATCAAAAAATATCCGTACGAACTTATCAAGATACTGGTGGAACACCTTGTTCATCAGATTCATGAATATCGTCAGGGCATTGGTCAACCCAAACGATATTACCATGAACTCAAACTGGCCATACCGAGTCCGAAAAGCTATCTTCGAAATATCCTCCTTCTTCAGTTTCACCTGTTGGTAGCCTGACCTCAAGTCTATCTTTGAGAATACCTTTGCTCTGCTCAACTGATCGAAGAGATCATCAATCCTCGACATCGGATATTTGTTCTTGATAGTGAGGTTATTTAGAGCCCTGTAGTCAATACACAAGTGTACTGATCCATCCTTCTTCGGTACAAACAATATCGAAGCACCCCATGGTGATGAACTAGATCGAATGAAGCCTTTATCCTGCAACTCATCCACCTGCTTCTTCAACTCTACCAGTTCACTGTTGTTGACTCTATAGACGTGCTGAGATATCGGCTCTGTGCTTGGCACCAAGTCTATAGAGAACTCAATATCTCGGACCAGCGACAAACTTGACAACTCCTCCGAAAAAATATCCATGAACTATGTTATCAACGGATGTGAAAACTCCTTCTCTTCCACCATGGATCCACAGATGGCATCCTCTCTCTGCATCGCTGCTTCTCTGACAATCTTAAACTTTGGCTCTTCTGGCGATCGAAATAAAAATATGCCGCCATGACAATCTATACTTGCATGGTGCCTACTCAACTAATTTATCCCGAGTATAATATTGTAGCTCAGAAGTGACATTATGAGTAAGCACGCGCTCAACTCCCGGCCTCCCAGTATAACTCTTAGATCCTTGCAAACATTACTGACCAGGATAATACCTACCCCAGTCGTGATCTTACAAGTCCTAGCCAAAGGTTCAGACTCTAATCAATGCTTAAGAGCAAAAGATACAGATACAAAAGAAAGGGAAGCACCAGAATTATATAAAGCATAAGTTGGAATAAAATCAAGAAAAACTGAACCTGATATCACATCTCCGACTGGCTTCTCCTCCTCAACTGTCATGGTGCCTACTCGCCCTCACAGTGCACCTCTCTACTGTTGTTGGTGCTGGACAAAACGTTGATGTTGAGTCGGTAAAGGAGGTCTCCTCTTCTGTCCTACAGGTGGCCTCGCTGGTGCTCTCTGTGCCGGTGTTGCTCCCTGGCCTGCTCGAACTGGAGCCATTAGACACCCCCCTCAACTTGTGTCATGGCTCTCCGCAATAGAGGCACACTCCAAGCCTCTTCCTGCAAAACTCCTATTTATGTCCAATCTTTCCACAATGAGTACACTGTGGGGCCTAATGTGTCGATCTCAGGGCCTGTTATGCCTGTTACGTTGGTGCTCGGAATGGTGCAGGAAACTACTATCTCTGTGGCTGGAAGGTCCTCTACTACTGGAACTAGGATCGTTTGGCTGGACCCGCACTACTGCTAGCTCCTCCTAATGTGTCTCATCCTCTTGGATTTGAGCTCCAAGTCATCCTCAGCCCTCTGTGCATCCAACAGGATAACCTCGAATGTCGATGTACGGTGTCCTCTAGTAAGAGATTTGATCTTCCTGATCAAACACTTTTGAAACTTTTAGGCCTTTCCTGGAGGATTATGTCCCTCTACAAATCTGCCCAATCTATATAACTCAGTTGCATACTCGTCCATCGTCATGCTCCCCTGGACGAGGTCTAGGAACTGGCTCTCTAGAGCACTCAGAGCCACATCCAGAAAGAACTTATCCTTGAAAAGCTCTTTAAAAGCTTTCCAAGTCAGTCCTGGCGCTGCTATCCTCGGATTTGTGCGAAACCATGTTAGAGCAATATCGAACATCTGGCTGCCCGCTACCTCCACCTATAGGCCCTTTGGAATCTGTGTTAGCCTCAGGGCCCTCTTTACGTCCTCGATCCAATCGATGGTATACAAGTTCCCTTCGATGCGCCTAAAGTTCTTGGGCCCTATCCTCTTGAAGTCAACGATGGTACCCGACCTCGGCTGGTGCGGGATGGGATGAAGCGATACAATCTATGGCTGAACTAGCGCTACCTTATCCACAATAGCTAGTGCTAATTAACTAGTGAGCACTCTCGATGTCCTGACATAGAATATTCGTCTGCCTCTGCTGCGCTGCCATCATCTCCTGGAATATAGCAAACATCTGCGTTACGTCTGTTGGCATGGGTGGTGGGGGTAGAAGATCCTCCGTAACTGATAGACCAGTCCTCGAAACTAGTGGTGGAGCACCCCCAAAAGCTGCTGCTGAAATCCCTACTGGACTGGTGAAGCGATCCTCTGAGCAGAAGAAGGTGAAACAGTAGCTGATGTCTCTCTCTGAGGTGACAAAGTAACTGAGCTCGTCGAAACTGCTCCAGAGCACTGCGATCGAGTCTTCGGCAGCATCCTAAAGATAGATTTAAACAAAGGAATAAATATTGCGTAGGATACGATAACATCAAGGAAGGACAGTAATATTTCAAAGAAAGTAATTATTTTGAAATAATAAAGATAGCAAAATTAATATATTAGAAATATTTTTCAGTTGTGATTGAGTATCCTCTCATCCTATATCCCTAGTCATATATCATATATCAAACTTATAGTAATACTCTAAGTCTGAGTACTACTATCAGAAGACCTGAACGGGCCACCACAAAAATGTGTCACAACCCGCACCCGGTGTAAGGGAAAGAGTATGTGGGTAAAACCAGCTTATATCGCAGCATCGATGGTAGAACATTGTCTAGGTCAACAATACTATCTAAATATCCCACACAACATATATATAATGTACCTGTCAAGATATCTCAACTCTCAAATGGAGAACAATATAATAATATGATAATGGTAAAGAATACTCGATCTCAATAACAAACTAGAGGAAGATATGGCATTATATGGAATAGAATAAAAGAAATAAAGTCACAATATATCACAAGTCCAAGTCTAATCTCAACACAATAATCTCAAATATAATACAATGCCAAAAATATCTAACTGACATATACAATATCATAAATGAACTAGCTAAGTCTCCTCGACTGCTGGTACTAACTCAATAGGCTCGACGGGTGCTATCTTAACTGGCTCACCATTATGTGGCCCATAGTGCGTAGGACACCAGTCCTCTAATGAATCATGTAAAAAATATATCCAGACAGGTTGGGGCGAAGTACAACCCAATAACAGTTCCGATAATTGATAGAAACTATGAAACAGTAATAACAATGAAAATAAATGATGAAAGTAACTGATCTAGCATATATCACGAGAAAGAGCATCATGATACATAATGGCAAAAACTGAGAACAATATGGCAAGAAACATCAATGTAATAAACTAGAATAAAGAAAACAATATAGTAAATATGGCTTGAAATATTAGTAAGATAATGTGATCGGCTCGGGCCTAACACGGACTATATATAAAATGTGAGCTAGCGTGATCACATGTGAGTTGCATGATCTGCTAACTATCACGGCCTACACTAAATTATGGGCTATAAGGTATGATCACATATCCATTAATACTTTTCCAACCCTCGACTAGTACACAGATCCAAATCACGACACGTTATAACACGTATATCACACTGCACGGTCTATAATATCATGCACTATGATCACTGTCTATATAATCACTAAGATATCACGATAATCACTAAGTAATCACGAAGCACGACACAGTGATCACTGAATCATCACAACAATATCTCATGACCCAGATCCACGTATACCAATCCATGTAACCATCGTGTCAGGAATCAAATATCTCAATACTAAATACATGAAACATAAAGACTATCAAATAAGAAAACTATCAAATAATGTACCCGCGTGTGGTATTGAGCAAATGGTATATCTCGATATCCGAGCTGGTGTTACACACACATATATATAAATTGCATGTCAATTGATGTAATGAAAGAGAATGAGCTAAATGCACTAAATATAATTTTCTAGGTCATTTCTAGGTCACTCTAGCTAACACTAGCTCAAACTAGTCATTATTGGTCAAGACTAAGTCATACCTACGTTTCTAGGTCAAACTAAAGTAATTTGTCCATATTGGTCGCTAACTAGTTAACAATAGTCAATATTAGTTATATTAGCTACTAGCACTAGTATCTTGCATATCACTCATATACGAGTTAATCATCAAGTATATATATATATATATATATATATATATATATATATATATATATATATATATATATATATATAGTTGTCACTATTACTATGTAATACCTGGGTCATTATTCAATACTAACTTAGTTCTAATTCATCACCTAACATATCCCAATAACTTAGTTAACTAAGTAACTTAGATATATACTATTACCTTAGTATCTAAGATACTCCCTACATTTGTTCAGACACATACCGATACCAGTGTCTCAGTCTTCTCCTATGTTGTCTTCATTATTCCCTTGGCACTCCACTTGTACCCAGGTCCTAAACACCCATCCCCAGATCTGCTGCACACTCAAATCAGTGCATAAGTGTGCTCTGATTCCCTTCAAGCCCACTAGGAAGACAAGCTCACTCACCTCACCATTCCAATACCCCCTGTTATCACCCGACCCCTGAACACAACATTCTCATGTATCCCCCACACTTCAGTCCATTCATTCATTAATACAAGTGGTGTATCACACCTGATGCTGCTGTATTTGGATGCAGTGCACTGCTGTATCATCTCAAGTCGGGACAGACCGAGCCTAGCGGATACCACAGTGTATCTTATTGTGGCAATGAAACTGCTCTAATTGTAGTGCACTAATGCTATCTTAGTTCACTGATATACACACATATATGCACAGGTTTACCTAGGTAAATTACTGATATACTAGAGTCATTAATACTATTGATGTTGCTCTTAATTTCTATACATGCCTACCTAGTTGTGCACAAGACCTCAGGCCAACTGAAACTGAGCTCAGTGCTCTGATACTTACTTGTTGTGCATATGCAACTAGATCACTAAACAGGCCTGCAATTAGCTGCTGCCAACTTGCCAAAGCCTATTGCTCGAACAATCTGCAGTGAGCTTCCCTCTAATCCCTTGCACTTGTAGTGCATCCAACCACTGCCCCCTTGTACTGCTAATGCTGCTACTTCATGTTAAACCCGACACACCCTTCTTTATCCCATTACACATACCACACACTGCTCACGGTAACACACCTCACTCTATGTATAAACACAAAGATCTATATACACACACACTCACAGTAGGAAATATATATTTATAAGTATAGTTATATACATACTAATGTATTTATTTATATAAACACACAATTAGATTGAGTGCACCAAGTCCACACTAAAGCATTATATCAAATACTTTGCATGCAATCTATGATACTCTATGATACGTACGCAAATGAGAGTCAAAACTCACAATTCTCCATAATTAACATACATACATCTCAATTATATATAATAATAACTAATGTAACTAGTTACAATAGAAATTAAAGAGAATAAATACAAATCACCCAAAATGAGCCCTGTAATACATCGTATCACAAAATACTATGATACGCTCTACTCGTATCCAATTGTAGACATGTAGCTAGTCCCATCTCATTAATCTAAGTCTAATTAGATCTAATTGGTCTCACGACACACACTTGATGTGTCAATCTCGAAATTCCCCCAAATTGGGTACTAAAACCTATGTAGAATTCATAATACAAGTCATATGAACCTAGTACCTGATCCTATAGGTAGCCTTAAGCCTAGGAATGATTCTTAATGGTTAAATGCATGAATTAGAGTCTAAATTAAGGAGTAAATTCAGAATTTACCTATTGGGAGGTGGATTCCTAATGAAATGCTCAATAGACACAATTAGGACACAATCTTCTTGTCAATTCCTCCTCCTTCAAGTGCTTCTTGCAATCCAAGCTCCAATGCTATCTTAGATGATAAAATTGAGAGGGAGTGAGAGTGAATTGGGTTAAATTTGGTAGAGGGATGAGTCAATTTGGGGAAGAACATAATTGGGGATCTAAATGAATTAATTAATAAAAGGAGAGAGAGACCCTCATATGTGGCTGGCCCTCTCCTTCCCCCTTCCCAAGCAATGTATAATGCCTAATACACCCCTACTAGTTAGTCATGAGGTTTAATTAGGGAGGGCTATATTAGGAAGCTTCTAATTCTACATGAAACTAAATTAATCTCCATATTAAGTAAATGGGTCTAATGGGCCTATTCTAATGTTGGGCTCAATTGTGTCATGACAACTAATAGGTCCACTAATGACAAATCTAAATAAAATAGGCTAGCCCACTAACAAATAATTAAATAGCAGAACTCAATATAATTAATTGGTAGCACATATATAAATATTTAATCACTAAATAATAAATATGCTAAATGACAAGAATACCCTCATCTAGAAATATGGTAGTGATAGCACATATAATCATGATAGTATATTGGTAATGAGCAGGAGAAGCATGTAATAATATATCCAGAGTGAATGACTGATAAGGAATACAAGCATGTAAATACTGTAAATCAAATAGGCAAGGTATACTTGCCTGAATTTTTTGTCCAAAACTACTGAAACGTTAGTGCCACGGTTGTATCCAATTCTAAGCATGTGCTAGTGCCACTAGGGTCCAAAGAAAATATACCAGAGCCTAAGTACAACCAAGTATTACACACAATATGATTACTCCTATATAGAGACAGAATATCTATTAGGGTTTCCTTTAGGAAATAATTACAATAGACAAAATCTTTTTTAAGTTTACTTGTATAAGTTAGCTTATTTTATACAATTTAAATTTTTAAGAAACATATTACTATTTTATAAATAAAAAATTATTTATATACTTATATAACATCCATATACAATGATATAGATATACCCCTACATGTGCCACACTTACATATATAAACAAATTTTCTTATTATAGTCCATTCATAAAAATAAATTATTTTATACTTTAATTATTCATTTAAGGAACTAATTCATAGTAATAATTATACTTATATATACCCAAACTGATCATTTAAGTATTTTAAACACAAAAAATATAATATAGATATACTTATATATATTCTAACATTTATTATAATTCCATTAAGAGGATTATAATATATATAAGTACACCCATTGCCTTAAACTTATACACATAACATAAATTAAATTATTGATTTAGATAACAAATACAAAATAATAATAATTAATATGCTCTGTTAAACTTAATATTAATTTAAAATTTATTAATAATCTAAATTTTATTATGTTAATCCTTTATCCTAATTACTTATTACTTATCCAGCTATATGGAAGAATCTACTTATATATATATATATATATATATATATATATATATATATATATATATATATATATATATATATTAGGGCTAATTAGAGTTTAGACCATGGATTTTATACCAGCCTAGAGTATAAGCCATGTCATGTCCAGTTAGAGAATTTAGATCCTGAATTTTTATTTTATCTTTCACATTATACCATCATGTCTATATAAAAAAAAATTATTGTTAGACATGAGGAGAGAGGGTATAATTGAAAAATAAATAAATAAAGAATAAATATCTAGGATCAAACTCTTCAATTGAAGATGTTAGAACTTGATTTAAACACTAATTAGCCCCATATATTATATGGATATTATGTAAAGTTTGAGGAAGTTATGCAATAACCTCCAGATCAGATCATGGCTTATGTGTACTTTCCAGTTCTCATCACATGCATTAAATGCATGGTACAACCTAAAGGAAGTAAAATAATAGCAACTATTGTCCCTCATATTGTGCTAGTTGTCCAACTTCCAAAAATAACTTTCCTCGCATTACCATCCCAACTCCTCAATTGAGAGGATGAGGGCTCATTTAGTTATTTGAAATCTGGTTGAGAACCATATACCATCAATCGTGCTCTCTTTTATCTATGGACCGATCAAAGAAAGCTGAACACCGCGTGTAGCTAAGAAACTGCAAGTCCTGGAGCCTGCCACACGAACAGGAACCTTGCTTTCCAGAGCCACAACTTCAGCAGATCGAAACATTGCTATCTCACTCTTTTGCCCAATCTCGAGCTTGAAAGGGTTCTGGAACCCTACGCATGGAGACCTTCTCGAGCAGGTCGGTTGCATCTTAGAGGCGTCAACAGCCTTGAGGTGCTGGAGGTTCAGACCATGACTGCGACCTACGGTAGTAGTATACAGGAAACCGGAGACTGGAGGAGGGCAGTCTATAAAGATCGCCTCGAGTCAACGTGGAAAGGAGATGTATGCGGTGACGCGCTGCAGGCGGCCAGCGGTACGGTGGCCGGTTTGTGGTCTTGTGCAGAGACGAGCAGACTATAGTTGTTTTGCACCAGGGACAGGGTAGTTTAGGGCGAGCGGCTGCTAGTTTGGTGAGGTGTAGGTATTGCAGCACTGGCGGTGTGGGTGAGGATGGTGGAGGTGAGCCATAGGAGATCGGTTGGAGGAGGAGTGGGTGGCTCGCTCGGTAAGAAGCGAGGGGGAGGGTGCAGATGAGTGTGCGGCTAGGGTTTCTAGGTATAAGAAGAGAACGCTAGCTTGATAATATGAAAAGGAATGAGGGAAAAAGAGTGTCCTTGGCTGGGAAGGTTCGTACGTAGCGTACATGCGCTACTACACCGGGCATTTTTTTTTTTTTTTTTTTTTTTTTTTTTGAGTCTAAATCAGATAAATTTTATTAAGATACTGATAGTAGAAATTTGGAACATCAAGGGACCATTCATTGTCCGATTGTTCATTTAGTAATACATGTGTTGCCAGAGAGTGAGCAACACGATTGGCATTTCTTGGGATATAGTAGAAGGAGCTAACCATTCCTTGCTCCATTGCAGCTCTTCCTTCTTCAATAGCTTATCTGACCCGCCACAAGATATCAGCTTCTTTGTGTCGTAGTGAATCAATGAGGCTTTTGCAATCTCCTTCGATTGTAACTCGATCGATGCCCAAACCTCTGCATAGTTCCAGAGCAAGTGAAATTCCCAGTCCTTCAGCTTCTAATGGTGAACCCCCCCTGGAGAGATCTGGAGATTGATCCTCTAAATACTCCTTCATGGTCTCGGAGAACTGCAGCAACCGCCATCTTATTGTCAAGGAAAGCGCCATCTACGTTGATCTTCCAATTGTGTAAAGATGGTGGAGTCCATAATTGGCTCAATTGGAGGTTTGGTTGTGAGTTTGTAGGCTGTTGCTGAGAATGGTAGCTGTCACCATATTTGTCCCGAAGTCTCCAAGCTTCATCAATGACTTTAGAAATACTGATCTGCTTGTGTTGGAAAATGAATTCATTTCTAGCTTTCCATAGACCCCAAAGTAGGTATAGACATGTAGAAATGAGGTTTTGATCACCATTGTTGAGGACACTCGTTAGAAAGCTTGGAAGTGTAGAGTGTTGCTGTAGATGTGAGTTGATATCCGGTATGCTTCGCCAAGCTTGACCTGTTATAGGACAATGAAGAAGAAGATGGTTAGTTGTTTCTCTGTGTACCTGGCATATGGGGCATATTGGATTCAGGTGTTGCAGCCTCAGGTTCATATTATGGCCTGAAGGGATGTAGTTAGTAAGTGCTCTCCATGCAAATAGATGAACTCTAGACTCATTTGAGTAAGATTCCAAAGCTTTCTCCATTCCCTGAATCTTGATTGATCATGACTGGAAAATTGGGGGGTATTGCTTCTCATATATGACCCAATATGCCTATTTAGCAGTTCTTGAAGCTGGGCTTAGAGGAATCAGAGTGATTGCTGAGGCTTCTTGTGGGGAAAATAGGAGAAATACCATATTGGATTTCCAGGTATAATTAGAGTGGTTAATAAGATCACTCACTGAATGAACCATGTTCCGTGCCCACACGTATCCAGAAACTCTGAAGTTCGGAGTACCTGGTACCCAAGGATCTTCCCAAATGTTAATCTTGACTCCATCTCCCACTGTCCAGATCACATTGTTGTTTAGATATTTCCTACAGTGAAGTAGACTTGACCAAATGCAGGATGTTGAAGGTGAGATCTTGGCATTCCAGTAACTTGAATTGGTAAGATACTTATCTCTCAAAAGCTTGGTCCATTTCGAATCCCTCTCTGTTAAAAGTCCCCATGCTAACTTTGTGACAAGAGCTTTATTGGTAAAGTCAGGACATCGAATGCCCAGACCTCCAAGGAATTTAGGCATTGTAAAGGTCGACCAAGCCTTAAAATGTATCCTCTTTTTAAATTCAGAGCTTCCCCACCAGAAATTGCGTTGATCTTGGACTAGCTTTCTAGTGACTCCTAAGGGGAGAAAATAAGTGGACAGATGATAAGTGGAAAAAGAGGATAATGTCGATTTAATCAGAGTCGTGCACCCAGCATGTGTAAGTAATTTGCCTTTCCATCCATGCAGTTTCGACTGACTAACACCCAGAATACGAGGGTAAGAAGAAGCTCTTTTCTTGGGAAGAAGAAGGTGATGGCCTAGGTACTTATCTTTGGCATTCATCATCTTAACCTGAAGGATGTCAAGTTAAATTTGTCTAAAGTATGGATCCAGCTTCTTAGAGAAGAATATAGATGATTTGTCGAAATTTACTTGCTGCCCCGACCAACTTTCATAGTCCCAGAGAATGTCTTGAACTTTCAGAATGTTAATTATAGTGCACTGGCCAAAAAGAAACAGATCATCGGCAAAGGCTAAGTGACTGTAAGAATCAGAACTATTGTTGATTTTGACACTAGTGTACAGAGTTTTCTGAACCATGCTCTCAATGTGCTTGTGAAGTAATTCACTACATATAATGAAAAGGTAGGGAGAAAGCGGACAACCTTGCCTAATGCCTCTGCTAGGAATGAAAGTCTCAGAAGGTTGTCCATTAGGATACGGTGGTGATGCATTACATGATGATGTTGTGCGACTTCCCTATGATCCCATAGCCCCTAAGAACCTGACTAATCACACCCCAACTTAGCCTATCATACGCTTTCGACATGTACACTTTCAGTGCAAAGGCGCTCTTGAAAGGGTTAAAGGAAGAAATGGAGTGAATGAGCTCCTGTGCAATAACAATGTTATTGCATATTTGACGGCCAGGTATGAAGGCAGACTGGAAGGGACCAATGAGTTTATGAAGAAAGGGACAAATGCGGTTGGCCAGAATTTTAGTGATGACTTTGTAAATGACATTGCTTAGTGAGATAGGGCAAAAATCCGAAGGTTTTGAGGGATGCTGAACTTTGGGAATAAGTGCAATTAGAGTGATTTAAAGAAGGCGGCATATAACAATTATCAAAGAAGGTTTGGATGAAAGTAGTTACCTCGATACTTACCGCATCCCATCATTTTTGATAGAATAATGTAGGGTATCCATCGGGTCCTGGAGATTTACTAGGACTTATATCCTTAATAGTAGATAGGATTTCCTCTGAGGTTGGAATCTTACATATGGAATCATTCTCATCTTCTGCAATGCTACATAAATCAGTGAGAATCTCTGCAGGAACTAGAGTGGTCTCTGAGGCATTGAACATAGCTTTGAAGTGATTAACCAGAGTAGCTGCTATCTCATCGTTGTCAAATGTCTGAACACCATTATCCTTAAGTTAACTTAATATGGAATTGTTGCACTTCCGGGTAGTAGCCATCATGTGGTAAAATTTTGTATTTCTGTCACCATCCCTGAGCCAAGAGATCGATGATCTTTGTTTCCAATACGTTCTTATTGCATCAATAATTTGTTCAAAACCATTTGAGTGATTTTCTGGTCTTGAATATTGTGATCAGTGATAGGTTTTCGTTAGATATGCAGAAGCCTCTGCTCATGATACCTGATCTCCTCTTTCATATTTCCTATACGAGCTCTTCCCCATGATTTAAGTGTTGGCATAAGAGCCGATAGCTTCGATTGAAGGCCTGCAGAATTAGAAGTAGAATTTGTGGTCCAGCTCTGTTTAAGGATGTCCTTGAAATCAGGTTCATAAAACCATGCCGCTTCAAATCTCTTAGGGTGATTCCAGGATTTCTTTTGGATGTTGAGAGAGAAAACAATCGGGTTGTGATCACTATAAGAATACCTGCTTTGGGATGAAGGGAGCGCCATGAAGTGTCCACAATAGCTCTGTCAAGCCTCTCTGCAATGTTGTATCTGGCTACACATCTGTTTGTCCAAGTGAAGGCAGGGCCCAGGTAACCCACATCTATAGTAGCTGATTTATTGAACCAATTGATGAAAATTTTGTGGTGATGATAATTGAATTCATTTCCCCCTCGTTTCTCCTCTGCATGGAGGAGAGAATTACAATCGCTAATACATACCCAAGGCTCAGATATAGCTGTTATTGCAGTGTCCATGTTGTCCCAAAACCTTTGTCTGTCCGCAACATTATGAGGTCCATATAAACAGAAGATGTGCCAAGCAGAGGAAGAGGTAGTGGCATGGATATATAGGTGAATGCAATTCATTGAGGTGTCTATCACTTCGAGGGAAATGTTCGATCTCCACATGACTAGTAATCCGCCTGATCTACCATTAGCTGATACAGCAATACTCTTGTCAAATCCTAGTGAGGTTGTGAGGGAGTTGGCTTGAGAAGACGAGCACCTTCTTTCGGCCAAGAAGGTGACGTATGGTCTCGTCGCCCGGAGGAACGAATGTAAGGATTGAATTGTCGGGTCGTTCCTCGACCCCTGACAATTCCATGAAAGTATCATTCGTCTTGTGGCTGTTTGAGGCCAGCCACAGCCTTTCCTTCTACTTGATTGAAATGGACTTTCTTTGAAGGTCTATATAGGACAGACTCTGATTCACCACCACTGATGTCTTCCAGGTTTCTTTTGTTTGAGTGAGGAGTAAGTAAGGATTCAGTAATGCCCTTTGAGGGAGATCTCTGGGTCTTCTTTGTGCTTTTCCTCCTAAATGATTGAGAAGGTTTAGAAGAGATCATCGATGAGGGCTTAGAGAGAGCAGCAAGCAACGAAGAGAAGGATGCAGAGACTGAGTGTATGTTGTGGGTGACTGATGAATTAGATGTGTGGTTAACTTTAGAATACATCGATGAGGGCTTAGGAATAACCACCGATTCAGTAGGAGGATAGGAGTTGGTGGTTGAAGTCAAGGATAGTTTGGGTGATTTGGGTGAGGAGCAATGAGAGGAGTTTATTTTTTGAATATGCATTTTTTTGTGGGTGAGTTGGGTGAGGAAATGGGTAGGGGCACTGGAGTTGGTTGGGGAGTTGGACTTGGTGTAGTTGGGTTGGCTTGGGTGGAGGCATCAGAGTGATGTGTGGGACTAGACTTGGAGGGAAAATCAGGATTTGAAATTGCAGTTAGCAACTGAGTGATAGGAGGAATGGTAGTGCACGAGCAAATAGTGGAGGCGGTTTGGGTGGTTGGGACACAGTGGACAAGTGGAATGGTATCATCAGTAACTGTCACCGGAGGATTGCTCACCGGCGGTGAGTCGGAGGCTTGAATCTTTACCTTGGGAATAGATTTGCTTTGGTGATTCCTGGTAAACTGAGGAAAAGAATCAATGGACATTGCCACAGTTGTAGAGCAGCCTGGATGATAAATCGATACTGACTGGGAAGAGCAAACCGTATCAGGATTTGTACTGAGATTAGTATTGGTGTCAGTGTGTTTATTTATTGGCTACTCCAACCTCCTCTCTTTTTTTCTCTGATTTCTTGAACTTAGCAGCATGATTAACACAGATTGAAGATCTAGTCTCTTGTCTAGAAGTTTGAGAATGTGAGCCTTTTGATCGGCTGACCAGCTCTCGTCAATCATCGCTGGATATGATTTGTGTGTAGAACACTTTTGGATACCATGACCAAGCCTGCCACAGAATTGACAAAACTTTGTTAGTCTCTCATACCTTAGATTCACCCAACAGAAATTATTGTTTCCCATAGCCACTCGCAGCCTCCTTATTAAAGGTTCTGCTATTCTTAACATGACTTTAGCTCTAGCAAATAAACTCTAGTTTGAGGCTTCTGCAAGAGTAGGGGGCTTTACATCGCCAACTTTTGCTGCCAGAGTGGAAATGGATTCGATCGTGAGCAGATTAACAGGCAAACCATGGAATTGAACCCAAAACTCTGCCTTGTTGAACAGATACTCGCTGGGAAGTTTGTTGGGCAGACATCGTTCGAGAAGGATGAGATGTTTATTGAACTTTCAGGGTCCATTACCCAGAACAAATTCAAGTTCATCCACACTATCGAACCTCGCAGAAAAGGCACCATCATAATATTCTGCTATTTTTATATCCCCTTTCACTTTCCAAATCATACGAATGGTTGAGGTAATGATGTGAGAGGGGTATATATATCTTGGTTGCAAGGAGTTTGAAGAAGAGAAAGTTTTGCCATTCGGCTTGTGGGTTATTGAAGGGGATTGTTGATTGGGGTGGTCTGATGTGGAGGAGGAGAAAAGGGAACTTAGCTTTACAAGAACTTCATTATAGGAGGTAGAAGTAGATGAATCCATTATGTTATTGGAATGGAGAAGAAAAGATTCAGGGAGAATCTATGGGAAGAACAGAGGAGAAGAACGATGGGGGAAGAAAATCGCCTTGCTGAAGAAACTGCTTGATTCCTATAATCGCCTTGCATTATTTGTGTACAGGCTCACGAGCTCGGGTTTAAAGTAATCAAGGGCCTATGGCTCTGAGTTAAAAAGGAAGAAAATAAAAATTGGCCAGGTCTGATGGTGTTCGGCCAGGGTTAATAACAGAAATCGATAGTATGAGTGGGCCGGGCTAGGAGAATTGGGCTATAAAAATTTGAAGGAAAGATTTTTCTAGCCTAACTTGATTGAGTAAGATTATAGAAAGGGAGATTATGATAACTAGTTATTCTAATATTTATATATTCTACTAAGTACTGTAATTGTCTCTACGATAATATTACAAGTATAATAATATATGGTAAAACTTAATTACAAAAAAACTCAATATATAGATAAGAGCTAAGACCAAAAAGGGAAATAGGCAAAGGATTAAAGAACTAATGGTTTTCATTATCCCAACTGCTAAAACCAAAGAAGATTCATTTAAAATGATAAACAGACAATACTAGTACTCTAAACAATGATTAAAAAAAAATTTAACTTTGGTAATAAGAGCCATAACAATAATATAATAACATCAATAGGGGTTCTAGTGACAAGAAAAAAAACTTAACACGCTTTAAACTTCCCTAGCTAAAATTTTCCAACAAATGAAAGTCGAAAGAAAGGAAATAATTTATAGGATTTACATTCTACCCAACTTAGAAGAATTCCGTCCATGAAATTAAAATTGGTCTAGTCATTGAACATGCGTAGTTCTATTCTTTTTGCAAACTCCGATACACCTAAAGCTCATCTCTTTCATCTCTAGGTTTAGTATGTCTAATCTAAGTTAACACTGGTAGCAATTCTCTCGTTCTAAATTTACACAATCCCACATACTCTTTATTTGCTCAATGTATTTTAAAATATTCTTCAAAAGCTCCAATATTCATCAGGAAACTAGTTCTAAGTCACAAGACACAACAATGAATATGTCTACCTGGACAACTCCTATCTTATGTTGTCACATCTTATTATACGTTTACTTACAACCACTATCACTCGTGAACACATTCTTAACATCATCGATTTCTCACCTTATTTCTTTGTTGTTCAACTTCATATTGTCTTACTAGCCATTAAGCTGTATTCTCCTCTAGCTTAGGAATAATAGAATCCGTAATATTATCTTATCAAAATCTTTCTCAACCCACAAGATTACATTTAGGGACCAATAAGGGCTATGCTTTTTTTTATACCCCTAATGAATTAATTGATAGCCTAAAATTTATTAAAATCTCTTAAAACGTCATATTGCCGAACCTCAAAATTGTTCATATGTCAATTGTAGTTACCATTGTAATGGTAAAGTCGGTATATTTCATGTCCTCATTCCTTAATCATTTATCTTTCTTAAATTTCAATATAACTAATTTCACTAATCCTTATTGTTATTTGCAACTCCACCAAATTACAAAGTTTTTAGAAACTCACCGTCATCGTTCCCCACAAGTTTTGAGTGAGATAATTATATCATTTTCTTTCTGAACTTAGGCAATCACATACTCATTATATTCTTTGATAGCTCCTACTTAATTATTATTGTATCAAGATCATTTTATCTGAAGCTTACTCCTATCTAGAAGTAAATAATCTGTCCAATCCTATGAATTATATCATATCAAAGTCATATCCATAAACTATTCAAATATCACAATCACATAGATAGTTCTATCTTAGTTAGTCTAGGCAATCTTCTGCTAGGGTCTACGTTGTCCACTCATTTAATAAGTAACGAGATAGCAGATACCTATGGCTAGGTCAAGCAATCAATACCAATAGTTAAACTAGGTAATGGTCAAGCAAAACGAAAGAATATAGCGAACATGTTTCCAATGACGGTATGGAGTCAATCAAGATGCATAGGATGTAGTCTAGGTAAAACTCGAGAACCATATACCTCTGAGATCCCGTTATCTGAAGTTTTGCCTCGCAATTATGCCTCTAGATGTAAAAACTCCTTATTACATAATGCAACGGATGGCTGCAAGACATATCTGCCTTGCCAAATATCTCCGTGATACCGTTATCTAATGTTCCAATATGCCTCTAGCTACAAGAATTTATTATTCTGCACTACCAAAATATGATGAAATAGCGACGTTTTTAGCGACGTCGTCAGTAAACGTCGCTAATGTTAAAGAATTTAGAGACTCCATAAATAAATACCGTTGTTCGTCGTTATTTGCGACAAATAGCGACTAATAACTACTGTACTTGGGTTTTTTGAAAGAATAGTCGCTATATTTTTTTTAATGTCGCTAAACATCGCTAATTTTTTTAATTTAGCGATGTATGGCGACTCGTTTACCGACGATGTTAATTTTTTAATTACCAACATTTATAAATGTAGCAAGATGTCGCTGAAATTTTGTAATGGCAACATTTAGCGACGTCCAAGAAGTCGCTAATATTTTAATAATTATGGACATTTAACGACTATATAAATGTCGCTAATAGCGACGATTAGCGATGTCTGGATTCGACGTCGCTAATATTTTTTAATATAACAATCCGGTTTTACTTTCCCTCCATTCTCACTCGAAATTTTTCCAAAATCTAATCGTGCTCCGCCGTCGATCGTGCTCCCCCTCCGATTCTAGTCTCCCCCTCCTCCTCCTCCACCGAGCTCCTCCTCCTCCTCCTCCACTGAGCTTCTCTTCCTCCACCGAGCTTCTCCTCCTCCTTCTCTCCGGGAACCACCTCCTCAGTCAATCTCGTCCTCTCCGGCCACCCACTTCTTAGGTAAACCCTAACCCTAACTCGGACACACACACACGCAGACACTAACACTAATCTTAACTCGGACACACTAACACACGCAGACACTAACCCTAACCCTAACACAGACACGGACACACACGCACACACACACATGTTTGTATCATGTTATCTCATGATAAATATGATAAAATTGTAGGACACATAGATATGAAAGGTTAGGACACGGTATCGAGGATAAGGTTGTAAGCATTTTATCAGACACGGACACACACATACATTGGTTATTAATCATGCATGGTTATAAGCATTATTATTGTTTTAGGCAATTACGTAGGAAGACTAAGTGACTTGATTAGGTGTGGTTAAAGAAATTCCTACAATCATGTATCCTAGTTTAGAGCTATGCAAGGCGACCCAAAAAAAAGATACTATGCATGTATATGATGTGTGTGTGCTAAGGGGAGAGTATCTCAATGCTGCAGCAAGGGGTGATAGGTGCATAGTAGTACACTACAATGCACTTGAAGAGGGGCTCGAGTGATATCAAGTGAGGTATTGTGCAGTGCACACTTGTGCATAGTGCAGTAAGGGTGTGTGTGTGTATCAGTGAGTGTTAACTCTGTGTGTATGATAGTTAAGTAGCAAGGAATTTGAGTATGTATTTTAGTCAAGATATTGTATTGGGGCCCACACTTGACATTTACAATGTCAATATAAATAATATCTATCGGTGTAAATGTCAAGTGGGTAATACCTAGAGTGTCTATGTGCGAAGTATAAATGTCAAGTATGGATATCCTGGATACAAGTGAGTATCTTTAAGTGTTGGTATATGGTTATGAATTTTAGGGGATGTTTGGATGTAATTTTTAACTCAACAGACCCTGCAATAGTTTGGGACTTTCTTTTGTGTGTGTAGATGAGTAGGTGTAGAAGCATAAAAAATACGCTGGATAGCTATACGCAGCATGTTGGTGCTGGGCAGCGTAAAATATGACTTCAGAGCCATCGGCGTACAAACAGAGCTTTTTCGCTAAGTACAGCATAAAATATAAGCTCAAGGACTATCCGCGTAATGCAGTATGTCCAGGCTGCTTCAGCGTAAAAAGGGTGCTATATCGCCTTTATGGCGTAAAACTCATCCGCTTTAATGCAGCATTGAAGTGTACGAGGAACGCTTCGTATTCCCCGAAATAAACCTGTCAAATCATGCAGTGAACCTGACGTCTGACTCCTGACAAAGAGTACTGCACGATTACCCAGACGACGACTATAATGATGGCACGACACAGCGACCCAGACTGTCATTTAGTGACATTTCTTTGGCGTAAACCGCTTTTACGCATACAAGGGAATACGCTGCCTAGTTTTACACAGGCAGATGTGAGCTGTTTACGCTCCACAGAAGACAAATAGGCTGCCACGTCAAAAGTTGCTCTTCGTACAGGGCTCGAGGCACGTCTCTGCATTTAATGCGCAGAACGCCTCTGCATTTAATGCGTGGAACGGTGGCAGATCTTCGAGGCATATCTCTGCATTTAATGCGCAGAATGATGGCAAATCGTCGAGACACGCCTCTGTATTTAATGCGCATGATGGGGGCAGATCTTTGTATTTAATGCAAAAGATTTGATTATATCTCCAAAAGCCGTAATTTCGGCTAAGACGTCCACATCATCACTTTTGCGCATTACGCCATCAGGCTATTCTCAGCCATGGGAGCACGTTGTACGCTATCTCCTTAGAATACGCCAACTCAGGCCACATTTGCATTAGTGCGTATTAAAGCTATTCGATCCAGAATTCGCTCAAGCCTCAGTCAAGGGAGGAGGATCAGCTATCTTCTACGCCCACTCGGCTTCTATGCCCACTCGGCTTCTATGCCTACTCGGCTTCTATGCCTGCTCGGCTTCTACGCCTACTCAGATTCTATGCCGGTTTGATAACTCTTTGGCTTCTACGCCATAGTGACAGTTATTGGCTTCTACGCCAAACTTTTCTAAGCAAGGGATAACTACCTACGTGGCTTTTATGTCGTGATCTTCGCAGCAGTTATACGTATTATCTCCTAATAGGACACGAGTCACACGCTCATTCCAAAGATCATTTATACGTGGGCAACGGTTATTGTTACCGTCGCGTAAAATGTGCCATACTTTCCACTACCCGGCTTCTACGCCGACTGAGTGGTCACTGTCACTAAAACCCTATAAATAGAGACCTCTATCAACAGAGGTCCAAGGTCGAAAGATCCAAAGGTGGAGAAAAAGAGGTCAAAAAACTGAAGGTTAAAGATTCCAAGATCAAAAGAGAAGGTCAAGGAACTAAGAGTCAAAGAGTCTTTGAGAGAGAAGAATCCAGAGCTCAAGCAAAGAGTAGTAATCGACGACTTTGACATCGAGCATCCACTCTCTTTAGCAACCTTCGAAGCTGCTTTCGGTCTTCTCGGCACTTTTTCATCATCGTGTGGTCCAAGGAACAAAGTGATCGACTGCAGATCAGACTCCTATAGCAATATTTACCCAGATTAAAAAATTGTACTTGACATCCTCGTATAGGATTAATTGCACTTCTTATTTGTGAACCTAAGAGCGGATTTCGTATAAACCTCGTCTTATTTCTTTCGTTTATTATCAAACACAATATGGCAACTCTGCTGGGGATATCTTTTTCTTCTGATGAGGAAGCAATTGCTAAACACGATACGGTATCCGTGGGATCCATGAAGAAGACCCTGGTCGTCCAGTTCGACCAGTCTGCCTACGAAGATATGCTTCGAACAGGGGGTAGCTCTCACTCTCTCTCTGTCCAAGACAACAGGAAGCTGCGTAAGGTCTGGATGCCCAAGACATCCCCTACCATTCCTGCCGACTCTCCGATCTCTCCAACAAACTAGGTTGTAGCTGCACAACCTTCGCGCTCTGCGCATAAAACTCTGTCTCCCGTCCGTGATGTGGTAGACAAAACTTCTGACGATGCCTCAGCACTAGTTCAGAAGTCTAATCCGCGCTCTGCGCGTAAAACTCTGTCTCCCGTCCGTGACATGGTAGACAAAACTTCTGACGATGCCTCAGTGCTAGTTCAGAAGTCTAATCCGCGCTCTGCGCGTAAAATCCAGTCTCCCGTCGATGACGTGGCAGACATAATTTCTGACAATGCCTTAGCGCAAAATCAGAAATTCCGAACGCGCTCCGCGCGTAAAAATGCATCTGCCCTCCCCGAAAAAACAGATGATCCCTGCAATCTACGCAAGGGAAAGCAAGTGGCGGACTGCTCAACTTCTCGGCCTTTACGCCAGCAAGGGAAGAATCTGCCCGCCCTCCGGATTACGCGAGGAGCTGATGGCCGACTGAGGACCTCCTCGGCCTTACTCCAATCGGAGCAGAGCTCCGAATTACGCCAGGTGAAGCCCCTCAGCGTAAAGAAGGCTCAATTTGCGGAAAGACATCCTCCTCGGGGATTATCCGCTACCCAGATGGCCAACCTGTTGTATACGGGTGGCACAGGGAAGACTATGGTTCCCAACATCCGCATGCCCACCGAGGTGAATAGAAGGAACAAGTCATCTTCTTCTTCTTCTTCTGTGAATTCTCCCGACTTGCATGAGTATCTGATCTAGAAACGCAAGGATAGGGGATCTTCCAGCATGTCTATTACGCCTCCCAGGGAGCACTATTGTAATAGTCATAGGATTGTAGTTAATTATTGTTGTTCTGAAGCAAAACGGTCGATTTTCGATCGGTTGAGCTACTCTCCGTCTTTCCAGGAAGAAGAGCTCACACATGCATCTGTGAACATGGCTTCACACATACCTAGAGGAAGATCGAGCTCAAGACGTCATCCCTCTAGAACTCCGAGCCGAAGGAGATTCAACAAGCTCCTTAGGAACACTAAAGCTGGGGTGTTCCGAAACACCCGTTCGAGGTCACGACAACCGGCTTCGTACTCTTCTGATTCCGATGCTGGGGGTCGCCAGTCTCCCGAATCAGATGCTGAAAGTATAGAGTCAACTTCTACAGAGACCTATACTAATCCTTCAATGACACCCAGGGAGATGGGAGTTTATGCCATTGGAGATGAACGTGAGGAAGCTTCCCCGTCGGGGAACGCTGATCAACGCATTACTGTATTGGAGACATCTCTAAAAGAGATGCAATCCATGATGGAGAACATGCACCAGATGATGCTGACTCAACACACGGCTGCAATGGCCCAAGCATCAGTCCCTCCAACTCAGATACATGTGGGGGTGGACTTACCACCATCCAACACTATCCAAGAGCCTGCTCTAGATCAGGAGTCAGCAGTTCCTCCGCTTCCTTACTCGAAGAATGTATTACCTCCCGTTGGAGTCACGATGCAACCGATTTCTCACCACTCCGTGGTCCCGCTACTGGCTGAAAATTTGATACAAGCAGTACGGGAGTTGAAAGCCCAATTCGATGCCTTGAAGCACAAAGATCAGCTCAAGAAATTGGGAATCAACCAGCCTTACCCGGCTATCTGGGAAGAGGCCCCTTTCCCTCCTAAATACAAACCACAGACTATGGCTTTGTTCGAGGGAAAAACATCACCGAGTCAGTACATGAACTACTTCAGTATGATGACAGTGTTATTACAAGGGAATGATGCCCTCCTCACTCGGGTGTTCAAGGGCTGTCTCTCGGGAGTGGCTTATCAGTGGTACCGTAGCCTGGCGGACAACTGCATTACTTTCTTCGAAGACTTCAAGGCTCTATTTTTCGCACGATTCTACGAGGGAGGGATGGACATGTCTATGTCCTCTCTCATCGAAGTAAAGAAGAAGGAAAAAGAGGACGTTCTCACCTTCATCGAACGTTTTCGTCAAGCCACTTTACAAATGCCTCCCGGAGTTCCAGACTCGGCATTGGTGGACATTTGCAGAAAAAACCTTCTTCCCGTAATCTCGGTGTTCACAGGACCATTCAGTTCCATGATTGGCCGTCGTTCATCATCTCAGCGGTAGCCGCCGAGGACAACAGTCGGAAGGTGCATGATAATGGCATCATGATCTCTGCCTCCGATAGAGGCAAGAGGCCATCCCCCAATAGCGACCATCCTCGTGGTTCCAAAGGAAAAGAAGCTCTGGCAATCAATACGTCCAGGCAAAAGACTGCGGCAACCACACAGACGAAACCTGGGACTTCCAGGCCCATTGAAGTATACTCTTTCAACGACGACGATATTTCGAGCATATTCGAGTGTCTCGTCAAAAGCGGCAAGATTATCCTTCCTGAGGAGAAGCGGCCTAATGAAGTCGGCAATACTAATAACCCCAAGTACTGCATCTTTCATAGATACATACACCACACTACAAAGGCGTGTTATGTACTGAAGAGGAAGATCCAAGAGCTGATCGATGCTAAGGCCATCACTCTGTGCAACAGCTAGAAGACGGTCACAGCCAACATGATCTCTCTGCAATTTGGTAATTTGCCTCCCCAAGAAGTCCCGGACGGTATTACACCTATTTCCCGGACAACGATGAACATCGTTAATCTCCCTCCAACTAGGGGTCAAAATCATGACCTACTACCCCTAACTACCCAGCGGGGCGAGATCATATGGGTACATCCAGATCTGGTGTCGGAGATCGAGAAAGAGACTCAAGCTGCTAAGGCTAAGTCTAAGAAGAACTCGAAGCGTAAACCATGTTACACGGTTACGGTACACTCGGCATCAGAAGACGAGGTCTTGGCTACTGGAACCCGTTTAGGGAAAGCTTACCTCAAGGACTATGGAGCGAGTCAAGAAGATGCACCGGCAGACGCTTCAGCTGCCAAGCCTTCAGAACCAGAACCCGCCATACCACAGGCCGGTCCTTCGAGACCAACTTCGACGAACAAAGGGAAGCAACAAGAAGTGCGCTTCGATAAACCTTTGAAAAATATTCAAAACAAAGGTTTAGAAAAGCCATACAACTTTGACATCCTGGCCCAATTGGCTAATACACCAGCCAGGTTGTCCATCTTCGAACTACTCAGGCTCTCTCAAGACACTCGTCAAGCCCTGAGTGAAGCATTAATGCAGGTAGATGCATACTTGACCCAGCTCAAGTCCCCTGACGAAGAACCCGTGGAATGTCCTCAATGCCACAGTGTGATGGAGGTGGTCCCGAATATCACTTTCACTCAAGATGACATGCTGTTAAAGCATAACAGGCATGACAGACCCCTCTATTACATCGGGTACGTCGGTTCCATGGAGGTCGACCGGATTCACATAGATCCGGGATCATCAATCAGCATCATTCCTCATAGTCTGCTCAGACTGCTGAGGATTCCTACTAGCGAATTGGCTTACACCACCACTACAATCGTGGGTTTCAACGCCAGAAAAAGTAAGCCATTGGGGAAAATTCGCCTGAGGATCCAGATTGGCGACCTCAGATTAGTGGCTACATGTTACGTCATTGATTCAGAGGTGTCCTACAACATTCTGCTGGGTAGACCTTGGATCCACGACCATAGCATCGTTCCTTCGACTCTACATCAATGCTTTAAATATGTAGATGCCCAAGGAACAGTACAAACGGAGTTCGCTTACCTGAACCCGTTTAAAAGAGTAAAATCCTACTACTCTGATGCCATGTTGTACTCTCAAGACTACATGGAAGAGGTGTCAGGCGAAGCAGAGAAGGAATCCCACCGGGAGCCAAAAGAACCTTCTGCCGAGCAACCTCTGTCAATCAAGGTGAAAGGGCAAACTACTCGTCCAAAAGCCATCGAGCCTATGGCTATCAACCTGAACAAAACCAGATCAGGAAAAGAAGGTGATCCTCTAGTGATCACTTTGAACCAGAAGCCTCCACCCTTGGTCATCAACCTTCGGCGCAACAGGCAGCCGATTGATGTAAATGCAACCAGGAACGCAGTTTTGGATGATAATAAAGATCATCTTTTCCAGTATATTGACGCTCAAATTCCAAATCAGGAATTCTCTCCCCATGACGATATAGAACCTATAGCACAAAATTTTTTGGAAGCTATAGATTCCTATCATCCGTATGTGTGGGAAGTAGCGTCATCATCCAATGTCGTCACGACATATGGACCACACGAGAATTCTATCTTTATTGTCCTGCCTGCCTTCAGCGGTCAGCGTTCAATAGTCTTCGGCCGCATGTGCAATGAATCGACTGTACAAGAAGATTCTTTCGATAACGATGCTGGTAAAATACAAGTTCACAGATACAGCCTGCAAGCTTTGAAGATCATGCAAGGTATGGGTTATGACTTGAAGCTGGAACCAGGCCTCAACTACAGGAAAGGCAGACGAATGCCACTGCACGGCGATCCCTACTGTCAACAAACTCGTTTCGGGTTAGGGTATACCACCTCCTTGGCAACTTCTGAGTCAAACGAGGATATCTTTTGCTCTGTTCAAAATGGCTCGTCGCCCTCCGACTCATCTCATGATCTCGAACGAACATTATCAGTAAATACGGTAGTGACAGATTCCTTCGAAGCAGACGAGCAAGAATCTGAACTGTTTGAGAATGACGCTTGGGCTCAACAAATGGATACATAATGGGAATTCCGCTTCGAGCAGAGAGAACCTCCCACTGAAGATAAAGTTATCCAAATTGACGTTAGGGATGAACTTTCGCCAAAGCCGATATTTATCAGTAACAATCTTTCCGAAGAAGAAAGGGAAGAAGTTATCAAGTTGATAAAAGAATATATCGACGTCTTTGCGTAGAATTATGAGGACATGCCAGGTCTTGATCCAAAGATGGCTACTCATAAACTCAATATATTGCCCGATTCAAAGCCTGTGAAGCAGCACCAATGCCGGTTCCGCCCGGATATGATGGACGTCATTGAAGCTGAAATCAAGAAGTTGATAGCCTGCAATTTCATCCGGGAAGAACAACATCCCGACTGGGTCGCCAATGTTGTCCCGATCATGAAAAAAAATAGAAAAGTACGTGTCTGCATCAATTACTGAGATCTGAATGCAGCCTGCCCCAAGGATGAGTTTCCTCTTCCCATCACAGACGTCATGATTGACAATACATGCGGTTTTGAACGTATATCTTTTATGGACAAATTTTCAGGATATAATCAAATCAAGATGCATCCTAAAGACGAGAAGTATACTGCCTTCCGGACACTATTGGGGGTATTTTGCTATACAGTCATGCCCTTCGGATTGAAGAATGCCGGGCTACGTACCAACGGGCTATGAGTAACATATTCCATGAGAATTTACGCAAAACAGTGGAATGTTACGTAGACGATGTAGCTGTCAAAAGCCGCCTCAAGGATAATCACATCCAAGACTTGAAGACATTATTTGAGTTGATGTGCCAACATCAACTCAAAATGAATCCTACAAAGTCCTTTTTAGGTGTATCTAGTGGCAAATTCTTGGTATTTGTCATTACCTCTAAAGGCATTCAAGTGGACCCTGATAAAGTCAAGGCCATCTTAGAAATGCGACCACCCCATAATCTGAGAGAACTCAGGGGATTTCAAGGTCGTTTGGCTTATATCCGGAGATTTATATCCAACCTCTCTGGGAGATGTCAGCCTTTTTCTCGTCTCATGAAGAAAGGTATATCCTTCGTGTGGGATGAAGCCTGTCAGCAAGCGTTTAATGATATCAAATGCTACCTCACTAATCCTCCAGTTCTGGTGCCTTCCGTCATAGGAAGACCATTCTTGTTGTATGTTCGAGCGATGGATCATTCTCTGGGAGCTCTTCTCGCACAGAAAAATGATATGGGTCATGAACAGGCTATCTACTATCTAAGCAGGATGATGGTCAGAGCTGAACATCGGTATAGTCCAGTGGAAAAGGAATGCTTGGCCCTGATGTTCGCTATTCAGAAAACGCGATACTATGTCACAGGCCAGACTATTCATATCATCTCCAAGATTAATCCTCTTCGGGTACTGATGAACAAGCCAAGTGTTCTTAATTCCCGACTCACGACTTGGGCGATGTTATTAACACCCTATGACACGGTGTACGTCCCTCAGAAGTCCATCAAAGGCCAAGCATTGACTGATTTTCTAGCTGCTCATCCGATCCCGGAGGCCTCCAAACTATACGAGGACATTCCCGATGAAGTCACAGAATATAATTCTGCAATAGAAGGTGATGCATGGCAACTATTCTTCGATGGTGCCTCCAGGACTGGTCCCAGGGGAAATGTGGTTTTAGGAGTAAGAATTGTCCTGGTTACTCTTGATAAAATTGTCATCTATCGAGAATATTCTCTTAGCGAACCCTGTTCCAATAATGTGGTGGAGTATAATGCTCTACTAATCGGGCTCTAAGTCGCTAAAGAATTGGGCGTCGAATCTCTAGAAGCTTTCGGTGATTCTCTGCTGATCGTCAATCAAGTCAGAGGAATATATGAAGTCCAGAATCTAGACCTCATCCCCTATCACCGAGCAATGGTCGAGATAGCCATGACATTCAAAGGATTCTTCCTAGAACATATACCTCGATCTCAGAATCTGGAAGCTGATGCCCTAGCCAGTCTAGCTGCAGATTTAGCTACTCCTATAAGAAGGCAGAATTCGGTTATCCTTCTTAACAGAGATTTATTCTGTGAAAAATAACTTTCACATAGAACGCAGCTACGCTGTGAACACCGATCCTCCTAAGAGAGACTGGACAAGTCCCTTTATAGATTTCGTGGCATACGGAATCTTACCGGAGGACCCTAAAGAAGCAGTATCCGTCAAAAGACGATCATTACGCTTCTATTTTGATGCGTCTTCACAGCATCTATATTGCCGGACCTACGATGGACTACTATTGAGATGTCTCTCCGATGATGAGGTACAGCGGGTTATCCGTGAAGCTCACGACGGCATATGCGGAGCGCATCAATCCGATCCTAAGCTACATGATCGTATCAGGAGGATGGGTTATTACTGGCCTACTATGATCATAGATGCAATAAGGTACGCAAAACAATACAAAGCCTGCCAGGTTCATACGGACTTTATACATCAACCTTCTGAACATCTACATCCTACGGTTGCATCCTGGCCTTTCGAAGCATGGGGTATGGATATTATTGGTCCTATTCACCCGTCTTCTTCCAGAGGTCACCGGTTCATACTGGCCATCACGGATTATTTCTCCAAATGGGCAGAGACGATCCCTCTTGCTGAGGTAAAGGCATCTAATATGATCAACTTCATCAAGCATCATGTCATTTATCGCTTTGGGATACCTCGGAGGATAATTTATGACAATGGGCCTCAATTCATCAGCCAAGCGTTTCATCGATTTTGCGATAAAAATTGGATAGAAAATATGGCCTCTACGGCATATAATCCTGCTGCTAATGGTTTGGCGAAAGCTTTCAACAAAACCATTATCAAGCTCTTGAAAAAGTTCGTCTCTTCGAACAAGAGGGATTGGAATGAGAAGCTAGGAGAATGTCTCTGGGCATACCACACAACGGTACGAGCACTGACAGGTTGTACCCTATTCTCATTGGTTTACGGGAGCGAAGCAGTCCTCCCCATCGAAGTCCAAATTCCGTCACTCAGGATAGCAGTGGCTAATGAGTTGACTCAAGAAAAGAATGACCTGTTAAGGCTTCAAGAGATATAAGGATTAGACCAGAAACGCCTCCAAGCTCAACAGCGCATTGCATTCTACCAGGCACGTATTTCTAGATCTTTTAATCAAAAAGTAAAGAAAAGAGTGTTCAAAGTTGGCGAGCTAGTTTTAGCTGTGAGAAGGCCAATGATTCTTACTCACAAGAGTAAGGATAAATTCCAGCCCAAATGGGAAGGCCCTTATGTGATCGAGACAACGTTCTCAAACGGCGCTTACATGTTAGCCAAGCCCAACGAAGACTTGTTGATGGCTCCTATCAATGGCAAATTCCTGAAAAGGTACTACGCTTAACCTTCTTTGCTCAAATGGAGTATGGTGAAGATCTTATTCTGACAATACTACTTCCAAAACGAAACTAGTTGGATCGTATTCTATCATGCCCATATAACCTCTGAATAGATACGTCCTGCTCAAACTTACCGAGAGTATATCACGTCCATATTACCTCTGATATCACTTTCACCCAAATCTGTCATTTATATTCCAAAATGATGGGTCCACAAAGTCACATAAAAGCATCTTCATTATTCCCAGAAAGAGCAAAAGTACATTGAAAAGCAAAAAGGTACATCATTTGGGGGGAGCGGTTAGGTCACAAATCTGCCATGCCAGAGCAGCCATTCTCTCATCCCTGGAGTTTAAGACATCTGTGCGATCCCGTTCCAACCTTGCCGCCCCATTGTTCAAAGCAGCTAGCTCGGACCGAGCATGTGTAAAACCTGCATGGACGACACCCACATGCGTCAGGTTCTGCTGAGCAGCCTCCATTCGATTCTTCAGCACATCTCGAGAGGCCGACAAAGAGACAGCCTCCTCCTCCGCTTGAGCGAGTTCATCTCTCAATCTGCGAACCCTTGCTGTCACTTCCTCGTATTTGACTTTGTACTGAGTCAGCTGAGGAATGACATAATCCAGTTCGGCACGATCATGATCCATCTCCTGCTGCTGTTCCTGGACGGATTTGTCCAGAGCTTCCATTTGCCCAGCAAGCTCTGCAGTCAGGGAGTCATACCTAGCTTGAACGACCGTCAATTCTGCCTCGAGATAGCTGTGAATATTCGTTAATGGGTCCCTCCAAACCATTAACTATCTGCTCCAGTGTGTCAGCTACCCCAGTGTCGTTGAATTCTCTGATCGACACTATCGCAAACTGAGAGAACCTTTTCAGCGCCTCGAAGCCCAGATTCTTCTCCAACACCATTGATATCAACATTTTTATAGTGGTGTAGAAGATACTAGTGTACTACTCAGTCAGCATAGCTAGATCCGAATGAACGCTGAGAGTGGCTGCAATATCGCCGAACCTCTCTCCAGGAACGACAGCAGACGATGTTGCCACAACCGTCGCCTCAACAGATGGTGCGACAAAAGAAGATGCGCCAACAACGGACGAAGTGACCGACGTACTCAAAGGAGGCATTGTCGCAATGACAGGCTCATCCTCCTATTGAGATATCGAAACCACTTCGGGCGAGCCGGCATCCGAAAATATTTCCTCCTCGAAGTCGGGCACCTCCATGTCATCGCCAGGAGCTGACACAGAGCCAAAAGGCCCGTCAACACTGCCCTCCCCGTAGATGTCTTCCCCTAAAAAGAAGACAAAAGAAGTTAATATCAAAATGATGTTAATTTTTCTAAAAAGAGGCGTAAAGACGATATTTAACCATGGTCGATGGTATATATGTCGCGTCTGCAGCCAGTACAGCTAAATCATTTCTTAATGATGCTAGGCAAGCTGTCATACCTGGAGAAGGGGGTATGCTAACTGACATCGACAGGTATTCTTCCGAGTCTTCACCCAGATCCAATCGAGGTTCGTCAACTGGAATCTCGATGGGTGCACCTACAGACACGGTAGGGGTTTCTTCCGTTGCCGTCCTGGATAAAGATATCCTTATTTGGCTCGGCCTGGTAGGCGATCTCGTACCACTACCTGAAGCGGTAGCAGCGACAGCAGCCTCAAGCAGAAATTCTCTGGCACTGCCAGCCGGAACTGTAGAGGTTCTCCCTCTAAAAGGCGAGGAACCCCCAATCAAAGAATCGTCCCCGACAGGGGAAAATGCAGGCTCACTTCTAGGAGCCTTATGGCCGGGAATCCTGAGAGGACGACTAACCGTCTTCTTCTTCTTCTTGCGAGGGGAAGTCTCCTTCGGAGCAGGAGCCCTTTGCTTACCAGAGATTACCAGAGGCCCTGCAGGCGGAGGTATTTCATCTCTCGGTACCGCCAACAGAGGCTCATCTGGATTGACGGAATCTTCACCCTCGTCAGAAGAGACCGAGGGGATCTCGACTCTTCCCGCAGACTTGGAAGAGGGCATCCTAAAACTTCTACGCATATCAAAATCGCGATGGAAGGTGTTGGTTGCCACATAGAACTTGGCATACGAGTGGAGGATGCGCAGCTCCGTGGAGAGTAAAATGACGGGCACGGTAAAAATTGCTTCAGTGCAACCCATAATGAAGTATCGCCATCCTCTCGTTCCATTAATGAGTCCGCTCCTGGACCTGAAGCTGGTAACGGCATTGCCCACATGCAATTGGTCATACCCAAACTGCCTGGCAAACCGACTAGGCAGGTAGGGCTCCAAGAAGCAATGGTCTTCACTTCTGTACAGTAAATGGGAAGGTCTAATGCAGACCAACCAATTAAAAGCCTCAGGAGAAAGAACGGTCTTCCCGTCGCCTATATCCTGAAGTCTGATCCCCTGTTGATTGAGATGTACAGAGGGGACAGTGCAGAAGAGCTTCCAGCTGTGACTGAAATTCAGCACCCGCTGACAGTCTAAAACTGTGGTCACGTTCTAGGAGGAATTCTTATAATTCAGCAAGAAATTACCCCCCGAACTACTGCCAGAGCCGGAAGACATCACCCTGGGGTTATGGAGAATTAACCATCCCATCAAATACAGGTATGGTAATTCTACCCTGGGAAAGCTATCACGCCGAGTTTCATCGGCAAGCAGCCCATCGGTAATGGCCCTCAGGCCAGCTTTTATGCGGCACACCATGGCAGGGAGCACGCCCAGTCTTGCCCCGAATACCAGACGCACTGTAGGCCAAAGCATGTTGCGGTGAATGCGGTCCTCGGATGCAATATCGGGTACCACCAGTCGGCGCAGCCATATAGAGAGGAAGCCAGCCAGTTGAGCTTCCTTGGACAGAGGCCTGCGGTAATGCCTCAAATAATTGTAGGCCTTAGTGCCTGCATGATATTTTCCTATCCCTTCGTCGAGAATCTGGTCTGGAGCCCAAGCGTCTTCCATAAGATCGTCGACTACCTGAGCACTAAGCACGCTCAGAAAGCTCAAAGGCTGATCCTTGCTATCTAAGACTTTCTCTGGCTTAGCAGCCCTGGCCCGGTGAAAGAAGAGGTAGGACGCCCATTTATTGGTATGAGCCAAGTCAGAGGGCTCATTATAAAAGGCGGTGCAAGCAAGGTAGTGGCACATCAGCTCCTGGTACACTGCTACTACCCGAGGGTCTGAATCCCCCAGCTCCCGGTTCGTGGGAACATACTCTTCATAAGGAGTATCCCCCATTGGCAGTCTTGAAATCTCTGCCATCTCGTGGAGGGCCAATCCCAACTCCCCCAGTGGAGTGGCAAAAGTCTCGATGAGCGAGATATATCACTCCATCAGAGCCAGAAATAGACTAGGGTTGAGAGGTAACCCAACACTGGTAGTACTCACAGCTGCGTACAGACCGATGCTCTCCAGCTCGGTCTAAAAATGCTTCAGGGCCCAGTCAGCCAAATGAGCCCATCGAAGATTTGTTGGGGTGATCCACCCACTTGTCCGAGGATTAACCTTGGGGTATACTCCCCCATGCCCCATGAAATCATTGTAGAAAGTCGGTAATTGGACCGGCTGGAGCAGTAAACTATCTTCACTTGGGACACTGCCCGGGTACAGTCCCCTGAACGGCATCATCGAGCTAGAAGGACGGCTGACAAATGACCCTTGCCCAGATCCTTTCTGGTAAAATATCTTCCCCGGCCGGCCGTGAAGATCGGGAGTCAGCGTCCACGACATCCTCCTGGGATGTATAGCATGGAAGAATGCCGAGATGGGATAGTCTCTCTGCATCTTGGACAGATACAGAACCAAGCCCCCGGCAGGAAAAACCCAGAGTTCTTTCTTGGGCTTTGTCTGGGACTGCTTGTCAATCATGTCCCCGAAGAGAAAAGCCGACTTTATATATTGGGCCCCGTCTATGTACGTCAAGGGCTCTCCGTTGATCATGTTCAACAGCGTTCGCTCGCCTTGAGACGATATCAGGATTCCCCTTCCTTCAAGATACTGGGGTCCGGAGATAGAAAATATCACGTGGGACAAATCCTCCAGGTAGTTGGAATGCAGCATCCCGACAGCAGAACCCATCACCTCAGCCAATAGAGACATGCAAGTTAACTACAAAGAGCAAAAAAGATACGTCAGTTTCTATACTAGACAATCTTGCAACATATGCCAAAAAATCAACAGTCTGTGCTTTACGCCAAGACTGTAAAGACTTGATCTTTTACACTGGAATCTTATTCCAAGGCATAAAATTCAAGACTGTCAGTATACACAAAAAACCTGACAGTCTGTGCTTTTACGCCAGACTGCCAAAGCTTGAGTTATTACGCCGGAATTGTCATCCAGAAGCGTAAAACTCAAATTTTATAGTATATGCCAAGTTTCGACAGTCTGTGCTTTTACGCTAGACTGCAAAAATATGGAGTTTTTACGCTGACACATTAGAAATGTGGGCGTAAAAGATAAAACATCTCTGTGCATCATCTTCCTCAAAGAGCCTATCAGCACAGAAGATGACCTAGTGCGTTCACGTACAATGTGTGCGGAGGATTTTTGTCATTTTATTCGTCCCAAAAGCTTTACCTTTAACTCCGGGTGCGCTGCTCGTCGGCGGGACACTTCGTTTAGAATGAAGCTCGCCTTGTCCGACGGAAGTCGCTCTCGCCTGGGCAGAAGAGCGAGAAGAAGAGTCAACCTTCTTTCCCTTAGAGGAGGGGATTTATTTCGGGGCTATTACTGAAAACTCTGGATGCTCGAAGAGGAAACGAAGGAGAGAACTCGAAGAGACGAAGGCTTTCTTTTGCAAAAGACAGATGAAAAGTTTTTCTCTGAAAGCCTGAGGGTATATATATAGAGTTCGGATGGACTCCTCGAATTTCTAACCAAACCCTACATTTAATATTCAGTTATGATTGGGGACTACGTCAGCCTGTTACTCAGAGAAGGCGGACAGTCAGCGAATTCAAAAAGTTTTCGTGCAAAGCAGATTCGTAGATTTACGCTAAGGAGCTTTCTACGCTCGACAGCTACAAATCTACGGTTTTACGCTCACAGGCTATAAGTCTATGGTTTTACGCCCGGATGCTTTTATGCTCGGTAGCTTTTACGCTCGAGAGGCTACAAACCTACGACTTCACGCTCAAAAGCTACAAATCTATGATTTTACGCTCGGTGGCTTTTACGCTCAGAGGCAACAGATCTACAACTTCACGCTCGAAAGATTTTCTTTTTAGAGGCTACAAATTTACAGTTTCTACGCCCGGATGCTCTCATGCTCAGCAGCTTTTACGCTCGAGAGGCTACGAACTTATGATTTTATGCTCATCCACATTTACAGATCTATGACTTTTCGTATATCTGAGAATACGCAGGCCAGAGTATGCGTATATCTGAACAATTCTCAAGGTGGTCAATAGCAAGAGTTCACACAGAAGATACTCCTTCTTGACCTCAAAATATCCCAAGTACCCGAAGCATACAGGGTTCAAGATTGAAAATGACTCTTCTCCTTGGGTCGATTGGAAGTTCATCCAGAATCCAGTCTGAATGTTTCATCTACGATTCAAGATGGCGACTCAGTTTGACAGCCATTTCTCGCCCTATTTCAAGGGATTTTCGAGAAATCATTCTTGAAGATGATGGTCTGAACAAAAATTCTTCTTATCAGAAGTGACGGTTCAGAATTCTATGCAGCTCCCCATTCCTAACAGCAGGACAGTTCGAACACTCGACTTAAATGCTAAGCGGCTTTCTGCTCATCCTTAGTTATACGTAAAAGACAGGACGGGACCTAGCACTCTTTCTCTCAGAGTCGACGTAAAGTTACCAGACGTGTCGAAGCTACACATATTCAGACTTCATTACAGCAAAAGAAAAAAAATATGGCAAGATAATCATATGCACAGAAGAAGACGATTTTATTAAGTCATGATTACATATGAGGGAAATTCGGTCTACAAAGGGTTTCTTTTCTTCATTTTCATGATTATATATGAGGAAAATCCCGTCTACAAAAGATTTCCTCATCGTCATCGGAAGGCCACCCCCAGAATCTGTTCTGCTAGGTTCTCGCATTGGTGGAGATCTTCTTCCGTCTTCTTCAGCAGTTAGTCGATTTTTGCGACCGATTAACAAGAAAATAATTAATGGCGGGAGGATACAAAACTGGGCCTGCCTGAATTATTCAGAGCCCATCCTCCATACGCCATGACAGATTGAGTTGAGGTATTTCACCCAACTCAATACTCAAGGACAGAGCTAGTTTCTGCTCTGGTCCACGAAAGTATCAGGAGAAAATACAGCTTACAAGCTGTGTGGTCTAACATGACCCTTCCTCTCTCCTGGATGAACCGCCATACAAAGTTGCTGATTATTTCGAGCAAAGGAGGCTATGATATCCTTCCATGATCCATCGTTACAGAGGACATTTGCTCGAAGACGCCTTCTTTTTTGGCTCCTTACATGCTGGAAGAACATGGTCTTCTTCTTCCTCAAGTCGACCCGACAAACTCCGGCGATCATCTCTGTGTGGTGAAGGAAATATGGGAAGAACAGGTTAACTCCTCAGCCTTTATATAGGCAAAAGAGAACGCACCGAATCCCAACAAATCCCCAATAATTTGCCAGAAAGTCAGCCTTGAAGAACGTGTCAGACTTGACCGTTTCACGCTTCATTCAAAGCATTTCAAATTATGAAGAATTTGAAAGCTTTGAAGGGGGTCTTGTAGAAGCATAAAAAATACGCTGGATAGCTATACGTAGCATGTTGGTGCTGGGCAGCGTAAAATATGACTTCAGAGCCATCGGTGTACAAACAGAGCTTTTCCGCTAAGTACAGCGTAAAATATAAGCTCAAGGACTATTCGCGTAATACAGTATGTCCAGGCCGCTTCATCGTAAAAAGGGTGCTATATCGCCTTTATGGCGTAAAACTCATCCGCTTTAATGCAGCATTGAAGTGTACGAGGAACGCTTCGTATTCCCCGAAATAAATTTGTCAAATCATGCAGTGAACCTGACATCTGACTCCTGACAAAGAGTACTGCACGATTATCCAGACGACGGCTATAATGATGGCGCGACACAGCGACCCAGACTGTCATTTAGTGACATTTTCTTGGCGTAAACCGCTTTTACGCATACAAGGAAATACGCTGCCTAGTTTTACACAGGCAGATATGAGCTGTTTACGCTCCACAGAAGACAAACAGGCTGTCACGTCAAAAGTTGCTCTTCGTACAGGGCTCGAGGCACGTCTCTGAATTTAATGCACAGAATAATGGCAGATCTTCGAGACACGCCTCTGCATTTAATGCGCGGAACGGTGGCAGATCTTCGAGTTATATCTCTGCATTTAATGCACAGAATAATGGCAAATCGTCGAGACACGCCTCTGCATTTAATGCGCAGGATGGGGGCAAATCTCTGTATTTAATGCAAAAGATTTGATTATATCTCTAAAAGCCGTAATTTTGGCTAAGACGTCCACATCATCACTTTTGCGCATTACGCCATCAGGCTATTCTCAGCCATGGAAGCACGCTGTACGCTATCTTCTTGGAATACGCTAACTCATGCCATATTTGCATTGGTGCTTATTAAAGCTATTCGGTCCAGAATTCGCTCAAGCCTCAGTCAAGGGAGGAGGATCAGCTATCTTCTACGCCCACTCGGCTTCTATGCCCACTCGGCTTCTATGCCTACTCGGCTTCTACGCCTGCTCGGCTTCTACGCCTACTCGGCTTCTATGCCGGTTTGATAACTCTTTGGCTTCTACGCCATAGTGACAGTTATTGGCTTCTACGCCAACCTTTTCTACGCAAGGGATAACTACCTACGTGGCTTTTATGCCGTGATCTTCGCAGCAGTTATACGCATTGTCTCCTAATGGGACATGCGTCACATGCTCATTCAAAAGATCATTTATACGTGGGCAACGATTATTGTTACTGTCGCGTAAAAAGTGCCATACTTTCCACTACCCGGCTTCTACGCCGACTGAGTGGTCACTGTCACTAAAATCCTATAAATAGAGACCTCTATCAACAGAGGTCCAAGGTCGAAAGATCCAAAGGTGGGGAAAAAGAGGTCAAAAAACTGAAGGTCAAAGATTCCAAGATCAAAAGAGAAGGTCAAGGAACTAAGAGTCAAAGAGTCTTTAAGAGAGAAGAATCCAGAGCTCAAGCAAAGAGTAGTGATCGACGACTTTGGCATTGAGCATCCACTCTCTCTAGCAACCTTCGAAGCTGCTTTCTATCTTCTACGGCACTTCTTCATCATCTTGTGGTCCAAGGGATAAAGTGATCGACTGCAGATCAGACTCCTATAGCAATATTTACCCAGATTAAAAATTGTACTCGACATCCTCGTATAGGATTAATTGTACTTCTTGTTTGTGAACCTAAGAGCGGGTTTCGTATAAATCTCGTCTTATTTCTTTCGTTTATTATCAAACAGTAGGTGTACAACATAATTGGGTATTCCTGAGTATTAATGCTAGGACTAGGAGTATCAGTGCATTGCCCTTCCACATCTATTTGGATATTATACTTGAACGATGTCTATCCATCTTTGCAGAAGTATCTAAAAATGGATCTGAATTACTTCCTGCCTCATTGTTCGTGGATGTACAACCGTCATCGTTATGACATGTACGGTATGTAAAATAAATTCATACAAGGGGTGGAACAGTTCATGTAGTTCGCCAAGACGTTCCCTCGGTACATGGACGACACCAAAATTAAGGGTCCGTGTGTGAGATATCGTAACTCAAAATATCATCCAAAAGTGGATGTGACATATCATTTGTACTCGAGGGAATTCACACCGAATTACTATCAGTAGACCTCACACGAAGAACTTGTGTCTTTAGCATCAAATTCAGAGCCTTATGTGAAGTCGTATATGGATGTCCAAGACCACGCTGATTAAGACGACGGGTGCGTGAATATATTTTTTGATACTGCCGGGCCTAGTTTTGATCCGGACAATCATGATGCAGCTGAGGAGGCACTGAATACTGATGATGCAAAGTTCATGGAGTTACTAGAGAATGCAAGGACTCTATTATATCCTGGTTGTGAGGATCATTCACCGTTGGAGGTGGTTATAAGACTGTTGAGCATCAAGTCTGATTTTAACATGTCACAAGAATGCTGCAACCGACTGATGGAGTTAATTATAGAGATCTTGTCGGCGGGTGCTAAGTTACCTAAATACTTCTTTCGGTCTAAGCGGATTGTGAGATCGCTCTCGATGGGATACAAAAAAATTGATGCATATCGCAACAGATGCATATTGTACTACAAAGACGATAAGGATGAATATGTGTGCAGATTTTGTGGTGTTGATCGCTACAAGGCAAGTGGTACAGGAAGGTCTGCCAGTGAAAGAAAGTCGACCGATTCGAAGCACTACTTGCCTTTAACGCTGCGGTTGCAGAGGTTGTTTATGGTGAAGGAGACTGTCAAAAATGTGAGTTGGCACAGGCGAGAACTGATTGAAGGAGTGTTGGATCACCCGTCCGATAGAGAAGCATGGAAGCACTTCGATCGAGAGTATCCCAATTTTTCTTCGGATTCGTGTAATGTAAGATTGGGTCACTCCTCCGACGATTTTACCCCATTCCAACTTTTGGGCTCCCAGCATTCGTGTTAGCCTGTGATCGTTATCCCGTACAACCTACCGCCTTGGATGTGCATGAAGACTATGGTTGTGTTCTTAACCGTCATTATCCCGGGTCCAAACAATCCGAAGAGGAACATCGATGTGTACTTGCAACCATTAATAGATGAGTTGAATCAGCTGTGGAAGTAGGCGACAACACATACGATGTTTCAAAAAAGCAAAATTTTTAGATAAGGACAGCACTTATGTGGACTATCAACGACTTTTTGGCTTATGGGTGTATTATCTTTCTAGATTTAACTTATGGTTATTATCTAAACTTGTTTACAACTTGAGAAATTGGATTTGCTTCTCTATATATATCATATTATGCTTATATTACTTAGCATTTGATTTAGTATTATTTTGTGATGTTATTGTATTTTAGCGGTGGAATGTAAAATCTATTTAGTGACATGTACTTGTGGCTATGTACTATATTTTTCTTCTTCTTTTTATTTAGTGACTTATTCTGTATTTAAATTGTTTCCTTATAACTTTTATTTTGTTTATCATAAGTCAGGTATGACAGGACGACGCGGATCATTCGGTCAGTCTAGAGGTAGAGTATCTAGACGATATGCTACTTCGATTAGCAGTTCTCCTTCGGGACATGGTACTGGGTCCGGACCCTCGTCTCCTATTACTCCAGTCTTTCGACCACTATCTTCTCCTAGCAGTACACTTGGGACGAGCAATTCCATGCCTGAGACTACTTCTACGTCCACCGTTCCTCTTGTTGACGGTACCATGGGGAGCGAGGAGCAGATGGACGAGGCCCAGCCGATTGCGCCTTCGTCTTCTCACATGTGTCAGAGCGATCCTCCGTGTGCTCCTCCGGATGAGACGATGACAGAGATTTGGGCCGATGGTCCTACAAAGTAAGTTAATTAGTTTTATTTTTCTTACACATATATAAATGTATATTCACTTTTTCTTTAATATAATTATCTATGTATAGATATCGTCCCTCGTCGGTACAGAGATCATTGGAGAAATTTTGAAAGTACAACTATGGCGGCCCTTGAATCAACTACTCAGATGTCCTGAATAAGAGGAAGGCATTCTGGTTTGCGCACTTCAAGGTAAAAGTAAATTTGGTTTTAATATCAATTATCTAATTTATCTTTTTCTATATAACTTTCTATATTACTTCTTGTAGTATCTGCCACACCGGGGTAAGGTGATCGAGCTACGTATTTCTATCAGTCCCAAATATATGGAACCAAGCTACGTGGCAATGGCCAGCTACGTATCCAAGTGGACTCAAACCCAACTATAATGCGTATAAGCTTTCCTAGATTTGTATAGCTAAGTCTATATCTTCTTTCTAACTCAATCCACAAGAAAATATCATAAAGAACAGAAGATATGAGTATTAGTCTGCAGCCCAATAATCATACTTGTTCGAATAGATTCGAGAGACAATAGGATGAGTCTACAAACATTATGCTAAATAGAAAAATTAAGATTAATAACAAAAAATAAACTACGGAATACAAGTCACTACTCACAATACCTGTAAAACGAAAAGATACTCATCAGCAGCTCCAGAAGAACTCAATGACAATCAATACTGCAAATCTGAAAGGGAATCAGGTTCTTAGAGGGACTTAACAAGATACATAGAAATATGTCATTAATGATACAAAAATGCTACAATAAATAAGGGTGTACCAAGCTAAGTCTAAATGCAATGAGAACCACGTTTGATGCATGAGCTGTAGGGTATTGGGATCGGCGTAATTCCCTGGGGGAAACAGAGGCCTAAATATGGCATAGCGTCATGGACACCAGAGGCCATATCTAACTCTCTCTCATAATAATAAACCCATGGTCGTCATACCTGGTACTCCGACGAAAACGACGGGTTACAAAAGGAAGTGTAAACATAGCCCATACATCTAGTGAGTGTTCTCTCCACCCAATGATGTTGTATCTGTCATGCACCACTACATGTCCAGCTCCTACTCCTAAGTCAAGATCAAAGTATCTAAATGCTGCCGTCACGCATCTCGATTGTACCAGTGTATGACTGGTACAAGAGTCTGTGTCCACACATGAACCACTCTGTGTCATAACTGTGTCAAGGTCATAGAGAGATTGGGGCACGTCTCAAATAAAAGGGATTGTCCTCTAAATACTAGGTCACGCATAATCGGCAAAAACTGACTTGCACCCAAGTTATCCTTGGACGCGCATTATCGTTCAACCAGAAATAAAATAAATAATTGCAGTTGCAGTATTTAAGAATTGTAAACAAGAGTGGCAAGGCATACTTGCCTGGGTCCAGAAACTGGAAAGGGGAAGAAGATGGTATAGAGACCGAGTCCAAAGACCCCAAATAACCTAAAGTATAAATTATAAATAATTTAATTAGTCGATTAAATATTTAGGTTGCTATTTTACTTATTGTTAAACTACATCAAAATATTTAGAATAAGATTAGTCATATGCCTATAGCTAATGACTTCTAAAAGAATAATAATTAGAAAAAACTATGCTTAAGAAGTTGCTAACTGTCTAACCTATATATGTGCTTTAGTAATTTGCTACACTAATGAACCATTTATTCACACACAGACTTTCTATACGTATGGTCAGTTATTCACCTTCTAATTTTTGTCAGCAGAGTTGTTATCTACACTTGACTAGCCGCTATACCTACAACATAGTCACATGTGTGTTTTTCTTCATTTTCTACTAATCGTCATACACTTTATTTGTTTTTATGCCTATCTCAATAATACAACACAGTTTTTCTTCCATAGCCCACTTGTTCCCTGTTTTGCTTCACAACCTCATACATAGATCTATCCCCACATCCTCTATTCTTCTCAATCCGCCATAATCAAATCTCCAAGTCCATTATCTATCCTTCTCATTCTTCTTAATTTGCACACAACATATATTTAGGCTTTCACGTTGTTATTTCTCATTCATTTTGAAAATGACTTTACATCATCCACATCTCTGTGCCATATTCCAAGCATATAGTTAGAAGAACTCAGTAGGAAAAGAGAAAAAAATTGATTTAGACACACCCATCTTTCAATCACAACAGTTTCTACACAATCACATTTGAATATTTAACTATCCAACTAGCTATTTGCTCGTTCCTGTGATCACGTTGGGACTCAACTTGCTCTCGTATGTACTGAAACCCTCCAAAGTCAATCCATATTTAAATATATATTCTATTCTTTTAAAAACCAAAAGTCCACACACACATGGATAGCCAATTCCTTTCCATTTTTTATAAGTTCACCATTCAACCAACACTTGCTTTGTTTATTTACACTACACTAACTACACCAACATACTTATTATGCATTAGCCTACACTAACTAAACCATCATTAGCCTATTTTCTTGACAAGGGGGTGGATGCTACAATCAAGTTTCCTATGGTCAAGAACTTCTATATCTTAATCATTCAAACAAGAAACAGTAAACATAGAACATATATGATAAGCAATAAGGCGTCCCAAATACCTTCTCAAAATATTCTGGCTTCCAGCTATGCAAAAATAAGAAGATGAAAGAGTAACAAAAGTACATGGCAGTGATTCAGCTGCAGTCTGATTTAATACAATCATGTAAGAAAAACTAATATCCAAATGAGCCGGCTAACAGGTGTCGGTGGCTAAACGCCAAAAGAAGTAAATGTGCAAGACAAGCATGGAAGAAGAAAACTCAATCGCTATCCCCTGCGACCATATTCCTGGTGTGCGCCATGAGTTGGGGGAAATTACGCATGATCATCGGGCGTTGGCTCAAAATCTGGCCATGCAAAACCAGTGGGGTTAGACCCCAAATAGCAAGTACTATAAAGGAAGCACAAAATAAAGAAAAAATCCAAGAAAAATAATAAAATAATACATAGGTTCAGTGTCGTAACTTAGGTCCATGGCATATCCTAGCACTAAGGCTCAACCCTACGACCAAACAAGGATAAGGGTTGAATCATCACACTATGACAGTCCACTTCCCTAGACTACTGGTTGAATAATACAATCACAACCAAAATAATTTTTTTCTAAATTGGCCAATCATTTGTACGGCTTACTATTTTGTGGAGTCTGAGGTTATCTCAGAATAATGCATAATAAGTATCCTAAGATCACGCCAGTGACGAATATGAGCTAATTGAACCAATATAATAAAATAGGCACTTGCAGGATACACCAGTCCCCTGTAAGGCTACTGCGCTAAAAATACGGTATTAACGGTTCTAGTATTCCTATATTAAAACAGTGGCTCGGCGTAATAATAAGTCAGATATTGCGCTCCACTAAGGCAGATGATATACAGTATCTGTGGTGGCCAGCCCACAGCACACTAAGAATGAATCTTTATGGGAAGGTTCGTTGGCATGATGACGAGATACGGTTCCCTCCAAATGTTACTACCACTTTTAGTTACTTAATTTGCCATATGTTGTGTTCGAAATCTCAAGGCGTGGTCACATAAGAATTTTTCTTAAGATGTCATACAAAGTACGAACACCTTAGATACAAATTCATGGAAGTCAAATCTGGATTCACCCGAGCGTGTATGCAATATTCATACAATAAATATCCTAGCCACGCTTTGGTAGTTGACTCGCTTATTGTGCCCGTGCTGGAAAAATAATGCACATATATATATAATATCACGCATTCAGAAATTTGGAGGCATTCTCGATGCAAAACCCAAATATAATCACTTAACACGTGACAGGATGTGTCGCTCCTCGGCGCACATTAAATCATGAATAATAATCAAGTAATAGTGGTATCAACACGGATACAATATTCGATTCCAACTACCAATTATACATTAGGTCATATGAATCAAGAAGTCCTTCAGCTAAAACAAGCAAGATCGCATGGGTCTCTAGGCCGCATGACAATCCTGGCTGCATGGAAGGTCAGGTCGCATGGACCACTTGGCCACATGCCCAAGGTTAAGTCTACTCCTTGGGGCAAGTATTGAAGTGACATTTAAATAAAAAAAGTATCAGTGATGTAACATAAAGTGACTAATGTGACTGAGGTGATAAGCCATAAAGTGTGTCAGGAAGAAAAGATAAAACTTATAGAAATAAGTGCCAACGATTCAGAGCCATGCGTCTAAGAAAATAGTGGCCGTATGTTCTCCTGGCCGCATGGAGTCAATGTCGTATGGAGTTCTCTAGGACTTAGCAAATTTCTTATTCGTTCAGCGAGTAAAAGCACAAGGTGTTCAAGGACACTGTGCAAATCAGCAGTCAAGCGTCCAACAAGATGGACGCATGCTATCAATATGCGATAAGAGTTTATGCCGCATAACCCTCTCGGGCCGCATGGCACTCTCGGCCGCATATGCTCACTGTCCGCATGGGAACTTCGTCTTATCCAACAACAAGTTCGGCCATGGAAAAAAAAGCTTCAAAAACTGAAATATTGTTTTATCCATAAAATTCTCATTTTAAGTCCAAATCGGGTGAACCCAAAGTCAAAATGCTCTAAATTGAAAGCTATATCATGTAGCAAAAAATAGTTTTCAAAGACAAAAGTTAAATAGATCAAAACCAAGAAAAACTCATAAAACCTATAAAATTCTAAGTTAGAAATATTGATCTACACTAATCCATCCATCAAAACAGAAAACTTCAATAACTAAAAGTGCTTAGAAACACATAATAAACATAATAAAACTATAATATGGATGGTTTCTCCATTTCTCATGCAAGGTGTACTTGCCTATGAAATAGGGAGAGAAAACTAAAGAAAGAGGTAGAAATGAAGAAGTGAGGAGAGAGGGAGAAAATATTGGGTTATATATGGTAGGGTTGAGGGTTGAACCAAATGCTCTCATGAGTTGAACCAACCTACAAAATAAACCATGAACCAGGTTAAACCAAAGAATGGGTCTAGTCTCCATGCAATGCAACCATGCTAAAATAAAAATACGTTCAAAATACGTAAATCAGGATCTGGAAGTGACATCTCTATCCACCTTAGAAAATTTTGGTCCTCGGAATTCGAATCCAAGCAATAGCTAGAGAAGTCAGGACAAGCACGATATAAATCTACGAGCAAATTTAATAGGTGCGGGTACCGAGATCGTGCTTGACGGTAGTCAATACTTGATTTTTGGGTTGGATTGGAAATCACTTAAATTTTAATTGACCTCGTTGGAGGTATCATTATGATTCATAAGATAAGAATACTTGAGATTTTCATGAGTAGCTTGTACCACTTCGATATCACTAAGTTTGGTTGAAATACATATGGTTGAGGGATGCGTTGAACGTGTGTATGATCCAAATCTCAGTGATATGTTAAACTCGAGTACAAAGACTTTGCTATCGCTAAGTTGGTTGACATGCATATGTTTGGGGGATGCCTTGAATAGGTGTACAGTCCAGACTCGCGATATGTTGATCTCGAATGCTAGTGCAAGTGAATATGTTAGATTCGCATAGACGAGTATAGCAATTTGGATAAGTTGGCCTCAGCCTAAGATCATCATACAAAATAGATCCTACCCCGCGTTAAGCGTTATAAGTTCCGCGCTAAGGCATACTAGAGACTGAGACAGAGCTTGAATCTAATAATAGTCATTCAATAAAATAGACCCAGCACATATCCGACACGAAACAAGGAAAACGAGTTGGAACTTATGTTCGAACGAGTCTAGTAATACGGAGTAATATGCTTATGATAGATTTGATAATGTATGATAGAACGGTTTATGCTCAGGAAGTCTCGAGGACGAGACTTGTTCTGAGTGGTGTATAATGTAACGACCTGCTCCACATCAATACGGATAGCTGATTCAAACGACATAAGTGTGACGACCCGACCCGCCTCGCTCTGCGAGAAGACTCGCTTGAGGCAAATGATTTAGACTTGGCCCTTCAGGAGTTCAGAATTAGACTTTCTAAGGCACGCTCGGAGTATCGCACAGTCGAGATGAAAAATTGCTAAGGTGGATAACAACGATGAACCTGTCTTTGCTTAGCCTGCATACTTAAAAATACGGACGATATATGCAAGTCGCTAGGCAAATCACCCCTTTCATGCTAATAAAAATACAACGCATCTAACTAAAGGAATAATCCCATCTTGTATTGCTTGTGTTAGAATATGGAAATGAAACTTGGATTTTAATCAGACTCTCGCTTGCTACCTTAGCTTCGTGCAAATAGACTTCGCTAAGCTTTGAGCAAATCATTATATATAATTCAGAGTACACTACTTCACATATTTACACTGCTCAGCCACATCCTGGAGCATAAACAGAACATAGTTCACTTAGCTGAGGCAGAAAGACTATCAAAATAGTCTTTCCAAGCCAAGAAAAAGAAAACATCGAAAGGCTTCAGGACCATAGGGTCACCAAGGCAGTTTCCCGTATCGGGAATGGCATAATAAGAGATTAAAAGAAATAATAAGAAAGTAATAGAAGTATCAAGTAAAGGAACTGTACTCTACTGATAAGAAAAGAATAACAAGAATCATGGTTCAAGTTGGCTTGTAGCACATTCGATCATGTGTCTACAACCATTACCGCTTATGCACATCAAAAGATTAGATAAGAGAACAAGATAAGATAAAAGACTCACATGGTCATGGACAACTTATGCACAAGGGTAGGGTTCCTGCGGATGGTACGCTGGTCGTACTAGGGCCGATCCGGTCCAGACGAAACATTATGGATAGTCACGCTAATAGCCTTATAAGGGTATGGCGGGAGTGTCACGACCAGCACCCGGTGTTAGGGTACGAGTACTTGGGTTCCCGCTGCCTCCACATGTAGGCCCTCCAGTGTAAGGATATGGGAATGGCAGAAGTATCAGAGCAATATCGAACATCTGGCTGCCTGCTGCCTCCACCAGCAGGCCCTCCAAAATCTCTACTAGCCTCAGGGCCCTCTCTACGTCCTCGATCCAATTATCGGCGTATAATATCCCTTCGATGCCCCTAAAGTCCTTAGGTCTCATCCTCTTGAAGTCAATGATGGTACCCGGCCTCGGCTGGTACGAAAAAGGATAAAGCGATACGGTATATGGCTTAACAAGTGCTACCTTCTCCACAGTAGCTAATGCTAACTGGTGAGCACTCTCGATGCCCTACGGTAGAACATCCATATGCCTCTGGCGCACTGCCAACATCTCCTGGAACATAGCAAACATCTGTGTCCCATCGGCTGGCATAGGTAGTGGTGGTAGAAGATCCTTCGTGAGTGATGGAACAATCCTCGAAACTGGTGGTGGAGCACCCCCAAAAGCTGCTGCTGAAATGCTCACTTAAACTGGTGAAGTTGTCACGCCCTAGTGCCAAAATACGTAGGACTAAGAATGTACAACATGCCAGCCGTAAGTATACAATAACTCCAATGTGTTGGAAGATCGTAATATATACGTACGCTGTACATGAATATCAAATCCACAAGTGGTAATATACTGTCAACACAAGTCACACGCAATCTATATCTCGTCCACAGCAAAAATAAAGAAATAGAAAATAAATAACTGAATCACAAATATGAAGTACCAAAGAATGATAGTCGGGTGGAAATAAATCCACTGCCAATCGACTATACTAAAAACTAAATGAGAGAAGAGATCAAACTCTAATATAAGATAAATGTCAATAAAGGAAATAACAACTAGAATATCCATCAGCTGCGATGAATCAGGGGTACTCTGAAGGTAAGACCTCTCCAGTTTGGAATGAAGCGTCAGGTCCGGGTCCGTACTCCTGTGGATAATCCTGCTCGTCTATACTTGGAAAGGGACCAGGTCCTCAGAGGGACGTAACAAGATACATAAAAGCATGCCAATAAAATACTAAAAATAAACATCCAAAAAGGGTCGTCTAACCGCCTATGTGAATGCACTTTGAGAACAACTTTCCAACACGTAGGCTATCTGGACAAAATAGGATTAGCATAATTCTCTCGGAGAATCAGGGGCCTACAAAGCATACGTATTTTGAACGTCAGAGGCCGCCTGTAGATAATAATATAGCAGTCATCATGACTGCACATCTCCGGCGGAGCGTACGGGTTACACAAAAAAAGTACAAAGGAGCCCAAACGCCTTACTTGTTGTCCTCCCCACCCATGCTCTAAGCATGTCATATCTATGACACAATGATACCTCTAATAACTGCCAAGACTTCTAATAATCCAAATTCTATCAACAGTTATCCCTATCCACCGCACGTCCCATACGTACCAGTGGCCAGCCGAATACGCAAGTCCGTGTCCTACATAAGACTCACACTCGTGTAACAACTGTGTCATGGCCAATAAAATATAAGAATACCTCAAAATATTGGGGTTGTCTCATAAACTAGGTCAACATGCATAATAAATAATAAAATAAAATACGACGCCACCGTCGTTGCACCCAAGTTATTCTTGGACGCACAGTTTATATAGTAGTTAAAATATATGAACTAAATAATAGAAATAAATGATTGCACCATATGGAATATAAATCACAATAAAATGGCAAGGTTTACTTGCTTGGCAAGCAATCTGCATAGTATAAGCGTCCAAACGTCAAGCACACAAGATCAGAAACTATGGCCTCCGAATAAACGTCTCTAGATGCTGAAATAAATATCACCAACGTTCCCGAAATCAGCAAGATAGCTAGAAAATGTTACCCTTTCATCCAATTTGGACACAGGGGCAAAACGGTAATTTTGGATCAAAGCGAGTCCACATGGGGGCCACTTTACATCGAAATACATACCAAAGGTAAAGGTCTCTAAATGGGATAAATTATAGGTTAAACAAATTTTAAATGTCAATACGAACTCAAAGGTATGTCCAATTTTGGATTCCGGTCAGCCGAACACAAATTCGTCATTAAAGTCAACCGTGGGGCCCGCAAATAGGAGACTTGGTCAACTATCTTGGAATCGAGTAAAACTTGGGTCACAGGACCAGCGTGATACCATGAATCCAATGGCAAGTTTCGTCGTATTCTGACGAGCGTACACAAAATGGTGTGGTATTTTATAAAAGTCACGATACGGGGCCTTTTTACGGATACGAGTTGATTCCGACGCACACAAACGTCCAAATCAGTTTCTGCGAAAACCCACACGTCAGGACATTCCATATGCACCTTTTGGTGCAATTGGTACATGATGAGGCAGTCCCGTTTGGCGGGGCGCACTCCGTATCACAAATTCTAATATTTTAAAAACAAGGTTTTCTCAGTTTTTAACCTAATTTACCTCTGATTCTAACACAAAATAAAATAAACTAATTAACAGGGAATGATTTTGGTTATATAGACTTTACATAGCAAAAAGTAGATTTAAATTTGGAAGTCTATGGTGGAAGATATCAGTCTCTAAACATAGGTCATTGAAACAGTTCATAACAGTTTAAAATATATGGTTTTTCCTTAACTTGGCTTCAATTTCTACCTAGTGTTTAACGCTGTTCGATTGAAACTAATTAACGGGGTTTAGAGGAGGATAGGTTATGATTATACCGGTGAAGACAAATCAAAAATTGATCGAGAGACGAGACGAGAAATGACGCGTAAAACAGGCGTCGTCGCTGCCTGTGGTGTTGCGGTTGACCGAGCGGGCGTGGCCGGCCGGCGTTCTCCGGTGGCGGTACGAAGGTCCAGGCGTCTCTCCGGTGGCGCGGGGTTGGGTTATGGATGTCAGATGATTAAGTCAGGGTTAGGGTTTCGAATAAGGGGGTATATATATATATAGGCGGAGCAGGGGTTAGAGATGAGAATGGGGGGTCGCGGGTCGCTTGGCCGCTGGCGGGTTGGGTTAGCAGCTGCTGCGGGTTAGCTTAGGGCTTAAGCTTAAGGAGTTAAGGATTAGGCTTAAGGTTTAGGGTTTAGTTAAGGGCTTTAATGATTTTCTAATTAACTAAGAAATAATGTAATTAAATTCAATAATTAATTAAATAAATATAATAGTTAAATTTGGGGGTTTTATATTCTACCCAACTTATAAAAATTTTTTCTTCGAAATTAAAACTAAGCCACGATGGGGAATCAAGAATGGTGTATGATAGAAATGAACAAAGTAAATTCATACCTTGATCTACGAACAGATACGAAAAATATTTGTGCATGTCATCCTCGCGCTCCCAAGTGGATTCTCCTTGCACGCAATGCCTCCATGCCACGCGGACCAAGAGAATAGACTGGTTCCTTAATACTTTCTCTCGACGATAAAGGATTCCCACGGGTTGCTCTTGGTATGTCAAGCTCGACCCTATGGTGATCTCAGAGTGCTCGAGAACATGACTGCTATCTACCACATATCGCCTAAGTTGCGACACGTAGAATACATCCTGTACTCCCTCGAGTGGAGGTGGTAGTGCAAGTCGATACGCCACTTCTCCTACTCGATCTAGCACGTTAAATGGTCCAATATACCTTGGACTCAACTTGCCACGCCCTCAGAATCGAATAGTGTGTCACGACCCGTACCTGATGTAAAGATACTAGTCGGAAATAACGCCCAGCCTACGCCGCAGAATCGGCGGTAGAACGATGTCTAGAAAGTCTATCTAAAGTAATGAACCACCAATCATGATAGAATACTCAATCACAGAACTAAGATAGAATGAGCACGAATCAGATGAGAATAAAATAGTCATCATACAACTCATGAGTTTAAAAATAGTACATCAATGAGTCTGAAGAGTAACAAAATAAGCTGGAGACAAATCCAGTACAAAAGAATACTATCATACTACAAAGCTACACTCCAGGGTCAACTGTCTCAGTTGGGATAAGTCCCTCTTGAGCCAGGGTCTCCGAATCTAAACCCACAACATCCTGGGGTCCATAATAGGTAGGATACTCCTCAGTGTCATCTGGAAAAATATATCCAGTCAGGAAAGGAGCAGAGTACATCTCTAACAGCAGTTCTAATCCATGATAAAAACTATGTAACAGTAAATAGCTGTGGATAAACAAGATGCACAAAATAGATACAAGAGATATATAGACAATAAGGAAATACTGGAAAGAAATACAATAATGAACAATATGCCAATGAAACAATAATACTAATGTCTAAGTGTGTGAGTACTAGCTTAACATGTGATCGGCTTGGGCAAGATACAATACGGCCTGGCTAATCATACGTGCGGTGCATGATCAACACTATTCGCTTACCAATACTTTATTCAATAGGGATTTGATCACATATCTATACTAATACTCCCCACCCCCAACTGGTATAATAGATCCAACCACGGTATGCTATGGCACTAGATTCCCCAAGAAGAGAGCGACTCCTCCCAAAAATTGGTGTCTGTACATGTACAAGATAACCAATGAAACAATACTTGCACCATATACACCATATACCAAGGAATAATATCTCATGACAAGATCCGGATATACCAATCCGTGTAACCATAGTGTCAAGAGAAACATGTATATCTACACTAGATACAACAAACATAGAGGATATCATAAATGAGAAACTATCAGAGAATGTACTCGCCTGAAGTCCAAAGAACAGTCTCACAGATGTCTGACTCGGTACCGCGAAGACCTAGATATAGAATACCACATTAATACAAGGTCCCGGAAAGAGAACAAGTCAAACTAGTCAACTTCTAGGTCAATAAATCAATTCTAAGTTAAAAGTCAACTATGGTCAACTCTAAAGTCAACTAAAGTCAAACATGGTCAAACCAAGGTCAACCTCACAAGACATCTATATAAATAATATAGAATAAAAATACAACAATTAGGAATCAAGGTTTGATCCCAATTGATACCCACACAAAGTATACTAATAATACAATATAATACACTCTAATATAATGTATATACAAATCAATATTTATACAAATAAAATAATATATTATTATTAGTATTATACCTCACAAAAACACATATATATATACATATATATATATATACAAATATAATATATAATATATAAATTAAATCTACCAAATCGTCACTGAAAACATTGAGCTGAAAATATAATTTAAATAAAACAGCTTATAGTGACAGTCTCAACTGTCACAGAAAATCTGTCGCAGAAACTCTATATATAAACCACTGCTGTCACAGTTTGATGACAGTTTCAAACTGTCACAGAAACTGTCGCGGAAACTGCTGCTTAATAAACCCGCCCACTGCATTTAATGACAGAACTGTCATTAAATGCCCTGCCGCCAAAGATATATATATATATTAATAACTATAAATCAATATAAATATATATATATATATATATATATATATATATATATATATATATATATATATATATATATATATATATATATATATATATATATATACATATATAAAACAATTTAATAAATATATATACTTATATATATATACACATAAACTTTACACAATCAAATACTAATAGTTACAAAACACATTGCACATATTAATGTACATATTTTACATGGCTAGAAGCACACATAAAAATACATTCATTAATATAAAAATAATTATAAATAATATAATTACACATTTAAACACATAAATATATTTTATAAAACATTTATGTATAATTTATTTTATTAACATAAGTACATATATAATTGCATGCAAGAAAGCTACATATATATATATATTTATACATCACATTAGAACACATAGAAATATATAGATCTATGCTACAATAAATACCATAATAAATACACTAAAATAATATATAATATCTATATATATTTACTAATTATAAATGAAGAATTTAAAGCATAAATAATTAGATCTACACATAAACACACCAAATTGGAAAGTTTTACACCGTATCCCACTAGATCTAGGATACGCATGCGACACGAGTACAACACACAACCAATTGCACCCCGAAGGACACAAACAAGTCACAAATAATATTTATAAACAAATCAAAGTGTCAAAAGTAGATCTATGTGTCCGTGTCAAAATACGATATGTTCAAAGCCCCGTGTCGGAGGAAAAACCCCCAAAATGACACGTATCACCAAATAGTTGGGATACGAACCACATGTACCCAAATATGGACATGACACAAGCTCCAAACACATAAGCACATGCCCAATTGATCTATAGGATCAATTGACACACACAACAAAATGTAAATTCGGAATTCCAACAAAATTGACACAAAAAGCACCATAACTTTCTCCATGGATCTCCTATGAACATAAAACAAAGTCCTATGGGTAGTACATACATATGGGTTGATTTTACATGATTAAATCTCAGATTTAGAAGCTATTTTAATGGGAAAAACTGAATTATACCTATTGGGAGATGGATTCCCAATGAAACCTCCAATTGAGATGAACTTGCTTCCAAATTGTAGATCCTTGCTCCTCTTTGTAGATCCTTGCTTTCTCCTTCTAGATCCTTGCTTCTTAACTTTCTAATGGTGAATTGGGAAGAATTTGGGATGGATTTGGTGGACAATTGGAATGGGAATGGAAAGAATTTGGGAGTGAGAATTTCTAGATCTAGATTTGGAATGAGAATGAGAGGAGAGAGAAATTTCCCCCCTCTTTTAATAGGCCGGCCTTGCCCCTCTCCCAAGCAATTATAAAATGTCCAATGTACCCCTTGGGGCCTCTCATGAAGAAATAATTAAGGAAGGAAGCTTCTAGTCTAATCACTTAATTAATTTAATCCATCTCCTTAACTATGGGCTTTCTAAATGGGCCAAGTCTAACTATTTAATTCATGTTGGTCCATGGGTCCAAACTACACTAGTTGGGTCTACTAAAATAAGTCCAAAATAATTAAATAACATCCAACAATAATTAAATAATACAACAAAAATTATTTACCATGCACAATATTTATTTAAATAGGAAATTACCAAAATACCTATTTTCCTAAAATGTGGTAGTGACAAGTCTACCCTCCTTAAAATAATTTCGTCCTCGAAATTTAAAGATGAAAACTACCCCCAGAAAATCATAGAACAGAACTAAAGAATCACAACTAACTAATGAATAAAACATAACAATGAACAGAACATAGCTAGAGAATAACATACCTCAAGGTACAAACAAATATGGATAACGCTCTCGCATGTCATCCTCTCTCTCCCAGGTAGACTCCCCCGGAGAGTGATGCCTCCATGCGACGCGTACCAAAGGAATAGTCTGGTTCCTCAGCACCTTCTCTCTCCGATCCAGAATCTCAACTGGCTGCTCTGGATAGCTAAGAGTAGGGCCCACCTCTATCTCTGAGTGATCCAATACATGACTAGGATCTGCCACGTATCGTCTCAACTGCGACACATGAAACACGTTGTGCACTCCCTCCAATGCAGGTGGCAAGTCTAGTCTATAAGCAACTGCACCGACCCTCTCTAGAATAGTGAAAGGTCCGATGAATCGCGGACTAAGCTTTCCGCCTCCACCGAAGCGAATCGTGCCTCGTGTCAGAGAAATCCTCAGAAACACCAAACCACCCACCTAGAACAAAACACCATCTTAAGAACTTAATCTATAACAAACAAGAACAAGCACAAATAAAATCTAAACTATACCTCAAACTCCAAAGGTCTTCGATGGCTATCGGTCCAATGCCGCCGTCTGTCCTGCGCCACTCGAAGTCTGTCTCTGATCAACTGAACCTTCTCCGCTGCATCCACAACCATCTCTGGCCCGAGCAAAACTCCCTCTCCAACATCGTCCCAAGACAAAGGAGTACGACACCTCCGACCATATAGAGCTTCAAAAGGTGACATCTCTATACTGGCCTGGTAACTGTTGTTGTAAGCAAACTCTACCAAATGGAGATGGTCCTCCCAAGAACCCCCAAAATCTAGTACACAAGTGCGCAACATATCCTCGAGAGTCTGGATAGTCCGCTCAGACTGTCCATCTGTCTGGGGATGATATGCAGTACTGAACTTGAGCTGAGTGCCCAAACTCTCCTGCAAACTCCTCCAGAAATGAAAAGTGAAACGACTATCCCGATCTGAGACTATGCTGACGGAAACTCCATGTATCCTAACGATCTGCCTCACATACATCTCTGCCAGCTTCTCCGTAGACAAACCCACCTTGAAAGGCAAAAAGTGGGCCGACTTGGTCAACCTATCAACAATGACCCAAATCGTATCTTTTTCTCCTGGAGATCGTGGAAGTCCGGACACAAAATCCATAGTAATGTGTTCCCACTTCTACTCTGGAATGGGTAATGGCTGAAGTAACCCTCCTGGCCTCTGCCTCTCGGCTTTCACCTGCTGGCACACCAAGCATCTGGATACAAACTGTGCCACTTCCCTCTTCATGCCATACCACCACACACTCTCTCGCATATCCCTATACATCTTGTTAGCACCTGGATGTATGGAATACTGAGAGCGATGCGCTTCCTGCAACACCTCCTCTCGCAACTCTCCACTAGGCACACACAATCTAACTCCATGCCTCAAAGATCCATCCTCTGCAATAGTGAAATCATCCTCCAATCCTGCTCTCACCTGAGCTCTGATACTCCTCAAAGATACGTCATCATACTGTGCTGCCTTAATCCTGTCCATCAAATCTGAGTGTATCTGCAATCCCCATATCTGCATAGCACCACCAGGAATAATCACCTCAATGCCCAAGCTCTCCAAGTCCTCCAACAAATATCGATCCTGCGTTAAGAACATAGCTACCGGATACCTGCTCAAAGCATCGGCAACTACATTGGCTTTCCCAGGATGATATTGTAAAGAGATATCAAAATCCTTCATCAGTTCCAACCACCGACGCTGCCTCATGTTCAACTCCTTCTGCGTGAAAACGTACTTCAAGCTTTTATGGTCTGTGAAGATCTCCACACGCTCTCCGTACAAATAATGTTTCCACAACTTCAGGATGAATATGACAGCTGCCAACTCCAAATCATGGGTAGGATAGTTCTTTTCATGAGGACGCAATTGCCTGGATGCATAGGCAATCACTTTTCTATGCTGCTGAAGAACACAACCTAAACCCTTCCCCGATGCATCACTATAAATAGTGAAACCTCCGGACTCTGATGGCAACGTCAAAATAGGAGTAGATGTCAACCTCTTCTTCAACTCCTCAAAAGCAATATGGCAATCCTCGGTCCAAACAAACTCCACATCCTTCCTTGTGAGTTTGGTCATCGGCTCGGCAATCCTCGAAAATTTTTGCACAAACTTCCTGTAGTAGCCTGCCAATCCCAAGAAACTCCTGATCTCTGCTACCGAACTCGGAGTCTTCCAAGATTCCACTGCTGAAATCTTCTTCGGATCCACTGAAATACCATCACCAGTCACAACATGCCCCAAGAATTCTACTTTGTCCAAGAAAAACTCATATTTGGACAACTTCCCATAAAGCTTCTCCTTCCTCAGCACATCCAACACAATCCTCAAATGCTCCTCATGCTCCTCTGGTGTCCTCGAGTATATGAGTATGTCATCGATGAACACCACCACAAACTTGTCAAGGTACTAGTGGAACACATTGTTCATCAAGTTCATAAATACCGCCGGTACATTAGTCAAACCAAACGGCATCACCATAAACTCGTACTGACCATACCGAGTTCTAAAAGCAGTCTTCGGTATGTCCTCCGGCTTCACCTTCACCTGATGGTAGCCTGATCTCAAATCTATCTTAGAAAATACCTTCGCACCACTCAACTGATCAAACAGATCATCAATCCGTGGCAAAGGATACTTATTCTTGATAGTGAGATTATTCAAAGCCCTGTAATCAATGCACATACGCACCGATCCATCCTTCTTTGGTACAAACAATACCGGGGCTCCCCATGATGAAGAACTTAATCTGATAAACCCCTTATCCTGCAATTCGTCCACCTGCTTCTTTAACTCGACCAGCTCGCTGTTGTTTACTCTATAGACATGTTGCGAAATTGGTTCTGCACCTGGCACCAAGTCTATAGAAAATTCAACATCTCGATCTGGTGGCAATCCTGGCAATTCCTCAGGAAACACATCCAAGAATTCTGCTATCAACGGATGCGGCAACTCCTTGTCTTCCACCAAAGCTCCACAAATAATGTCTTCCCCCTGCTCCGCAGCTCCTCTAGCAAACTCAAACTCTGGCTCTCCTGGCGGACCAAACAAAACTCTACCTCCTCTACAGTCTATGCTAGCACGGTGCCTACTCAACCAATCCATTCCAAGTACAATATCGTAGCTCGAAAGTGGCATTACAAGTAGACACGCACTCAACTCCCGGCCTCCCAGAGTAACTCTCCGATCCTTGCAAATATCATTAACCAGGATAATGCCTCCCCCGGTCATGATCTTGCAAGTCCTAAGCAAAGACTCAGCTACCAAACCATGCTTCAGAGCAAAAAAAAACAGATACAAAACTATGGGAAGCACCACTATCAAACAAAGCTAAAGTTGGAATGGAATCAAGAAGAATAGAACCTGCGATGACATCTCCGGTGGGTTCCTCCTCTTCGACGGTCATAGCAAACGCTCGTCCCTGTCGAGCACCTCCCTGCTGTTGATGCTGGACAAAACGCTGCTGCTGTGTCGGAAGCGGTCCCCTCGGCTGTGCTGCAGGTGGTCTCGTCTGTGTCCTCGGAGCTGGAGCTGCTCCCTGAACTGCACGACGAGGACACTCCCTCGATTGATGCCCTTCAGTACCATAATACAAACAAACTCCTAGCCTCCTCCTGCAAACTTTCCAGATGTGGCCAGGCTTCTTACAGAAGTTGCATGGAGCTTGCTGAAACTGTCTCTGCTGCTGAGATGCCTGGTGAAAAGGCGCTCTAGCTGAAGTCTGGTTCTGCTGTGGCTGCTGGAAAGGTCTGGACTGGAAATGAGGACGTTTGGCAGATACTGCACTGCCGTTGGCCCCCAGAAAAGAATCACGATCTCTCTTGGTCTTCAAACCCAGATCCCGCTCAACCTTGCGTGCCTCCGCAAGTATCTTCGAGTATGTCTCATAAAAAGACAGAATGAGAATCAATATGGCACAAGATGTAAGACATCAAGGAAAGGACAGTTTAAGGGATCAAGTATCAATGTCAAAGGAGAATAGTTGAATCAAAAGAATTTTCCTAGATGTGATTGAGTATCTCAGCCTATATCCTATATCCTATCGCAGGCTCGTAGTAGTACAACTAAGTTGTCGCACTACCACGACATCACATACTTGTGAAGCTAGACCTGCATGGGCCACCACTAAAAATGTGTCACGACCCGTACCTGATGTAAGGATACTACTCGGAAACAACGCCCAGCCTATGCCGCAGAATTAGCGGTAGAACGCTGTCTAGAAAGTCTATCTAAAGTAATAAACCACCAATCATGATAGAATACTCAATCACAGAACTAAGATAGAATGAGCACGAATCAGATGAGAATAGAATAGTCATCATACAACTCATGAGTTTAAAAATAGTACATCAATGAGTCTGAAGAGTAACAAAATAAGCTGGAGACAAATCCAGTACAAAAGAATACTATCATACTACAAAGCTACACTCCAGGGTCAACTGTCTCAGTTGGGATAAGTCCCTCTTGAGCCAGGGTCTCCGAATCTAAACCCACAACATCCTGGGGTCCATAATAGGTAGGATACTCCTCAGTGTCATCTGGAAAAATATATCCAGTCAGGAAAGGAGCAGAGTATATCTCTAACAGCAGTTCTAATCCATGATAAAAACTATGTAACAGTAAATAGCTGTGGATAAACAAGATGCACAAAATAGATACAAGAGATATATAGACAATAAGGAAATACTGGAAAGAAATACAATAATGAACAATATGCCAATGAAACAATAATACTAATGTCTAAGTGTGTGAGTACTAGCTTAACATGTGATCGGCTTGGGCAAGATACAATACGGCCTGGCTAATCATACGTGCGGTGCATGATCAACACTATTCGCTTACCAATACTTTATTCAATAGGGATTTGATCACATATCTATACTAATACTCCCCACCCCCAACTGGTATAATAGATCCAACCACGGTATGCTATGGCACTAGATTCCCCAAGAAGAGAGCGACTCCTCCCAAAAATTGGTGTCTGTACATGTACAAGATAACCAATGAAACAATACTTGCACCATATATACCATATACCAAGGAATAATATCTCATGACAAGATCCGGATATACCAATCCGTGTAACCATAGTGTCAAGAGAAACATGTATATCTACACTAGATACAACAAACATAGAGGATATCATAAATGAGAAACTATCAGAGAATGTACTCGCCTGAAGTCCAAAGAACAGTCTCACAGATGTCTGACTCGGTACCGCGAAGACCTAGATATAGAATACCACATTAATACAAGGTCCCGGAAAGAGAACAAGTCAAACTAGTCAACTTCTAGGTCAATAAATCAATTCTAAGTTAAAAGTCAACTATGGTCAACTCTAAAGTCAACTAAAGTCAAACATGGTCAAACCAAGGTCAACCTCACAAGACATCTATATAAATAATATAGAATAAAAATACAACAATTAGGAATCAAGGTTTGATCCCAATTGATACCCACACAAAGTATACTAATAATACAATATAATACACTCTAATATAATGTATATACAAACCAATATTTATACAAATAAAATAATATATTATTATTAGTATTATACCTCATAAAAACACATATATATATACATATATATATATATACACAAATATAATATATAATATATAAATTAAATCTGCCAAATCGTCACTGAAAACAGTGAGCTGAAAATACAATTTAAATAAAACAGCTTATAGTGACAGTCTCAACTGTCACAGAAAATCTGTCGCAGAAACTCTATATATAAACCATTGCTGTCACAGTTTGATGACAGTTTCAAACTGTCACAGAAACTGTCACGGAAACTGCTGCTTAATAAACCTGCCCACTGCATTTAATGACAGAACTGTCATTAAATGCCCTATTAATGCTACAGCGGCTGCTATTTTAATGACATGATTCTGTCATTAAATGCCCTGCCGCCAAAGCTATATATATATTAATAACTATAAATCAAGATAAATAAATATATATATATATATATATATATATATATATACATATATAAAACAATTTAATAAATATATATACTTATATATATATATATATACACATAAACTTTACACAATCAAATACTAATAGTTTCAAAACACATTGCACATATTAATGTACATATTTTACATGGCTAGAAGCACACATAAAAATACATTCATTAATATACAAATAATTATATAATAATTATAAATAATATAATTACACATTTAAACACATAAATATATTTTATAAAATATTTATGTATAATTTATTTTATTAACATAAGTACATATATAATTGCATGCAAGAAAGCTACATATATATATATTTATACATCACATTAGAACACATAGAAATATATAGATCTATGCTACAATAAATACCATAATAAATACACTAAAATAATATATAATATCTATATATATTTACTAATTATAAATAAAGAATTTAAAGCATAAATAATTAGATCTACACATGAACACACAAAATTAGAAAGTTTCACACCGTATCCCACTAGATCTAGGATACGCATGCGACACGAGTTCAACACACAACCAATTGCATCTCGAAGGACACAAATAAGTCACAAATAATATTTATGAACAAATCAAAGTGTCAAAAGTAGATCTATGTGTCCGTGTCAAAATACGACATGTTCAAAGCCCCGTGTCGGAGGAAAAACCCCCAAAATGACACGTATCACCAAATAGTTGGGATACGAACCACATGTACCCAAATATGGACACGACACAAGCCCCAAACATATAAGCACATGCCCAATTGATCTATAGGATCAATTGACACACACAACAAAATGTAAATTCGGAATTCCAACAAAATTGACACAAAAAGCACCATAACTTTCTCCATGGGTCTCCTATGAACATAAAACAAAGTCCTATGGGTAGTACATACATATGGGTTAATTTTACATGATTAAATCTCAGATTTAGAAGCTATTTTAATGGAAAAACTGAATTATACCTATTGGGAGATGGATTCCCAATGAAACCTCCAATTGAGATAAACTTGCTTCCAAATTGTAGATCCTTGCTCCTCTTTGTAGATCCTTGCTTCCTCCTTCTAGATCCTTGCTTCTCAACTTTCTAATGGTGAATTGGGAAGAATTTGGGATGAATTTGGTGGACAATTGGAATGGGAATGGAAAGAATTTGGGAGTGGGAATTTCTAGATCTAGATTTGGAATGAGAATGAGAGGAGAGAGAAATTTCCCCCCTCTTTTAATAGGCCGGCCTTGCCCCTCTCCCAAGCAATTATAAAATGTCCAATGTACCCCTTGGGGCCTCTCATGAAGAAATAATTAAGGAAGGAAAGCTTCTAGTCTAATCACTTAATTAATTTAATCCATCTCCTTAATTATGGGCTTTCTAAATGGGCCAAGTCTAACTATTTAATTCATGTTGGTCCATGGGTCCAAACTACACTAGTTGGGTCTACTAAAATAAGTCCAAAATAATTAAATAACATTCAATAATAATTAAATAATACAACAAAAATTATTTACCATGCACAATATTTATTTAAATAGGAAATTACCAAAATACCCTTTTTCCTAAAATGTGGTAGTGACATAGTGCCTCTAGTAGGTGATATCCTTAAGAAGACATGATCGTCTTCTTTAAACTCCAAGGGACGATGGTGAAGGTCTGCCCACTGCTTCTGCCTGTCTTGTGCTGCTCGCAAGTGCTCTTGTATCTTCTTCACTGTCTCTACGGTGTTGACTACCAACTCTGGTCCCAGAATTTGACGTTCTCCCACGTCACTCCAATACACGGGAGACCTATACTTTCTTTCATACAATGCTTCAAACGGATCCATCTGGATGCTCGCTTGATAGCTATTGTTGTAAGAAAACTCCACAAGATGTAGGTGGTCCTCCCATGATACTCTAAAGTCCAACATACAAGCCCTCAACATATCCTCCAGTGTCTGAATAGTACGTTCGGACTGCCCATCTGTCTGCGGGTGATAAGATGTACTGAACTTCAGACGAGTCCCAAGACTCTCCTGCATGCTTCTCCAAAAGTGAAATATAAAACGTGAATCCCTGTCTGACACAATACTGACCGGAATACGGTACAATATCATGATCTGCCTCATGTATAAGTCAGCCAAAGCTTCTGTAGACTGGCCAACTCTAAAAGGCAAGAAATTTGTGGACTTGGTGAGTCGATACACTATTACCCATACAGCATCTCGCCCACTTGGACTCTTTGGAAAAGCCGTGACGAAGTCCATAGTGATGTGCTCCCACTTCCACTCAGGAATCAAAAGTGGTTGCAGTAGCCCTGCTGTTCTCTGATGTTCTGCCTTCATCTGCTGACATACTAGACATTTGGCCACAAAGCGAGCTATCTCTCTTTTCATCCCATGCCACCAAAAGTGTTGTCGTAAGTCACTATACATCTTGGTGCCTCCAGGATGAATAGAATATATCGAACTATGAGCTTCTGCCATCATCTCCTGTTAAATCTCTCTATTGGGAATATATAGACGATCACCACATCGTAATGTCCCATCACCATGAATGCGCAATCACGTCTGCTCTCCGGCCTCTGTCCTTTCTTTCAATCTCCTAAACCTGGCATCTGTAGGAAAAGCTGCCTTGATTATATCTACTAATGATGACTATACTTGTAAATTGACTAGTGTCCCATATGCTCCGGGTAATATCACTTCTATGCCAAGCTCTTGTAAGTCCTCCAATAACTCTTTCTGCGTCGTCAAGAAATAAGTTGTTGGTTTCCGGCTTAATGCTTCTGCTACTACATTAGCCTTGCCTGGGTGATAATACAGCTCTATCTCAAAATCCTTCATCAACTCAAGCCACCGATATTGCCTCATATTTAACTCCTTCTGCGTGAAGATATACTTGAGGCTTTTATGGTCTGTATAGATCTCCACTCTTTTCCCATATAGGTAATCTCTCCATAGCTTCAGAGCAAAAATAATAGCTGCAAGCTCCAAGTCATGAGTTGGATAATTCTTCTTATGTACTCGTAACTGTCTAGATACATATGCAATCACCTTGCCATGCTGCATCAACACGCATCCCAAGCCTTTCTCCGATGCGTTACTGTAAATTACGTAACCTCCTGATCCTGATAGAATAGTCAATACTGGCACTGTGGTCAGTCACTTCTTCAACTCCTCGAAAGCGGCTTAACACTCGTCAGTCCATATGAACTCTTGGTCCTTACACGTGTACTTTGCCAAACTTGGAATTCAACCTAGGACCGTGTGACATTGCTTAGCGTCCGAATAACATTCGGGTGTCGATGTCGTACGCGGAGTCGTGTAACGTCACAAGATATTGATATCGCGACCCTATACATTCTCGTGCTTGCATCATCAAGTACGTCATACCACAGGATACCTGACACTATTCATAAGACAGAATCTTCCTGAGATATTTATGGTGATTCTGAATAGAATACAGGTTTCATGACATATACTTTATACACATGCATAGATATCATTATGACTTGCTGTATTAGATATGATCTTGCGTGTCATGGACATGAGACGTGTGATTACATTGGATGGGGAGAGACACACAGGCTATAGGCTGATTTATATATATATTTATTGTAAGGCCTCAGACTCTATATCAGAGCTAGGCACTCTACTAGTGATATCACTGCTACCGGCTCCCCGACACCGAGCTTGTAGTGGTCTCAGCCTGAGTTCTAGTGATGCTCTCATCTTGCATATCACTTAGCTGGTTATATAGTTTACCCTATTGATTCATTTATTATTATACTGCATTTATTATGGCTTGAGTTATTCTTGTACCTTGCTATGTCCCCTGAGGACCTGGATCCGGATTATGTCCCCAGGAATAGCAGAGGAGATCTATCCCGAGGTATACAGGACAGAAGCATTAGCAGGAGAAGAAGCAGGAATAGGTGCATACATTGGAGCAGTACCAGAAATCGAGGACGAGGTGATTGCCGAAGATTTCTCCTGAGTATATGCTTTATCCATACTCAGTATTTGCTGTTGTTATACTCTTTATTTCTTGTCTATTGACTATTGTATCAGACTTATTATCGGGTTGTTCCCCGATATATATTTTATTGAGACATTGATGTTGATTTATATTTCATATTGATGTATTCATTTATGTGGATAAGATTAGTATATTAGACCTTTACTGTTGTTTTACAGCTTAAGTACACCCTGATGGGTCCATTAAATTGGGTTTGCCCATTGGTGTGTGCTGTTGGCCATTGCCACGTGTCTAGTCCCTCGATATTTTGGAACTGAGGCATGACACAACTCCCAAATGGAGGACAATATGGTAATATGATAATTGTAAACAATCCTCAATCACAATAACAAAGTAGAGAAAAATCTGGCACGATATGGAATAGAAGAAAAGAAATAGAGTCACAAATACATCACAAGTCCAAGTCTAAACTCAACAGAAGACATCAAATAATAATACAAAGACAAAGTCTAACTGACATAAACAATATCATGAATGAACTAACTATGCCTCATCAACTGCTGGTACTAACTCGACAGGCTCTACGGGTGCTATCTCAAACGGCTCGCCATCCTGTATCCCGTAGTATGTAGGGCACCATTTCTCTAATAAATTATTTTAAAAATATATCCAGTCATGATTGGAGTAAAGTACAACCCAAATAGCAGTTCCAATAATTGACAGAAATTATGAAACATTAATAGCAATAAAAATAAATAATGGAAGTAACTGAACTAGCATATATCACGAGCAGAAGCATCATGGTAACTAATGGCAAGAACAGATAACAATATGGTAAGGAACAATAATGTAATGAACTGGAATAAAGGAAACAATGTATATAAATGTGTCTTAAAATATTAGTAAGGTAATATGACCGGCTTGGGCCTGATACGGACTATATATAAAAGGTGAGCTAGCAAGATCCATGTATACCAATCCATGAAACTATCGTGTCAGGAATCAAGTATCTCATACTAAATACATGAAACATAGAGCCTATCAAATAAGAAAACTATCAGAGAATGTACTCGCATGTGGTCCTGAGCAACAAGTATGACTCAATATCCGATCTGGTATCATATGCACCTATGTAGAAAATGTCATGTCACTTGGTATAATGAATGAGAAATGAGCTAAATGTACTAAATATGCTTTTCTAGGTCCATTCTAGGTCTCACTTAGCCCAACTAGGTCAAACTAGTCAATATAAGTCAAAGTAGGTCACTAACTAGCTAACTCTAGCTTATATTAGCTATACTAGGTTATTACCTAAGTTTCTAAGTCAATACTAGTTAGTTATATCTATTTTAGTAATAACTTAATAGCTAAACTTGCATTACCTTAGCTTTATACACTATTACCTACTCACCTACCAAATACCTTAGCTATTGGCTTTACCTTAACTCTCCTCTTACCTCACTGTGCACCAATATCTTAATACCAACATTGCATCTTGATGTCTCAATTCCCCTCACTAACCTATTCCAACTAACCAAATATTAATACCCAAATCAGTGTGGTTTCACTGATACACACTTATCAGTGTATTTACACTGATACACGCCCCTCAAATACTCTACTGCCATCATCCTTCATACAACCTTTACCCCCACTAACACTCACTGGCACCCTTCTAATGCACACTTATACACAATAATCTCAAGAACTAACCTCAGTAGAGTGCACTCCTCCTATAACACTGATACTACTCTATCTCTCACCCTCTTTGATACTCTAATTGCTACTAATACCCACTTATTGCTGAACTTCTTATACTGCAAGTACATAGTCTCTAACTGGAAACAACATGAGTCTCTAACTGGAAACAATATGCTCTCTATCTACTGCTATACCACACTAAGCCTAATCTCAGAAACCCCTTCTTCATTGTTATGTTGCTACATAAAATATTGTTACTGCAACTTACTGTTACTGCTACTGCATCTTGCTGCTACTGCTGCTGCATCTTGCTGCTACTGCGGCATCTATGTAAACCCCCTCAATTATTATTTTAGATAGACTAGATAGGGTTAGAAATTTTGTTGTAGTGTCAGGGTATTTGAGGTTAAGAAGTTATGTTGTCGTTGTCTGATGTTCTTTATTTTAACCCTTGGTGCACCCTATCGTTGTTGCAATATTCGAAGCCCAATAATAGCCCATAATTTCCAACAAATTGTTGCACTCTTGACTTGACAAACCAACCTAGGCGCGGGACTTTTCCGTCACTCACAAACACAATCCCTTGTGCTCTAATTTAATTGCACAATTTTTCCGGCCCGAAATTAATTCGTTAATCCTATGTCACGTATCTTTGTCGTTGCCATCAATTTTGGGACACAAACTCAACCCGTTTAGCCAAAACAATTAAAGGGTCTAAGATTGACACCAAGCCAACACCGTTCATGACCTTTGTGTCACTCCTAATTAAGATCCCATGTGCACCCATTTAATTTAAGAGCACATAATATTTTATTTTATTAAATTGGGGATACCAACTTTGACTAATCCCAACTTAACCCCAATTTAATCCAATACCCCATTCTTTAAGTCCATATAAAACACACAACACCCCCTCATCCTAAATAACACCAAACACTACTTCCCATACCAAATCCCCATCATTTTTTATTCTTATACAAATACCCAAAAGTAAAGGGGCCTATTTGCAAATATGGTGATAGGTGTCACCACCCTATTGGTCAAGGCCAATGAAGAAACCCTTCCTCTCTCTCTCTCTCTCTCTCTCTCTCTCTCTTTGACCGGTCCAATCAACACACTCTCTCCCCTTTTGTTTGTACACTTTTTTTATGACAAATCTTGGCCCTCCATTCAAAATAAAGCATCATCCTCACCACACACTATCCTATATAATCACTCAACCTCACCCCCTTTCCCAATGTGCCGGTCCTAATCCCTAGGAACCTAGGAAACCCCCCCTCTCTATCTCCTCCCTCTTCCCTTCACCAGCCAAACACCATTCCTATTTTCTTCTTCTTCCTCTTCCTCTTCACTTCTCATTCTCCTTTCTTCATGAACTGCCCGCCCTCACCCCACTCTTCTTCTCCAGCGAGTCACTACTGCTCCACCGCTGCAGTCCTCTCCGACCGAGCAACTGTTGCACCACCCTCGGCCAATACCCGCTGCCACCACTGTCATCTCCACGAACCACTGCCATCAACCACCTTCACGACCACCACCTCCACACTACTCCATATCTACCACCGCCACGTCCATCTCGACGGCCACCTCCATCCCGTCTCCCCCCTCGTACCACCACCATGATCCACTTCCACCCACCTGCCCTCCTCCGCGAGCGACGACCCCTACTCTTCTTCTCTGGCAAGAACCCGGTGCTGCCACTCGACGCTGCTACCTCCATTAACCGCCACCCACATCTTCACTTCTCCTTCTCCTTCACTCCACATTTCTACCTGCCCCACCACCTCTGCAACTCCGGCGTGCAACCGCTGCTGTCGACCCCCGCTCACTCCGGCCCATCCCGCTGCTACTCCACCACCACAACCTCCACGAGCACCGGAGCCATAGCCTACTCCGTCCAGGCTCGCCAACTGCCACCCTCCACCTCCACACTGTTACAGTCGACCACCAGTGCTACAACTACACCTCCAACCATCGACCATAGCCGCTCCATCAACTCTGGCTGACCACCTCCATCCCGCCATCAACCACGACCTCCATCAGCCTTCCTCCACCTACAGAACCACCCTCGACGACGACCACCCTCACTCGCCTCCACCCGCAGCAGCTACTACCATCCTACTCTACCTTGCTACTGCCGTCCCCCGCACGACCACCGCGATCCACCACCGCCTCTAGCACCTCGACCACCACCTCAAGAAACGTCTACTTCACAACCGTCGAGCACCCCGCCACCTCGGTTGACACGCACGCCACCCCTGAGGTCGACGCCAACCCTCACCGGAGCGACAGCATCAATGCTGCCACCAACCGCAGCCACCGGGGTAACTCCTCACCCATCTCCTTGTTTTAGTATAGTGTTGCTTTTTGTTAAATAGAACCTAGTTAGGGTTAGGGTTATGAATGCTACATATGAGATTTTAGGGTTTTATGTTATATTTTTTCATGCATTTTGATGGGTATTGAGGAGCAGGTTTATTTGTTGAGAAATGGTATTGTGATATCAAAACGTCGGTCATTTATTGAGAGTTGATAATTAATATTGAATTTATTTGAGGAGTAGATATTTATTATGAAATGGTGAAATAATAACAAAATGATGGTTATATAACGGAAAGTTGGATAATTAAAAATTATTTTTATTTGAGGATAGTATATTTTAAATGTGCATGATAATATCGGTGAATACAAGGGTAAAATCTAAGGATGGGCATAGCACGAACTACTGAAGACACCGTGATAAATAGTAGGATTGAGGATTTGGTTTGATGATGTTATACGGATGATTGATCGTATTAGATGCAATGTACCTCTAGTCAACCTTGGTCAACCCTCTAGCTTAGTGTCTATGTGAGCTATATAATTAAAACTGAAGCCTATGCTAGACGTGTGTCACCTCTTATTTTAGAATAGCATCGTGATAGTTTATTGATTGAGCTTGTATCTCGTCTCTAGGTACTACGGGATCCTCGGACTTGGACGTTGTACCGGTGCCCCATATTCAGCATCCGGATCCAGACAAGTGTACCTTACTACCCTGTATTTCAGTTACCAGATTTCTATTTATTTATTATATGCATTGTGCGTGCTTTGGATCAGAATCGTTACTTCGCGTCTGGGACATTACGTGGTGCAGACGTTCGTAAGTAATATCTGGTAACGATTGATTAATGTTTGTAATACCTTGATGTACATACTTGGTTATATCATAACCCTAGGACACATTCAGACACCATCATCGTGCTAGATTTCCTGTATTCTGATACTGTCAGCATGACCAGAAACTGGGACGACTTTAGGGTCGTGATTGTTGATAGTTGCTTCAGTATGACGAGACTGTTAGATAGAGGTTCAGGTTCAGCGAACACTCGTTGACCGCTTTGGAAGGGGAAGATAGTTACTAGACGTTTAGGCTCCTCTGCACACGCTATATATGTATATATCCTATTTATGTAGTGTTTCTGTATCCGGAGTAGTAGTATCACCCGTGTGACTCTTTGCTCGGAGCTACGGTACGCCCCGTGTATCTTCGTGTCCGGAGCTACAATTTTATTTTGGACAGTCCACGCATCGAACATTATCTTCAAAGTTGTGTCTCACTTAGATGGTTATGCTAGATTATACCGGCGTTGCACTTGTTTCTTTCTATTATACTATGGCATGCTATTTTTTTACCTTGTTACGTCCCTCTGAGGACCTGGTCCCCTGCCAGTTTTGTAGCATAGACAATTACGGAGCCTTTGGAGTTGTTGATGGAGTTGCTTGTCTCGCAGCCATTGGTACCAGGTACTTATATCATTTCTACCGGAGTTATGGTTACTTTATTCATATTGTTTATTCATCTGCTGTTGTAGCCTAGTTTTTATAGACTTATATTTCTTCTCGAGTCTATTCGAGTTTGTGTGTTACTGGGCGGCCGACTTTAGCACATGTAGCTCATTTTTGTGTATTTTTGTTCATTGTGGATTGAGACATAGATATTTATATTTACTTGATCTTTTAGATAGTGACCATTACAGCTTATACGTATTCGAGCAGGACCAGAGTCTGGTCGAATGCGTAGCTGTCATGTTGCGTATTCCTTGTCCTACATATTTTGGGACTGGGGCATGACATATTTTTGTGGTGGCCCATGTAGGTCAGAGCATATCGTTTCGGTTACTTTACTATACCAAACGAGCCTGCAGTTTAGGATTTATTGTTGAATAGGATCTCAATCCATAATTAATTTCTAAAACTCCCTTTGTAATTGATTATCACCCCTGGACTTCCAAATTGTATTCGTTTATTTTTTATCAATATAGTTACCTTTGTTTCTCATCTCCTTTCATTTCGGAAGGACGAATGATTGTGCCTGATGGTTCCCTCCAGAAGAAGATCGTAGTCCAGACGACAGAATACATGATTTGTGTAATATTCTCTGAGAAGATTGTTACCCTCAGTAGGGTAGGTTGATAGGTTCTTTTAAGATTCTAGAACTAGTGTAGAATGTTAGTAAGAAAATTGGACCTAGAAGTACGTTCGTAGAACTGATAAAACCCTGCCAGTACTTAAGATAGCATTGATTTTGGAAGTCTTGGAAGCTAGAAGGATTGTTGATCCTAACCCTCTAGAATGATTGATGGAAATACATAGCTAGACGCTAGGAAGTAGTTGTAGCCCAACATGGCGATACCAGGAATGATACTATAAACTGGAGAAGATAAAATTTTAGGCTCTCACCTGGAAGATTATTATCTGATACCAAAAATTTTAGCTTGTGTTTGGGTGATACCATTATTGTAATTACACTGTGGTGACTCAGAGTAATAAATAACGGAAAGAAGAAAATTGAGGAATAAAATTTCAGGGAAAAAATTTCAGGGAAAGAGTAATTATACATTAGGGAAGGATTTTTTTTTAGGATTAGTGTTGTAAATAGAACGGAAGAATTTATTATGAGGATAAGTGTAGACTATGACATTGTCCTAGGCATGGATTGGTTGAGCCAATACCACGCAACGTTAGATTGCGGTCATGGTTGCGTAATCTTTAGACCACCAGATCACCCTGAGTTTGAGTTTCTTCCGGGAGCCCGAGAGCATTGTGTCCAACCTACCTTAGCGACACATATTGCAGAAGGTGAACTGATGTACCCTCACTTTATATCAGAGTTTGAGGATGTGTTTCCAGAGGATCATCCAGGCCTGCCACCAGACAGAGAGATAGATTTCACTATAGAGTTGTCTCCCGGAGCCGAGCCAGTTACTTTCCTCGTCTACAGACTAGCACCGAAGGAGTTGGTTGAGTTGAAAGTCCAAGTAGATGATCTCTTAGATAAGAGTTTCATTCGGGCTAGTGTTTCTCCATGAGGATCACCCATCTTATTTGTGCTGAAGAAGGATGGGACGGTACGTTTGTGTATCGATTACAGGACGTTAAATGTTGTAACGATAAAGAACAAGTACCCATTACACCGCATCGATGATTTATTTGATCAGCTTAGTGGCGCAGGTGTATTTTCGAAGATCGATCTCAGATCCGGCTATCATTAGATCAAGGTACGAAGAGAGGACATTCTGAAGATGGCCTTTCGGACGAAGTACGGGCACTATGAGTTTTTAGTCATGTCATTTGGTTTAACTAACGTGCCAGCAGTATTTATAAGACTGATGAATAATATTTTCTACCAGTACTTAGATAAGTTCATGGTGGTATTTATCGACGACATCTTGGTATATTCCAAGAGCCAGGAGGAACACGAGAGACATCTCAGGATCGTGTTGGAGACGCTGAGGCAGGAGAGGCTGTATGACAAGCTCAGCAAATATGAGTTCTGTTTGGATAGAGTACCATTCCTGGGGCACATAATCATCGGAGATGGACTATCAGTTGACCCAGAGAATATCGCTGCAGTGGAGACGTGACCTACCCCTACATCAGTTACAGAGATTAGGAGTTTTCTCGGACTTATCGGATATTATCGGAGGTTCGTGGAAAACTTCTCGAGGATCGCTATGCCTATGACACGGCTGACGCGTAAAGGCGAGGAGTTTATCTGGACTGAGGAGTGTCAGACGAATTTCGATGAGCTAAACAAGCGTATGACATCAGCACCAATTTTGACACTTTCTTCAGGATCATGAGGATTTGTAGTGTATAGTGATGCGTCTAGGAGCGGATTAGGATGTGTACTGATGCAGCACGGCAAGGTGATAGCCTATGTATCGAGACAGCTGAGAGTTCATGAGAAGAACTATCTGACGCATGATCTAGAGCTAGCTGCAGTGATATTTGCACTAAAGCTATGGCAACACTACTTTTATGGAGAGCGTATTGAGATTTACACAGATCACAAAAGTCTGAAGTATGTCTACACTCAGAAGGAGCTCAACATGAGACAGAGTTGATGGCTAGAGTTGATGACAGACTATGATATAGAGTTATAATACCTGTAAACCCCCCTAATTTTAAATATTAATTATTTAATTAATCATTGAATTTAATTGTATTATTTCGTAGTTAATTAGATAATAGAAAATTTTGAATTAATTACTAGGTAAATATTCATCTAGAGATTATTGATCAAACTATTAATATTTTATTTTATTTTATTTTAGGAATCTTGTAGAAGGATGATAGATTTTTAGGATATGTTAAATAATTTTTCTGGAATTTAGTACCATATATATATATATATATATATATATATATATATATATATATATATATATATATATATATATATATATATAGTATAAATAAAAATAAAAAGGAAAGGAAATAATAAAACCCTAAGGAATTCATTAACCTAAACCCTAACCTCCCTTAATACAAATACCCCCCCCCCCCCCCCCGCGGCCAGAGCCCTAAACCCGCGGCTACACCTTCTCTCATCATCTCTTCCCACATATAGATATTCACACACATAACTACCCAAAACCCCAAACCCTAACCTTAGCTCCGCCCAACGCCGACCTCGACGACCGCACAGCCACCGAAGCACCGCCGGCCGTCAATGTCCGCGTCACCCGCGTAAACGCCACGCAGAAACTACAACGACGTACCCTACTTCAAGCACTGTTTCCTGTCCCATCTTGCGATCGATTTCTAATCCGTCTTCACCAGTATGTTCATGACCTATCCCCCTCTCAACTCTGTTAATTAGTTTCCATCGAACAACGCTTAACACCAGGTAGAAATCGAGGCCAAGTTGATAAAAAACCACATAAATCAAACTGCAGAAAACTGTTCAACTACCTATGTTTAGAGACTAATATCTTCCTCCACAGACAACCAAACTTAAATCTACCTTTTTCTATGAGAAGTCCATATAACCAAAATTATTTTCTGTTAATTACATTATTTTAATTTATGTTAAATGTAGAATTAAACTGGGTTAAAAATTAGAAAAAACTTATTTTCAAAATTTTAAAATTTGTGATACGGAGCGCTCCCCGCAAACGAGACTGTCCCGTCGCGTACCAATTGCACCGAAAGGCACGTATGATATGTCTTGATGTGTGGACTTTCGCAGAAACTGATTTGGACGTGTGTGCGCGTCGAAGTCAATCCGTATCCGTAAAAATTCTCTGTATCGCGACTTTTATAAAATACTGCACCATTTAGTGTACACTCGTCGAAATGTGACAAAACTTGCGTTATTGGATTCATGGTATCATGCTGATCCTGTGACCCAAGTTTCACGCGATTCCGAGATAGTTGACCAAGCCACCTATTTACGGGCCCTACGGTTGACTTTTAGGACAAATTTGTGTTCAGCTCATCGGAATCAAAAATTGGACATATCGTTGAGTTTGTATTGACGTTTAGAAATTGCTTGATCTTTAATTTATCCTATTTTGAGACATTTACCTCTGGCACGCTTTTCGGTGCAAAGTGGCCCACATATTTTGACCCGAAATTATCGTTTTGCTCCTGTGTCCAAATTAGACGAAAGGGTAGGCTTTTCTGACTATCTTGCTTATTCTGGAAACGTTGGTGATATTTATTTCAGCATCCGGAGATATTTATTCGGATGCCATAGTTTCTGATCATGTGTACTTGACACCTAGACGTTTATATTATGCAGCTTTCTTGCCAGACAAGTATACCTTGCCATTGTAATGTGATTTACATTTCATATGATGCATATATTTTATTTTTGTCCATTTAGTTCTTATATTTTAACTGCTATATAAACTGCACATCCAAGGATAACTTGGGTGCAACGAAGGTGGCGTCGTGTTCTGTTTTTATTATATATATGCATGTTGACCTAGTTAATGAGACTACCTTATTATCATGAGGCATCCTTATATTTCATTAGCCCAGGCACTGTTGTTACACGAGTGTGTGAGTCTAATATAGGACACGGACTTGCGTATTCGGTTGGCCACTGGTACGTATAGGTCGTGCGACGGATAGGGATAACTGCTGATAGAAATTGCATGCTAGTAGACCTGGCAGTTATTTTAAAGGTATCATCGTGTCATGGATGTGACATGCTTAGAGCATGGGGTGGGGAGAACAACAAGTAAGGCGTTTGGGCTCCTTTGCACTTTCTTTGTGTAACCCGTACGCTCCGCCGGAGATGCACGGTCATGATGACCACTATATATTATTATTATCAGGCGGTCTCTGGCATTCAAAAGATGACATGCTTTGTAGGCCCCTGAATCTCCGAGAGAATTATGCCAATCCTATTTTAGCCAGATAGCCCACTTGTTGGAAAGTTGTTCTCAACTGCATTCACACAGATGGTTAGGCGACCCCATTTGATGTTTATTTTTAGTACTTTATTGGCATGCTTCTATGTATCTTGTTATGTCCCTCTGAGGACCTGATCCCTTTTCAGGTATAGACTTTCAGGAGTATCCATAGGAGTACGGACCCGGACCTGACGCTTCATACCAGACTGAGGAGGTCTTACCTTCAGAGTACCTTTGATTCATCGCAGCTGATGGATATTCTATTTGTTATTCCTTTATTGGCATTTATCTTATATTAGAGTTTGATCTTTTCTCTCATTTAGTTTTGATATAGTCGATTTGTAGTAGATTTGTCTCCACCCGACTATCATTCTTTGATACTTCATACTGGAGATTCAGTATTTATTTATATATCTTTATTTATGCTGTGGATGAGATATAGATTGCGTGTGACTTATGTTGACAGTATATTACCACTTGTGGATTTGATATTCATGTACAGCGTACTTGTGTGTTACGATCTTCTAACACATTGGAGTTTCATAAACATACATCTGGCGTGTTACGTTTTCCTAGTCCTACGTATTTTGGGACTAGGGCGTGACATGTTTTTAGTGGTGGCCCATGCAGGTCTTCGAATATATTGTCTTGGTTATATTACTGTACCGAACAAGCCTGCGTATAGGAGTAGAATATAGGATCTCATCCACACTTGACTAAAACTCATCTTCCCTTTTCAACTATCCTATTTAGATGCTTGCATCCTGTTTGATTCCTATACTCCTTCTAATCGTTTCATCCACCTCTTGCAGAGAGATGGATTTGCGTAGTGATTGTACTACCGCCGGAGGTGAGACACCTTCAGGGGTCAACGGCCAAACTCGAGGGATGACCTCGACGACTCCTAGACTTTCGGGGCCGGATGGACAGACTCACAATTCAGTTCCATCTGATCATTACGCATCGCCTAATGGGACCTTTCCGGCTTCATCGACACCATAGGATGGCTATATACAGCTGTTCCAATTCTTCCAAATGATGATGCAGGAATAGAAACAACAGACGGCCGTACTAGCTGTAGAGAAGAGGCAGCAAGCGACAGAGCAGAGACGATAATTTTTGGCAGCACTTAAGAGAATGGCTGCACAGGCTTCTGTACCAGCCCAGGCACTAGTTCCAGTACCGCGAGCTCGATTTGGTTCAGTCAAGGACTTTTTATATATGGGCTCCAAGCCGTATAAAGGCACTGAGAGCCCAGAGGAGACCACAAACTGGATTATCCACACCCAGAAGTTATTAGAAGCATCACAGCTACCTACAGATCTATGGATGACAAGCGTAAGAACACAGCTAGATGGTAACGCTCATCACTGATAGAAATTAATGGAGCGCCAGTTGGGTACGTATCAGACTTGGGAACAATTCTTAGAGTGCTTTGAGAGAAAGTACTTTCCGGACACTGTGAGGGATGCGTTGTACGACAAGTTTCTCCATCTGGAGAGGGGAACAAGACAGTTGACTAGTATGATGCAGAGTTTATTCGCCTCAGTAAATATGGCTATGCCCTGATACCGAATGACTTGGAGAAGGCTAAGAGATTTCACCACGGACTGACTCTGGAGCTCCAACACTACACTAGCTCACAGTCCCGGATCTCTTATGCCGAATTATTGACAGAAGCTAGGCTACAAGAGACCATCAGCAAGGGAAAGGGAGGTCAACTGAAGGCACAACAGGGATCAGCAAGGACACAGCAAGGAGGACCCATCAGACATCCTTTAGCACAGCAACAGCAGCATCAGTACAGAGCAGGACCGTACCAGAATTCAGAGAAGCCCCACTACAATTATGCCAAACACAATATTGCCACTACACCTTTACCAGAATTCAGAGAAGACCCATCAGACGTCCTTTAGGGACTGTCCAATGCAGCAGACATTGACGCTTCCACCGCCAATACAAAGGCTAGAACTTCCAGCACCGAAGCCAGTTCAGCAGATGACCAGATCAGGAGCACCTCGACCCCCAGCAGCCGGAGGATTTCAGAGAGGACAACCGCTACCTACTCAGGAGGATCAGTTCACGAGGGCCGGTCATGGACTACCACAGAGGAATGGACAAGCCTTTGCACTAGAAGTAGATGACATGGAACAGGAGATTGATGTTATAGCAGGTATTACTCTTGCTTTTACTTTTTATGTTATGACATTATTTGATATAGGAGCCACCCACTCGTTCGTATCTTCTAGTTTTATTGCCAAACACAATATTGCCATTACACCTTTACCTAGTTGTGTTAGAATTCTCATCGGAGGAGGATTTGTAGCTGTTAGTCGGATTTGTAGATCATGTCCTGTAGTGATTCGTGGCAGAGAGATGAATGCCCGACTCTTAGTCCTTTCTATGCCAACTTTTGATATTGTGCTTGGGATGGACTGGCTAAGCAAGTACCACACTTTCTTCGACTGTTTTGGAGAAAGCATTCTTTTTAAGGTACTAGGCCAGCCGGAACTTGAGTTTGCACGAGGATCCACAGAAGCCCTTGATGGTGTGCAGCTTGCAATGGATGACGTTATTTATCACCCTATTATTTCAGAATTCAAAGACGTTTTTCTAGAGGAATTGCCAGGACTACCTCCAGACAGAGATATAGAATTCTCAATTAAATTTGAATTGACACCGGAAGCAGCACCCATAGCATCACATGGTTATATATTGGCGAAGAAGGAGATGGATGATCTGAAGGCATAGTTGAAATAATTAGAGGAGAAAGGTTTCATCCGGTCGATTGCATCACCCTGGGGAGCACCAGTATTGTTTGTACCAAAGAAGGATGGGTCAGTGCGTATGTGCATCGACTATAGAGCTTTAAATGCAGTGACCGTGAAGAATAAATATCTATTGCCATGCATTGATGACTTATTTGATCAGCTTAGTGGAGCCAAGGTGTTCTCGAAGATAGACTTGAGATCGGGATATCACCAGGTGAAGGTACAAAAGTATGGCATCCCGAAGATAGCATTCAGGACAAGATACAGACACTACGAGTTTCTGGTTATGCCATTTGGGTTGACCAATGCTTTAGCTATCTTTATGGACTTAATGAATAGAGTATTCTATCAGTATTTGGACCAGTTCGTGGTCGTCTTCATAGATGACATACTTGTCTATTCGAAGAGCCACGAGAAACACGAGAAGCACCTGCGGATTATTCTAGAGACCTTGAGGAGAGAGCAGTTATATGCGAAGCTCAGTAAATATGAGTTTTTCTTGGACAGAGTATCGTTTCTTGGGCATGTCGTTATGGAAGATGGTATTTCTGTTGATCTAAAGAAAATCTCGGCAGTCGAGACATGCCCATTCCTAAATCAGCATTGGAAGTGAGGAGTTTCCTTGGACTTGCAGGATATTACTGATGGTTCATGGAGAACTTCTCAAGGATAGCAGCACCTATGACTCGGTTGACGTGCAAGGATCAAGAGTTCGAATGGACCGACGAGTGTCAAGCTGCTTTCGAGGAGTTAAAGAAGCGACTGACTACAGCACCAGTATTGACTATTCCATCAGGATCTGGAGGTTATGTGATTTACAGTAATGTATCAGGAAAAGGCTTGGGATGCGTGTTGATGCAGCATGGCAAGGTAATTGTATATGCATCTAGACAGTTATGAGTACATGAGAAGAATTATCCAACTCATGACTTGGAGCTTGCAGCCGTTATTTTTGCTCTGAAGCTATGGAAACATTACTTATATGGGAAATGAGTAGAGATTTATACAGACCACAAAAGCCTCAAGTATGTCTTCACGCAGAAGGAGTTAAATATGAGGCAACATCAGTGGCTTGAGTTGATGAAGGATTTTGAGATAGAGCTATATTATCACCCGGGCAAGGCTAACGTAGTAGCAGACGCGTTAAGCCGGAAACCAGCAGCGTACTTCTTGACGTCACAGAGGGAATTATTGGAGGACTTGCAAGAACTTGGCATATAAGCGGTATTACCCAGAGAAGATGGGACATTAGCCAACTTGCAAGTACAGTCATCACTAGTAGAGAGGATCAAGGCAGCTTTGCCTACAGACGCCAGATTCAGGAGATTGAAAAAAAAGACAGAGGCCAGAGAGCAAACGGGATTGCGCATTCATGATAATGGGATACTATGATGTGGTGATCGTCTATATGTTCCCAATGGAGAGATACGATAGGAGCTGATGGCGGAAGCTCATAGCTCGATATATTCTATTCATCCTGGAGGCACCAAGATGTACCGTGACTACGGCAGCACTTTTGGTGGCATGGAATGAAGAGAGAGAGCTCACTTTGCCGCCAAATGTCTACCCAAAATTAGCATTTTGCCCCTGTGTCCAAATTTGTCGAAAGGGTAGGCTTTTCTGACTATCTCGCTTATTCTGGAAACATTGGTGATATTTATTTTAGCATCCAGAGACGTTTATTCGGAGGCCATAGTTTCTGATCATGTGTACTTGACACCTAGACGTTTATATTATACAACTTTCTTACCAGACAAGTATACCTTGCCATTATACTGTTATTTACATTTTATATGATGCATGTATTTTATTTCTGTCTATTTAGTTCTTATATTTTAACTGCTATATAAACTGCACGTCCAAGGATATCTTGGGTGCAACGACGGTGGCGTCGTGTTCTATTTTTATTATATATATATGCATGTTGACCTAGTTTATGAGACCACCCTATTATCATGAGGCATCCTTATGTTTCATTGGCCAGGATACTGCTATTACATGAGTGTGTGAGTCTCATGTAGGACACGGACTTGCGTATTCGGTTGGCTACTGGTACGTATAGGTCGTACGACGGATAGGGATAACTGCTGATAGAAATTGCATGCTAGTAGACCTGGAAGTTATTTTAGAGGTATCATCGTGTCATGGATGTGACATGCTTAGAGCATGGGGTAGGGAGAACAACAAGTAAGGCGTTTGGGCTCCTTTGCACTTTTCTTGTGTAACTTGTACCTTCCGCCGAAGATGCGCGGTCATGATGACCACTATATATTATTATTATCAGGCGGCCTCTGGCGTTCAAAAGATGACATACTTTGTAGGCCCCTGAATCTCCGAAAGAATTATGCCAATTCCAGTTTATCCAGATAGCCCACTTATTGGAAAGTTGTTCTCAACTGCATTCACATAGATGGTTAGGCGACCCCATTTGATATTTATTTTTAGTACTTTATTAGCATGCTTCTATGTATCTTGTTATGTCCCTCTGAGGACCTGGTCCCTTTCCAGGTATAGACTTGCAGGAGTATCCACAGGAGTACGGACCCGGACCTAACGCTTCATACCAGACTGAGGAGATCTTACCTTCAGAGTACCTTTGATTCATCGCAGCTGATGGATATTCTAGTTGCTATTCCTTTATTGACATTTATCTTATATTAGAGTTTGATATTTTCTCTCATTTAGTTTTGGTATAGTCAATTTGTAGTTGATTTGTCTCCACCCGACTATCATTCTTTGATACTTCATACTGGAGATTTAGTATTTATTCATATTTCTTTATTTATGCTGTGGATGAGATATAGATTGCGTGTGACTTGTGTTGACAGTATATTATCACTTGTGGATTTGATATTCGTGTATAACGTACATGTGTGTTACGATCTTCCAACACATTGGAGTTTCGTATACATACGGCTGGCGTATTACGTTTTCCTAGTCCTATGTATTTTGGGACTGGAGCGTGACAGTACCACCCTGGCAAGGCAAATGTAGTAGCAGATGCCTTAAGCAGGAAGCCCATGACATACTTTTTGACGACTCAGCGGCAATTGTTAGAGGATCTTCAGGAGCTCGGGATAGAGGTCGTATTGCCAGGCACGGATGGACAGATGGCCAGTCTAGAGGTTCAGTCTGTATTGGTTGAGAGGATCAAGGCAGCCCTGCCTACAGATGCGAGATTACGACGACTGTGAGAGAGGACTGAGGCCGGCATACAGACGGGACTCTGGATTCATGAAGACGGAACATTGAGGTATGGAGATCGTCTATACATTTCGAGTGACGAGCTACGCCAGGAGTTGATGACCGAGGCTCATAGCTCGATTTATTCTATTCATCCCAGGAGTACAAAGATGTACCAGGATTTGAGACAACACTACTAGTGGCATGGGATGAAGAGGGAGATTGCGAGATTCGTGGCGAGATATTTGGTCTGTTAGCAAGTCAAGGCCGAACATCAGAGGACTACAGGACTATTGCAGCCGCTTTCCATTCCTGAGTGGAAGTGGGAACACGTTACCATAGACTTCATCACAGGATTCCCAATGAGCCCTAGCTGGAAGGATGCAGTCTGGGTTGTTGTGGACCGACTCACTAAGTCTGCATATTTCTTACCCTTCAGAGTTGGGCAGTCCACAGAGATATTAGCTCACATGTATATGAGGTAGATAGTGCGACTACATGGAGTTCCTGTCAGTATTGTATCGGATCATGATTCCAGATTCATGTCATATTTTTGGCGGAGTATGCAGGAGAGTCTAGAAACTCGTCTCAAATTCAGTACTGCATATCATCCACAGACTGATGGTCAGTCAGAGTGCACGATTCAGATACTAAAGGATATGTTGAGAGCGTACATGATCGACTTTGGAGGATCTTGGGAGGACCATCTATACTTGGTAGAATTCTCCTACAATAACAGCTACCAGGCCAGCATACAGATGGCACCTTATGAGGCACCGTACGACAGGAAGTGTAGGTCGCCGGTATATTGGAGTGACGTGGGAGAGCGTCAGATACTGGGTCCATAGTTGATGACACAGACAGTGGAGAAAGTAAAGCAGATTCAGGGCCACCTGCGCGCAGTATAAGACAGACAGAAGCATTGGGCAGATGCGCACCGCAGACCTTTGGAGTTCAAGGAAGGTGACCATGTATTTTTGAAGATATCGCCCACTCGTGGTACCATCAGATTTGGGGCAGAGCAAGCTGAGTCCGAGGTACATCGGACCTTTTGATATCTTGGAACGAGTCGGCGAAGTGGCTTATCGTCTTGTATTGCCTCCATCATTAGAAGAAGTGCACGACGTATTTCACGTATCATAGTTAAGGAGATACGTGGCAGACCCTAGCTACGTGCTTGATCATTCAGAGATTACAGTCGGACCCAGTTTATCATATGCAGAGCAGCCAGTGGGGATACTCGATCACAGTGAGAAGATTTTGAGGGGTCAGACTATTCGACTGGTCAGGGTTGCAAGAAAGCATCATTCGCCAGGCGAGTCTACCTGGGAGCGCGAGGATTCCATTCGGCAGCATTTTTTGTATTTATTTGAGGACCGAGGTACGAATTTATGTACTGCATTCGATTACTTGTTTACTTTTAAATTCTCGTAGCTATCATTCGTGCTTTACTTTTAATTCGGGGATAAAATTCTTCTAAGTTGGAAAGGATGTAAACTCCCTCAATTATTATTTTAAGTAAACTAGATAGGGTTAGAAATTTTGTTGTAGCGTCAGGGTATTTGAGGTTAAGAAGTTATGTTGTCATTGTCTGATATTCTTTATTTTAACCCTTGGTGTACCGTACCATTGTTGCAATATTCGGAGCCGAACAATAGCCCATAATTTCCAACAAATTATTGCACTCTTGACTTGACAAGCCAACCTAGGCGCGGGACTTTTCCGTCACTCACAAACACAATCCCTTGTGCTATACTTTAATTGCATAAGTTTCCCGTCCCAAAATTAATTCGTTAATCCTATGTCGCATACCTTTGTCCTTGCCATCAATTTTGGGACACAAACTCAACCCTTTTAGCCGAAATAATTAAAGGGTCCAAGACTGACACCAAGCCTACACCATTCGTGACCTTTGTGTCACTCCTAATTAAGACCCCATGTGCCCCCATATAATTTAAGAGCACAAGACATTTTATTTTAATTAAATTAGGGATACCAACTTTGACTAATCCTAACTTAACCCCAATTTAACCCAATACCCCATTCTTTAAGCCCATGTAAAACATACAACACCCCCTCACCCTAAATAACACCAAACACCACTTCCCATACCAAATCCCCATTATTTTTTATTCTTGTGCAAATATCCAAAAGTTAAGGGGCCTATTTGCAAATATGGTGATAGGTGTCACCATCCTATTGGTCAAGACCAATGAAGAAACCCCCTCTCTCTCTCTCTTTGACCGATCCAATCAGCACACTCTCTCCCCTTTTGTTTGTACACTTTCCTTCATGACAAATCTTGGCCCTTCATTCAAAATAAAGCATCATCCTCACCACACATTATCCTATATAATCACTCAACCTCACCCCCTTTCCTAATGTGCCGGCCCTAATCCCTAGGAAACCCTTCCCACTCTCTCTCTCCTCCCTCTTCCTTTCACCGGCCAAACACCATTCCTATTTTCTTCTTCTTCTTCCTCTTCACTTCTCCTTCTCCTTTCTCCATGAACTGCCCACCCTCACCGATGCTGCAACTCGACGCTGCCACCTTCATTAACCGCCACCCATATCTTCACTTCTTCTTCTCCTCCACTCCACGCTGCCACCTCCCTCACCACCTCTACAACTCCGGCGTGCAACCGCTGTTGTCGGCCCCCGCTCACTCCAGCCCATCCTGCTGCTACTCTACCACCACCACCTCCAGGAGCACCAGAGCTATAGCCTCCTCCGGTCAGGCTCGCCAACTGCCACCCTCCACCTCCACACTGCTGCAGTCGATCACCACTGCTACAACTACACCTCTAACCGTCGACCATCCCCACTCCATCAACTCCGGCTGACCACCTCTATCCTGCCATCAACCATGACCTCCAGGAGCCTTCCTCCACCTGCAGAACCACCCTCGACGACGACCACCCTCACTCGCCTCCACCCGCAGCAGCTACTGCCATCCCCACTCTACCTTGTTGTTGTCGTCCCCCGTACGACCACCGTGATCCACCACCACCTCTATTACCTCGACTACCACCTCAAGCAACGTCTACTTCACAACCGTCGAGCACCCCGCCACCTCGGTTGACACGCGCGCCACCCCTGAGGTCGACGCCAACCCTCACCGGAGCCGCAACATCGATGCTGCTACCAACCGCAGCCACTGGGGTAACTCCTCACCCATCTTCTTGTTTTAGTGTAGTGTTGCTTCTTGTTAAATAGAACCTAGTTAGGGTTAGGGTTATGAATGCTATATATGAGATTTTAGGGTTTTATGTTATATTTTTCCATGCATTTTGATGGGTATTGAGGAGCAGATTTATTTGCTGAGAAATGGTGTTATGATATCAAAACGTCGATCATTTATTGAGAGCTGATAATTAATATTGAATTTATTTGAGGAGTAACTATTTATTGTGAAATGGTGAAAGAATAACAAAATAATGATTATATAACAAAAAATTGGATAATTAAAAATTATTTTTATTTGAGGATAATATATTTTTAATGTACATGATAACGTCGGTAAATACAAGGGTGAAATCTGAGGATAAGCATAGTTCGAACTACTGAAGACACAGTGATAAATAGTAGAATTAAGGATTTGGTTTGATGATGTTATACGGATGATTGATCGTATTAGATGTAACGTACCTCTAGTCAACCTTGGTCAACCCTCTAGCTTAGTATATATGTGAGCTATGTAATTAAAATTGAAGCCTATGCTAGACGTGTGTCACCTCTTATTTTAGAATAGCATCGTGATAGTTTATTGATTGAGCTTGTATCTCGTCTCTAGGTACTACGAGATCCGCGAACTTGGATGTTGTACCGGAGCCCCATCTTCAGCATCTGAATCCAGGCAAGTGTACCTTGACACCCTGTATTTCAGTTACCAAATTTCTATTTATTTATTATATGCATTGTGCGCGCTTTGGATCAGAATCGTTACTTTGTGTCCGGGTCATAACCGGGTGCAAACGTTCGTCGGTAACGTCTGGTAACGATTGATAGATGTTCGCAATACCTTGATGTACACACTTGGTTACATCATAACCCTAGGACACATTCAGACACCGTTATCGTGCCAGATTTCCTGTATCCTGATACTGTCAGCATGACCGAAAACTAGGATGACTTTAGGGTCGTGATTGTTTATAGTTCTTCAGTATGACAAGACTGTTAGATAGAGGTTCAGGTTCAACGAACACTCGTTAACCGCTTTGGGAGGAAAAGACAGTTACTAGACGTTTGGGCTCCTCTGCACGTGCTATATATATATCTATATATGTCATATTTATGTAGTATTCCTGTATCCAGAGTAGTAGTATCATCTGTATAACTCTTTGCTCAGAGCTACGGTAAGTCCCGTGTGTCTCCATGTCCGGAGCTACGATTTTATTTTGGACAGCTCACGTGTCGAACATTATCTTCATAGTTGTGTCTCACGTAGCTGGTTATGCTAGATTACATCGGCGTTGCACTTGTTTCTTTCTGTTATACTATGGCATGCTATTTTTGTACCTTGTTACGTCCCTTTGAGGACCCGGTCCCCTACAAGTTTTTCAGCATAGACGATTACGGAGCCTTTGGAGTTGTTGATGGAGTTGCTTGTCTCGCAGGCATTGGTACCAGGTACTTATATCATTTCTACTGGAGTTATGGTTACTTTATTCATATTATTTATTCATCTGCTGTTGTAGCCTAGTTTGTATAGACTCATATTTCTTCTTGAGTCTATTCGAGTTTGTGTGTTACTGGGCGGCCAAATTTAGCACATGTAGCTCATTTTTGTGTATTTTTGTTCATTGTAGATTGAGACAGAGATATTTATATTTACTTGATCTTTTAGATAGTGATCATTACAGCTTATACATATTTGAGTCGGACCAGAGTCTGGTCGAATGCGTAACTGTCATGTTGTGTATTCCTAGTCCTACGTATTTTGGGACTGGGGCGTGACAATCTACCTTTTATATATTTTTATTAACACATCTTATATGATGCTTCTGCTGCATCTTATATGCTAATGCTACTACATTAACCCCCTCCAACTGAGCCATCACAGGAATCCCCCTTACCCTAATACCACTACCCCACATTAGCAACAACAACAGTTACCACCACCCTCATTAGGATACACACTAATCGTCTAAACTTGGACTTATATATATATATATATATATATATATATATATATAACACAATTAGATTGAGTGCACCAAGTACACACTAAAGCATTGTATCTGTCACTACCATATTTTCTAGGAAATGATATTTTAGTCATTTGGTAATTAATTAAATATTATGCATGTTGAATATTTATTTATTGTATTATTTATTTATTGTTAGCATGTTAGATTTATTTTTGGCCTTGTGTTAGTGGACCTAACTAGTTAGTTTAGACTCATGGACCAACATTTAATTCTAGTTAGAATTGAGCCCAATAATTAGAAGCCCAATCATTGTGAGGATGATTAATTAAGTTAAACCCATAGACTAGAACCTTTCCTCCTTAATTAATCTCTTCATGATAGGCCCCAAGGGGTATTTTAAACTTAATATAGTAGCTTAAGGGAGGGGGCAAGTGAGGCCTATATAAAGGGGATGAAAACTTTCTCTCTCTTTATTTTTTATTCCAAATCTAGATCTAGAATTTTTCTCAACCAAATTCCATCAAATACCTACCAAATTTCTCCCCAATTATTTTCTAAATCACCATTGGAGACTAGTAGAGCAAGGATCTACAATGAGGAAGCATGGATCTACAAAGAGGAGCAAGGATCTACAAGTTGAAGGCTCATTTACCAATTTTGGAGGTTTTATTAGGAATCCATCTCCCAATAGGTAAAATTCAGTTTTTTCCCTTAATTTAGGTTCTAAATCTGAGATTTAACCATGAGTAATCAACCTATATGCATAGGCTACCCATAGGATTTGGTTTTGTATTCATAGGAGGCCTATTGAGAAAGTTATTGTGCTTTTTGTGTCAATTTTGGGAGAATTCTGAGATTGACATTTGTTGTGTGTGTCAATTGGTCCTATAGATCAATTTGACATGTGCTTGTATATTTGTGACTAGTGTCATGTCCACAATTAGATACGTGTAGGTCGTATCCCAATAATTTGGTGATACGTGTTGATTTGGGGGTTTTTCCTCCGTCACGGGACTTTGTGCATGTCATATTTTGACACAGATACGTAGATTTGTGATTGACCCTTCGTATTATTTATATTTAATATATTAGACTTGCTCGTGTCCTTCGAGGTACGTTGGATGTGTGGTAGACTCGTGTCGCAAGCGTATCCTAGATCTAGTGGAATACGGGGTGATACGCTCTATGTGTTTGTGCAATTTAATTCTAGATCTATTTCTAAATTGTTCTTAGTCTTGGTGATGTGTAATTATATGTATATACATATATATATTATTGTGTATGTATATTTATGTATTAGTGTGTCATAGATCTATATATCTAGGTGTTATATATTTATGTAGCTATTCTCTACATATATATTAGCTTTTAAATTTAGTAGTGTATTTATATATGTATTGTATTGTTTTATATATATATATATATATATATATATTATCACGACCTACACCCAGAATTTGGGGCACGAGTACGTGGGTACATCCAGCCTACGCCGCAGCATCGACGGTAGAACACTGTCTAGGTCACAATACTAGCTAATCAATCTCACACGAATATTCAAATTCATAAGGAGACACGGATATCACAATATAATATGTAAATACTCAATCACAGAACTAAAGCATGATAAAATATCGAAGAAAATAAACGAAATTCAACACAAGTCTAAACAAAAATAGTCTAACTCAAACAATAACATCCAAGTCTCAAAGTATGCCGGAAACAAATCTGGTACCAATAATCTACTAAAAGAAACTAACTGAATGACTAGTGATCCCGGCTAGACCTCCCGGAATCACACGTGGCTACAAGGTCAAAGGCTGCAGCTACTCTCCCTGTGGTCCATAATATGTCGGACATCAGTCCTCTAAGTCGCAGTCTCAAAAAATATTTCCAGTCAGGATGGAGCGAAGTACAACCCAATAACAGTTCTAATTAATTGACAAGGACTATAAAACAATAAATATATGATGCTATATACTGAGAGAAGACAATAAATAAATGTAATAATAAAATAAAGAGAACAGGCAATATAGGCAATATGATACAGTTAGTGCATATATAAAATAAAGAGAAAGAACTATAGTATCATATACGGGTGATGTAGTATATGAACTGATATTAAGAACTTTAACTATTCTTAGTGTTTGAAATCGTAGTTTCGAAATATGATCAGTTTGGGAACTTGTACGATAGCTACATGGCCTGGCTAATCATACGTGAGGTGTATGATTAACACTAACAATATCTATACTTGTACGATAGGGATTTGATCACATCTCTCACTAGCAATTTCCCCGCCCCCAACTAGTACTGTGGATCCAACCATGACACATCATGATACACGATCAATGTCTAATATATCATGTACAATGTCTAATATCAATGTCGTTTACAATATTAATACGATAACCAATGTAACATCTCATGACTAAAGATCCAATCTATATATTAGTCCGTGTAGCACAGTGTCAAGAATCAGATGTAACATTTCTAAATACTTGAATTATAGAAATTATCAAATAACAAAAATTATCAGAGAATTTACTCGCCTGGGGTCCTTAGCTGGTATGAATCAGAGTCCAAGTCACAGTCCAAACAATTACTTTAAAATTATTGGATTTTAAAATTATGTACAATGTCTAGTTATGACTTGAGAATCTAATTTTTTTTTAAAAAAATTATTGGATTTTAAAATTTTGAAGATAAATTCGAATTTCAAAGAATTACTTTAAAATTTTAAACTGTGAGGATGAAGTAAAATTTGAGGACTTTGTTAAATAACAAATTTGAGGCCATGGCACACAAATCGAGACGATATGTTGATCAAAAAAGTCAACCGATGCAAACTCGACTTTTATGCATGATTTCCTGTAGATTTTAGCGTAAAAAACATGCTAAAATTTATGGCTCGTCCGAATTCAAATTCGTTTGAAAATTATTACACATACCTAAAATCGTATTGTGCAACGGTGGCTGATTGTTAACCTAGAAGTTCTATAGAATTAACAGCATAGAAATATTTTGACAGAATTAACAACATAGAAATATTTCGACAGAATTAACATCGTAGAAATAAATTTTTGGATTAGATTTTTTAAGTTTGAATATGGAATTATATTTGAAAGATTGAATTATTAAATTTTTGAAGACAGTCATAAATGAGATTTAAAATTTTCAGGAAATAATGTTAGATTGTAAATAATAGTTATGACTTGAGAATCTAATTTTTTTTTAAAATTATTGGATTTTAAAATTTTGAAGATAAATTCGAATTTCAAAGAATTACTTTAAAATTTTAAACTGTGAGGATGAAGTAAAATTTGAGGACTTTGTTAAATAATAAAAGTGATTTGACTACATGATTATATTGCTTGAATTTTGATGGAGAAATATATATATATATATATATATATATATATATATATATATATATATATATATATATATATATATATAATATTTTATATATGTGTTATTGAAGATCTTAAATTTTGAGAACAAAATTCTTTTAAGGTGGGTAGATTGTAAGCCCCCTCATTTTAGAATAGGGATAATTTGATAATTTATAATTATTTTTATTATAAATTTAATTAGATAGATTAAAGAATTAATTTCTAAAAAAATTTAATATATATGACACTTTGCCATGGCTTCGATATTTTTAGCAATGCACGACCTTTTTTCTTCCAACAAAATTTATAATAATAATTTTAATTGAGTCTAATATAGTTGGAACATGGATGTTGTATTTATTTGATCTCTCCCGTGCTTCAAAAATATTGACGAACGTCTAGAATTACGGTTACCGTAAAATTGTCTCCTTTTGACTAGAACTTGACCCAAATCCAACCCAAACACATGTAGGCATGTAGTGCACCTCAAATATCTCTATGTAAAAATATATTATATATATAAATGATATTTAAATTAATTTATTTTTATTTATAGGAGTTCTAACTATAGAAAGTTGTATATGTGGCAACCTAGTTGGCAAATAACTACCTAAACACTTCCCTAACCAACCCAACAACCAAATCTTATCCAATCCTAACCATAACAACTAACCCCACCCTCAAAATTTCGACCAAGAGTATCCCCCCCTTGGCCGAACCCCTTAGCAACAGGATAAACCACCTCCTTTATTTAAATCTATTTAAAAAGGCCATATATATATCAACTTACCAACAAACTCTAACCCTAACATCTACTTCCCTCTTTGTGGCCGCCCCTATATCCTCCCTTCTCTCTTCCACGACCCCTTCAGCCTCTTCCTCTCCTTCTCTACTTTATTTTCACTTCTTTCCAACCTCCACTTCATCCCCCACAAGCTGACAAGCCCTAGAGCAAGAGATTAGTCACCGTAGAGGCCGACTACTTGCTGCTGGTTGCAGCTGCTATCCACCCCATCACAGCCCTAAAATTACCTCCAAATTGAATATTTACCTCCTATATGAATCCACCAAGCACCCTCTCAAGTTTTGTGGAGTTTGGAGTCCGTTTGGTGCTCCGAATGGTCCGTATCGCGAGAAAGGACCACGCCGTAATCGGGTAAGTCTTCCAACTTAGATTCTTGTTCCTATTCTCCATGAACCAAAGATTGTGTAACTCATGATAATATTAGATGATAAATAGGATTAACTCCATATATGAGAAATCTGCATTTCTATGTAGAAACTATTTCAAGAAAATCAAACAATCATGACACGGACACGACGCACCAATGGTAGACAAGGTTCAATGAGTATTGCCATGATAAATATATATAAAATAGTTTCAGAAAATTATATGTTATTAATTCATAATATAAATATTATAATTATATAATTAATCATGTTTTATGCTGACGAAAAGATTCGATGCAAAGACTACTTGGCCAAGTTGCAAGAATAGCTAGATAGTATAGTTGAGATGATTGCATGAATGATGTGATATATATATATATATATATATATATATATATATATATATATATATATATATATATATATATATATATAATTATTATTAAATTTCAAAAAATTAAATAATCTAATTTCATGTTAAAAATACTTTATTATTCAAGTTGGTAATGTTGCATGTACAAACTAGCATCAAGTTGCCAGAATACCTAGTCGACGCACAACATGACTTTGTGATACGATTCTTGGAGGGTTTGATCTTAATTCCTAAAACTGAATTTATGTGTTTTAATTCTTGAAATAAAGTATTTTAAATTTATATTTATGGTATTTGCATGTCAAACCTGAACCCTAAAAATAAGGGCCACTAGCATATATTTCGGGTGACTTTATGACATTGTTTTGCTAGTAAATACAGGTTATTTTGGAAGGAATAAATGGGTGAATATTTTTTGAGATTAAATCAGAATATAATATGATATAAAATATTTTTTTATAAATATAAACTATACTAATGGACTAGCAATATCTCGAACAAGTTTCGGACAAAACTAGTCAACCTAAAGTAGCCATAATATTGAAATATGTTATTTTGTCAGATCTGAGAATTAATTGTTAAAATGAATATAAATTATATTTAAATCAATATTATATGATTTATTATGATTTATGTCCATGTCATTTAATTGGGGACTTAAACTTAAATTTTGGAAGTCAAAAACCAAGAAACTAGGTCCCGATACTCTGTAAAAGTAAGCAAAGTTGTTAGAAATAATAACGAACTTGGTTTTGCATGGCATCAAAGAATTTATAGAATTAATTTATAATTACAAGAAATCATGTTTGGACCCTTAAGTAATTAATTTATTTTTACGTCAATTAATTTCCGAAGGAGTGGACGCGGGATCATCTTTACCATCACTTACTGCAAAATTAGGCAAGTGTACGTTGCCAAAATGTTTATAGTTATACATTATTTATTTGATATTATGTATGCATTAGATATTATAATTGTGTGGCTTGGTTGTTTTACTTGTGAGCCTAGGGCCATTATACGATACTTTGTGTCCGAACATGATTCGGGTACCGATATCCCCTGCAGAGTCGAGTATTGTAGTTAGAGAGTCATTCTTTCAACCCCATGATTTATGCATATGTTATTTGTACATCCGACCGTAGGACACTTGACACGATATTCATGTGGCAGAGTCTTTCTCGACTTGATCGTGGTACTTGGACTCTGGATAGGACTACAGGATGCATGTTATAGTGGTAATTATAATTGTACATATTGACTATGACTTGTGTTGATAGTTAAAGGTCATGATCTTGCGTGTCTTGATTGAGACGTGAGGTTATATTGGGTGGGGAGAGTCTTCATCGTGCTCTGGGCATATTTTACTATTACTATTTGAGTGTACTATTAGATTACGGAAGTGTCCATTGGGATCTTTCGTGAGTACTAGCCCGGAGTATTTATATATATATCTTCCTCCGGGTTCCCCCACATGGAGCCTTGAGTGTACTATTAGCATATGAAAGTGTCCATTGGGATCTTTTGTGAGTACCAGTCCGGGGTACGATACCATACTCTCATTTGCATATCACATAGTTAGTTACAGTAGTTTACCCTTGAGTATGTGGCATTATACTGTTTTACTTTTGGCATGCTGTTTCTTGTACCTTGTTACGTCCCTCTGAGGACCTGGTCCCCTTCCAAGTTTTGCAGCATAGACGGTTATGGAACCTTTGGAGTTGCTGATGGAGTTGCTTGTCTTGCAGGCACTGGTACCAGGTACTTATATCATTTCTATCGGAGTTATGGTTATTTATTTATATTGTTTATTTATTTGCTAATGTAGCCTAGTTTTATAGAATCATATCTCTTTCTCGAGTCTATTCGAGTTTGTGTGTTACTGGGCGGCCGACTTTAGCACATGTAGCTCATTCTTGTGTATTCTGTTCATTGTGGATTGAGACATAGATATTTATATTTACTTGATTATTTAGATAGTGGCCATTATAATACAGCTTATACGTATTCGAGTCGGACCAGAGTCTGGTCGAATGCGTAGCTGGCATGTTACGTATTCCTAGTCCTATGTATTTTGGGACTGGGGTGTGACACAATCAATCAAATAGACGGAAGGAACAAAAGGAAAGAAAAGGACATAACCTGCTAACACATCCATAGGTAAATGATGCATCCAAAGTTTGATACATATATCCCTTTGGTACCACTGTTTCTACTACAAGCATAACCACTGCTAGCTCTCTTACCTATTATAATTGTTTATACCAGTTGTTCTTATTACTCAAGTGCACGTCAAGTGCAACACACCACACTAACTACTACTCCCTCTAATACAACTCTAGATGGACACCCAAGTCAGTTTGCAGTGCCATCTCAAGCATGCTCAATCCAACAAATCCTTACACATGCACATCATCTACTCATATACTAATATACATTTCTTACCCACCATAAAATTTTATCCTCAAAATTTAACTTTTCGAACAATTTAAATTAAAATGTATATACTATCCTCAAAAGTCAAATATTCAAATATTAAAATAAAATTTTAATCACTTCCAAAAAAATTTATAGCTTTGACTATGTTTATTGAATTGAATTTGAATCCTCCAAAATTTTAAATACATAAAATCTCAACTCCTCAAAATTCTCAAAACTTGAAATTTATTTCCAACTCAAATTATAAATTTAAATCCACATCTTGTAGTCCAATAGCTCTAATGTTAATCTTTCTCACTGTCCTCATCAACATATGTTATCAGATGATACCGTAAATTTTAGTCCATAAAATTTATCTCGATATAAAATCAAGCTCAACAACGACACTAAGAATTAAATTTAACAACCGATCAACAAGAATCAAACTCAATAACAAGTGAGAATGGACGGAAACAAGGGAAAAGATGTAATTTGGAAAGTATAATAAGATTCTCAAGGGTCGTCCCAGGAATCTCTTAAAAATTTGTGATTGAGTATCCTCTCTTATCCTAGTATCATATGTTCTATATCCTATCGTATGCACGCAGTAGTACAACTAAGAAGTCGCACTACCACGGCATCGCTCTAATTGCGAAGTCTAACCTGCATGGGCTGCCACTAAAAATGTGTCACGACCCGCACCCAAAATTTGGGGCACGAGTACGTGGGTACGTCTAGCCTACGCTGCAGCATCGACGGTAGAACGATGTCTAGGTCACAATACTAGCTAATCAATCTCACACGAATATCCAACTCCATAAGGAGACACAGATATCATAATATAATATGTAAATACTCAATCACAGAACTAAATCACGATAAAATATCGAAAAAAATAAACAAAATTCAACACAAGTCTAAACAAAAATAATCTAACTCAAACAATGACATCCAAGTCTCAAAGTATGCCGAAAACAAATCTGGTACCAATAATCTGCTAAAAGAAACTAACTGAATAACTAGTGATCCCGGCTAGATCTCCCGGAATCACACCTGGCTACAAGGTCAAGGCTGCAGTTACTCTCCCTGTGGTCCATAATATGTCGGACACCGGTCCTCTAAGTCATAGTCTGGAAAAAATTCTCAGTCAGGATGGAGTAAAGTACAACCCAATAATAGTTCCAATTAATTAACAAGGACTATAAACAATAAATAGATGATGCTATATACTTAGAGAAGACAATAAATAAATATAATAACAAAATAAAGAGAACAGGCAATATAGGCAATATGGTACAGTCAGTGCATATATAAAATGAAGAGAAAGAACTATAATATCATATACGGGTGATGTAGTATATAAACTAAGATGAAGAACTTTAACTATTCTAAGTGTTTGAAATCATAGTTTCAAAATATGATCGGCTTGGGTGTCACGCCCCAGTCCCAAAATACGTAGGACTAGGAATACGTAAGCATGTCAGCCGTATGTATATGGCAACTCCAATATATGGATACCATAATACACACGTACGCTGTAATATGAATGTTAACTCACATGTGGTATATAATTATCACAAGTCACAGGGAAGAACTAAATCTCATCCACAGAATCAAATAGAAATAAATAACCAATCTACTATAAAACTGAATCTCAATATGAAGTACCAAAGAATGAAAGTCGGGTAGAAACAAATCTACTACCAAAGTAGAATGTAAGAGAAACCATATAAGAATATCTAATGAATAATAAGACTCGAAGAAAAGATCTCTTCGAAAGAGATAAGTAGCAAGTCCTGATCCGTGCTTCTGCGAATAGTCAAGATCGTCTACACCTGGAAAGGGACAACTTTTTGACGTATGGGCATGGGTAGGCTACTCTATCTAATCTCACAACTCACACACACGTCAGGGACATCATCAGCCGTCATACCGCGAGGGTAGCGACCATCGTGACACCATCAGCCGACATACCGCGAGGGTAGCGACCATCGGATACGACTACCATAGTGCGTGATAGTTACTACGGTTTACCAGAGTGGTTAGAGCCCATGCGCCTACTGATTGTCCTTCCCTCCCATGATACTATGTGTCAAGTGTGTGTCAACATATATATAGTATATAAATATGACTGAAAGAAAATACACATACAATGAATATATAAAAATGTAATAAGCATACAATGTACTGTAAGCAATTTGGCAAGATATCTTGCCTGGCAAGAAAGCTGCAAAGTGTAAGCGTTCAGACGTCAGGCACAATAGATCAGAAACTATGGCATCAGAATGAACGTCTCCGGATGCTGAAATAAATATCACCAACGTTCTCAGAATAAACGAGATAGCTAAAAAATACTACCCTTTCGTCTATTTTGGACACAGGGGCAAAACGATAATTTTGGGTCAAAGCGGGTCTACTTGTGGGCCACTTTACACCGAAAAATGTGTCAGAGTTAAAGGTCTCTAAATGGGACAAATTATAGGTCAAAAAAATTCTAAACGTTAATACGAACTCAACGGTATGTCCAATTTTGAATTCCGGTGAGCCGAACACAAATTCGCCCTAAAAGTCAACCGTGAGGTCCGCAAATAGGCGGCTTGGTCAACTGTCTCGGAATTGCGTGAAACTTGGGTCACAGGACTAACAGGATACCATGAATCCAATGGCACAAGTTTCGTCATATTTTAACGAGCGTACACTAAATGGTGCGGTATTTTGCAAAAGTCACGATACGGAGACTTTTCATGGATATGGGTTGATTCTGACGCGCACACATGTCCAAATCAGTTTCTGCGAAAGCTCACACGTCAGGATATACCATACGTGCCTTTTGGTGCAATTGGTATGTGACGAGGCAGTCCCGTTTGGTTGGGCGCGCTCCTTATCACAATTTTTTAATATTTTAAAAATAAGTTTTTGGTCAATTTGGAGGTTGAATAATTTTACACATAGAACGAATTAACAAAAACTAAAAGAACAAAAAAATTCTTGGTTATATGGAGAAGAAAAATCCTTTTATTTATTTTCGAAAATAATAAACAGGTTGATGGCAAATTGGGTGTGAACATGGGGTTTTGGATTCGAAATTCTGAACTATTTTGGTCAGTTTTTCGGTTGTTTTTTGGTCGATTTTTTGACCCATCCGGGACACGAGAACTCGTGCCGCTTGAATGAAAATCCTAGAGGGTTAAGTTGTGGACCTACACGAACAAATCGTATGCAAAAAGGATCATAGATGAGGGAGATAACATACCGTGAATATGGGTCCAAAATTGGACTGTGCGCATGTGCGGTGCACACACGCGGCCGACGGCGGCCGGCCGGCGGGCTGCGGTGGCGCGCGGCTTTGGGGGCGGTAGTCGCTGGGGCGGCGACGCCAGGCTGGGGTCGGCATTGGTCGGAGCTAGGGTTAGGGTTTGAGTAATGGTTTAGGGTTTTGTATATGTGTGTGTATATATATATAGAGAGAGAGAGACAGAGATGTGGGGGGGGGGAGTTTTACGGGTTTCTGGGAGTTTACTTGGGGGGAAAGGGATTAGGAATAGTGGTTTTGTTAGGGTTTTAATTAGAGTTAACTTATGGTTTTTAGTTATTTAGTTATTTTTCTTTTTTTTTTCTTTTCTTTCCTTTTTATTTTTCTTTTTGTTTTTTTATCATCATTATTATTATTATTATTATTATTATTATTATTATTATTATTATTACTCTTATTATTATTATTATTATTATTATTATTATTATTATTATTATTATTATTATTATTATTATTACTCTTATTATTATTATTATTATTATTATTATTATTATTATTAACACATATCTATATTTACATATATAGATGGAATTATAAAAATTTTAAAAGAATATTTGCACACCAAAAATAGATTCCAGAAAATTGCTTTGTAGAGTTTAAGAAAATACTATACTCTAAATATTTTATAATTAATATTTAGATATTTATCTAGTTATAATAAATCAAATAATTTTATTATCTAATTAACTAAGTAATTAATTAAATGGTCATCCACAAAATAGGTAGTAGTAAATAATATGGAAATCTATAAAAAGAAAAAATGTCTAACTTGACATGGGGAATTATGGGCTACTAATTGTAGGAAGTTGGAAATTAAAAATAACCACAAATAAATTATATATAGATTATCTAAATATTTAACACATAGTCTATGGTCGTTACACCAATGTCGTACTAATGCCAAGGGGTCGAATTATTGTGCCACGAAAAGATCCTACAGGTAGTATCTCTTGTGTAAGCTACTTTCTATGAAGGACGAAACAGATTTTGGGGCCATCCCATATTATTAATGTCCAAACCATGGTGGAGTGTTCTAATAAAATTATTGGGTTTTAATTGTTTAAAAGAAAGTCTAAAACAAATACAAGAAATACAAAATACACACCAAATACCTATTTTTGGGTGAGGGGGTTTACAATCTACCCAACTTAAAAGAATTTCGTCCTCGAAATTAAAAATAAGGCATGATTTGCTAAATCCTTATCATCGTAATCATTCTTCTAAAAAAACAATTCTCAAAATTTAAAATGACTTATATCTCCTAATCTAATCTTACTTGATCACAATCTAAAAGAATTCACCTGAAGTTGACAATGCGACTTCTACCCAACTTAGAATTTATCCATCTATCACATAAGGCTATAAATTTAAGAAAGGCTTCCTCAAATCATTTAATCGTGTTATTCAATCCTCAAAAGTTTTAACGCCAAATATATCACATATGGTATACCCTTAATTACAAAAGATAGTCACCAAGTAATACGATTGGCCTATGGGATATATCTAGTACTCTCCGTATATCGAACGTATACTAAGCACAAGCGTTCGTCTTTCCGAAATAGGGAAAGACAAAAAAAATAATAAAGAATTCAAGGAAGAGGTGATAGAATACAAGTACGGAGTTCAAGGCGATTTAAAGAATTCAAAAAGAGAGTTGTCAAGGCAGTTGTGGATTAAAATCTTATTTTGGTAAATTCCTATTCGCTTGCTCATATCAGAACAGTTATGTAGCTGATATGATATGCTCTGACTTGTCTAGAGGAAAAGTATATTCGTCTACTAGTCAACTATATATCTCAATCCACGTAAAGTAGTCATGCGAAGAGCGAACCAAGCGCACTAAGGTTGATCAGACCATAATACATTGATTCTGATTTTTGACAATGTATTAGTGTGTGCACCCAATAATACATATGTCATGAATAAGCTCGATAAAAGAATAAGCTTGCAAAACTAGGCTATAATAGCAGCATAAGTCGAGGTAGTACATAAAATATAGGTACGCTGGATTATGATGAGTGAAAGTACAAATTACGTGATTTAAAACTTAGGGATAATCATAAAATCATAATCCAAATGAACAACACAACTATCAAGTTCTAACTACTAAGCACATAATTTCAAAATTTAAGATTAGCAACTATAAATCTAGCAAACTATATATCCTAACATAAATAGAAATCACTTGGCCTACAATCGGAAGGGTTAGGTGGCACGAATTGAAAGATGAAAGAAATTTTAGTCGTCGTACAAATAGCGAGCGTTAAGGTTTCGGAGGAACAAGATATGAAATTAAAATGAGAGGCTGTTGATAATATAATAGTTTCTTAAGAAAAGGTGGTATGCTAATCTCTGTGTTCGAGGTATGAGCAAGAAAAATATTATATTCTTTCTTCTTTGCTTCCTAAGGTACTGTTCTGCTAATATCAAGACAATGGTCTAAATTTATAGTTCTAATATTATCTCACTATGAGAGTTAGATTTAGTCCTAATGTTCAATCTTGAATTTCTATTGGTTCCTCAATACTAGGGTCAAACAATATGGTCAAATTTATAACTAACCTTAGTAGTGTCTATACTACTCTCAAGTCCTTCATAAATATATCAAGGGGGTAGTGGTTAATTAATCTACAGGTAAGGGATGCTAGGGTTCATTAGGTATTCTAGACTTAGTGATGTGTCAATATTCTAGTGGTATTCTTAGTATGAATATTACCATAATTATTATCCTAATAAAAAGGATTCCTATATTCTAGCAGAAGGCTATACTCAAGGAACTATTAGGAAAGTACATGAATCAAGCAGGATACAATTATTTAAATAGAACAGACTGGAGGGAAGGTGAGTCATAGTCAAATATGGATGAGATCCTATACTCTAATCCGATTTGCAGGCTTGCTCGGTACAGTAACGTAACTGAGACAATATGCTCTCGACCTGTATGGGCCACCACAAAAATATGTCACATCCCAGTCCCAAAATACGTAGGACTAGGAATACGTAAGCATGCCAGCCGTATGTATATGGCAACACCAATATATGGATACCATAATACACACGTACGCTGTAATATAAATGTTAACTCACATGTGGTATATAATTATCACAAGTCACAGGGCATAACTAAATCTCATCCACATAATCAAATAGAAATAAATAACCAATCTACTATATAACTGAATCTCAATATGAAGTATCAAAGAATGATAGTCGGGTGGAAATAAATCCACTGCCAAACTAGAATGTAAGAGAAACCAGATAAGAATATCTAATGAACAATGAGACTAGAAGAGAAGACCTCCTCGAAAGAGAAAAGTAGCAAGTCCTGATCCATGCTCCTGCGAATAGTCAAGATCGTCTACACCTGGAAAGGGACCAGGTCCTCAGAGGGACGTAACAAGATACATAGAAGCATGCCAATTTGAATACAGTAAACATGCATAATAAGTAGAAAATATATAAGTATGTTGTACAAGATAATCTATATGAATGCATAATGAGGACAACTTTTCGACGTATGGGCATGGGTAGGCTACTCTATCTAATCTCACACACACGTCAGGGACATCATCAGCCGTCATACCGCGAGGGTAGCGACCATCATGACACCCTCAGCCGACATACCGCGAGGATAGCGACCATCGGACACGACTACCATAGTGCGTACTAGTTACTACGGTTTACCAGAGTGGTTAGAGCCCATACGCCTACTGATTGTCCTCTCCTCCTATGATATTATGTGTCAAGTATGTGTCAACATATATATATAGTATATAAATATGACTGAAAGAAAACACACATGCAATAAATATATAAAAATATAATAAGTATGCAAAGTATAGTAAGCAATTTGACAAGGTATCTTGCCTGGCAAGAAAGCTGCAAAGTGTAAGCGTCCAGACGTGAGGCACAATGGATCAGAAAATATGGCATCAGAATGAACGTCTCCGAATGCTGAAATAAATATCACCAACGTTCCCAGAATAAACGAGATAGCTAGAAAACACTACCCTTTCGTCCATTTTGGACACATAGGCAAAACGGTAATTTTGGGTCAAAGCGGGTGCACAAGTGGGCCACTTTGCACCGAAAAGCGTGCCAGATGTAAATATCTCTAAATAGGTCAAATTATAGGTCAAATAAATTCTAAACGTCAATACGAACTCAACGGTATGTCCAATTTTGGATTCCGGTGATCCGAACATAAATTTGCCCTAAAAGTCAACCGTAGGGCCCGCAAATAGGCGACTTGGTCAACTGTCTTGGAATTGCGTGAAACTTGGTTCACAGGACCAGCATGATACCACAAATCCAATAGTGTAAGTTTCGTCTTATTCCGACCAGCATACACTAAATGGTGCGATATTTTACAAAAGTTACGATACGGGAACATTTCACGGATACGGGTTGATTCCGACGTGCACACACGTCCAAATCAGTTTCTACGAAAGCTCACACGTTAGGATATACTATACGCGCATTTTGATATAATTGGTACGCGACGAGGCAGTCCCGTTTGGCGGTAATTGGTACGCTCCGTATCATAATTTTCTAATATTTTAAAAATAAGTTTTTGGTTAATTTAGAGGTTGAATAATTTTACACATAGAACGAATTAACAAAAACCAAAAGAACAAAAAAATTCTAGGTTATATGGAGAATAAAAACCCTTTTATTTGTTTTTGAAAATAATAAACAGGTTGATGGCAAATTGGGTGTGAACATGGGATTTTGGATTCGAAATTATGAACAGTTTTGGTCAGTTTTTCGGTCAGTTTCTGGTCGATTTTCTGACCCATCCGGGACACGAGAACTCGTGCCGCTTGAATGAAAATCCTAGAGGGTTAGGTTGTGGACGTACACGAACAAACCACATGCAAAAATGATCACAAATGAGGGAGATAACATACCGTGAAGATGGGTCCAAAACTGGACTGTGCACATGTGCGGTGCGCACACTCAGGGACGGCGGCCGGCCGGCGGGCTTAGGCGGCCCGCGACTGCGGGAGCGGTCGTCGCGGGGGCGGCGGCTCCGGGCTGGGGTCGGCGTTGGTCGGAGCTAGGGTTAGGGTTAGGGTTTGAGTAATGGTTTAGGTTTTTGTATATATATATATATATATATATATATATATATATATATATATATATATAGAGAGAGAGAGAGAGAGAGAGAGAGAGAGAGAGAGAGAGATGTGGGTGGGGGGGAAGTCTTACGGGTTGCTGGGAGTTTGCTTGGGGGGAAAGGGATTAGGAATAGTGGTTTTGTTAGGGTTTTAATTAGAGTTAATTTATGGTTTTTAGTTATTATTCTTTTTTCTTTTTCTTTTCTTTTCTTTTCTTTCCTTTTTATTTTTCTTTTCTTTTTATTTCTTTTATCATTATTATTATTATTATTATTATTATTATTATTATTATTATTATTATTATTATTATTATTATTATTATTATTATTATTATTATTATTAAAACATATCTATATTTACAAATATAGATAGAATTATAAAAATTAAAAAAGAATATTTGCACACCAAAAGTAGATTCCAGAAAATTGCTTTGTAGAGTTTAAGAAAATACTACACTCTAAATATTTTATAATTAATATTTAGATATTTATCTAGTTATAATAAATTAAATAATTGTATTATCTAATTAACTAAGTAATTAATTAAATGGTCATCCACAAAATAGGTAGTAGTAAATAATATAGAAATCTATAAAAATAAAAAATGTCTAATTTGACACGGGAAATTATGGGCTACTAATTGTAGGAAGTTGGGAATTGAAAATGACCACAAATAAATTATATATAAATTATCTAAATATTTAACACATAGTCTATGGTCGTTACACCAATGTCGTACTAATGCCAAGGGGTCGAATTCTTGTGCCACGAAAAGATCCTATAGGTAGTGTCTCTTGTGTAAGCTACTTTCTATGAAGGGCGATACAAATTTTGGGGCCATCCCATATTATTAATGTTCAAACCATGGTAGAGTGTCCTAATAAAATCATTGGGTTTTAATTGTTTAAAAGAAAGTCTAAAACAAATACAAGAAATACAAAATATACACCAAATACCTATTTTTGGGTGAGAGAGTTTACATTGGGAACTTTACGATAGCTACATGGCCTGGCTAATCATACGTGAGTTTTATGATTAACACTAACAATATCTACACTTGTACGATAGGGATTTGATTACATCTCTCACTAGCAATTTCTCCGCCCCCAACTAGTACTGTGGATCCAACCATGACACATCACGATAAACGATCAATTTTTAATATATTATGTACAATGTTTAATATCAATGTCGTGTACAATGTTAATACGATAACCAATGTAACATCTCATGACTAAAGATCCAATCTATATACTAGTCCATGTAGCACAGAAGAAACATATGTAACATTTCTAAATACTTGAATTATAAAAATTATCAAATAATAAAAATTATCAGAGAATGTACTCGCCTGAGGTCCTTAACTGGTATGAATCAAAGTCCAAGTCACAGTCCAAATAGCCTATGTATTACAATTTTTTCATCTCAAAAGATAATTTATTTTAATTTATTTAATTCTTGAATAATTACTCTAAAATCTTATTTTAATTTTATTATTCTGATTTTTAGGTTAATTCCTAAATTTTGTCCAAAGAAACTAAATTTTACCAATTCGAGACTCATGGCACGCAAATCGAGACGATCTGTTGACCAAAAAAGTCAACCGATGCAAACTCGACTTTCATGCATGGTTTCCTGTAGATTTCAGTGTCAAAAATATGCTAGAATTTATGGCTCGTCCGAATTCAAATTCGTTTGGAAATTATTGCATATACCTAAAATCGTATTGTGCAACGGTGGTTGATTGTTAACCTAGAAGTTCTACAGAATTAATAGCATAGAAATATTTCGTATTAAATCCTGGGTAAAATATAAGTCAATTATCGCGATATTATCTTTCCAAAAATTTAAACGATTAGTGATTATGATTCCTAGTTCTCCCGAAATTGCGAAAACACAGAGATGCGTCAATTTTCGGACATGCTGTGCTCTACGAATTTTTTAGAATTTAATATTCAAAATTTTGTGAAAAATTTAAATATTCAGAAAACTAACCTCAATACGGTTCTAACGCAAGAAACTGGACCACGTTTGGAGTCCGGAGCTATGATAATGGCTTCTGGAAAATGAAAGAAATCCTAGATGACATCCCCTCAAATCTCTCTCTCTCTCTCTCTCTCTCTAAAATAATGGGATAATTAAGGTTATATATATATATATATATATATAGAGAGAGAGAGAGAGAGAGAGAGAGAAAGAGAGAGAGAGAGATGTACATGCAGCTGAATGAAAAATTATAGGCTGACACGTGTCAGAATCTGATTGGATGATTTTGTTTATATTATTTGTTTTTGATTTGCCTTTATCAATATATTATTTTAGTCATTTTAAATCTAAATAACTCAAAATAAACAATAATAATAATCAAAAAAATCTGAAAAAAATACAAAAAAATATATTTTGAACCCAAAAACCCTAAAAAAATACTTATGATAGTTTTATGTTCATAGGTTTCCTACTATAATTAGGAGAAGCTCTAAAAATTAGTTTTACCTATTTAAATAAAAATAATATTAAAAATATTCCAAAAATTTTGAATAAAATCCAAAAAATATATAATAATATTATAAACCCTAAAAAATTAAGTAGGTCCATTCTATATTTCTGGACTTGCACAATAAATTTTAGAAGTCCTAAAAAATTAGTTATTAGTCTAAATAACTCCCAATAAATACTAAAAATTCTCAGAAAATTCTAGAAAATATATTTGATTATTTAGAACCTAAAATAAAAGTTTTAAACATTTTAATTATGTTTGACTCTAAAATAAATTCTTGAAAGTCCTAGAAATTACTTTTACTAGTTTTTAATTAACCAAAAATTGTGGAAAAATCCCAATAGCCCCAAATTAACCTAATAATAACATTTAAGCTAAAATTTTAGGATACGAAGGTAACATATATATATATATATATATATATATATATATATATATATATATATATATATATATATATATATATATATATTAATAATTATATATTAATATATAAGAGAATGGGAGATGCAATCAGCTGCTATAGTGACAGCAGCGTCGCCAAAAACAACAACATCAATAGCCCACAGCAGTAGCAAAGCAACAACAACGGCAGTAATAGCGACAGCAGTGCAGCTATAGCAACAGCAGCACAGCAATCAGCAACAGCAGCGGCAACAGTTTTAGTCACAGCGGCAGGAAACTGTCACAGAAACACCAGTGGTATCAGCAGTATCAGCAGCTTTCAGCGACAGTTGGTAGATTTTTATGACAGTTTTGTGGTTTATATTAGATATTATGTATTTATGTATTATATATATATATATATATATAGTATTAGTATATATGTATATTTCTAATTGGTATTATGCTTTAGTATACTATATTATAATGGTTAGTTGGTTAGTTTACTAGTAATAGTTAACTAATATTTGTGAGCAGCTTAGTATATATATATATATATATATATATATATATATATATATATATATATATATATATATATATATATATATATATATATATATATATATATATATATATATACTAGTATTTCTAGTTAAGTATTATATATATAAATATGTGTACATGTATATAGGTATTAATAGTTAGTGATTAGTTCGTAGTTGTATTAGATTGATATATACATTAGTCATTAGTTTGAGTAGTTAAGGTATTGGATATGTTATGGTTAGTAGTTAGTTAAGATATATGTAGTGATATATATATATAGAAGTTAGAAACATTATATTATAGTTAGTTCCTATGAATGGATATACATATATTATAGTATTGGTTATATTTAGTATTAGCTGGGTTTATATATATGTATTAGTTATATGTTAGCATTTTGGATTACCTTGAGATGTACCAAGGTATTAGTAGTAGGTATTGGCATAGTAATAGGATAGATGCAAACTAATTATGCATTGATACTAAGGTGACTAAAATAAGGTATATAGTATTGTATAAATATTAAATGCATGGTAGTTTATAGTTATAGTTGGGTAGTTAATACATATACTAGAGTGACATTACCTTGAGATACCAAGGTAAATGCCAAGGTATTGAGGATACCCAAGATATTGGGTTTGGGTACCAAGATAGAGGTTTAGTATTGCGATACCAAGTTGGTTCAAAACCAAGGTATCCATTTAGCATTTGTAATTAGGATTTATATATTTAATATTGCTTATTTATAGATATGTGATATTTATATATTGTTTGCGTATCCTGAGATACGGTATCCTAGTATTCAAAGATTTATCTTGTATTACCTAGATTCATAGTGTATGAATCCAATATCATTGAGATAGACTCATGCAACCTAGAAATAGGTACTTTGACATAATTGACCATAGTTGACCATAGTTCGACTTAGAGTTGACTTAGTTTGACTTTTGACTTAGAAATGGCTTTTTGACCTAGAAGTTGACTAGTTTAACTTATTTCTTTCCAGAACCTTGTATTGATGTTATATTTTATATATAGGTCTGTGTGACACCAGTTTGGACAGTTTGACATTCATTGCTCTGGATCACAGGCGAGTACATTCTCTGATAGTTTCTCATTTATGATATCCTCTATGTTCGTTGTATCTAGTGTAGATATCCATGATTTCTTGACACGATGGTTACATGGATTGGTATATCCGGATCTCGTCATGCGATATTATTTCTTGTATATGGTGTATCTTGTGCAAGTCTTATTTTATTGATTATCTTGTTCATGTACAGACACTGATTCTCGGAAAGAGTCGCTATCTTCTTGGGGAATCCCGTGCTATAGCATACCATGGTTGGATCCACTATACCAGTCAAGGTTGGGGAGTATATAGTGTAGATATATGATCATAACCTCCTTGTACAAGTCTTGTTCCTTGTGAGTGTTGATCATACACTGCACGTATGATTAACCAGGCAATTTACTCTTTTGCAATTTCCCAAGTCGATCACATGTTAAAGCTGGTACTCACTCACTTAGTCATTAGTATTCTTCTTTATTGCCATATTGTTCATTCTTGTATTTATTTCCAGTATTTCTTTTATTGCGTATCTTGACAAGATTAATGATTAAGAGTGTGTTATGGAATAGGCCACAAGTGGCATAGCAGATTACCTCACCAGTAGAGAGAGACACCCCAGCAGGGCAGAGACTGATTTCATGATAGTTAAGAGACTATAACCAAGTATGATTTCTCTTTCAGTATAATGGTAGGATTGTATATTATAGGATATATACTATTTAGACTATGATTGATGGAGTTTGACCATAATAAGATTTGTATGAATATGATATGACTGGCCTAAGAGAGAGGGGTGAAAATTTTAATTTCAAGGACAAAATTCTTCTAAGGGGGGTAGATTTGTCACTACCACATTTTCTAGGAAAGGGTATTTTAGTCATTTGTTAATTAATTAAATATTGTGCATGTTGAATATTTATTTATTGTATTATTTATTTATTGTTAGCATGTTAGATTTATTTTTAGACTTGTGTTAGTGGACCCATTAGACTAGAACCTTCCCTCCTTAATTAATTAAGTTAAACCCATTAGACTAGAACCTTCCCTCCTTAATTAATTTGTTCATGAGAGGCCCCAAGGGGTATTTTAGACTTTACATAGTAGCTTGAGAGAGGGGACAAGTGAGGCCTATATAAAGGGGATAAAAACTTTCTCTCTCTTCATTTTTTATTCCAAATCTAGATCTAGAATTTCTCTCAACCAAATTCCATCAAATTCCTACCAAATTTCTCCCTAATTCCTTCCTAAATTATCATGGGAGACTAGTAGAGCAAGGATCTACAATGAGAAAGCATGGATCTACAAAGAGGAGCAAGGATCTACAAGTTGAAAGCTCATTTTACCAATTTTGGAGGTTTTATTGGGAATCCACTTCCAATAGGTATAATTCAATTTTTTCCTTAATTTAGGTTCTAAATCAGATATTTAACCATGAGAAATCAATCCATATGCATAGGCTACCCATAGGATTTGGTTTTGTGTTCATAAGAGGCCTATTGAGAAAGTTATGATACTTTTTGTGTCAATTTTGGAGGAATTTCGAGATTGACATTTATTATGTGTGTCAATTGGTCCTATAGATCAATTTGGCATGTGCTTGTGTGTTTGGGGCTAGTATCGTATCCACAATTGGGTACGTGTAGGTCGTATCCCAATAATTTGGTGATACGTATTGATTTGGGGATTTTTTTCTCCGACACGGGACTTTGTGCATGTCACATTTTGACACGAACACGTAAATTTATGATTGACCCTTCGTATTGTTTAAATTTAATATATTAGACTTGCTCGTGTCCTTTGAGGTATATTGGATGTATGGTGGACTCGTGTCGCAAGCTATCCTAGATCTAGTGGGATACGGGATGATACGCTCCATGTGTTTGTGCAATTTAATTCTAGATCTATTTCTAAATTATTCTTAGTCTTGGTGATATGTAATTATATGTATGTACATATATATATATTGTTGTGTATATATATTTATGTATTAGCGTGCCATAGATCTATATATCTAGGTGTTATATATTTATGTAGCTATTCTCTACATATGTATTAGCTTTTAAATGTACTAGTATATTTATATATGTATTGTATATATATATATATATATTATATGTATGTTATATATATTTATTGTGTACATATATATGTATGTGGAGGAGTATGTGTATATATATAATTGGAACAAGTACACCTCTAACAGTAGTTTCAGTTAAATGATAAAAACTATAAAAGTTATAGCAAGTAACAAGGTGAAGGGAATGAAGTATAAAACTAGGAAATATGTATATATCACTGGTGCATAAAGGTAAAGATGCATGAAAATCAGAAGCAAGATAGTAATAACTGCAGGATAAAAGAAATCTAAACTAAGAGTAAGTATGTGCACAAGAACGTGTAGTGAGTCCAGCAAGAATAAATGTAGTGAGTCAAGTCCAGAAAGTATAAGTGAGTCCAGCAAGAAATGCAAGAGAGTCCAGACTAGAAAGAATGAACTCGTGTCTTTGAAATACCTGTTTCGACATGTAAACGGCTAGGGGTAAGTACGGCTCACCGCACACTGGGTGTGCGCTGCTATCATTCCAGATTAGACACGAGGGGGTGATTCCAGTTATTCCAGTTGGGAATGTTTACATGTCTACTTGAGTATTTTTCCGCCCCGACTAGTACAAGTGAATCCAAGACCCGATACGTAAATCAAGTATGAGTCCAGCCAGAAACATGAGTGGTGCCTGTAGTGAGTCACGATGTGATGCCAGTAGGTGATTCCAGAATAGAGGCCAGAAATATGAAATATACGTTTCACAAGTAAATAAATCCAGAAATACTAGTCCGTGTCATGCTAGAAAAATCAGAGAATACTATACTAGAAGCTGAATCATAATAATCATCAGATAATAAAAACTATCAGAGAATGTACTCGTCTGACGTCCTGAGCAACTAGCGATCCGAACTGGCATCGCAAGGATCTATTACGAAAAGTAAGGTTAAACAGGGTTCTAAAGAGTTAAACATATATAAAATAGCTAAAAACAAGCTTCTAGGGTTGTTCTAGGTCAAACGGGTCAGACCGATAAAATCTGGGTTAAAAAGTCAACTCTGGGTCCAAAAAGTCAACTCTAAGTCAAAACTAGGTTAAAAGTTGACTTTGGCGGTCAACCGGGTCAACTACGGTCAACTCTAAGTCAAACTAGGGTGCCCCTAAAATTTTAGGTCAAAACTAGGTCATTAAGCTAATAAACCCTCAAACTCGCCTTCTTGAGATACCGGGATACCCTCGGTATCCGATACCTCAACCTACGCTATACGTCCCGTCTATACCCTCTATAATATATACTAGCACGTATATATATATAACTATATATATAAAAGCAAGTCTAACCTCATTCCTAGACTAAAACTCAATACCTTGCCTTGACGCTCAATACCTTGAGTGTCTCAAGGTATTGAGATACTCAAGCCTTACCCCTCACTAACACTAGCTAACTAACTAACTATCTATATATATACTTATATATATATATATATATATATATATATATATATATATATATATATATATATAACTTAGTATTAGGCTATACCTCAATACCTTCGATACCCCTATACCTCAATACCTTGGTATCTCAAGGTATTGAGATACCTTACCCTCTAATTCTAACTAACTATAGCTAACTATCTATGCATATATATGCCTAGCTATATATATTTAGGCAAAATATATATATAAACACATATGCATATCTACCTACATATCTATATATATATATCACACACACGTATATATATATATATATATAGATACATATAGATAGATAGATACATATAAATATTAATGTAGATATATATATATATATATATATATATATATATATATATATATATATATATATATATATATATATATATATATATATATAAAAGAAAGGGGGAAACTAGCTGCGAAAAACTGCCCTGCCGCTGCGATAGACGCTGCCTGCAAATGCTACTGCTATACGCAGCTGCTGCTGCTGCTGCCGCGGCGCTGCAGCTCCGCATCGCTGTTGCTGCTGCTCCGCTTTGATGCGCTGCTACTGCGGCTCGCCTGTTGGCTGCTACTGCTGCAGCTCTATGTTGCCCACATCGCTGTGCATGCTGCCATAGCTGCTGCTCTCATCTCCCTCGCTCTCACTGCCTCTCATCTCTAGCATACTGACACGCACACCACGACACACATGCACACACACACACTTAGATATATATATATAAACACACAAACATATATACATATATATATACACACAACCATATATAAATATATATATACACACACACAACCATATATATATATATATATATATATATATATATATATATACACTTACACTCATATATATAGGTTCACACCCACATATATAAATGTAAACACTTAGATACATATATACATACACAAACATATATATATATATATATATATATATATATATATATATATATATATATATATATATATATATACACACACATATATATATATAGGTACAGACGCACACACACACATATATATATATATATATATATGTGTGTGTGTGTGTGTGTGTGTGTGTGTGTACCTATATATATATATATATATATATATATATATATATATATATATATATATATGTGTGTGTGTATAAGTATGTGTGTGTGTATAAGTATGTGTGTGTGTGTGTGTATATATATATATATATATATATATATATATATATATATATATATATATATATATATATATATATAAACCCATATATGTATATATATACACACACACTCTCATACATATATATAAACACACACTCACATATATATATATATATATATATATATATATATATATATATATATATATATATACATATATATATATATATATATATATATATATGTGTGTGTGTGTGTGTGTGTGTGTGTGTGTGTGTATATATATATATATATATATATATATATATATATATATATATATAACCACACACTCACACAAACACACACTCACAAACACTCTCAAACACACGCTCACACAAACTAACACACACATAACTACACATACACAAACACCAACACACACACTCAACCACACTCACCCTCACACACAAAAAAACACACATATATATATAAATATATACTCAAAAAATCTAATACACACTCTTCGAGGCTAAACCAACCCGCGCACAAGCTCGAAAACTAGAAAGCAAGTCGAAATGGCCATTCGGTCATTTCGACGAACACGTGGAGTGCGGTTCGCGATACCTCGTGAAACGCACACCAAACCTACTCGGAATCGACCCAAAATTTATCCACGAGTTCTAATCGATGTCTAGAACCTAGAAAAAAAAGCTAACTCTCTGATTCTAGGTCTGTGGCAAAAATATGCACGTATGTGGAACCTACGACGACGAAAAAATCCCCAAATTGCCCGAAACATCCAAATCTTCGCGACATGATCTCACGTGTCCGAACGGGGATATGTACTTATCCTCAAGACACCCAAGCACGTATATCTAGGTCCGTCTATCCTAAGGCAATACCAAAAATTGGGCCAATCTCGGATTTCACCCAAAATTGACACAAAACCTAATGTCAAAGTCTCCAAACACATCCAAACAAGCTCCAACTTTCTCCCATGGGTAGCCCTAAGGTCTAGGAAGGTTCTAAACTACTAATTACACTATATTAGAGTAATCACAAGGAGAAAAATTAGGGTTTATCTCTTAGGAGTTGGAATTCCAAGGCCAAAGACTCCAAAAATCCCTAATTCTACCACACCAAGCTTCCAAGCCTCCAACCCAAGCTCCAACACCAAATCTAAGCTCTACACACCTAGGTTAGGTAAAAGCAAAGGATTAGGATTTGTATTGATGGAAGAAATAGAAGAAGAAAGAGAAGAGGTAAAGAACTTACTTGAAATTGTAGGAATTGGAAGAAGGAAAGGAGAAAAAAAGAGTGGAGAGTGGAAATAGAGAAGAAGAAGAAGAAGAAATAAAATGAAGGGAATGGGGGGTGCTGGTTATATAATCGGCCAAGTAGGAAATTAGGTTAGGGTTAGGGTTAGTTGAAATGACTAAAATGCCCTCTAAATCAAGTCATCCTAATTGGGGTTTGGGTTTGGGATTCCAAATGCACTCTAATTAATCCCTAATCACTCCAACTAACTAATTAAAATATAAATAACTATTTTACACCAATAAATAAGTCTAACAAGGGTGTTGGTTGGGTCAAACATGGGTCCACTAGGGTCTGACATGGGTCCAAGCTAGCCAAAACACTAAAATAACTAATAAAAAAATAATACAACCAACAATTAAATATTAATACAAATATTTATGATAAATACAAAATTAACCAAATTAAAATAAATAAATAAAAATATCCTGCTCTGGAAATGGGGTAGTGACAAGCCTATCCTCCTTAAAAAATTTTGTCCTCGAAATTTAAAGTGAATCATACTTCTTCTAGGTCAAACCCCCAACAATCACAGTCAAACAATTCTACCTAAATAATATACAATATCATGGTCCTACTGGTCGTGTTATCACAGTCTCAATCAGGGTCACTACACTATCTAACACAGTATAAAAGAAAAGTCTAACAGGTACAAATAAAGCACAAGGAATAAAAAAGGACAGAAAGAAGAACAAAGAGACAGACCTGCTAACCCGACACCCGTAGCATCGGCCTCCTCGACCGTCAACGCATAAACCCTGCCCTGCTGGGGTATCTCCCTCTGCTGGTGCGGGGCATGATGCTGTGCCACAGGTGGCCTAGCTCCAACTCTCTGATCTTGTGCTCCACCAAATGGAGGTACAGTGGGGCAATCTCACATCTGGTGAGCAGCAGATCCACAGAACAAACATACCTTCAGCCTTCTCCTACAAACATCCTAAGTGTGTCATGCCTTCCTGCAGTAGGCACAAGTGGGCACTCTCTGATCCTGACCCTGCTGCGCTATCTTCTGCCTATAGGGACGCTTAACTGGTCCCGCACTACCACTCGTACTACCTGAATCATCCCTGCCTCTCTTGAACTTGAGCTCCAAGTCATCCTCTGCTCTCTGAGTGTCCCCTACGATCTGCTCGAAAGTCGCCTCGCGGTCGCTCCTAGTCAAAGACTTGACCGCCATGACCAAGCCCTTGCGAAACTTCCTCGCCTTTGCTGCCTCACTCAAGCCCTCCACGAATCTGCCCAGACGGTAGAACTCCGTTGCGTACTCATCCACCATCATGCTCCCTTGGACGAGTTCCTCGGACTGGCTCTCCAAAGTACTGAGCACCACATTTGGGAAAACTTCTCCTTAAAAAGCCTCTTGAAAGCCTCCCAAGTAAGCCTTGGTACCGCGATCCTCGTATCAGTACGATACCACGTCAAAGCGAGATCGAACATCTGACTGCCCGCTGCCTCTATCTACGTGCTGTCTGGAATCTGTGCCAGCTAAAACATCCCCTCAATATGCTCTATCCAGTCATCCGCGTATAGGATCCCTTCTGTATCCCGGAACTCCTTGGGCTGCATCCTCTGGAAGTCAATGATACTGCCCGACCTCAGATGATGTGCCTGATCTACCTGTGGCTGGATCGAAGCTACTCTGTCCACTGCCGTCATGGCCACCTGGTGGGCATTCTCAATGCCCAGCCTCATCACATCCACCTGGCGGTGCTGCGCGTTCATTATCTCTCTGAAGAATACAAACAACTGTGCGGCGTCTATTGGTGCAGGAGGTGGTAGAGGCACACCGGAACGACTGGGGTAGTCCTCGGATCGACAGGTGGAGGAGGATCCCCGAGAGAAGCGGATGCTCCCTCAACCGCAGGAGTGGTGAGTGGAGCGGTAGCAGCTGCCTGAATACGAGCTGGACGAGAGGTAGCAGACCTCTCAGTGGCAACTGCTGGAACGGTACGATATGATCGTGTCTTCGAAGGCATTCTGAACACAGATCAAAAGAAGTCAATACGGTGCAAGATACGATATCATCAAGGAAGGACAGTGATATTTCAAAAGAAAGCAATTTCAGAATAATTAGATTGACATTGTTCTGAGTCATGATTGAGTACACTCTCATCCTAGATCCTATATCCTAGAGCAGACTCACAGCAGTACAACTAAATCGTTGTACTACCACGACATCGCACTAATTGTGAAGCTCGAGACCTGCGTGGGCCGCCACCAAAAACGTGTCACGACCCGCACCCAGAAAATCGGGCATGAGTCGTGGGTACCTCCAGCCTACGCCGCAGCATCAGCGGTAGAACGCTGTCTAGGTCTACTATCTAGCTAACAATCTCACACAATCAATATAAGTACCTGTCAAGATCTCAACTCCAAACGGAGGAGCAATATGATAATGATAATACAAGTACTCAATCACGAATCTAAGCACGATAAGATAACATAAAAGTCTAACAACTACAAAGTCTAAATAACTGCTACTAAAACAACAACAACAACAACAATAATAATAATATAATAATATCCAGAATAATATATAATACAAGTGTCTTAATCCAAAATCGGGGACAAATCTGGTACCAAAAGCTAATAAATACAACAACTGAGGTCCTAGTGATCCCGCTACCAACCCGGAAATTACTCTGAACTAGAGGGGTTCCTGTCTGCACCATCGACAGACTGAGGTCCATAAAATGTCGGACACCAATCCTCCGGATCCTCTGAAAAATATATTCAGTCAGGATTGGAACAAGTACACCTCTAACAGTAGTTCCAGTTAAATGATAAAAATTATAAAGCAGTTGTAGCAAGTAGCAAGGTGAAGGGAA